>CM019063.1:62681505-63881505 GCA_009667805.1 Leptobrachium leishanense
ATAAAATGTTATCATGTCATGTTATGTATCACTCAGGCTGGGCCGTGCCACAAGGCAATCGTGGCATTTTCATGGAACCTTTCAAAGCCTGGGCAGCATGACTGGATTTTAGAACACGCAATGTAACGTCTTTCATGAAACAGGATATCGTTGAATAAAGCGAACAATGAATTATCACAGGATGTTGTTTATTGTTATTTAAACATGTTCTATCAATCTGGCGTCCAATGGTCTTAATCTGTAAATCATATTTATACATGGAGTGTACAGAAATATTCAAACCCTCTCGACACAACCTGACCACCCAGATTAATTGGGGAGTTTTGGCTTCATTTCTAATTGCTTTCGAGTGTGTGTGTGTGTGTATGTGTGTGTATTATATACCTAATGATTAGCGCAAAAGAGCACGAGCAGCGCTATTTTTTTTCCGCGCAGCGTTAAATGTTAACGCGCGTAAATTAAACGCTGGTATTACAATCCGAGCGCATTTTTTCATCCGTCAAAAAATAACGCGCGTAAAAAAGACGCGCAAAAACGCGCGCGCATTAACACTGCGCGCAGAAATCAGTGGGCGTACTGTTTTTTCACACGAGTCAGCCAATCAGAATTAAGAACCACAATTGTCTCCCGTTCAGTTTTTGCGCCTGTCAAAGTCAATCTGAGTATATATGCTGCAGCGATAATAAAAACACGAACAACTTCTCCATTTTATGGTTTGGGTATGTGTAGAATGTGTAACTATACTTTGCTGTATTTTTTTGTTCGTGCTGGTGTATTTGGTTTTGGCCAGGACGTTCAGATTTGCCGTTACCACCAGCTTTTAAAAGACGTTAAAATTATGCACGCAAACATTGCCCGTTAAAATTTGCGCATAGATTGTAATACCAGCCGCGTAGCAGCGCACAAACGCATTTGCGCTCACAATGTAAAGTATAGGACGCGCAACGTACATTATGCTCGCAAAGGGTTTGCGCAGGTTCACCAGCGGTAGACGTTAACGTGCATTTTTTGCGCGGACATTGTAATACAACGTTCTGCGCAAAGGGTTTTGCCCCTCACGTTAATGCGTTTTTGCGCACGCGGTAACGTTTGCGCGAAGTATTTAATAGAGCCCGTTGACTTTTAAAAATTATATTTTATTTATTACATTTTATTTTGTAAACACTGCATAATCCCTTCGTTCGCGTATCTTGTACAGCGCTGCAGAATATGTTGGTGCTATATAAACAATGTATGATTAATAATACTATTCACAATATAAATATCCAGCCTAGGTCACCCCTTTACCTAATGTTTTTAATAGTACTATTTTCGGCATTTCTGCAAAACGTTTGAAAATGTTTGATACTTTTGAACCAACCGTCTCACACGATTGTTTGTTTTCCTGACAACTCTAGGCTGTCACCCCGTTGTCAGGATTACTAAGGGTAAATGCACCCCGGAGGTCTTATTACTGGCGCAGTGTTATACTATCCATAAATCAGGGCTTTTACTGTAAACCCATTCTTCACACGCCATAGCATCGCTCGTAATTGAGCAACAAACACACACATGTATATATACATACTGGAGCACTTTTTGTTGTGATTCCGGCCCGCATTCTCCGCCGAATCGTCTCGATAAGCTCATGCAATGTCACCGCATTTATTTGCTTCCAGAGTGGCATTAATTTGTGGCCAAGATCTTGTATTGATGATGGGAGAGTCGCGGCGCTGCGTAAAGTCTTCTCCAGCACATTATCCCAAAGATTCTCAATGGGGTTAAGGTCTGGACTGTGCGGTGGCCAATCCATGTGTGACAATGAGGTCTCGTGCTCCCTGAACCACTCTTGCACAATTTGAGCCTGATGAATCCTGGCATTGCTATCTTGGAATATGCCCGCTGTGCCATCAGGGGAGAAAAAAAAACATTGATGGAAAAACCTGCTCATTCAGTATATTCAGGGAGTCACATGACCTCATTGTTTGCAACTGAAATATATTGATCACTGCAGTAATTATCCAATGGAAGGCGAGCACCTATTGGCTTAGTTAAATCCAGGTGGTGACTTTTTCTTGGCCACGCTGTGTGTATATATACATAAAACGCCTTAAAATTCTCACAGTGCAGGAGGCGTCTCCCACAATATATAGACATTTGCAAATATTATAAATAATACTTTCCATATAATGAGTAACAGACTAAAGTTTAAGTGTGTTTTTAACTCTTGTATAGGTTACAGCTCAGGTTTCCTTCAGTCATTTGAACCAAAATAGCAAGTCTTACCAAAATAAGGCATGTCATTTATTGCAAAAAGTAATTAAAAATCCCTTATTATTATCATCTCAGTGTAATCTATAGAATTCACTCATAGTGAACATAGTGAAAAGAAAGCAAATAAAAAAAACTACAAACAACTTGTTAAAATGTTAATGTAGGTAGAAAACAGAAGAGTAGACGGAAATAAAGGGTAAACAACAGTTTCTCCCTTACGCAGCATAAATAACTTGTCTGTCATTTAAAAAGAAGAATTACAAAATATCTTCATGCCCTGAAATCTTAAAAATTATTAGAATTAAGTCCTGTATTTAATATCACTCTGCCCTGGGTGATTTATGTACACTTAAGGGGTTATACAGAGAGAGAGACGATCTGGCACCAAAATTTCACCGAACAGGGAATTTCCACGTACGGTGCCATTTCGGGGTCATTCGGCTATTCAGGGAGCAGGCAGTTCGCCAAATTTTGGCAAACTGCCAGCAAGTACAGTGCCTTTTCGAAGGCAGTGAAATCCCCCATAGAGAAGCAATGGTTAATCTATTCAGAGACACCGAACAGCAGTGAAAACTGAAAAGGTGCTGAAGTGCCCTGCTGTTCGGTGGTGTTATTTGTCAGGTTTATTCAGGCGAACCCCATAGGCTTCAATGTAGAAAATATTCCCGTTTTTATCCAATATCTAATAAACCGTTTATTATTTTATTCTGAAGTAAAGAGTCTCTTTATTTATTGATTTATCTAGGTTCTTTTAGGCATTTTTCGGCAATTTTTTTTTCTCCATTTTTTTTTTAACCCCTAAGGCCCGTGTCAGAGCGCAGTGTTCACGCCTGTGTTGCCGCACATAAGTACGTCCGTGATAGCATACAATTGTGGTAAATGGTGCCCCCACACATGAAGTACGTCCGCACAGAAGAGCACGGAAGTGCGGACGCATGACGGATGTGGCAAACAGACGCAAGTTAGGCAAGAACGTAATACCGCTAGAACGGACGTGCGGAGTGCGCCACGTCCGCAGCGCCCTCATAGCTTTGTGTGTGAGTGATGGAGCGTGGTCAGACGGACTGCATTTATACGTCCAGCATTTTTGACGGACAGAATGTTTTTTGATTTTAATTTATTTTCCCTCCTACATCCGTCAAAAATACCGTCAATCACAAAACGGACTGTGTGGCCACTACCTTGTCGTCAGTCATAAAGTGCGTCCGTACTGCACGGGCGCACAGTCCGTAGAAAACGCCCTCGTCTGACCCTACCCTTACTGACCGGGCAGTTTTACAAAAGTCTGTCCGAAAGTGCCCGCTGCTGTTTTTTCAATTCTGCGCTGTTTGCGTTTAGGTCAAATGTTTAAGCTGGCATTTAAACGTGACGAGCATAAAACGGTCAGAATGAGCACAGCGCACAGAGGTGAAATGGCTCAGCGGTGAAGGGGTTAAAAAGCATAGACATGTAAAAATTGGGTATTTCTAAACTCAGGACAGAATTTCAAAACTGTTTAGGCTAGGGTCAAACGAAAATATTTTTACACGCGAACGTAAAAAAGTGCGTCCGAACGCATTGATGTATTTTTTCACGGAATATGTGAAAACGGTCATACGATGCGCATTTTCGTGCGTGATGTTTTACGAATCCAAACCAGGAAACTTTTTGCGTCTGGACGTTATGTTGGCCGGACATGAGCAGGGTCTGACGTCTCCAAATTACACACACACACCGCTAGCGGGCGCAGCGCACTCTGTACGTCCGTACAGTACTCTGTATGTGCATTCATTTTCCACTTGCGTTGCGCAGCCGGACTTTCGTTCGGCCGTACTTCGTATATTGGCCGTCATTGCCCGTCATTTGCTGCTAGTGCGGCCGTGATTATGTGCGCCAGAACGCACGTTAAAAATGCGCTGGTCTGACCCCAGCCTAAACCGGGGTCTTTTTTGGCGGTTGTTCAAGGAAGTCATACCACCGCTTTAGTACCCTGGCCGTCGCACTGTGCATGACAAAAATAAAAGGTAAAGGAGGACGAAAGACGATGCTCTAATGCAAAAGCTGCAGTAAGTCGCCGAAAGTGAAAAAGGCAATGTCAAAGATTACATCTAAACACTGGGAGAACACCCCATCGAAACGTAAAAATGTGCCAGAATAGCAAGAAAAATCCAGCCGAATTCAAGCGTTTGGAATTGTGTTAGTAGACATAATTATTTTTTTTGTTTTGTTTTGTTATTGTAACAAATATGTATTTATTGTAACGAATGCAAACATGTAAATACTTGTTATCACATGACCTGCTGGTCATTATTCTTCATTCAGCAGAGTTTCACAATGGGCCAAAAAAAAGTCCGAAAACGATGATATTAATTTATTGCTCAACGTAAAACGTCCTGCTCTGATAAGAAGTTGGGAGGGATGGAAGGGCGGATGGAAAATCCGAGCTTATGACATGCAGCTGTCGAGATTGTTTTCATTTTATTATTTGCTGTAATGTTTTTATATTTAGCAGATAGCGGAACAGCCTAATGGAAGCGCAAAACACACGCTCACAATTCACTACATGCTTAAACACATATTAGCAGGGTTATTCAGAGAGAGGTGAAAAGCAGGAGAATGACTGGAGAAATGAAAATTCTAGGTCAAAATAGCCGATTTGGAAAGTGAGATAAATGGGAGAATTTTTCTGGTTTGGCTATTTTGACCCACAGGGTTATTCAAAGAGATCTGAATTGTGGCCGAAAGGTGACCGAACGCTAAAAGTGACATTCGGCTATTCAGAGAGCAGCCAGTTTGCCAAATGTTGGCGAATTGCCTGCACATACAGTGCCTGTTCGGTGCCTGTTCGAGGGCAGTGAAATCCCCATAAAAAAGCACTGCTTCGGCTATTCAGAGAACACAAACCAGCAGTGAAAGGTTCCAGAAATGCCCTGCCATTCGGTGGTTTCATTCGGCAGGTTTATTCAGGAGAATCCCATAGGCTTCAATGTCAAAAATATTCCCGTTTTAATTCAATATCTAATAAACCGTTCATTATAAAATTCTGCAGTAAAGAGTCTCTTTATTTATAGATTTTTTAGGATCTTTTAGGCATTTTTCTGGATTTTTTTGCAAATTTTTTTTTCCATTTGTTTTTAAATAGTTTTTCTTTTTTCTGTAACAGCCCTTTTTATTATCATTCATTGGATCTTATGTGTAAATTTCACTTTTCAATCATTCAAGCAAACTGTTTTCCTAATTTATTCACTTCACTCGTCTGCGGTGTCGGCTTTTTCTGGAGGCTTTGCTGCGTGTGATCGGCTCCTGCTTGGGATTTTCTGACGTTTTCGGCGGGTTAATGCAGATGTTTTTGCGGGTTTCGAAGTGCATTCGCCAGGTTTTGAGGTGAGTTTTCGTCGGGTTTGCGGCTGCGGCTTTTCCCTGCAATTCGGGGATCCTGTGGTGCTTGCTGAATACACCGCAGGGTCGCCGAAATGGGATCGCCAAATCGCACCAAATTGAAGAGAACGAAAAATCACTGAACGTGCGGTGACTTTTCGATTCTCTTTGAATAACCTTGCTATAATTTTCCATTCTCCAGTCATTCTCCCGCTTTTCACCACTCTCTGAATAACCCTGTAGGTCAAAATAGCCAAACCAGAAAAATTCTCCCATTTATCTCACTTTCCAAATCGGCTATTTGGTCTAGATTGTTCATTCTCCTGGCAATTCTCCTGGTTTTCACCTCTCTCTGAATAACCCTGCTAGTGTTTTTATTATAGCAAAGCACAACCGGTGATGGAATCTGATGGATTCCAGAGATGCCGCGAACAAATCATGAATGGCTAGTGGCTAGAATTGAGTGAATAATGATATATTCTTTTTATTTTCTGTTTATCGTTTGTACACACGTTTGTCGCGTGTGGAAAACAAATTTCTTTGGAAAATATTCCTTTGTTTAGTGTTCAGCAGGACGTCCCAGCCTTTCCCTTGTATCCTTTAACAACCCTAAGCTCATAACTAGAGATGTGCGTTTTGTTTCGTACCTTATCAAAATTCGGACGAAATCAACACAATTCGCATCTCGGAAGCACTTCCGAAATACGAATCGGCTCCCTCCGAATTTACGAATCGGTCCAAAAATACGAATTGCGGTAACAACGAAAAAAACGAAACGAAAATGATCTGAAACAAAATAAAGTAAAAAAAAATCAATGCAATGCAAAACAAAGGGTTAATGGCATCCCACAGGGCACAGTATAGCTCAGTCAGGGGTTAATGGGCAACTCACAGGGCACAGAAAAACCCAGTCAGGGGTTAATGGGAAATCCACAGGGCACAATATAACCCAGCCAGAAGTTAATGGGCAACTCACAGGGCACAATATAACCCAGTCAGGGGTTAATGGGTAACTCACAGGGCACAGAAAAACCCAGTCAGGGGTTAATGGGCAACTCACAGGGCACAGAAAAACCCAGTCAGGGGTTAATGGGAAATCCACAGGGCACAATATAACCCAGCCAGAAGTTAATGGGCAACTCACAGGGCACAATATAACCCAGTCAGGGGTTAATGGGTAACTCACAGGGCACAATATAACCCAGCCAGGGGTTAATGGGTAACTCACAGGGCACAATATAACCCAGTCAGGGGTTAATGGGTAACTCACAGGGCACAATATAACCCAGCCAGGGGTTAATGGGTAACTCACAGGGCACAATATAACCCAGCCAGGGGTTAATGGGTAACTCACAGGGCACAATATAACCCAGCCAGAAGTTAATGGGCAACTCACAGGGCACAATATAACCCAGTCAGGGGTTAATGGGCAATCCACAGGGCGCAATATAACCCAGTCAGGGGTTAATGGGCAATCCACAGGGCACAATATAACCCAGTCAGGGGTTAATGGGTAACTCGCAGGCACAGTAAAATGTTTTAAAAAAAAATATATGGGGGACCCTTTCCTTGCAGCTGAAACCCGTTCAGCACCATGGAGAGCAGCTGCTTGGGGCTTTGGTGCTCATATGGCTAGTCACGTGTTAGATGTTTTCCCAGTAGATCAAGTCCCTCCAATAGGAATACCACTTTATTAGGTGTTCAGCAGTAATGCTTTAGCTGTATAGCTTGAACCAGTAAAATATCCCACCCATGACTAGCTCCATGCATACGATGATGGTTGGCATGCCATTTGGTCCACAGCCCTTCGTACTATTGGCCCTGTCACACTGATTTACTTCAACAGTTTTTTCCAGGAAATATCCCCCAGCTCAAGTCCACTGTGACATGCATCAGTCAAAAACACATGTGACGTGTTTTCTGTGTTATGTATGTATACTAAGTGTATCTGTTACTATCTGCTGATAGGCTTACTGTGTGGGTCGCATTAGCCTTTTCCAACTCACCCCATCTGGAATGTGTTTGTATCTGTTAAAAGCATGAATGGATATTGTTCTGTATTGTTTGCCAAATGTTGAGCAATACTAATCCCATTATCTGTCCTTGGTCTAATTATGCCCTAGACTCAAAGACAAACAGCAGAAACTTCAAAACAGTATTCTAGGGGGGGCATTCTGATCAGGTGCAGTGGGAGGCCAGGGTGTCAGTTTCCATTGTTTACCTGTTGAGTAGTAGCTGTCTGTTCTAACTAAAAAAACAAACAAAAAAAGCAATAACATTATTCATAAATAATACAGATTACACAAACACCCTGCAGTCTATAGGTACAGGGTGACTTCAAAATAGGAGAGAGCACAGAAACAATATAGAACCTCCCAAATACCTCTCTAGGTCCATGTACCACAAGTTCTAAGTGACGCACATCACATCCACGCATTCTTATTCTTTCTTCTTTACCAAGAATATGAATTTGTGGAGTTTTTTGGCCGCTCCTGGTTCCCTGAGTACCTCTCTTGAATGATAATTGTAATATTAATCTCTGAAGTCAGTGCATTCCCTTACTATTTACTTGCCAGTACATCAAGTCAGAGTTAGACAGGGACCTCGGTCAGCACAAGCAAAGAGGAGGTCATATAGGGCTGACCATGTGGCCATTTTGATGGAATTTGAAGTGGATGACTGATAATCCAGTGTTCGACAACTGGTTTAAACCTCCTGTAGGTGCCGATCACTTATGGTTCTTCCACTGGCAACCTGACTTGTTGAGAATGTATCTTTCACCCAGAAAAAACAGTGAACCCTTGCCTGTATCCAGACACAAATTGAACACAAGATCCCTGGATTGCATCTAGAGGCAGATATGGTGGGTGTTCCCTGAAATGTTTTATTAGAACTGTACTATTAATGAAAGGGTCACACAGGATCGCCATCAGGGGGTGACAGCCTATGACATGTTCAAGGGCCCAATGGCTATAGGGGACCCTGGCTCTTGTCAGTCCCCATGCAGCCTATTTAGAAACATAGAAACATAGAAAATGTCGGCAGATAAGAACCTTTCGGCCCATCTAGTCTGCCCAATTACATGGATACTTTACCTGGATTTATCTTTTGTTTAGGATAGCCTTATGCCTATCCCATGCCTGCTTAAATTCAATTACTGTTTTGGCCTCTACCACTTCTACTGGAAGGCTGTTCCATGTATCCACCACCCTCTCAGTAAAATAATGCTTCCTGATGTTACTTTTAAACCTTTGCCCCTCTAATCTAAGACTATGTCCTCTTGTTTTGCTATTTTGTTTCCTTTTAAATATACTCCCTTCCTCTACCTTGTGGATTCCCTTTACGTATTTAAATGTTTCTATCATATCTCCTCTGTCTCGTCTTTTTTCCAAGCTGTACATGTTAAGATCATTAAGCCTTTCCTGGTAACTTTTCTCCTTCAAGCCGTACACCATTTTAGTAGCCCTTTTTAAGAGCCACAGATGTAAGGGGCGCTCCACCATGTCACTTAGTACCGGCCCACTAAGATACCAACACATTTCCTGGTGGGCCGTGGCATCTGGGGCCGGTTAGAGCACTCAGACTCATCACTGAGGGGGCGATTTTTATGGTATGCACCAGGTAGAGGTGAAGAACGCACGCTCTCCCACCAGGGAGCACTTTTTATTCCCTTGCAGGACCACCAAGGGATTTAGCCAACTTCTGTAAAACGAGGTAATCAGAAGAAGAGGCAAAATGTTTAATTTTAAAGAAATTTTAAGAAATTGGCAGCTGAGGGAAGGGAGGCCTGACCAGTCATTCGGGTAAGGGGCCCAAAGGTTTCTGTTTACAGCCCTAGGGCTCTATTACAGTCTTCACGCAAAAACACACGCAAAACGCGTTTTTTTTGCGCGAAGCGTTAAACGTTAACGCACGAAAATCGCTGCTGGAATTACATTCCTCGTGCATTCTTTCATCCGTCGGGAAATTGCGTTCGGAAAACCGACGCACAAAAATGCGCGCAGAAATCAGTGAGCGCAATGTAATTTTTAACGCGAGTCCGTCAGACGAATGCATTTTGTGCGGACTGCGCACAACAGACGCACGTTCTGACGGAAGACAAGGTAGTGGCCGTCATTTTTGACGGATCTAGTAAAAAAAAAATCAGCTAATTTGCAGCGTGTCCTCTCCTCGCTTCACCCAGTGGTGTATTTAGGTTTTGTGCTGCCCTAGGCCTGACTAAACTCGTGCACCCCCTAGTTTAAATTTGAGGCACCCCCTCCTGTCAAGAGCACATCTCTTCCTGGTTAATCCCCACCCTTCCTATTTAAGCTCCACCTTTTCCTCTTAGAGCTCCGCCTTTTCCTCTCTTTATATTAAAAGTGGATACCAAGTGCCTACTTGTATATTTTGTATACCATTTCAAATGTATCTATTGAGATAAATAAAATTATGAAATGTTTAAATTCAAGCATTTTTACATAGAACAGCCACGCATGTCAAGTATACTGGAACACAGCCGCTCTAATTGGTTGAACAATAAAATCCACAGAAACGTGCACTGCATATGAACGTATCACAGAGCTGCACAGCAATAAAATTCACAGTAATGTGCAGTGTGTATGAGTGTATCCCAGAGCTCCAGGGCAATAAAACTCACAGTACTATGCAGTGTGTATCACAGAACCCACAGCAATAAAACTCCCAGCAATGCAATGTTTGGTGTGTGTCAGCGTATTAGAATCCACAGCAATAAAAATTCCAGCAATGCAATGTGCAGTGTGTATGAGAGTATCAGAATCCACAGCAATAAAACTCCCAGTAATGCAATGTGCGGGTCAGCGTATCAGAATCCACAGCAATAAAACTCCCAGCAATGCAATGTGCGGTGTGTATGAGTGCATCAGAATCCACTGCAATAAAACTCCCAGCAATGCAATGTGTGGTGTGTGTCAGCGTATCAGAATCCACAGCAATAAAACTCCCAGCAATGCAATGTGTGGTGTGTATGAGTGCATCAGAATCCACTGCAATAAAACTCCCAGCAAACCGAGTGTATATGAGCACACAGCAATTATTTATTCTACATTTATCGGCCTCTGTCCGCGGTAGGGCTGTGTGCAGAGTCAGCAGGGACTGTGTACAGACTCAGCAGGAGGTCCCTCCAGGCCACGTTAGGATCACGGCTGTGCCTGTGCATGGAGCCATTTTGTCAGCAGTGGGGTGCCACTGCCAGAGGGTGCACCGTGGCTTTGATTCCCTTCCCGGTGGGTGTTCAGTCCAGAATAGAGTGACAGTCTAAAAAACCCAAGAGTGAAAATGTAGGTTCACTAAAATCTGAGTCAGGGTTATTGTTAACTGAAGATCAGGATAAAGCAGAAATTTTAAATGATTATTTTTCTTCAGTATTTATCAAAGAGAAACCTATAACAGGAGACATGAAATTCATTAATAAAAACTTACTAATACAAAGTGACTGGTTGACTCAGGACAAGGTTTTACACAAATTAAACAATGTGAATGTTAATAAAGCCCCAGGGCCAGATGGAATTCACCCGCGAGTACTAAGAGAGCTATGTGTTGAAATATGTAAACCTCTGTTCTTAATCTTTCAAGATTCTTTTCTTTCAGGAATAGTACCAGAGGATTGGAGAAAAGCTGACGTGATCCCTATATTTAAGAAAGGTTTAAAATTTGTGCCTGGGAATTATAGACCTGTGAGCTTAACATCTGTGGCTGGGAAAGTATTTGAGGGGTTACTAAGGGATAATATTCAGGAATTTATTGGGAGGTATAATGTAATTGGCAAAAATCAGCATGGTTTCATGAAACACAGATCATGTCAGACTAACCTAATTACGTTCTATGAGGAAGTAAGTAGAAGTATAGATCAGGGGGTCGCAGTGGATGTGATTTACTTAGATTTTGCCAAAGCTTTCGACACAGTTCCACACAAAAGGTTACTACTTAAATTAAGAAAAAATGGTCTAGATGAAAATACTTGTTCTTGGATAGAAAACTGGCTAAAAGATAGGGTACAGAGAGTGGTCATAAATGGTACATTTTCAAGATGGACACCAGTGGTAAGTGGTGTCCCTCAGGGGTCTGTTATAGGACCAATACTATTCAATTTATTTATAAATGACCTTGAGATAGGCATTGAAAGTCATGTATCAGTGTTTGCAGATGACACAAAGCTAGGAAAAGTAATACAATGTGAGCAGGATGTTACTTCGCTGCAGAGGGATTTAGATATATTGGGGGACTGGGCACTTAAATGGCAGATGAGATTTAATCTAGATAAATGTAAAGTTATGCACTTTGGAGTGAAGAACACACAAGCAATTTATACCCTAAATGGTACGGAGTTAGGGAAATCCAAGCAGGAGAAGGATTTGGGAATAATCATAGACTTCAAACTAAGTAACAATGTGCAATGTCAAACAGCAGCCGCCAAGGCCAGCAAAGTACTGGCATGCATTAAGGGGAGTTCACTCACGGGATGAAAACATAATTTTGCCTCTGTATAAATCAATGGTCAGGCCGCACCTTGAATATGCCGTGCAATTTTGGGCACCTGTCTTAAAAAAAGATATTATATCGTTAGAAAAAGTGCAGAGACGGGCAACTAAATTAATAAGGGGGATGGAAGGGTTAAGTTATGAGGAAAGACTAACAAGCTTAAACCTGTTTAGTTTAGAGAAAAGGCGCCTTAGAGGGGATCTGATAACCTTATATAAATATATACGGGGCCATTATCAACCATTGTCTGATAACCTATTCATTAACAGGACTATACACAGGACAAGGGGTCATCCATTTAGACTGGAAGAAAGAAAATTTAGCTTAAAGCATAGGAAGGTTATTTTACGGTGAGAACAATCAAGCTGTGGAATTCTCTGCCTGTTGAGGTGGTTGGGTCAGAGTCTGTACAGACTTTTAAAAAACGACTGGATGACTTCCTGCAGACACAGAATATTAAGGGTTATAATATTAATATGTGGGTAAAAGCTTCTTGATCCAAGGAGAAATCTGACTGCCATTCTGGGTCAAGAAGGAATTTTTTCCCAGTATGTTGCATATTGGCAAGCATTCAGACTGGGTTTTTTGCCTTCTTTTGGATCAACAGCAGTAGGTTATGTGGGAGAGGCTGAACCCGATGGACGCATGTCTTTTTTCAGCCTATATAACTATGTAACTATGTAACTAAGTCCATGTTAACGAAAGGGCGGGCAACTGCGTGCATGCGTGTCACGTGGTTCAGCCAGTCAGGTGGTATTGAGACTCAGTACCACCTGACTGGCCGGACCGAGTGTGACCTGCACGCAAGCAGCCTCACCAGGAGCCAGGCAGCTCAATGACAAATTTTCACTGCAGTGCTGGTTAAGGAAAGGTCCACTTTAAACAGCAGTAAGCAGACAGGGCTTCATATTCTGCTGATAACCCCCCCTTTACCTGCCGTTTACTGTCATCTTCTCTCTCTGGACACAAATCACATCCCCCTCCCCTCTCCTAGAGCTGCTGCAGGGCAGGGGAGGAGCTATGGAGGGAGGAGAGGGGGATTTTTATTCTATTCGATTTTATTCGTATGCAAACGCCATGCTCCACTGCTCGTTGTTTGAGAACACAGCTCAAAGCTGACACACAGTGACAGTGGCACCTCCTAGTACCCCCTAATGAACACCCAATAATCACTGGTACCTGGGGAGGCCCGCCCTCCGCCACTCCTCTAAGTACACCACTGCTCTGGTGATATGCTTACACACAAGTTTGGCGAGCTGCCAGCAAGTACGGTGCTGTTTGAAGGCAGTGCAAATCCCCATAGAGAAGTAATGGTTAATCTATTCAGAGAACACCAAACAGCAGAGAAATGGCAGTGAAATGCCCTGATGTTTGGTGGTTTCAATCAGCAGGTTTATTCAGGCGAACCCCATAGGTTTCAATGTTAAAAATATTCCCGTTTTTTATGCAATATCTAATAAACCATTTATTATTTTAATCTGCAGTAAAAAGTCTTTATTTATTTATTGATTTTTTTTTGTACCTTTTAGTGATTTTTCAGAATTTTTTGGGCTAAATTCCCCCCCCTTTTTTTAATAGCGGTTCTTCTTTTTCTGTAACAGAACTTTTTATTATCAATCATAGGATCTTATATGTAAATTCCAGACATTTTCGTTCAGTAGTTCTTTTGAAAACAGCAGGCCATGGGTTTGCGGTGGCAGCATACAGCGGCCGACTCCATGCACTTTGGGGACCCTGCGGTGAATGGTGAATTCACTGCAGGGTGTCGAAATTTTATTCCCTGAAATGCAGGGAACTACAGAACACCAAAATGTTGGCGTCATTTCGGTGCTCTGTGAGTAACCCAATTAGTGGTGAGGTTTTTTGTTGCCCCCTGGAAAGTGAAAGCCTAGGCCTTGCCTACCCAGGACATACTTGAAAATTAGTGACATCTCAATGTTTCCTTCCTGGTAAAATATTTTTCAAAAGTAAAAAAAAAAAAAAAAAAATTTTTTTTTTTTTAGGGGTGGGGCCACCCAGCGGGCCGCCGCCCCCTGGAAAGTGCCGCCCTAGGCCTGGGCCTTGTTGGCCTAGGCCAAAATACACCAGTGGCTTCACCCACACAGGCCGCTTTTGTGCGCATGACGTTCTCCGTTGTGAATCCGCAGTTTAGTACGGTCAGGTTGTTACAATTTGCCGTTACCACCAGCTTTTCAAAGACGTTAAAATTATGTGCGCAAACGTTGTCCATTAAATTTTGCGCTAAGATTGTAATACCATGCGCGCACCAGCGCACAACGCATTTGCGCTCACAATGTTAAGTATAGGATGCGCGCACTAAATTGCGCTCGCAAAGGGTTCGCGCCGGGTCACTCGCGTTAGACGTTAAGGCGCATTTTGTGCGCAAACGTCGTAATACGACGTTCAGCGCAAAGGGTTTTTCCCCTCGCGTTAATGCGTTTTTGCGCACGCGTTAACGTTTGCGCGAAGAGAATGTAATAGAGCCTCTAGTGTCAAATAAACTCACATGCAATAGTCATGATGGCCACTGGGTTGCTTATAACGACAATATCTCAAAGTCAGATTACTTATGACATAGATATTATAATATATACAGGGTTATTCAAAGAGATTCGAAAAGTCACAGCACGTTCGGTGACTTTTCATTCTCTTCAAATCGGTGCAAATCGGCGATCCCTTTTCGGCGACCCTGCGGTGTATTCAGCAAGCACCACAGGACTGTCGAAGTGCAGGGAAAAGCTGCCGAAAACCCGCCGAAAACCTGGCGAATGCACGCCCGAAAACCCGCAAAAACATCTGGATTAACCCGTCGAAGACGCCGGAAAATCCCAAGCAGGAGCCGATCAAACGCAGCGAAGCCGCCGGAAAAAGCCGACAACGCAGATGAAGGCAGTGAATAAATTAGGAAAACAGTTTGCTTGAATGTTTGAAAAGTGAAACGCTGTTTGCAAAGAAACTACTGAGCGAAAATGTCTGAAATTTACATATAAGATCCAATGAATGATAATAAAAAGGGCTGTTACAGAAAAAATAAGTAAAGTTAAAAAAAAAAAAAAAAAAATTTGAATTTTTTAAAAAAAAACAAACAGAAAAATTCTTAAAATATCCTAAAAAACCTATAAATAAATAAATAAATAAATAATTACTGCAGAATTTTATAATGAATGGTTTATTAGATATTGAATTAAAACCGGAATATTTTTAACATTGAAGCCTATGGGATTCGCCTGAATAAACCTGCCGAATTAAACCACTGAATGGCAGGGCATTTCGGGAACTTTTCACTGCTGGTTTTGTGTTCTCTGAATAGCCGAAGCAGTGCTTTTCATGGGGTTTTCACTGCCCTCGAACAGGCACCGAATGTGCAGGCAATTCGCCAGGATTTGGCGATGCTCTCTGGATAGCCGAATGGCCAAGAAAGGTAACCGAACGCTGAAAATCAGCGTTCGGTTACCTTTCTCCAGCCATTCGGATCTCTTTGAATAACCCTGATAATAATATATCACATGGTTCACAGATAACTAAAGCTTCTATCAAACCAAGCGCGCGTGGAATTCCTGATGAATTCGGAACAGCTGTGAAAAATTATAACGTGAACCTGCAACATTACACAAAATTCCATCGAAATGGAAATAAAATCCCTTAAAAGAATGAAAAAAAGGAGGATGATACCATGACGCGCGGTACTTCACCCTACTGCCTCAGTGGCTGAAAATTTAGGGCTCCATTAAAAAGTCTTCTTAAATCTAATTTACATTCTGGATTTCAGAAAGTTCCATTATATTTCATAAGTTCTCTTTTTCCAGGAAATATCCCCCAGCTTGGGTTCCATGCGGAATGAACGAAGCGGCGGAAGAATGTAGACCACCTGCAGGCCACGGACAGGAGGACATCGGTTTTAAATATGTTTAAGTATGGTACAAAGCACGTCTGCCGCTACATGGCATACAGAGAAGAATCTTAGGGCTCTATTACATTCCATGCGCAAAAAACGCTTGCGCAGCGCAATTTTTTACGTTAACATTAACGCTGGTATTATGGGCCGAGCGCATATTTTCATCCGTCCGAAAATATCGCGCCTAAAAAATACGCGCGAAAATGAGCGCACATTAACGCTGCGCGCAGAAATCGGTGGGCGGACTGTTTTTTTCACGCGATTCAGCCAATCAGAATTAAGAACCACAATTGTCTCCCGTTCAGTTTTTGCGCCTGTCAAAATCAATCTGAGTATATATGCTGCAGCGATAATAAAAACACGCACAACTTCTCCGTTTTATTGTTTGGGTATGTGTAGAATGTGTAACTATACGTTGCTGTATTTTTTTTTCGTGCTGGTGTATTTGGTTTCGGCCAGAACGTTCAGATTTGCCGTTAACACCAGCTTTTCAAAGACGTTAAAATTATGCGCGCAAACGCCGTTCGTACAAATTTGTGCATCGATTGTAATACCATCCGCGTACCAGCGCACGAACGCATTTGTGCTCACAATGTTATGTATGGGATGCGCGCACGAACCTTCGCTCGCGCAGGGTCACTCGCGTTAGACGTTAACGCGCATTTTGTGCACGAACGTCATAATACGACGTTCAGTGCGAAGGGTTTTTCCCCTTGCGTTAATGCGTTTTTGCGCACGCGCAAAATAGTGCGCAAGGAGTGTAATAGGGCCCTTAGGATTTGGACGGGAAGAGCACTTTTTGTACTGGCTTCAATCTTTTAATATGTTGTTTTTAATTTGCACCTATTTTAATAATGTCCCGGCTTAGGTGCGGGATACTTGTCCTCTCGTACAATAAGGGTAGTAAAGGTGCACCAGTAAGAATTACCTACAGGACAGCATCATCTTGGTAATAGCATTGGCACAGCAATCTAAGGTCCAATCAAAGATGACGGTTTTTAGTTGTCGGGTGAGATCAGAAAAGTCGACCTATAGGAGACGAGCAATGGCTCCGCCCAAAAATGGGGATGACTGATGTGCTTTAAAGAGTCCAGTCTGGGAAAATAAGCATTTTAACAAATTAAACTATTTACTTATTTTCCACGTAGCAGCGGCCATATTCCAAGCGAGTTTAAATAATGAGTGAGCCATTAAGCATAACAATCCCACTCATTAATATAACGGCCACGTTCATTAACCCTTTCCGGTCCAATGTCTGAATATATCCGACACAACCTTTTTCCGGTTGCGATACAATGTCGGATATATTCTCACATGACTGGATCGGCCCACCCACCTAATACTCACCTCTCCGGGGTCCCATAGAGGACTGACTTCCTTGAAATCAGACCTCCGGTTTATACCCCTCTCGGCGCACTGACATCATCGCCCAGGGCACGATGATATGAGTTCAGGTGCCCCCCGACAGAGCACTCGCCTGAAGGGGAGGGTTCTTTGGACCCCTCTATCTCCCCATCGCTGAGGGGTACCTGGTGAAGAGAGACCAGTGTTAACACCCTCCCGCCAGGCCCAATGCACCCGGTGGAAAGGGATTAAGGGGTTAGGGCAGGCACTTGGTGTGTGAAGGAGATAAAATCTACATTCAAGCTTCAGAAGGAGCTTGAATTGGTTGGGTTTGTTTGATGCCTGGCAGATTATCCAGCAGCATGGGGGATGATATCTGTGTTTGCAGTTCAGTTTAGTCAGGACTTTCTACATACTTTTACGACTTTTGGAGACTTTTTTCCCCCCAAAAAGGATCAGCCAATCAGATGCCCCCTGAGCAATTAATAATTTATGGAAATAGTTCCACGGTGCGATCATTTTAACTAATTATAGAAAAAAAATTAAAAATGATCTTCGCAGTAATCAGTCATGTGGACGACGTTGCTTGCATCAGCAGTATTATTCCTTACAAGAAGCCGTTGAGTTAAATAAAAAACACATAAAAAATACCCGGTAAACTCATGATCCACTTATAAGCGAAATATTGTTCCTGTACCAGGAAAAGTGCAAATGGCTTCATATTTGTTCATCATGACATAAATGGTACATATTGGCAGGATATCAAGCAAATAAAGTCAAACACTGGTTAATGGCGATGCCTGTAAACTGCAGAGAATATCAGGATTGCCAAATTAACGCTTTGATTGCCAGAAAAGTCAGCGATGCCGGTGTGGGGAGTCTGCTTCGAGTTACGTCTCCTGTGATGCTCTGCGAGCCTCACAAGCCATGAGATCACTCCCATGTCACACTGATGTCCCCTGCGGCAATTATTTCTTTGACCTCTAACAGTGGCGAGCGAAGTAGAAAAGGAAATGCTTGTCATTCATTCTATTCCAAGCGGCAGATGGAGCGGGTGTAAGCATTCCATAACACGAAAAAAATACTCGTTCACATATAAGCAGATCACATACTCCAGTGTACCAGAAAAGTATGAAGGAACAAAATATGAAGGGCAATATTCCAATGTTGATGCTAACAAGGAGACGGTAACAGGGCAATGTGCGCCTGCAGATTTTCCCTTACCGTCTCCATGTTATCGTCATATTCCGGGCATAGGTGTACGCAGGGGGCGTGCCTGGTGTGCCCAGGCACACCCTAATGTTGGGTAAAGTGGTCCTCTTTCAGTGCAATTTAGATGTCCCTTACCTCAGTGTTTCCCAAACCTGTCCTTAGGACCCTCCGCCTCGCCAGGTTTTCCAAATATCTGAAGGCGAGATCCGGCTGGTCATGGGACTGCCGGCATCTGACTCAATGGTGTCGAGTGGATACTCGCCGCTGCGCTCAGTGCTGTCACGAGCATCCCCGACCGTAGCGCCCGCTACAAATGCAGGCAGAATTTTTTGTGCCTGCATTGCAATCCCTCGTTAAGGCTGGGGTCAGACCAGCGCACTTTTAACGTGCGTTCTGGCGCACATAATTACGGCCGCACTAGCAGCAGATGACGGGCAATGACGGCCAATATACGATGTACGGCCGCACAAAAGTCCGGCCGTGCAACGCAAGTGGAATTTGAACGCATTTTTCTGAGAACGCTGAACCGCTAGTACTGACGTACTGAGTGCGCAGCTGCGGCATAGCGGCGTGTTTGCGTGATTAGGAGATGTCAGACGTTGCTAATCTCCAGCCTACATAACGTCCAGACGCAAAAAGAGTTTTATTGACGATCCATACAAAATCACGACCGACAATGCGCGTCGTCTGACCGTTTTTGCGCGTTTCGTGAAAAAATACGTCAATGCGTTCGGACGCACTTTTTCACGTTCACGGGGAAAAATGCTTTCGTCTGACCCTAGCCTTAAACGGGGTGGTAGGGGGAAAACTGCAGGCACAGTTTTTTCTCCCTACCGCTCCCCGTTTTAACACGGGGATTGTAATGTAGCCCCAAGTCTTGTAAGAGACGAATTGTAGCAATCTAAACAATTCCCCTATTTTCTACCTACATGCACTTAATTCTATATCTTCTCAGATGCCGCAGGACTACAGCTCTATGCTCCTTATCTTCCTGGAATAGGGGAGGGATGAGGATTGATGGAGATTCGGTGTTTTGTGCAGGGTGGAGGACAGAGATCAATTTACAGAGGGATAGAGGAAGAAAAAAAGAATCTGCTGTAAATTTAAAAAAAAAAAGTATCAAATGCATTATTACACTGTTCAGCCACAACGATAAAACCACTTTCTTATATCGTGCAGAACAGTGCTTCCCAAACCTGTCCTCAGGTCCCCCAAACAGGCCAGGTTTGCAGGATATGTGAAGCACAGCACAGGTGATATGATTTGCTGCTCAGTGATTGGAGGATTCAGTCTGCATTTCCCCAAGGTGATCTGCAAAATCTGGCCTGGTTGAGGGGACCTGAGGACGAGGGATGGGAAAGACCAGTCAAAAGCATACAATATTTGTCTTGACACGATCTCGGGCTGCTGTGTCGTCTACTGCTGTGCTGACCATGTATTTAGGATCACGGTAGTGAAGGGGTTAAGCACCACGAGCAGTGCATATTCACTCAGACCTCCCGCAAACTGGATGGCAGGAAAGGGCAGTGTGACAATAGTGTGTCTTTTGGCCAAACCGTGTGACATGGCAGGCCTGTCACAAATCTGTCATGGATTCAGCGCGGAGGCTGCCATCTTGGAATTTCTGGATAAATATCCCAAGGAATGGTTTGGGAGACACTGGTATAGAACCACAGAGGGATGCCCAGTAGGAGTTGAAGGACACCTTTCTGGGCAGAGGTATCACCTCCACTTAGGAAAGCTGTCGCAGCCTAATTTATTATGGTCAGGATGGCTAGACAGACTATTTCTCTGAAAAAATTGCAGATTACAGAAGCTTTTGATGTGTCAACATTTGTTTTATTTATTAAAAAAAAGTGACTTTCGACCAATCAAAGCAAATTCAATAGAAGGAAAGCAAAGGTGAGCACCGTTTCAATTTTGAAATTTTTGTCTCTTTAATTTTATTGAACATTATCAATGTTATCACAATTTTATATTAAAGAAATAAAGATCGCCTTTATAACGCAATAAAAAAAAATCAGGAGGAAGTGATGAAATTACTAACAGGGTTATTCGAGGAGAATCGAAAAGTCACCGCACGTTCGGTGACTTTTCGTTCTCTTCAATTCGGTGCGATTTGGCGATCCCATTACGGCGACCCTGCGGTGTATTCAGCAAGCACCATAGGGCCGTCGTACTGCAGGGAAAAGCCGCTGAAAACCTGCCGAACACACACCGCAAAACCAAAAACATCTGGATTAACCCCGCCGAAGATGCCGGAGAAACCCGAACAGGAGCCGATAAGAGCAGCCGCCGGAAAAAGCCGACACCGCAGACGAATGGAGTGAAGAAAAAAATAAAACAGTACGCTTGAATGTTTGAAAAGTGAAACGCTGTTTGCAAACAAACTACTGAGCGAAAATGTCTGAAATTTACATATAAGATCCAATGAATGATAATAAAAAGGGCTGTTACGGAAAAAAGAAAAAACGATTAAAAAAAAAAAAAAAAAAAAAAGGTTTGCAAAAAAATCCCCAAGAAATGCCTAAAAGGTCCTAAAAAATCTAAAAATAAAGAGACTTTTTACTGCAGAATATTATAATAAACGGTTTATTAGATATTGAATTAAAACGGGAATATTTTTAACATTGAAGCCTATGGGATTCTCCTGAATAAATCTGTCGAATGAAGCAACCGAATGGCAGGGCAATTCGGCAACTTTTCACTGCTGGTTTGTGCTCTCTGAATAGACAAATCATTGCTTCTCTATGGGGATTCACTGCCCTCGAACAGGTACCGTATGTGCAGGCAATTCGCCAACTGCCTGCTCTCTGAATAGCCGAATGGCCAGGAAAGGTAACCGTACACTGAATTTCACTGTTCGGTTACCTGTCGGCTGCAATTCGGATCTCTTTGAAAAACCCTGTGTGTGAAAATGAGCAGAAACGGGAAAGAAACGGCACATAAACTCAAACTCTGATATTCAGCATTAATGAAAGACGTCCAGCTTCCCTTCAGTACAAAACCATGAAGTTACAGCATTTTCTCGTTACGGGAGCTCGGCTTCTTGCTGTCTCGGTGTGTGGTCCCTTCCCTGACGGCGCACTGTGTCACACCACATTTTCTGGAGCCACAACATGTCGCTCTGGGACATGGCGCAGCACGCCGCCAGGACGATGCAAGATGCGGTAACGCTACTCGACATCGTCTACGGGACTAGAAGAACAACTGGGGGTTTTGTAGGTAACAGACTTGTCATAGGTAATTAAAACCAAGAAGCGATTTGTTCTCGTCCGGCAAACCCAATTAGAAAACACACAAGCCAATTAACTCGGCAATACGTCTCCGAGCATTAAGTTTTAAAACGAGGGACGTGAGGAGATCCCAGAGCACTTACTGTACTCTCTGTTTGTTTTGGAATCGACGGCGCAAATTTCTGGGTCATTCGTCAAAATGACCCATAAGCAGTTAAAAAATAATTAGCGTTTTATTTCTGGCAGCAGAACGCAGTTTGTCATCGCGTTATGCAAAGAGCATTTTTCAAAGCTGGATTTTGTGAAAGGAAGGACCAGGCTACGAAAGAGGAAAACCAGATGGAACAGCGACTACGCGTATTTCGGATTCGTGTACTGGAACAGGCGGGAGGTGGTTGAGGTTGGTTGACGTTCCGATGCAGTGTATCACAGCACATGTACCAGGAAATGTGTCATCACGTAAATAAGGAGGTGTTATTACATTTTTATTAAATGTAATTTCATTGGAATAGTGTGTAGTAGTAAAAAAAAAAATGTAAATCGACTCCTTCCAGACTTCTATCTGTCGTGCTTCCTCATTCGCCGAGACTTATGTGTTTGCTGGAGAGTTTCCAACAAACTTTACTGCTCACATTCTTCCAGACTGGGATTTTCAAGAACATTCTGCAATTTATGAAAACATCCCAACTATCTGACTGTGTCTCCGAGGACCTGCTGACTAAGACATGGCTCTGCGAAGACATGTTGTGTGTCAATATCTCTTTACGTTACCAAACGGTTGAGGAACCAGCAAGATACAATCTATGAAGAGCCCACAAAGCCAGTAATCTGTTATGGGAACATGACAAAAGTCCTGGAGAAGTGAGGGTTATATCAGTTGCACCATCTCAACCGATGTGTTGAGCAACATTCCTACACCTTCAACATGATTTGGCCCCATAGCCATAAAACATCTGAGCTGCTGTTAAAGGTTTTTCACTAGGAATTTAAGCAGAAAATTCAAAACAGACCACAACATAATTGAGAAAGGAGTTTACCAGGAAGGATACATTGAGATTTCTCTCGTTTTCAAGTATGACCTGGGTGGCGAGTATGTAACGTTAGGTGTCTTGCCCAAGGACACTTACTGGAGAGGTGCTCGTTGGGATTGAACCCATGACTCCACAGGCTCTCTCCATGCAGAGCAGTGATGTTACCTCTACTCCACCCAGCCGGTATAATGAAGGCATCCATTCAAAGTGGGCCATTTCTGTTTCGAGGAGGCTCTCTAATAATGTTAGGTCTTCCTGCAAGTATCTTGGTGTTCTAAGGGGGTTATTCAGAGAGATCCAAAATGTGGGCAAAATGTAACCAGACTGTAATGCAGGGTTTGAGCCCCTGTGTAGTAGTATGAGTATGAAACCCAATGGCAAGCCAGGGAAGGTAAAGAAACCAGGAGACCACGTAGTATTAAACAAGTTTAGTGAAGCAAAAGAAAAGTAACTTAAGTCCAGAACAACGATATAGCTGAGGTGGTCTTCTTAAGGAGTAGGGGTTCTAATGAATAGGCAAGGAATGCAAATCAAGTAACAAAAGTTCCAGAAGAAATAAAAAAATAGTAACGAAGGTGGTAGCGTGTTCGATATGGCAATCTGGGCCGATGGGCAGAAGAAGGCAGCGTGGTCGATATGGCAATCCGGGTCGATGGGGAGAAGAAGGCAGCGCGGTCGATATGGCAATCCGGGTCGATGGGGAGAAGAAAGCAGTGTAGTCGAGATGGCAATCCGGGTCAATGGACAGAAGAAAGCAGCGTAGTCGATAAGGCAGCGTGGTCGATATGTCAATCTGGGTCGATGATCAAAGGAAGGTAGCGTGGTCGGGAATACGAGGAGCACTAGGAAACTGAAGTGGAAGGCAACAGTATAACCTGGTTAATGTGTTGAGAAGGGCAGCAGGCTTAAATAGGGTTCAAAGGATCATGGTAATACCTTTCACTTGGGTATCGTAGGTGGAGTTGAGGTACCTGAGTTTTTGGTAGGTAAATTGGAGGAATACGTGGATCTCCAGAACAGATGTCAAGCAGTACCCATAATCGGCCAGCCGAGGGCGCCAGAGTTCCAGGCGTTTCGTTACTTAGGGAGGCTTGTACTCGCGCATGCGCGCTTCCACTCCCGGCATTTGGATCTGGTCGGCGATGTGGGGCGTCTCCTGGGCCTCCCTCTCCATCCTGCGGACCAGGAACATGGGGCAGCGCGCCACAAGGGACCTCAGGTAAGTATGGCGTGTGTCCCAGCATGGCAGACCGGACCGGGAGCGGGCCATTACACAGACACTGAAATTCAGCGTTCGGTTACCTTTCCTGGCCATTCAGCTATGGGGGGCTCCTCCCATCAATTGGAAGTTGTTGTATCCTAAGACTTTCTTGAGATGTAGACGGCTCATATGTATCTCAGAAGAAACAATATCATAGTTGGATAGCAGATAAGAGTATGTAATAAAAATGTACACTCACATGTTATAGAACCTCCTATCAGGTGGTTCGGTAGCTGTGCAGTAGACCACTTCCCAGGGGGTCTCAACCTCTTATGGTATATAGTCCAGTGGATTATTCATCATCTTTCCTCGGTGCATCCCGGATACAGGCGAAATCCATAAGAGTTGTGCCCAGAATGAATATATTCGGGCATGCAAAGGTTAATTAAAATTTATTAAGAATTGAATAAAAGTATAAATAAATGAGTACTATTGGGCAGTCGGACTGAGGAAGCTTACAGTTTGGTAAGGGAAACGCATTTTGGGTTATTCCCAATTGTATTCTGAGATACATATGAGCCATCTACATCTCAAGAAAGTCTTAGGATACAACAACTTCCAATTGATTGGAGGAGCCCCCCATAGCGGCTCAATTGCGACCACATTGAGCTATCTAGCTCCAGACTTGTGAGTGTTACATCAGATGAACATCAATTATATATCTATGTGGACTTAACGATATTGCCCAATTAGGTTTTTTTTTCTCTTTCTTGTTTGTATAATTTAGGACCTTCTGAGACATACTCAAGACGGATTCCTTAGAACTTTTGCCATAAAAGGACTGAAAAGTTTAAGATACTGCGCTCCCGATTGGTACTTTGTTGTGTAAACTCTACATGAGCCTGCTCTAGCAGGATCGTGCAAGAGTCACGGAGGAAGCGAAGAGGGACACTGAGTAAGAACGATTAGTCAGAGGAAGCGGCTGGTCGCTCCATGGGATCCCTGCTATTCCATATATTAACTGCTGACTGAACTAAGGGCCACCTCGTTCCCTCCATAGTGAAGTACACCTGTAGCAGAGCGACCAAGGTAAGCTGAGGCTTGGAATATCTCCTCAAACAATCAAATATTGCAAAGTTATTATCAATGCGAACAATCACTGCTTGAACGATTCCACCAAAAGTGACACTTTCAGGGACATGTTGACTCGTCGCCTTTTTATTAGGTGCCTTTTGTATAGGTGGGTTAACATTGGCCCCATCCCAGAAGACTCTGTGATTCTTGCAAGTGCCTACACGAGAACCTAGGCTGTTTTATTACATGTGATAAACCGGCCTGGCTGGAATCAGAGATCTATGGAATTGATTAATTATGGGACTGAGTGAGGCTCAGCAGGAATGACACAAATCAGGGAACAGCTAGCGGCAGGCTCGACACATGTGGTTACGGATAATGGAGAGTTAATGTACTGCATCAAGCTGTGCCTGTCGGTGTAGGACTAGACAAACAAGAACCACGTATGATGAGAGATTCTTTTGGATCTCCTGTCATTTTTGCCTCTGGAAACATATAAAATAAAGGCCCGAGGATAGAAACATCACTAAAGGAGAGAACAGCTCCGCAAATGGAATGAGTGATTGACACGCTGAATGTTTGTGCAGTATCGCAATAAACACGGATTTGGTTGCCTAGTCACAACCCAATTATGCAATAATTGATGGACAGTTATATCACCACAAAAGAATATACGCATAAAATTAAATTGTGTGTTTTTTTTATTTAGCATATGGGTTTATTCACTAAACTCAACTAGCCCTGCATGCAGTCAGAGACTGAGAGGTCAGTTGGTTAATGTACCAGTAGTAAAATCTGTTCTACATCGGGGGGGGGGCACAGAAAATGAATGACATTTTGTAACAGTTGTAAACCAGCGAATAATCAAATTGTGCTGCTCGGAGTCCTCTTTGACAGAGAAGGATTATAAAATACAAGTAAAAAAGCGCAAAAGTGAAGAATTGCATTTTCATATCAAGAATAGTTTCCTAATGCATTAGTAACTGCTCGTATCTGAATTACACAGATACAGAGTCCTCGATGTCGTGAAGAACTAACACAGTTGATGCCGTAACATGTTTTGTCTAACTTTACAACTTGTTGCGGCTGCATTTTAAATCTCTCCCTCTACCATCCCGACTAGAGCCTCAAGTGTTTGCACTTAATACGATAAATGACAAACTGCATTTCTTTTCCATCAAATTTTATTTACTACTTCTAACATCGGTACACAGGCGCCATAAAGGGTACACTGACAAAAAAAATAACAAATTGTGACAAGCAGCAGTTTTATCTTTTTCCCTAAAATAGGCTCAACAAGGATATATTGTGTGGATTTACAAGTCACATAGGGTTTATTCAAAAAGCACTGAAATCTCTGAGATTTCTCATTCGGCGGACTTTGGTGCGCTATGGCAATTCCAGTTCGCCATCCCTGTGGTGCTGCCCCCTGCATCACCTCTTTTCATGATAGACTGCAGGATTTCTCACGCGCTGCCCTCCCTCGTACGGTCAAACTTTCCCCTAGTTTCCCTTCCTTCAAATGCTCTCTTAAGACATTCCTATTTAGGGAAGCCTACCACCCGACTCACTGACGCAACCAGTCCATCGCTCCCACCTTGCAGTCAAAAAAATTGGGAATCAAAAATATTTTGCATACAAAATCCCCCAAAAATCCCAAAAAATTAAATAAATAAAAAGGCTTTTTGCTGAAAATGAAAAGAATAAATGGTTGAATAAAAAAAATAAAAACCAGTAATGTTTTTTAACATTGAATCCTACGGGATTCGCCTGTTTAAACCTGTCAAACGGTATCACAGAAAAGCAGGGCATTTCGCTGACACTTCAGTTCGGCGTCCTGGGAACCATTACTTCTCTGTGGGACAATTTCGCTTCTGCCGGAGATCGCCGAATTGCAGTGATCTGCAGTGTGCTGCAACGTATTTAGCTGGCTATTCGCCGATATTTAGTGAATTGACAGCTTTCTGAATAACCGAAGTGCCACGAAATTGCACTGTACGGTGCCCAAGTTCAGTGGCAAGTTCGGTGCTCTTTGAATAACCGAAAGGGAACTAAGTGCTCGATTTAATTCAATTCTATCAGCTGGTTTTTTCCCCCCCCCCGCAAATGTTTTTTTTTTTCCCGACAATGTTTTTTTTATGATTCAGTTGAAAAAATAATCGATAGTTGAAAAATTCGGCCACTGGTCCAAAAAAGTCTGGCCGGTAAAAGACCTGGAAAAAAAAAAGGTTATTTTTGTCAAACGTCATACAGATGTGTGGCTTTAAACATGACTATATTCCATGTTTACACAAAGATTTCAGCACCGATTCCCTTCATTTTCCTGCATGAAAATGAATTTATCGGCACCATGGAGTTTTTTCTGGAAATGGGCATACCGATACATTCAGATTGAATCACTAAAGCCAATATTTCCATTGATAAATACAGACGCCAGTGCCGATATTCGGTCAGATTTCTTTTTCGGGAATCATCTTGCTGGTAAACCCACATTTGAATCCCCGAACCAAAAATTCTCCTGGGTCTGT
The DNA here is from genome assembly GCA_009667805.1 of Leptobrachium leishanense. Lineage (NCBI taxonomy): Eukaryota > Metazoa > Chordata > Amphibia > Anura > Megophryidae > Leptobrachium > Leptobrachium leishanense. Next base: position 62,709,138 of record CM019063.1, read on the forward strand.
TTTGACACAGAACCCTCTAATCAATGCTATGCCATAGTACATGGCTTTTTTTTTAGCTAAGATCAAGTTTATGCAACGAGTCACAGCCACTCCTGTACAGCTGTTTAGGGCTTATTGTACCCTCATCAGTAAGAGATAGGCCGTGAGCAGTTTCAGTTTGATGCTTTACCCGCAGGGCAAATCAATACTCATTAAAGTTGTGGTGAAGGGAAAAAAATGAGATTAAAAGCCTCCACACGGCAAATAATAAAGTTTATTATTGCAGAAGTCATTTACATCCCAGCAATTCAGAGAACTGCTTCACAGAGCTCATGAGCTACATTCCCCATATGCAGCAAGGAACTCTGGGTGAGACTTGCAAATGATGTTTGCAATTATATGATATTAGATATATTATTATCAGACCTGCAAACTTTTGGCAGGTGTCTGATCTGGAGGAAAGGAGCGTGGCTGCTGAAGGGTGTAATGTGATTTGCGTCATTGTGTTTGCCCAACATGCCCCAGAAGAGGCATGCCATTTCAGCGCATGCACGGCAGGTTGGGCAATATGAGGGAAAATCGTGTGTCACATGGCCAGACCAATCGACATGACAAGTTTGAATGAGATACAAGTTGGGCAACCTTAATCCAAAATTGTAAAATCCGGAAGACTCCGAAAACCGGAATTTTCGTAGTCTTCCAGATTTTAGCATTTCCATATTAAAAGGGAGCTCAAGCCGTATCTGCCGCTTGGGAACCTGACTCCCAAGTCCTGCATCAGATCATGGCCCACAATGGGAGCTGCTGGGCAGCCCAATGTGTGACATGCTGACCTGAGTCACTATGACTCCAGGCAGCATGGCCACGAAAGAAGGCTGGAGAGCACTCCCAGCATGTTTATACACTGGCAGCTGCAGCAGGAAGGGGATCATAGCTCTCCCACTGTGATCTCCTTCCTCGGATACATCAGATTCCACCAGATTCTAAAATACAAAAGAATCCGAAATCTGAATGCCGGGGGTCCCAAGCATTCCAGATAAGGAGTGCTCAACCCCTAAGAGAAACCCATAAAACCCAACTGACGTGAATAACCCAGTTATAAGGACTTAACAAGGCCATACATTTCTTCCGTTAAGGTTTGGTACGACAATCTTGGCACATCCTGGTTCTGAGTCGTCTGACATTTCCTACTTTTTTCGATTCGTAAAAATTGTTTGATACGGCAAAATGTAATTCCTTGGACACGTCATTATCATAAGGCTGGACGTCCACTAGGTCTGTAGTCAGACGACCGACTTGGTCGCCCACCTATGGATATTGCCATCGTTGCTCCACTGGAAGCGTCTGTGAATTACCCAGGTCGGCCGTTGGGCAGGCTGCCTAACAATAAAACCCCAATGCGGGGGGTAAAGAACCTGCTGCGGGGAGAATAAAACCCTGTCCTTGGTGCTGAAATGCAGTTTCAGCACCAAGGACAGTCCTGAAGCTGAGGGGGGAAAAAACGTCACCGAAGGCTGCAGGGGGGATTAAACCCCGCTGTCCCTGGTGCTGATTCTGAATTAGGTTTCAGCACCAAGGACCTCAACGCCAAACACAGCTGGCCTGAAGAAAAAAAAAAGCTGCGTTTGGTGAGAAGACAGCCATGTCTTTCTTTTTTTTTTTAATGGGAACCCAAAATTTCTCCTGAAAAATACCTTAAAGGATTCTAAAAAGTCAACAACTAAAAAGACAATTTGCTGCAGATGAAAAGAATAAACGGTTGAATAAAACAGAATATATAATTTTACATTGAATCCTATGGGCTGTCGAACTGAATCGCTTCTCTATGGGGCAATTTCCCTGTTGTGGTGCGGCGGTTTAACTATACAATTCATCTTTTTCATGTAAATTATATCAGATCTACCAGGCATCGCGTCTGACAAATCCAATTGAAATTGGAAATATCTCTAGTCTGTTGTAGTTGCAAAATATCGTCTGAAGTCATCCGATGGAAGTCGGAGTCAGTGGAAGAGGCTGATTCGCCTGTATGTTGTGGGATCGGCTGGACGACTTCAGACGATATCAGATGACCGCACCATCGCTCGAATACGAACCCAGTGGACGGCCAGCCTTAGCTAATTGCAAGGTGCTTCTGGAGGCTCTTGCTCTTCGTCAGCGCAGAATAGCCAAATGTCGAATCTTTTCTCAAATATAAAAGCAATAAAAATCCAACCCAGACGCAGTCATCAAAATATTAAATTCTTATGGCTACATAAATTAACCAGGAAAAAAACCACAGCTGACATTTCATATATATATATATAATATACTGAACATATATACGCAATTAAACACAATCATGTTCAGATGTTTTAACCGCTGTAAAACAGATGTTGTGAGGCAAATGTACACTCGCTGGTGAATGTGCAGCCATGCGCTTTAATATGTAGATAATAGATTTACCACATCGAGAACAAATAAATTGTGTCTCTGGGTGTGCGGTGAAGATGTGGGGTTGCGGCCTGAGGTTTACAAACTAGTATTAAAGATTAGATAAGATTTAGGATTATTGCTCTTGGGCTGCAGTATACACTTTTAGTTTATAAGGAGCAGTACCGGCTGGGTGGAGTAGAGGTAACATCACTGCTTTGCGTGGAGAGAGCCTGTGGAGACATGGGTTCGATCCCAGCAAGAGCACCTCTCCAGTAAGTGTCCTTGGGCAAGACACCTAACGGTACATACTCGCCACCCAGGACATACTTGAAAACTAGAGAAATCTCAAATGTATCCTTCCTGGTAAAAATCCATTCTCAAAAAAAGCCACCCTGGTCCAAAATTAGATTTAGGAGATTATCCACTAAACAGCGATGTTTGCTGGCATTGCAAAAAAATGGCTAAAATCTCCAGTTTTCAAATGCCAAGAAACGTTGGCGATTCTTAAAACTGAAATTCAAACAGTAAAAGGAGAAGCTTTACAGAGCACGGTTTGAATTTTAGTTCTGATTGGTGTTTCTGCAATATTGGCAAATTTACTAGTCAGTTCTTGCAATGCCGGCAAACACCAGAGCTTAGTGCATAAACCCCTTACTCTTTGGCTCAAAGTATCCAAAGCTAGCGGCTTTCAACAGATGCTCTCCTAAGAAGATGTTTGCCTTTACGCTGGCTATTGAATTTACACGTTAACTCTTTTACAACCCAAAACGTGAAGAAGAGTATTAGCATCTGAAAAAAAAAATTATGTAATTTACCACACAAAGTCCCATTTCCATACGTTTCTAATGCAGAATTGATGCTCTCCCTGACGAGAAACAATATTGTAGTTTAGATGTCACTCCTGTCACTCTGTATTACTGTTAGGAATCTTCAAGAAGCAGCCCCCACCCTAACTGTAACAAAAAGTTCAACAAACTTTACTGCTGCATTACAGCAGTCAGGGAGAGGGCAGAATACAGGGAGAGCTCTGGGGTCACTCACTGCTGTACAGGGATAAGATTCAGGGGGGTATAATGAGTAAAAATCCCTGTACAGTACAGATATATTTGTACTTGTTTTCTGCACCATCTTCGCTTCATTTTTAGGCAACAGATTCTGCGCCTTTGCGTGAGTGCAAACCCTAACCCAAAAACAAGCACGCATAGTACCCTAACCATAACTACAAACCCTAAACCTAAATCGAATCCTTACTCTGAAAGCTGTTTTTAGGGTTAGAGTTTCAATTTCAGACCAATCGAAAACGTTCGAGTGCTCTCGAAATATTTTCTAAAGCGTCCGAAACACGCTTTAAAAATAACCGAGACATGCCGATTTCGGAAGCATCCAAATTGTAGTGTAGAGATGGGCATTCATTTCGGACAAATTCAGAATTCGGAACGAAATTTGATAATTCGTATTTGGAAGTACTTCCGAATAACGAATTGATACGATACGAATACGAAAACTAAATGATATGATTTAGTTATCGAATTTGAAATGAACTATCAAATGGCTATCAACTATCGAATTTGATTTGATACGATACGAATCCGATACGATAGAAATTGAAATGAACTATCAACTGGATATCAACTATCGAATTCAATTCGATACGATACAAATCAATCCGAAATGAAACGAAATACAAAACGAAACAAGAAACGAAATTAGTTACAAAATTCCGAAAACAAAATTATTTAAAAACGTAACGAAACGAATTTTTCAGCCATGCACATCCCTATAATGTAGTGTCTTTCTTTTCCGTTTTTCTTTTTAAAATCGTTTTTTCTTTTTTCTGTAACCGAACTTTTTTATTATCATTCATAGAATGTTATATGTAAATTCCAGACATTTTCATTCAGTAGTTTTTTTGCAAACAGCGTTTGAATTTTAAAACTTTCAAGCGTACTGTTTTGCTTTTTTTTTTTCACCTCGTTCGTCTGCGTGTCGGCTTTTTCCGGCGGCTGCTCGGCACTGTGATCGGCGGCTAGTCGGGTTTCTCCGGCGTGTTCGGCGTGGTTAATCCAGCTGTTTTCTGTGGGTTTCGGTGAGTGTTCGGATAGTGTTCGGCGGGTTTGCGGCGAGTGTTCGATGGGTTTTCCCTCCACTACAGGGGCCCTGCGGTGCTTGCTGAATAAACCACAGGGTCGGCGAAATAGGATCGCCGAATCGTCCCGAAGTGCAGGGAACGAAAAGCCACCGAACGTACGGTGACTTTTCGATTCTCTTTGAATAACCCTGATAGTGTGCAAGTCTGTAGCAGTGCGCAGTTTGCGGCTCCTATGCTGCCAAAGTTGCATTAGGTAGCTGCAACTGCAGGGACTTCTTTGTGCGGAAGTCCATGAGCTGAAGAGGAGTTGAGTAAAAATCACCAAAAATACAAAAAATATTTAAAAAAATAATAATTGGGCATTGACTGTCAGCAACGTCTGCCCAATAATTTAAGGTCAGAAAAGGGAAACTCTATTTTATTCCGACGTAGCATATCATTAAATGATCCATTTTTTTAATCCTTGGTTGTAGTGATAGGAATGACGACAAAAAGGAAAATTTAGTAAATAAATAATAAATTTTTCACCTAAAGTGTAGAGTAAAACCCTTCACTATCTACAGCTCTTGAGGATCTTGACAGCTTCAACTTTGTTCTTATCAGCATGCAGAGTGCTGCCGCCAGCCTCATCATCTCTCATCTGCCTCTGGTCTTTTTCAAAGGGCGGCTCTCATAAAATTCATTCTTAAATCAAGGTGGCGGCATACCATATGTCCTCCTTACCTTCTCTCCCTCACATTTCCGCTCAGGCCTCCTCCTCCCATAGCACTGCTTACTCTTCTCCATGCTCAACTTTCTTTTTTAATTTTTGTGTTCAAAATGATCTGAGACTGTCCAGAGATCCACGAACTACTAAAATCCTTGCCCATTTACACCACAAGTCAGAATCTCGTGCAATAATCACATTGTTCTCTAAAAGCGACTGTGTAGAAAAGTTATACTGGGACTCTCCACCATGACTGTCCATTACAAGGTAACATCAGTGGCGTAGCGTGAGGGGGCCTCGGGGACGGTCGCCCCGGGTGAAATTTAATTAGGTGGCGCAAAATTTCAAAAGAAATTTGAATCAATAATATTTTCCAACAGGGATCAGCACTGGTGTTCGCTCACGGACATTGGTGTCCATGAGAGGCCCTTGCACGGGCAGCCGCCAGTTTTGCGTTGCCGGTGGTGACTTAGCACTCAGCGTCCGGAAGGGAGGACCAGGACAACAAATTATGGTCCTGTCCTGACTCCTCCTTAACTGTCAGGCTCAGCGCTGGTGGGGTCCCAGTCTGGTTGTATTAAGCCCATTATGCAGTGAATTCAGGGGTTATAGACAGTACCTTGCGGGGTAGCGTGGAGTCAAAAGGGCTAGGCAAGAATCGTAGTCAGGAGACGGTCTGAGGTCCAAGGGCTGGTAGAGAGGCTGCAGAGTCGGTGGGCAAAGCAGAGGTCTGGTACACATAGAGAATAGGTAATCATAGGTCCTTTCAGGTCAAGAGAAGGTAGATAATGCAGAAGTCCAGAGGGAGGGGCAGAGAGAACCTTTATTGCAGACACAGGGGTGTGGTGTATGTGTGTTCTGTGTTGAACTGTGAAGGTTCTGGTCAGCGAGAGCTGAGACTGAGCAGCACTTTTCATGGATGTGCTGCAAGCACGGAGTAAGCAGCAAATAGCAGGCATGGATCCTGACATATCGCCCCCCTTAAGGAGCGACCTCTGGACGCGATCGGGCTTGCTTGATGACCTGCAAGAATCAAAATAAAAGTTCATATAGGTTCATCACCAGAAGGTATCAGATCCTCAGTTTTTTCAGTAGCCAGGGTACTGGCCTTCCTCTGGCGTCTCCTTGCTTTGATTTTGGAGGGCTTCAGAGTACCTTCACAGGGTTGGACAGTAGATGGCTCACTGGTAAGGTTTTCCAGGATGGGTATTTCTTCTGAATCTGTGGATACAGGAATGGCAGAGACTACAGGAGGATTATGCATACCCAGGGATGTGGTGGGGATTAGTCTCTTGAGGGTATGACTGATGGGGGTGTCCACTTTAGATATTCCTGTAACCCTTCTGGGATATTTGGATGTCCCTGAGGAAATATCCAGATTGAAAGCTGGCACAGGTATGATGGAATGAATGGATTCCAGGGGTGACTCCAGGATGGCAGCATACCGTAGCTGGTGAAGCTGAATAACCTTCACTAATTCAGTGAGGGCACTGACCTGGTTAGCAAGGCTGGTCACTGAGGAGACAATAACACCAAAATCTTCTTCAGTAATGACTTTGGGGGTCTCGACTGAAGTCACTTGGGGTGCAGATTCCGCTGCAGGTACCTGGGGTGCAGGCTCCGTTGGTAGTGCCAGGGGTGCGGGCTCCGCTGCAGGTACTGGGGTTGCAGGCTCTTTCTCAACGAGGGTCGCAGGATCCCCAGGCTCAATTTCTTGAATAGTTATTGAGGGAGTGGAGTCCAGGATGCCAGGGTTAGCAGTACAGAAATATGGAGCCCTCTGAGGGGGCTGGATAGCCAGGGTAGAAAATACAGCGCCACAGAATAAAGGATATGCCATAGGTGGGTGTCGGGCAGTACTGGAGACGGAGTTGGAGTTGGCAATAGCCGTGCCAATATAGCCATTATTTTTCTCAAATGCTAGCAATAGGTCTTGCAGTGAAGGTAGGTTTACCAGATCCTCGTCGCTGGATTCCCACTCTGGATCATAGCAAAGAACTGCAGCTTTTCATCTGACACTTGGCTGGTGAATGGCAGAACCAATACTTCTGGCAGGACCACCCGGAGGCCCTTGGGCACATCTTGCATCGGGGTCTATGATGGCATGAGTTCACTGGGGCTGTCTCCACCTCGCTGTCTGAGTTGATAGAGGACCATTCATCAGCAGACTCTGATTCATGCAAAGAGTGGCACGGTGATGGTGGTGGCGGGTCTTGTCTGGGCATTTGATACACCGTGGCAGAAGTGGGTGCAACTGGTATTTTCTCCACAGGTTGAACGTGAACCAAAGCTGAAGGGAAAAAAGACACAGAAGCAGGCGAACTGTTACCTGTAGCAGTGATGGGAGTAGCAGTACTACCCAGGAGGTGCTGTCTGGACATGGACTTCACACCTGGAGTCTGGATACACATAATCTTCATGGCTGGATCAGAAGCCACAGGCACGGTGGGATCTTGCTCCATAGGTATAGGATACATAAGTTCCATGGTCACAGTGTTTTCAGTTTCCATTGGTATCACCAGATCTTTCTCCTCACTTGGTCTGGTAGTCTTGAACTCCATACACCTAGGGTCAGCAAGCATAGAGGGTAGCTTCTTTCTGGGTACGGGTGTACGTATGGGTGCTAGAGGTTCTCTGGTGGCAGGCCTGGGCCGGGGTTCAGCCACAGGAGCAGGAGCTCTTCTAGTTTTAGGCCTGGGCCGGGGTTCAGCCACAGGAGCAGGAGCTCTTCTAGTTTCAGGCCTGGGCCGGGGTTCAGCCACAGGAGCAGGAGCTCTTCTAGTTTCAGGCCTGGGCCGGGGTTCAGCCACAGGAACATGAGCTTTACTAGGAGCAGGCTTAGATACAGGTGCAGTCTTTTTGATTGGGGTTTGCCGTGGAACTGTAGCCGGCTCGGGCACGGGAGCTGGGCTTCTTTGGGGTCTCACGGGGCAGTTTACCAGGAAATGCAAGGAATCCCCACAGTACATACAGAGATTCTGTGTTTTTCTCCAGGCACGTTCCTCTGCGGGTAGCGGGCCTCTTTTCCCCGGTGGACTTGGAGAGAGAGTGACTGGAGGTACTGGGAGAAAGTGGGGGTACTGGGGGAGAGTGACTGGGGGTACTTGGAGAGAGAGTGACTGGGGGTACTGGGAGAGAGTGACTGGGGTACTTGAGGGAGAGAGTGACTGGGGTACTGGGAGAGAGTGACGGGGTACTTGGAGAGAGGGAGAGAGTGACTGGGGGTACTGGGAGATAGTGACTGGGGTACTTGAGGGAGAGAGTGACTGGGGTACTTGGAGAGAGGGAGTGACTGGGGTACTGGGAGAGAGGGAGAGAGTGACGGGGTACATGGAGAGAGAGAGTGACTGGGGGTACTGGGAGAGAGTGACTGGGGGTACTTGGAGAGAGAGAGAGAGTGACTGGGGTACTGGAAGAAAGTGGGTGTACTGGGAGAGAGTGACCGGGGTACTGGGAGAGAGTGACTGGGGTACTTGAGGGAGAGAGTGACGGGGTACTTGGAGAGAGGGAGAGAGTGACTGGGGTACTGGGAGAGAGTGACTGGGGTACTTGAGGGAGAGAGTGACAGGGGGTACTTGGAGAGAGGGAGAGAGTGACTGGGGATACTGGGAGAGAGTGACTGGGTATAGAGTGAGAGTGGAACTATGCTAGGGTATTCTGAGACAGGGTGACTGGTAGCAGTGGTGTAGCGTGGGGGGGGCATGTGTGTTTCATTTTTTATTATATCAGTATTTTGTTAATATACAATACATGTGCTTGTGGGGTAAGGGGGACAATACTCTACTGGTAGAAAGTAATCAGGGTGTGTTACCGTGTCCACAGGTTGGGGGGGCACACAATTCTTGCCTTGCCCCGGGCGCTGACAACCCACTCTATGCCGCTGGGTAACATCACTGCTCTATAACCGTGGATACACAGGTTAAAATCCCGGCCAGAGCACCTCTCCAGTAAGTGTCCTTGGGCAAGACACCTAACGGTACATACTCACCACCCAGGACATACTTGAAAACGAGAGAAATCTCAATGTATCCTTCCTAGTAAAATACTTTGTAAAAAAAATACTACGAAAAACTAAATTTAACATATAAAACCCCATTTGCAAACCGTTTAAAAGCAAGATTACTGTGCCCACTGGAGTGAAATTCAATTCTCAGTGAGATCTCACTCCTTGTATTACTGTAAAAAAGCTACATTGAGCAGCCCCCACCATCACTGTAACAAAAAGTTCAACAAACTTAACTGCTGCAGCCAGGGAGGGGCCATACACTGGCATTATGCAGCACATACAGATACAAGGTGTTGCTGTAATTGCCATACACAGGCATTATGCAGCACATACAGATACAAGGTGTTGCTGTAATTGCCATACACTGGCATTATGCAGCACATACAGATACAAGGTGTCTCCTTATGATCACTACAAATCTCCATAAGCAGGAGATCTCACCATATTTTTATCTGTCTGCAGTACATTAACTGCATCTGACACAAAGGTCATTTCTGCCTGTAAGCTGATAATGCAGACCCAGTGTAACATTGTGCGAGATAAGGGACGCCATCCAGAGTTTAGAACCTTTCATCTCAGCAATGTGTCTGTAAGGGATAAGCATATAAATTAAAATTATAGAATGAGCAAAAATTTGGATGAGCATTTTAGTAGAGTCCTGATTAAGAAAGGGGCGGATGTGTGCAATGTTTTTTAGGTGGAAGTAGCAAGATTTGGTTAGTGACTGGATGTGAGGAGTGAAGGAGAGTCGAAGCGGCGAGCAAAGAGATGGGACAGTAGTTTGAAAGGGAGGTGAGATCAAGAGATGACTTCTTTAGAATGGGGGTGATCAAAGCACATTTGAATGAAGAGGGGAAGACTCCAGAGGAGAGGTTAAAAATATCAGTCAAAGCAGAGACAATGACTGGTAGGACAGACCGAATAAGGTCCGCTCCCTAAGGTCAAACAGTGACCTGCGCCTAGCTTCTCCCCGCATCACCTCTTCCCATGATAGACTGCAGGATTTCTCACGCGCAGCCCCCACTCTCTGGAACGCTCTCCCTCATACTGTCAGACTTTCCCCTAACTTCTCTTCCTTCAAACGCTCCCTTAAAACATTCCTATTTAGGGAAGCCTACCACCCAACTCACTGACGCAACCATCAATCACTCTCACCTTACAGTCCTCTCCTCCTGTTTCCAACCCCAACCCTCCCAGATTGTGAGTTCCTACGGGAATAGGGCCCTCATCTCCTCCTGTACTGTTTGTCAAATGATGTTCAATATATTGTAACCCTGTCTATACTGTGCTTATTGTACAGCGCTGCGGAATATGCTGGCGCTTTATAAATAAAGAATAATAAGAATAATAATAATAAGGTGTGAGGGTTGGTGTCAAGCGGCCAGGTGGTCGGGCAGAAGGACATGATACATTTTGAGACATCCTCCTTTGAGACCAGAGTAAAGGAAGACATAATATAAGAGGGGGACGGAGGGAGTGAGGGAGTCAATGGGGTTGAATGGTTAATGGAGGAGGGCAGAAACGTCTAGTCTGTAATCTTAATCTTAGCTATGCGTCCCATGTTTCAAACAAAAGTTATACAGGGTTATCCAAAGAGATTCGAAAAGTCACCGCACGTTCGGTGACTTTTCGTTCTCTTCAATTCGGTTCCTTTTGCCGATTGCATTTCGGTGACCCTGCGGTGTATTCAGCAAGCACCACAGGGTCCCCGAATTGCAGGGAAAAGCTACCGAACACCTGACGAAAACAAAACCGAATGCATGCTGAAAACAAGCAAAAACATCTGGATTAACCTTCGAAAAAGCCGAACAGGAGCCGAACATGAGCCGAATCACACAGAGCCGAAGCAGCTGTGACGTAGAGGAGGCAGTGAATAAATTAGAAAAACCATTTGTATGAATCTGGGAAAATGAAACGCTGTTTGCAAAGAAACTACTGAGCGAAAGTGTCTGAAATTTTCACAGGAGGTCCAGGGAATGATAATAAAGAGGGCTGTTACAAAAAAAATAAGTAAACTGAAAAAAAAATCAAAAAAAAATCGGACTTTTTAAAAAAAAAAAAAAAAATCTGAAAAATGCTTAAAGTATCCTAAAAAATCTATAAATAAAGAGACTCTTTGCTGCAGAATTTTATAATGAACGGTTTATTAGATATTGAATTAAAACGGGAATATTTTTAACATTGAAGCCTATGGGATTCTCCTGAATAAATTTGCCGAATTAAACCACCGAATGGCAGGGCATTAGGGGAACCTTTCACTGCTGGTTTGTGTTCTCTGAATAGCCGAAGCAGTGCTTCTCTATGGGGATTTCACTGCCCTCGAATAGGCACCGAACAGGCACCGTATGTTTAGGCAATTCGCCAGGATTTGGCGAATTGCCTGCTCTCTGGATAGCCGAATGGCCAGGAAAGGTAACCGAACGCTGATTTTCAGCGTTCGGTTACCTTTCTCAAGCAATTCGGATCTCTTTGGATAACCCTGATAATATTTTTTTTCAACTGCAAGCGCTTGGTAGTGAAGTTAATAAACTGATGTACATGAACTCTCCAAGGGAATTCACGGATTAACGCTATCTCAGCAGCTTAAGTGTGATTTGAAATCTAAAGCAGGGAATAAGCAGCAGAACTCTGGAGATTAATATTTCTTGTAAATCATTGCATATGCCGAGACCTGGTATTTGTTTATAAAGTTGCAGTTTACTCAATATTTTATAGGGATACGTATCTTGAAAGATGTCTCTTAAAACAGGATTTACTCTCTGAATAAGATCTATCAGTCGAGCTCATCTTAATGTTACGCTGTAAAAGTCAAACGCTGCACAACCCCCAGCCTTTATGGAAGATCAGATAATAGGGCATATTAATTATATTCCTTTCTACCCATACCTCAGCTAAAGCTTTTGCAAAATCATTTAGGTGCACCTAACATGGGCAAATTCACTGATGAAGCACTCGTACACAATGCACATTACTGTGAGTTTTATTGCTGTGGAGCTCTGTGACACACCTATACAGCACACATTACTGTGAGTTTTATTGCTGTGGAGCTCTGTGGTATGCTCATACACATTGCACATTACTGTGAGTTTTATTGCTGTGGAGCTCTGTGGTACGCTCATACACACTGCACATTACTGTGAGTTTTATTGCTGTGGAGCTCTGTGGTACGCTCATACACACTGCACATTACTGTGAGTTTTATTGCTGTGGTGCTCTGTGACAAACATATACAGCACATGTTACTGTGAGTTTCATTACTGTGGAGCTCTGTGGTACGCTCATACACACTGCACATTACTGTGAGTTTTATTGCTGTGGAGCTCTGTGGTACGCTCATACACACTGCACATTACTGAGTTTTATTGCTGTGGAGCTCTAATGGTACGTTCATACACACTGCACATTACAGTGAGTTTTATTGCTGTGGTGCTCTGTGACACACATACACAGCACATGTTACTGTGAGTTTTATTGCTGTGGAGCTCTGTGATGCACTCATACACACTGCACATTACTGTGAGTTTTATGGCTGTGGAGCTCTGTGACTCACACATATACAGCACACGTTACTGTGAGTTTTATTGCTGTGGAGCTCTGTGATACAGTAATGTGCGGTGTGTATGAGTGTATCACAGAGCTCCACAGCAATAAAACTCACAGTAATGTTTGTGTATGAGTGTGAGTTTTATTGCTGTGGAGCTCTGTGATATGTGCAGTGTGTATGAGTGTATCACAGAGCTCCACAGCAATAAAACTCACTCTCATACACATTGCACTAGGGATGCACCGATACCGATACTAGTATCGGTATCGGGGCCGATATTGCCGTTTGCACGAGTACTTGTTACTCGTGCAAACGGCCCGATACATCCCGCCGATACCGGAAGCCGGCGCTGGGCCGGCTTGCCGGTATCCGCGGGGCTGGGGAAGCTGGCCGCGTGCATGAAAAGCACGCGGCCAGCGTTCCCCTTCGGCGCGCCAAATACTCACCCTTCCTGAAGTTCCAGTCTCTGTGCAGTGATGCGGTCACGTGGCCGCCGGGCGCTCCTGTGACGCGGCCTCTCGGCTGGAGGCAGCGTCACAGATGCGCCCGGCGGCCACGTGACCGCATCACTGCCCAGAGACCGGAACTTCAGGAAGGGTGAGTATTTGGCGCGCCGGAGGGGAACGCTGGCCGCGTGCTTTACATGCACACAGCCAGCTTCCCCAGCTTTCGAGCTGGGGGCCAATCCATGTGAGCTGCAGGCAAATCCATGAGAGCTGCGGGGCCAATCCATGAGACCTGCGGGGCAAATCCATGAGACCTGGGGGCAAATCCATGAGACCTGGGGGCAAATCCATGAGAGCTGGGGGCCAATCCATGAGACCTGGGGGCAAATCCATGAGAGCTGGGGGCCAATCCATGAGACCTGGGGGCAAATCCATGAGAGCTGGGGGCCAATCCATGAGACCTGGGGGCAAATCCATGAGAGCTGGGGGCCAATCCATGAGAGCTGGGGGTAAATCCATGAGAGCTGGGGGCCAATCCATGAGAGCTGGGGGCCAATCCATGAGACCTGGGGGCAAATCCATGAGACCTGGGGGTAAATCCATGAGACCTGGGGGCAAATCCATGAGACCTGGGGGTAAATCCATGAGAGCTGGGGGCCAATCCATGAGAGCTGGGGGCCAATCCATGAGAGCTGGGGGCAAATCCATGAGACCTGGGGGCAAATCCATGAGAGCTGGGGGCCAATCCATGAGACCTGGGGGTAAATCCATGAGAGCTGGGGGGCAATCCATGAGACCTGAGGGCCAATCCATGAGACCTGGGGGTAAATCCATGAGACCTGGGGGCAAATCCATGTGACCTGGGGGCAAACCCATGTGAGCTGGGGCAAACCCATGTGAGCTGCGGTCAATCTCATATAAATTTTTATGAGGTCTGTTCCTATTGGAAAGCGTCACATGACATTAAATAAAAGTATCGGTACTCGGTATCGGTGAGTACTTTTAAAAAGTATCGGTACTCGTACTCGGTCTTAAAAAAGTGGTATCGGTGCATCCCTACATTGCACATTACTGTGAGTTTTATTGCTGTGGTATTCTGTGATACATTCAAACAGACCAAGTGGCTTGTACATAGGAGAATATATGGCGTTGGTGATATGATTGGCTTTGAATATCCCCTATCACCCCTTAGTCTTAGGCTGGGGTCAGACCAGCGCACTTTTAACGTGCGTTTTGGCGCACATAATTACGGCCGCACTAGCAGCAGATGACGGGCAATGACGGCCAATATACGATGTACGGCCGCACAAAAGTCCGGCCGTGCAACGCAAGTGGAATTTGAACGCATTTTTTTGAGAACGCTGAACCGCTAGTACTGACGTACTGAGTGCGCAGCTGCGGCATAGCGGCGTGTTTGCGTGATTAGGAGATGTCAGGCGCTGCTAATGTCCAGCCTACATAACGTCCAGACGCAAAAAGAGTTTTATTGACGATCCGTACAAAATCACGACCGACAATGCGCGTCGTCTGACCGTTTTTGCGCATTCCGTCAAAAAATACGTCAATGCGTTCGGACGCACTTTTTCACGTTCGCGGGGAAAAATGCTTTCGTCTGACCCTAGCCTTAGTCCTCATTTCTTGCAGTGCAGATGACGTCCTCTATCTATGGTAATTTTCCCATCTGTTCAGGTTTTTCTCATTATTCTTGCACTTTGCAAAAGAGGCATTTAATTCACATCACATTGCACGCACAGGTGCCAATTTATCAAAAGGATGATACCGGGATGCATGATGGACACAAAGCAGATTTAGCATCTGGCAGTGATAACCAATAATAGCCATTAATATATTCCCAGCGCGACAGGGCTGAACTCATATGGTACTAATACCACAATAATAAAAATGAGATTAAACATGGGATAATATGCAGTACCACCCTACTCAACCCATTCCTCTTTGTAGATGGAAAATCCATGGAATTTTCCGAAGGGGAGGTTGGGTGAGCATACTGTGCTCTATTTGCACTTATTTCCAATAAAGAAAATGACATTTTACAAAGGAATTCATCTCATGCTGGGTCTCGTGACCTTCCTAAGGCTAAACACCATATTACTTATGAGGGTTGACCTGGTTTAATCAGTAGGTGACTGTCTGCGTGAGTTTCCACAGGTTCTGTTCCTCAAGTTTGCGGAATTTCTCCTAAATCACCAGGCTATGCATTTAATATATTATTTATTGGCCATCGTACTGTATCACATGGCCTATTGTTTCATTTTAAAGCACCTTTGCATTTTGTTTTTAGTGATACTGAACATATAAATTAATCAAAATAGAAAAGGCCTCTTAATTTAATTAAATTTTTCAGTAAACTTCACATATGTAAATACACGCCTGGTCAAAAAGAGTTACACCGTAAGATTTGGTTGCGTTGCCTTTTGCTGTGATTGCGGCTTTCATTCGCCGTGGCATCGTGTCGATAAGCTTGCGCAATGTCACAGCATTTATTTGCGTCCAGAGTGGCATTAATTTGTGGCCAAGATCTTGTATTGATGATGGGAGAGTCGGAGCTCTGCGTAAAGTCTTCTCCAGCACATTATCCCAAAGATTCTCAATGAGGTTAAGGTCTGGACTGTGCGGTGGCCAATCCTTGTGTGAAAATGATGTCTCATGCTCCCTGAACCACTCTTGCACAATTTGAGCCAGATGAATCTTGGCATTGCCGTCTTGGTATATGCCCGGTGTGCCATCATCAAAGAGAAAACCCATTGATAGAAAAACCTGCTCATTCAGTATAGTCAGGGAGTCACATGACCACAATTTTTAGGTACATAATGTTGCTGAACCTAGACGCGACCAGCAAAAGCCACCGCAGATCATAGCAGGCTTGTAGTGTCGGAGGGGACGTTTTATGGCCTGACAGTGTATTTGTTGGAGCATAGAAAGGTTAACCGACTGGTCAAAATTTACAGTGACCGAGTACAAGAAACGAACTGCAAAATTAAGTTTGCGGCTCAGTTGGAGCAGGACAGTAGTCATTATTAACAAGTGGAGCCATTATATTTAATGTCTAACGCATTAACCATAGGGCTCCAAGTCAGGAGTAAGCGAAACCAGAGCTGCTGTAAACTTACCAACTTCAAGGTCCCAATTCCGACCTTGCCGATGAGATATTAGTGGCTCCTTATAGAGTGTTAACAGCTCCTATACTTTGTATAATAGAAATTAATAATGGCTCCGATAGAGAACAGTCAACTATTCCTTGGTAGCTCGCTCTTACCAGGAAAGGCTTAATGATCTTAACATGTACAGCTTGGAAAAAAGACGAGACAGAGGAGATATGATAGAAACATTTAAATACGTAAAGGGAATCCACAAGGTAGAGGAAGGGAGTATATTTAAAAGGAAACAAAGTAGCCAAACAAGAGGACATAGTCTTAGATTAGAGGGGCAAAGGTTTAAAAGTAACATCAGGAATCATTATTTTACTGAGCGGGTGGTGGATACATGGAACAGCCTTCCAGTAGAAGTGGTAGAGGCCAAAACAGTAATTGAATTTAAGCAAGCATGGGATAGGCATAAGGCTATCCTAAACAAAAGATAAATCCAGGTAAAGTATCCATGTAATTGGGCAGACTAGATGGGCCGAAAGCTTCTTATCTGCCGACATTTTTCTAGGTTTCTATGTTTTCTCAGCGCGAGTTTCTGCAACGACTCGGTCGGAATAGTGTCAGTAATAGGTAGTCACTCTGGGTGATCAGCTCGTGTCGATACTTTCTCTTAGTGGCTCCTTGTTTCCGACAAGGGGCTCGATTTATTCCTATCGGCCGGTTATTTGAAAAAATATAACGGGCTGCTTGTGGTTGATATCTTTTTCAAAATATCAGCTGATTCAGTTGTATAATTTGGCCACAGACGATATTTGAAAAATGCGGCTGGTCTGAAATAAAGTTTGCCAGTAAAATCACAAAAAAAGCTTATTTGCGGCCAACACTACACAGGTTTGTGCCTTTTAAACATGATTTAGTCCATTTTGCCATTTACGCCTGTAAATCAATTTATCAACAACAGCATTTTGGCGCTTGTAAGGTTTCTGTACCGGCTGAGCAAGTTTGTGGGCCCAATATCCAATAATGCTTTCACACATGGGAGGGTGGAGGTGGAACACAGGTTGTAGACCAGGGGGTCATCAACCTCGGCCTCCAGATGTTATGGAACTACATCTCCCATGGGACTCAGCTAACCTAATAAGTGTCTGAGCATCACGGGAGATGCAGTTCCAAACCATCTGGAGGGCCAACTTTGATAACCCCAGCTGTAGACAGGTAGACACGCTGAATTCTTGAAGGGTACCGGGATGATATGTGGGTATGAAGAACTGTGGAAGCTTGGAATTAAGGGAGGCAGAGGAGGAGGCTGAGGGAACTGGTTGGTAAGCAGGGGAAAACACAGATCTGAGGAGCAGCAACAAGTAGTACTTCACTTGGAGAGGTAAAGGGCTACAAAGGTAGAGCACTAGCCGATTGGAGGTATAGCCTTTTATTAGGGGCAGCCAGTGCTTAATTAGTCTTGGTGGATACATGGAACATGGATACATGGAACAGTCTTCCAGTTGACGTGGTAGAGGCCAAAACAGTAATTGAATTTAAGCAAGCATGGGATAGGCATAAGGCTATCCTAAACAAAAGATAAATCCAGGTAAAGTATCCATGTAATTGGGCAGACTAGATGGGCCGAAAGGTTCTTATCTGCTGACATTTTTCTATGTTTCTATGTTTCTATGTGGGTTATGAAAGCTGTAGTATGAGAAAACCTGGGGCCTTAGCAGGAAGTCCAGAATGTTATAGGCTTTGCAGGAAAGGTGCTTCCATGAATATCAAGGTGGAGCACCACCGGTGTGGGCCTTCTTGCGGCGACGACGGCACGAAACCCGGCAGCACTTGATATTTTTTTCAGAAGTCAACATATGGATAAACTTGAATCAAATCGATTAAAGATGACATTTCCATTGAAACGAATAGCTCTGCAAGAGCCGATATCTGAGCCAGATTTTTATGGTGATTCGAAATGTCGGCAAACCCTCATTTGAACCAAAAAAGGTGAAAATTTTGATCATCTGGCCGAGTTTAAACCCAAGGTCGGAAATAGGTCCCTAGACTTTAGAAAGAGTGAAGAACTGAATTGTGACGGTCAATCAGGCATGTAACATGCTGCCGTATTTATATTTTACTCCAAGCCAAGAGGATTTCACCCCAATAAATCTTCCTGGGGTAACCTTCTAGAGGAGGGCCACCAGGAAAGGCTTCGGAGAGCTGCTCACAGGTTTTTGTTTTTCTTTTATAAAGGTTTACACAGAACAAATTGAATCAGAATTTTGTGCCACCTAACTCTGGATAGGAATATATACATATTGGCTGCGGGGATTAAACATCGACATTACACGGACACGCAGCGGGTCCCTGGAACGAGCTTGCTGAACGCGATTCGTCCGACTTTACATGGCGAGACCCTAAATCCCCAGCTCCGCTCTGCAATTTATACTGGATTTGCAACGAAACGAGATCACTCGGGCATGTAACCTCTTGTTACACGCCTGATGACTTATTTAAGGGAATGCAGCTTATCGTGCGACGCAGCCAAAATAAAAACGGACGTGTTTTTTTTTTTTAATATTGAGAAATCTCCTGTTACGTGGGCCCTGCGTGCCGGATCCGACACGTCAACAAGGATTCTCAGCGTAGAGTTCATTGGAGCTTACATCGTCTGGTGGTGCATGGCCAGTAAACATCCAGCAGACCGTCTCATCCGTTTTATAGAACGAAGCAGTCATTATCCTACCCCAGAGATCACGGGAGACCGGGACATTTATATCGGTCGCGCGTATCGGCTTGCAGCGCAAACAAATGTTCCTGTTCTTACGTTTCGCTCCCCTCCCTATAAAATCACCGTGATTTATCTGACGGATGACCCGCCGCAGTATCCTTTATCATTTTGGCAATATTTTTTAAAAAAAGTGAACAAAAGAAGAGATTATTGGTTAAATATGAAAAAGAACAATGTTTTTTTTTTTTTTTTTAATGGTTTCTTGGAGGGATGCCTCTCACTCACCGGAGGAACGCGCGGTTTAGAAACCCCTTGGATTGTTTACTCGGCTCTTGTCCTGTTTCTGCAAATAAAATCCGCAGTTGGAGTAAGTCCCACTTAAGTGGGGTGACACAGATTGACCCCCCAGGATTTTTGTTTTTTGTCACAGCAATGGATGGCAGCCACCACGGTGCAATGTACACCCTCGGGACACTTATATTAACCCTTTAAGGCCTAATTGTAATTGCTGGCTTGTGGAGTAGAGGTAACATCACCGCTCTATAACTGTGGAGACACAGGTTCGATCCAGGCAAGAGCACATCTCCAGTAAGTGTCCTTGGGCAAGACACCTAACGGTACATACTCGCCACCCAGGACATAGTTGAAAACGAGAGAAATCACAATGTATCCTTCCTGGTAAAATCCTTTCTTGGAAAAAAAAAAAAAAGCTCCTGCGCAGGGTCTGTTGTCATTCTTAGTACCTACGGCGTATGGATTCTACATGCGGCAGGGTTGCATTTTTCATGCACTGCCCATCAGCATGAATGAATAATATTCATCAAGGAAAAAATGGCCGACCTGTAGAGATCCCCCCCCCCCCACCACGTGGAAAGTCCTGTCTATCTGACATCTGATGCTCTATGCAGCCTGCGTGCGAGATAACGTTAAGGCTAGGGACAGATGAGCGCATTTTCTGCGGCCACCGTCAAAATGTACGTCGATGCGTGCGCACGCATTTTTTCACGGAATACGCTTAAGTGGTCAGACGATGCGCAATATTTCATGACGATGGGGTAAAAAGAAGTCTAGGGAAATCCGGCTGTTTGAACGTTATGTTGGCCGCACACTAGCAGCGTCTGACATCTCCTAATCACGCACACACGCTGCTATGTGGCCGCAGCGCACTCTGTACGTCAGTACCAGCGGTTTAACGTTCTCGAAAAAATGCGTTCATTTTCCACTTGCGTTGCGCGGCCGGACTTTTGTGCGGCCGTACATCGTATATTGGCTGTCATTGCCCGTCATCTGCTGCTAGTGCGGCCGTGATTATGTGCGCCAGAACGCGCGTTCGCACTGCCTCAGTCTGACCCTAGCCTTATATTAGGCTGGGGTCAGACGAGCGTAGTGTTCACGTCCGTGATTGCGCCTAAGGCTAGGGTCAGACGAAAGCATTTTTCCCCGCGAACGTGAAAAAGTGCGTCCGAACGCATTGACGTATTTTTTTCACAGAATGCGCAGAAACGGTCAGACGACGCGCATTTTCGGGCGTGATTTTGATCGTCAATAAAACTCTTTTTGCGTCTGGACGTTATGTAGGCTGACATTAGCAGTGTCTGACATCTCCTAATAACGCACACACGCCGCTATGCCGCAGCTGCGCACTCTGTACGTCAGTACTAGCGGTTCAGCGTTCTCAGAAAAATGCGTTCAAATTCCACTTGCGTTGCACGGCCGGACTTTTGTGCGGCCGTACATCGTATATTGGCCGTCATTGCCCGTCATCTGCTGCTAGTGCGGCCGTAATTATGTGCGCCAGAACGCACGTTAAAAGTGCGCTGGTCTGACCCCAGCCTAAAAGTACATCCGTGATAGCATGACAGGAAGCCCATCGGAGCCCGTTACATGAAGTACGTCTGCACTGAACTGCGGACGCACAACGGCCGCGGCCCACGGACGCAAGGCAGGCAAGAACGTACAACCACTAGAACGGACGCACAAAGTGCGCTGCGTCCGCAACGTCCGCATAGCTTTGTGTGTGAGTGATGGAACGTGGTCAGACGGACTGCATTTATACGTCCAGCATTTTTCACGGACAAAATGGTTTTGCTTTTTAATTTATTTTCCCTCCTACATCCGTCAAAATATACATCAGTGAATAAACGGACTGTGTGGCCACTACTGTGTCTTCCGTACTGTCTGACGTCTGTCCGTGAGCACGGACGTACAGTCCGTAGAAATCACGCTCGTCTGACCCTAGCCTAAGGCTAGGGTCAGACTGAGGCAGTGCGAACGCGCGTGCAGGCGCACTTAATTACGGCCGCACTAGCAGCAAATGCCGGGCAATGACGGCCAATATACGAAGTACGGTCGCACAAAAGTCCTGCCGCGCAACACAAGTGGCAAACGAACGCATTTTGTCGAGAACGTAAAACCGCTAGTACGGTCGTACAGAGTGCGCTGCGTCCGTTAGCGGCGTGTGTGCGTGAATTGGAGATGTCAGACACTGCTAATGTCCGGCCAACATAACGTCCAGATGCACAAAGTGTTTTATTGATGATCCGTACAAAATCACGTACGCAAATGCGCATAGTATGACCGCTATCGCGTACTCCGTGAAAAAATGCGTCCATTCGTTCTAACACACTTTTTCACAGACAACGTGAAAATGCGTTCGTCTGACCCTAGCCTAAAATTGGAGGAAAAAAAACAAAAACACACAGGTACTTCCCCGTCTCCTTCTGTGTCTTTATTACAACAATGATACTGTTTCCTTTCCTGTTCCACGAGATGGAAGGGGGAGGAAACAACAACTTTATTTACACTCTTGTGCACATACATAACATGCAGGGTTATTCAGAGAAAGGTGAAACTCTGGAGAACTTTTGGAGAAGTGAAAATTCTAGGTCAAAATAGCCAATTTGGAAAGTGAGATAAATGGGAGAGTTTTTCTAGTTTGGCTATTTTGACCTAGAATTTTCACTTCTCCAAATGTTCTCCAGAGTTTCACCTTTCTCTGAATAACCCTGATAGTTTATACTGCGAGAGCACTTTCAGCTTAAATGTCAGCAGGGTCCTCTCTCCTACTGTTTTGTGTGTTTAACTTGTATGTACATTTGTTATTCTGTCCCTTTGTACAGCGGTACAGCACTTGTTAGCGCTTTATAGATACTTGTAACTGTAATTATTTACCGCCGCCATCATATCGTACTCTGTGGTAGTATTGTCAAATCCGTCATGTTTTCCTGGACACGTTACTATATCATGCAGAGGGAGAGGACAAGGAAAAGTGCTGCCCTGCAACATGTATAATTGATATGCTGCAGGGAAGGAAATCAAGACAGGTCACCTGGGATTCCTTTCTGCGTTTTTACCTGCGGTGTATGGATTCTACATGCTACAGGGTTGCATTTTTCATGCACTGCCCATCAGCATGAATAAATAATATGTATCCAGGAAAAAATGGCCGACCTGGCAACCCTAAAGTCTGTAGAGATCCTCCCCCCAGGTGGAAAGTCCTGTCTGTCTGGCATCATATGCTCTATGCAACCTGCGTGTCACCAAAATAGGTGGGAGACTGTATTTTCGTATATGGGGATCTGCTCTGTGATAACAGATATTGATGCTGGGACCAAAAACAAGTATCCTGCCCTTTGAGGAGTCCCCGATCAGGTCTCAGAAGGTTTCAGCTCAATGGTGCCATTACAGAGAAGACATTAGCATATGCAAAGCACCCAGAAAGGGTGGTCATGACTGAAATGCCAAGGAAGCCCTCCCTGCACGAGAGATGCAGCAACCCCGATGATCATTTCGGCCTACTTAGGCCTCGACAGGAGGGTATAGCTCATACCTCTCCAGACGGCTTGAGCGAAGGGTTCATGTCTAAAGTAGGGATGTGCGTTTCGGGTTTCGGAATTTCCGAATTTTCCCGAAATTTCCTGATTCGTGCATTCAGATTCGACCGATTTTCCGAAAATTTTCAGATCCGAAAACGGCAGATCCGAACAAATTTCCGAACCGAAACGAAAACTTTTCAGAATTTTCGAATGGGGTAGAAATGTGTAAAATCGAAATTCATTTTCTTTCCATTCGTGATTTCGGTTCCATTTCAGTAATTTCGGACAATGTATTTTTCGGTTATATCGCTGATTCTGTAATTTTGTATCATTCCCATCTCAATTATTATTATTATTCTTTATTTATAAAGCGCCAGCATATTCCGCAGCGCTGTACAATAAGCACAGTATAGACAGGGTTACAATACATTGAACAACATTTGACAAACAGTACAGGAGGAGATGAGGGCCCTATTCCCGTAGGAACTCACAATCTGGGAGAACTCACAATCTGGGAGAATGTATCCTTCCTGGAAACCAGAGAAATCTCAATGTATCCTTTCCGGGAAACCAGAGAAATCTCAATGTATCCTTCTTGTAAAACCAGAGAAATCTCAATGTATCCTTCTTGTAAAACCAGAGAAATCTCAATGTATTCTTCCCGGGAAACCAGAGAAATCTCAATGTATCCTTCTTGTAAAACCAGAGAAATCTCAATGTATTCTTCCCGGGAAACCAGAGAAATCTCAATGTATCCTTCTTGTAAAACCAGAGAAATCTCAATGTATTCTTCCCAGGAAACCAGAGAAATCTCAATGTATCCTTCTTGTAAAACTTGAGAAATCTCAATGTATCCTTCCTGGAAACCAGAGAAATCTCAATGTATCCTTCTTGTAAAACCAGAGAAATCTCAATGTATCCTTCTTGCAAACCAGAGAAATCTCAATGTATCCTTCTTGTAAAACATGAGAAATCTCAATGACAGAATTATCGTATCGGCAGAAATATCGGATCCGAAAAACCATTAGTTTACGTCAAAACAAATAGACACTTTGAAACGAGGAGAACAGATGTTCCGAAAAACACGAAAATTTCCGATATCACGAAAAAAAAGTCGATACGAAAAACGAACCGAAAACGAACCGAACCGAAACGGAAATCGGCCGAAACGAGCCGAAACGAAAATTTACAAAATCCGAACGAACCGAACCGAAAAAAAAAATCGGTGCACAAGTCTAGTCTAAAGTAACCTCCAGATTCACACAAATACTGCATCACTAAAACGCTCCTATCCCAACACAAACCTATAACACCACCGAAACCTGGCTGCTTTGAGCAAATGAATATATCACCCAACTACCTTTTAAAAACAAAGACAACAAGTTGTCAGGATACACCCTTAAAATATCCATAATTCCCCCAATTACTTTAGGCAAAAAATACAAAAGACTGATGGTTACAGGTTCCAAGTTCTAATTTTTTTTAACATGCTGACATATAAGCTGAAAGTGCTCTCACACTTTAAACTATCAGGGTTTTTCAGAGAAAGGTGAAACTCTGGAGAACTTTTGGAGAAGTGAAAATTCTAGGTCAAAATAGCCAAACCAGAAAAACTCTCCCATTTATCTCACTTTCCAGATTGGCTATTTTGACCTAGAATTTTCACTTCTCAAAAAGTTATACTGTATAACCGCAAAGGCAAAGATGATAAAATGTGGAAAAAAATCACGCTGCAAATTCACATTTATTTGAAATTTTTTGTTATAGCATTCTGACAAGACATGATGCATACATATAATAATGATATATTATGAATCTGCTGAGCCTGCCGGAAAAAAGGATATATAATCTTTGTGGGTCGTATAATAAAACGTCACTTCAAATCGTGTTTAAACATGATGAGTAAAAATGGTTCAAATGAGCTCAGCACACAGAGGTGAAATAGCTCAGCAGTGAAGGGGTTAAACAGGCAAATCCCATAGGTTTCCATGTAAAAAATATTCCCCGTTTTTATAAAATATTTATTCAACTGTTTATTTTTTTCACTTGCAGCAAAAAATCTCTTCATTTATTTATTTTTTAGGATTTTTTTAAGCATTTTTATGATGAAATTTTTGGATTCCTAATTATTTTAAAACAACAAAGCTTCTGTTCTTTGCCGACTGCAGCATTTTTTTCCCCTCAGTCTGGCTGCGTTCGGCAGGTGCTGTTCTTGGTGCCGAAACCTATTCAGTGCCGAGGGCAGCAGCAACGCGAGGCTCCGGAACCCCGAGGGGCTGCTGTCCTTGGTGCTGAATAGGTTTCAGCATCAAGGACAGGGGGATCTTTTGCTCTGGAGCCCCACGGAGCTGTTGTCCTTGGTGCTGAATAGGTTTCAGCACCAAGGAAAGGGAGGTCTTTTGCTCTGGAGCTCGCAGAGCTGCTGTCCTTGGTGCTGAGTAGGTTTCAGCACCAAGGACAGGGGGATTATGTATCCTTTTTTTAACCCTAATCTAAATAATTAATTCATCCATTTCACATTCTGAAATAACTAATAAAAACAAAATAACAAATCGATCCGAAATACGAATTACAGCAACGACTTAAAATGCACCGAAACAAACTAAAAAAACATTCGGCTATCCAGAGAGCAAGCAATACGTCAAATACGAATTGACGTCAATGGCGAATTGCCTGCACATTCGGTGCTTGTTCGGCGCCTGTTCGAGGGCAGTGAAATCCCCATAAAAAAGCACTGCTTCGGCTATTCAGAGAACACAAACCAGCAGTGAAAGGTTCCCCTAATGCCCTGCCATTCGGTGGTTTAATTCGGCAGGTTTATTCAGGCGAATCCCATAGGCTTCAATGTTAAAAATATTCCTGTTTTAATTCAATATCTAATAAACCGTTGATTATAAAATTCTGCAGTAAAAAGTCTCTTTATAGATTTTTTAGGAAATTTTAAGCATTTTTCTGGATTTTTTATTTTTTTTTAAAGACAGATTTTTTTTAAGTTTACTTATTTTTTCTGTAACAGCCCTCTTTATTATCATTCCTTGGATCTCATATGTAAATTTCAGACATTTTCGCTCAGTAGTTTCTTTGCAAACAGCGTTTCACTTTTCAAACATTCAAGCAAACTGTTTTTCTAATTTATTCACTGCATTCGTCTGCGGTGTTGGCTTTTTCCGACGGCTTCGCTGCGTGTGATCGGCTCCTGCTCGGGTTTTTCCGGCGTCTTCGGCGGGATTAATCCAGATGTTTTTGTGGGTTTCGGCGTGTATTTGCCGGGTTTTTGCAGTGACTTTCCGTTGGGTTTGCGGCAGCTTTTCCCTGCGCTTTGAAGGCCCTGTGGTGTTTGCTGAATACACCGCAGGGTCACTGAAATGTGATCGCCGAATCGGCCCGAATTGAAGAGAACGAAAAGTCACCGAACGTGCGGTGACTTTTCGATTCTCTTTGAATAACCCTGAATGTGTTTGCGGACTCCTGCTTTACTGTCTTCTTAGTGGAATGAAGGTTTAATCACATTCTGCAGGTGAGTTTATTATTTGTTTCTTTTTTACGCAACATTTACAGCATGTATAATCTATTTATTTATAAAGGATTTTTACCAGGAAGGATACATTGAGATTTCTCTCGTTTTCAAGTATGTCCTGGGTTCAAGAACAGTGTATTTCTGTAACGACTGTAACAATTCAAAGTAATAAAATGCAAGATATTAAAAACAAATCACAAATATACAGAGAAACACAGAAAATAAATATGATAATAATCACGACGAATGAGCGTTACTGTGCATTTTAAGTTGTCCAGGTTTATTACCTCTCGGAAATGAGATTCACAAACATCCGCAGCGTCAAGATTAGGTATCCACAAAAAAGCTCAGGTTTTGCGTAAGAAGCGAAGGGTCCGCAGTGATAAAGTGTCAGTAAACAGCGTGAACCGCTGAGCAGGACGGACAGAAATGTACACAGATTACACAATGGTCCGAAAAGAAAGAAACTAGCAAGCTCTGTGCACTTTAAAGGATCAAGAATTATCAAAAATCTATTAAAGGTTTTAAAAGCTTTTAAAGTGTTCACCATAAATCATTCGGCAGACAGGAGTCAGGGCTTTGATTCCCTCCCTGACTGTGAATCTGTCATCCTGCTGGTTCAGGGTAATTGGTGTTGAAAACCAAAAAAACCCCCACATCTATCCTCCCCATGAGCCATGCTTAATAAATACAGGGCACGAGAACTCGTGCAGGGTTATTCAGAGTAAGGTGAAACTCTGGAGATCTTTCGGAGAAGTGAAAATTCTAGGTCAAAATTGCCAAACCAAAATAATTCTCCCATTTATCTCACTTTCCAAATCAGCTATTTTGACCTAGAATTTTCACTTCTCCAAAAGTTCTCCAGAGTTTCACCTTTCCCTGATTAACCCTGATGGTTTGCTATATCCTCTTATCTAAAATGTGTAGAGATATTTCGTAGCATTTCTCCCGAACCTTTATTCAGAAGCATTATTTACTGGCCAATACGCGGCGAGAATACAGAACGTTTTGCCCAGCCGAGGCAGAAAAGGAAATTTTCACCCAAAAATTAAGGAGATATTCACTATTCACTGCAGGATCAACGAAAGCGCTGAAGATGGAGCCGCCGAAGACCGCTGAACTGGCCGCCGAAGATCACCAAACTGGCCGCCGAATTGCAGAAAAAAAGGAACTCCCCTATTCTCCCAATAGATGTTCAAACCAATAAAAATGACTTAGGCTGGGTGCACACGAGACGTTTTTTAGTGCGCACTAACGCGCGTTACTAACGCGCGTCGCAGCATATAATTACGCATAACGTGAAGACCACACGCATAACGCGCGCTACGCATAACGCGCACTGAAGACGTCCATCTTGAAAACACAAAGGCTGTTGCGCTAGGATTGACGCGACGTTGGGTGTCAAATGCAAGCGCGCATGCGCACTTGAGCGCAGGAGGATAGCGCAGCCCCGTCGACACGCATCCTAGGTGATGATGCGCTAGGATGCGTGTCGATGGGGCTGCGTGATCGCAGCGCTGAAGGGGGCAGACGGGCGTCGAGTGGAGGCCGGTGCGTTAGCGTTTTCTTTAACGCACGTACTGTGCGTTAAAGAAAACGTCTCGTGTGCCGCCGGCCTTAAAATGTGTCTAAATAATAAAAAGGTCCTTAAAAAAATTATAAAAAAGGTTTGTTACAGAATAAGACAAAAACATCACCTTTTAAAAAAATTGGGAATCAAAAATTTTGCCAAAAAAATACAAAAAGGCATTTTAAAAAAAATAAATACATAAAAAGACTTTTTGCTGAAAATGAAAAGAATAAACGATTTGAATTTTTTTTTTATTGATATGAATCCTATGGGATTCGCCTGTTTAAACCTGTCGAACTGAACCATCGAAAACCAGGGCATTTCGCCGACACTTCGGTGCGATTCGGCGTGCTCTGAATAGATTAACCATTACTTCTCAATGGGACAATTTCGCTGCGGCCGAAGACAGCCCATCTGCGCCACATTTTGCTGTCAATTCGCCAGTATTTGGTGATTGACAGTTTAGCGAATAGCAAACTGCCCCGATATTGCACCGTACAATTCGGTGTCCTTTTTCGCCACTTAGTGAATAACCCCTTGAATGACACGAAAAGGCAATGTATAATAAAATCTGGTGCCGCAGATTGCTCCCCTGTGTGTGGACGCTCTCTCCAGTGCTCACTTAAAAGACCCTCCAAAACAAATGTGATGTAATAGGAGCTGAGCTCGCGTCTTGATGAGAAAGGACATTGTAAAATGAAGCGCAGCGCTCGAGCCGTTATGCTGCACTGCTTGAACGCTGTGCTTTGTGGCCAGGATGTGATTTGGACCACAGAGTTTAGCTCAGAGATCTCAAACTCTGGCCCTCCAGATGTATCAGAACTACACCTCCCATGATTCTCTGACCATTTACTGCCTTCAAAGAATTCTAGAAATGGTAGCCAATAAAGTTAAACTTTTACCACTCATTCCATAACTCTATAAAACACTCCCACGCTACTTGTATGACAATAAAACACAGCCCACGGTTGGAGGTAAGGGAGGGTAGGCCGCATTCATTAAACTTCAAAACTTAAATCCTCAAAGAGGCACTATTAACATAATTTGATGGTAACAGGCTGCTCTAAGCCCAAACTCTGAGGTTAGTGGCCTGCACTAGCTGGTCCATCACGCGCACCCACTGTTTCCGATACCTCTCGAAGTCAAGTCAACCGACTCAGGAGTTCGCAGCATGGGTTGAGGTGCCACAAGCACCGGCTTGAGGCACCCTGCCTCAGCCATTGGCCCGAACTGCACCCCTTCAAGACGGTGACCTCCTACCATTCCCTAACCATCCCCCAATCCTCAGAGCTAGTGCATACCAACACACATTCACCCAGTAGGACCCTATCATTGCGAGCCGTCAAGCAAGCAATATAAGGGGAGCAGTCTAAATTACCGGCCATGGACTTACCAGCGTGAGTTTGACTAAACAAGCCTCCGCCATGACCACTACATGGCAACCCTAAAGGAAGTCTGATCCCTGTGTGCCGCCCGTCACCCACCTGAAAAAGAATACCCAATGAACGAAGGGCAGAGAGGGAGGGAACACAGCTTGATCGCAGGATCCAAAGAGGGTCTGGGTCCTTGATTCCTATCCTTTTAAGGTAAATCAGGTCCCCGCCCTTAGGCCGGTGTCAGAAGAGCGCACTATGTGTGCATGGACTGACGCACCTCCCGACGTCCGTTGCAGCCTTGTGACATCTTGATGGCGAGCCACATGGTGTAGCGCACGCATGAGTTGGGTGCGCTACAACAGACATGCTGAGACCCTTCCTGTCAAAACGCTACGACACGAGTTCAAAGGGGCTGTAGCGGGGCCTTGTAGCGCTGAGAGCACTAACTGTGCGTAGCGAGGTGGCCAGACGGGTGTCAGAGTGGAAGGAATGTCCACTCTCAGTCCACTCTCACGGAGGTTCCTTTCACCCTGAAGTACACTGCAACCCCTTGATCTGCAACAATGTTGCAGATTCCATTCCTTGTAAAGTTAACCCTTATGACGCTCTGTTCCTATTTAAGTCACTATGCTAACCGTAAGGCCAGAGTTTGAGATAGCTGGTTTAGATGCTCAGTGGGAACCAAGGAAAGGTCCTCCATGATTTTACTAATGTGGCAGAAAGTCTTGTAGAGGAAGATGAGGCCTCAGCACTTGCTAAACATATTATACACATTTTTAAGACTGGGAAAAAGAGCTAAGGATGTGAAGGTTCCTCCTCAGTTCCTACTTAAGTGGAATTGGATCTGGATGGATGACCATTAAGTACGCACTCAAAATAAAGCACTTTTAATGTCAAACATAAAACAGGAAACCTAACCTGCATACGTTTTGGTGAAGAAAAGACATGATTTATTCCTCGGAATATCGAGAACGCAATCTGCGAAAGGTTGAAGAGAGGTATCAGGTATTCATCGGATACCTGCGTAATACGTCCACGGAGACCACATTAAAAACGGGTTTAAATTCCGAAATTCAAGAAAACCATTAAAGGCTGAAGGTATTTGCGTCTATTTCTCTTCGATGTGGCCTGAAGGAATGCTTGGCAGAAAGAAAGTCAATAAATCGGGAGATGTTCAATAGCGGCATTTTTTTTTCAATAAAGTGCAGAAAAAGAAAATAGAAAAAAAGATATGGATATCAGTAATAGAGTCTTCTGTGAGTCACGGCTTTACATGTAATCACAGGTTTGTAGACACTATACGCCCTATTCCCAGTAAGTAAGGGTTAACGAGCGAGCCAATAAGTATAACAGCCCCCTCATTAATCATAACGATGCCCATCCTATTCCAGCCGTCGCAAACTTCACTTGTGGCTCAGCTGTTACCCCTACTTACTGTAAATTAAAGCTTCCTACATTGTGTATAGGACGTGCCAATCTGCAGGCAGCTGGAGAATAACGTCGCTCATTATTCTTGTCTCCAGTGGGTACTCTCAGCTCTCAGACCCTGGTGGTAAGTGATTGCATTTTCATACTTTTTTTTTTAAATGTTTGCATAGTTACAATACAAAGCGCATAATAGTGAATAGAAAATCTATCTGCAAAAGACCTAATTCCCAGATAATCTGCATACCTTTTCAACACAAGATTGATGTTCTCCCTGGGGAGAACCAAAATTCTCAGTGAGATCTCACTAGGCTTGTGCACCGATTTTTTTTTCGGTTCTATTTTTCGGATTTTTAAACTTTTCGATTCGGCTCGTTTTGACCAATTTCTGTTTCGATTCGGTTCGGCTCGACTCGTTTTTCGTGTACATATTTTTTCGGAATATCGACCATTTTTCGTATTTTCGTGTCACTTTGCTCGGTTTTTGTATCGACTTCTCGTAATTTCGGAAATTTTCGTTTTTCGGAATTATACATGTTTTCGGAATATCGACCGTTTTTCGTATTTACGTGTCACTTTGCTCGTTTTTTGTATCGTTCTCACTCCTGTCATCCTGTATTAATGTGAAAAGGCTGCAAGAAGGCCCCACCCACACTGTAAAAGCTCAAACTTTACTGCTCCTTTAACACAGCCAGGGAGAGCTGTGGGGTCACTCACTGCTGTACAGGGATAAGATTCAGGGGGTTATAATGACTGAAAATTCCTGTACAGTACAGAGACAAGGTGTTGCTGTAATTGCCATACATAGGCATTATGCAGCACATACAGATACAAGGTGTTACTGTAATTCCCATACACAGGCATTATGCAGCACATACAGATACAAGGTGTTGCTGTAATTCCCATACACATGCATTATGCAGCACATACATGTAGCGCTCACTCCCGGAGGAGCCGCTGAAAATGAACCACGGGTCAGTCTCCCCGCACTAGGGAATAAATATACTCCAGCACCGTTGTGGATTTTATAAATTATATAGTTTACTGAAGTAAAAGGCATATAATGAGACACGGTGTTCGTAGATATATTTACAGATTTTCGTATTGCGGTAAACACGCAGCGGGAAAATAGAAATGCGAGACTTCGTATTTCTGGAAAAACGCGACCGAGCAGAAAAGACACAATGCTTCGTAATTACGAGAAACGCGCAGCGGAAAATAAAATAAGATGCAAATCTTTTCCCCTTTTTCGGATACTAAGGAGTGAGTCCCGAACAGGTTAAGTCCCGAATTGTGAGTGTATGTGTGTGTTATGGTACCCGGGTACTATTCAACTGGCCAGTGAATCTGTTAAGCAATGTCTTCGACTAGTCAAGTTGGGGCCCTGTGGGTTTCAGAATTAAAACAACAGCGTGCTTGAGCTTTGAAGAACCGGCCTTGGAGGCCTCTCACCCATCCGTTGATCCAAGGCTCCGCTGACCCAGGACGTCTCTCCGCTGGTCTCTGCGCTGGGATACCGGCTACTGGATCGATGTTTAGGCTCTCTGTGTTCCGGCCCGGACTTGTCCAGCTACCGCCTGCTCTCCCATCCGTTGGACTCGCGGTACTCCTCACTCGGGGTCCTCAGCTTGTCTGGATAACACTTGTGGTGATGGTCGGTGGGTAAGGCTCCTTCTGGCAAGGCAGGATAACCCCACTCAACTTCAGATAGGCCACACTTGCGCTCCGGCCTGGTCAGGGTTCCGCTCTGCAGCACTGCGTCCTCTTCCATGCACTCCCTGGCGCGCTCTGGCGCGTTCTCCACGAGGCTCAGGATGTACAGCGTCTGTGTCCCACCCACTTCCTGTCTGTTTGCAAAGCACGCCGGGAAATGTAGTCCCAAAGTTCAGTGTCTCTGATCGCGCTTGTCTCCCTCCGGTGGCCAAAAATAGGTACTGCCACAGTAAGATTTTAAACACAGCGCTACACTCTCCCCCTCCTAGAACTCTTGGGTCTCTCCAAGGAGGTACAACAATTACATTACATTTCAACACGGTTTAGATACAATATACAGGTTCAGCAGCAAACATACAGTGGGTTAGATACACTTCTTCAAGTTGACTCATGTTTTGTGCTACCTCAGCTAACATAGCAGACACTTCGGGCAACCTCTGCACTGTGGTGATGGCCTCTTCAGTGCTATGTCCTGGTGAGTCGTAGATGAGTCGCTGGGGCAGTCGAACAGAGCGTTTTGGTTCTGGCTCAATCAGTTCCTCTTCAGGTGGAAGTACTATAGGGGCTGGCTCAATCAGTTCCTCTTCAGGTGGAAGTACTATAGGTGCTGGCTCAGTCCTTCTTTCTTCCACTGGATCAGACATCTCTTCAGAGTATGATCCCTCCAGTGAAGGCATAGAACTATAATCACCTGAATAAGCTTCAACTTCTGGAGCTACCGGGACTCCAGCAGCCACAGGGACTCCCAACTGAAATTCAAGAGCTTCAGGGATTTCAACAGTCTCAGGGACTTCCAGCAGAAACTCAGGAGCTTCAGGCCTCAAGTTACTCTCCCACCGCTCAGGAACAACGACAGCCTCCTCAGGCTCCGGTGAGCGCATCCAGTCCAGACAATAACTCTCTTCTTCACTGTCTCTTTCGCTCTCTTCGACAACCCGGGTCTGTTGAGACCGAGTAACAGGAGGCAAACGTGGAGCAGGCGGATTTGGTGGAGGCAGTTCGTCCCCAACTGGCATCCTCACAGCCTCTCTCAAAGGTAACAAATGATTCCGGTGCCAGTTCTTAAGAGGCCCAGCCTTTCCATCCGGCCGGATTTGATACACCGGCAGACCCGGCAGTTGCTTGCAGACAATGTAAACTTGAGAACTCCATCTATCCGCCAACTTGTGCCTCGCAGCAGCACCCAAGTTCTTCAACAAAACCCTATCACCGGGTTGTAGATCTTGCATCCGAACTTTTAAGTCATAGTTCCTTTTGTTCCTTTGCTCCCTGTTTCCTGAGGTCAAACGGGCCTGTTCAAACGCAGAAGCCAGGTTCTTCCGAAGTCTATCCACGTAGTTTCTATGGGAAGCTACCGACGTCTGGTCTAAAGATAACCCAAACGCCAAATCAACCGGCAGTCGGGCTTCTCTTCCGAACATAAGACGGTACGGTGAGTATCCAGTTGCATCACTCTCCGTACTGTTATATGCATGCACCAGAGTAGCTATGTGACGACTCCAACTCTGCTTCTCTATGTTTGATAAAGTCCCCAGCATATTCAGCAGCGTGCGATTAAACCTTTCAGGCTGAGCATCACCTTGAGGGTGGTATGGTGTAGTTCGGGTCTTTTGGATTCCCAACAGTTCCAACAATTGTCCAACAAGTCGGCTTTCAAAGTCTCTACCCTGATCAGAGTGTATTCTCCTCGGCAGGCCGTAGTGAACAAAGAACTTTTCCATCAGAACCTTGGCTACTGTCGGAGCGCGTTGATCTTTCGTGGAAAAGGCTTGGGCGTAACGGGTAAAATGATCAGTCACTATCAGAATATTCCCTTGCCCGCTAGCATCCGGCTCTAAGCACAGGAAGTCAATGATCACCAAATCCATGGGTCCCTGACTCTGTAGATGGCTCATTGGAGCGGTTCGGGTTGGTAGAGTCTTCCTCTGAATACACCTCAGACAGGAATGGCAGTAACTTTCCACTTCAGCTCTCATACAAGGCCAATAGAATCTGTCTCGCACCAGCTTAAAAGTTCTTTCAGCACCCAAATGTCCATGCTCATCATGTAACGATCGCAGCACACTTCCTCTATGCTTAGTGGGAAGGAATAGCTGTTGAGTCTCTTCAGCGCTTGTTGAGGGGCCCCTTCGGTAGACCACCCCATCCAACATCTTCAACCGTTCCCACTCTTTGTAGACCAATCTGGCTCCATCCGGAGAATTGGTCAGCAGAATTTCCCGCTGGTTCGTAGTTAGGGCCTTTATGGTCAATGCAATCAAAGGGTCTCTGGCCTGATCCGCCTTCAGTTCTTGTTTTGAAAAGGTAGGTAGACTTTCATCCCTCAATTGTGTAGGGTTACAGTAAAACTCAGGAACAGCCGCAGCCATAACTCCTATGGCCTCCGCTTCAATCCCTCCCTTGACCCGGCGCTCTGCTCCTTGACACAAAGCTTGCACCCCGTCTGGAGTTAACTGAGTCCATTCTGTAGTGTAGGGTCTTCTCGATAAAGCATCAGCATCTCGGTTATTCACTCCAGGGCGATACTTCAGGCTGAACCGGAACCCTGACAGAGCGGCCAACCACCGATGTCCCTTTGCGTCCAGTTTCGCAGTAGTAAGAACATAGGTAAGGGGATTGTTATCCGTTTTTATCACAAACTCGGCTCCATACAGATAGTCTTTTAACTTGTCTACCACTGCCCACTTCAAGGCTAGGAACTCCAACTTGTGGGTAGGATAGTTCTTTTCAGAAGGCGTAAGGCTCCGACTCACGTACGCTACAGGCCTCAGCAATCCGCCATACTCCTGATACAGGACTCCTCCTAGACCTTCTCTGCTGGCATCCACATGTAACTCATACGGCTTGTGAGGGTCCGCATATGCCAAGACAGGAGCTTGAGTTAGACTCTCCTTTAGCTTCAGGAAAGCACCTTCACACTGACTAGTCCATTCGCCCTGTATGGACTCTCAAGCTTTCCTTGGCCCTGGAGCTGACGGGTTTCGGTCAGAGGCCTTGCAGCCTTCTTCGGTGTTTTCCTTCTGTAGGAGTTTGTTCAGTGGTTGAGCTATCTTCGCGAATCCTCCTACAAATCTTCGATAATAAGAGCAGAACCCCAAGAAAGATCTAAGTTCAGTGACGTTTCTGGGTCTGGGCCAAGAAGCTACGGCCTCCAACTTCCGAGGATCTGTCGAAACACCTTCTGCTGAGACCACATGTCCCAGATACGTAACAGACGGCAGACAGAATTGGCATTTCTCCAGAGACAGTTTCAATCCCTCTTCGTGGAGCCTCTTCAAGACCTTCTCCAAACGTTGCTCATGCTCTTCCAGAGTCTTCCCAAACACGATTATGTCATCCAGGTACACTAATACTTCGATCAGATTCATGTCCCCGACTGTCTTCTCCATCAGCCGTTGGAACGTGGCTGGAGCCCCCGTAAGGCCTTTAGGCATTCTGTTGAATTCAAAGAACCCCAGCGAGAGATGAACAGTTTTCTCTTTGTCTTCGGGATGCATTGGTATCTGGTGATACCCACTCCGCAGGACTAGCACGCTAAACCATTTTGCTAGACAAAACACTAAGGCATCTTCTATCCGAGGAGAGCATATATTGGTCTGGGATGGTTCTCCGGTTCAACGTGCGGTAGTCTATGCATAGGCGGACAGAACCGTTCTTCTTCCGGACCATCACTATTGGAGATGCGTATGGACTCCTGGACTCTTGGATCACCTTGGTTCTTTGCAATTCATTCAGCTGTTCTCGCAGATCATCTAAGTCTCCCAGTGGAACTCGTCTTGACCTTTCACGAAACGGCTTGTCCTCTTGTAATCGAATGCGGTGTTCGGTACTTTTAGCTAGGCCCACGTCGAACTCATCTTTCGAGAACAGTTCTCTCCACTTCAAAACTTGAGACTGAAGACGTTTCTTCCACTCGGATGAAATGGGGGCGTCCTTGGGGTAGAATCTTTCATCTGGAATCTCTTTATCCACTCCCCCTCCTATATCGGTGGAGAGGGGCGTAGCGGACTCTACCTGCCCGATAGGCATTCGTGCTTTAAGGACTACTGGAGAATCAGACACATTGCACACGCTGACTGAGACTCTTCCTCGTGTTCTTTTCAGAGCTTTAGTGGAGATTATTTCAGGGATCACTTCGACTCCGGGTTCACTCCCATGATTAAGATCGGTCTCCAGCACCACATAGGGACCTGGTTGCGACCCATTCAACTTGACTGAAGCCCGGAAACTTGCTACTTCTCCTGCTTGCAGAACCTTCTCCGTTCCTTCCAATTTCCATAGGCGCCCCACTTCGGCAGATGCCTTCTGTTCTTCAACCATCCTCTGATAGACCGGACGTAACATTGGGTGCACTCCTTGAGTAGAACCTTCTTCCAATACAATAGGTGTCAGGAGACGCCGCACCAAATCAGTATTCGTCCCCACTATCATGGAACTTCTGTTTGCACCTGAGGGTCGAGGACACACAATGGCCAATGCATCACAACCTCTGGACTGTCCGATGACTTCGGATCCGATCTCCAATTTCACCTGTAGATACCCGTCATAGGGGAGTTTCTCAGTTCCGATACCCCAGATTTCCAGGTCCTTCAATTTCTGTAAAGGAATGTGCTTCAAATGTTTCTCATAGAAGTCTCGGTAGATCAGTGTCACTTGAGCCCCCGAATCCAACAGAGCTTTAGTGTAGACTCCCTCCACTTGGATTGGCACAATAGGAGAAGGACCTATCAGTTGATCAGGAAACTTGGTGGCGGTATCAGGACATTTAGACCCAGTTTGTTGTACCCTGGCCTTTTTCTTGGCCCGTGTAGGTTTTGGGTGTGCATTGCTTCCCCATGACGTAGGTCCGGATGCTAAAGGAGTAACTCTTTCAGTCCTGGCAGGCTCAGCAGTTGGCCGGACTTTGGGCCCTCTCGCCCTCTTAGCCCTGGCTTGATTTTTGGAGCGGGGTTCAATCTTCGGGCACCTAGGTTGCTCCTTCACTGGCGCCCCATGGCGTTTCCCGCCGGTGAGGTAGATAACAGTTCCTTCAAGGCTTTTAACAACTCATCAACTCTATTCTTCTCAGACTTTCGGTCTTTGCATTGTGCGCGGAAGTGGCCCATTTCTCCACAACCAAAACATCTCTTTTTAGAAAGTGGAGACGCAGTCGCCTGTTGTGATTCAGGTAAAGGACCTTGGCTAGACGCCACAGCAACTCCGGTTGTCTGCATGCCTGTGAGGAACTTCTGCATCTCGGCCTGCATCTCTGTCACCTTCATCAACACTCGGCACAGTTCCGCGTGCGCCTGCTGCAATTCAGCTTGAGCTTCCTGTACTTTCTTAACAGTTTTGTGCAACTCACCACGTTCAGAGAGGTGTAATTCTTTGGCAGCCCTCTCTGCGGATTTAAAAGCGGTCAGGTGCTCTTGCTCGTCCACGTCGGACCCGTAAGTATCCAGCGAATCGCTTTCAGGCTGCAGACCGTCGTTATGCCTTACAGGTTGTGCGTAAGCCCTTTCCCCTCGCCTGAAGGATTTTTCCTCCAGTAAAGCCTCCTCCTCTCTGACAGCTCGGATCAGTTCCAGATACTTCAGTTCCTGATTACCTGCCCTGCTTCTCAGCTGCAGCATCACCGGATCTAGAGGTTGAGAGCCCCTCAGGATCTGTTTTATTCGGATCTTATCCACTTCGGCCGGCTCGGCCCCTTTCTTGAGGAGTATCTGGTGCAGAATCTTATCTAGGCGCCTCATGTATTCGGTCATTCTCTCACCTTTCCGCTGATAGGTGTGTTCGTACTGATATACTAGCTCTGCGGCCTTTTCTGTTCGCCCAAAAACTTCCTCCAAAACGTTTAAATAATCTAAAGCAGTGCAGTCTTTTCTACTCAGTTTTAGGTTTCTCACCGCTTCTGACGCAGGTCCCTTTAAGCTCTCGGTGATCCTTTGCTTTTTCTGGGCTTCAGGGACGTCCCACTCATCCAGAGCCTGCATCGCCTGTTCTACCCATTCCTCAAAGGTTTCTTCTCCCGCCGGAGTTGGTACGTTTCCTGTAAAATTTCTCAACCGTCGATAACCGAAGTTAGTGTGCGGAGGGCTTGTTCTCTGACACTTGGCCAGCAAATCTCCAATAGCCACTATGAATTCAGGCCCGATCATGGCCAATGGACTGGGTGCGGGAACACTTGCGGATTCGCCACGTGGCGCACTTGGCTGAATCAGTTGGACTTCCACCTCATCGGTCAGCTTCATGCTCGCGTCCTGAAAACATACTGGAACACCCTTTCTCCATTCAAAAAGAACATACGTGTGAGAGGTATCTGTGTTCTTTTTAATGTCCAGAATTAACCCCCGATGGTCTGGTGTCAGCACGGCCACGGCCTGGCGAATCTGATCTTCGGCCCAAGTGTCTGCGGGAATATCCATGACTATACAACATTCTAACTGACTACTGTGCTCCGCACACCATTCGGCAACAGTGTCTGGATCCATATTTAACCCTTTAGATGCGGTTTTTCCAGAGACTGGATCCATGACGAGCCCCGACGTGTAGCGCTCACTCCCGGAGGAGCCGCTGAAAATCAACCACGGGTCAGTCTCCCCGCACTAGGGAATAAATATACTCCAGCACCGTTGTGGATTTTATAAATTATATAGTTTACTGAAGTAAAAGGCATATAATGAGACACGGTGTTCGTAGATATATTTACAGATTTTCGTATTGCGGTAAACGCGCAGCGGGAAAATAGAAATGCGAGACTTCGTATTTCTGGAAAAACGCGACCGAGCAGAAAAGACACACTGCTTCGTAATTACGAGAAACGCGCAGCGGAAAATAAAATAAGATGCAAATCTTTTCCCCTTTTTCGGATACTAAGGAGTGAGTCCCGAACAGGTTAAGTCCCGAATTGTGAGTGTATGTGTGTGTTATGGTACCCGGGTACTATTCAACTGGCCAGTGAATCTGTTAAGCAATGTCTTCGACTAGTCAAGTTGGGGCCCTGTGGGTTTCAGAATTAAAACAACAGCGTGCTTGAGCTTTGAAGAACCGTTCTTGGAGGCCTCTCACCCATCCGTTGATCCAAGGCTCCGCTGACCCAGGACGTCTCTCCGCTGGTCTCTGCGCTGGGATACCGGCTACTGGATCGATGTTTAGGCTCTCTGTGTTCCGGCCCGGACTTGTCCAGCTACCGCCTGCTCTCCCATCCGTTGGACTCGCGGTACTCCTCACTCGGGGTCCTCAGCTTGTCTGGATAACACTTGTGGTGATGGTCGGTGGGTAAGGCTCCTTCTGGCAAGGCAGGATAACCCCACTCAACTTCAGATAGGCCACACTTGCGCTCCGGCCTGGTCAGGGTTCCGCTCTGCAGCACTGCGTCCTCTTCCATGCACTCTCTGGCACGTTCTCCACGAGGCTCAGGATGTACAGCGTCTGTGTCCCACCCACTTCCTGTCTGTTTGCAAAGCACGCCGGGAAATGTAGTCCCAAAGTTCAGTGTCTCTGATCGCGCTTGTCTCCCTCCGGTGGCCAAAAATAGGTACTGCCACAGTAAGATTTTAAACACAGCGCTACATACAGATACAAGGTGTTGCTGTAATTGCCATACACAGGCATTATGCAGCACATACAGATACAAGATGTTGCTGTAATTGCCATACACAGGCATTATGCAGCACATACAGATACAAGGTGTTGCTGTAATTGCCATACACAGGCATTATGCAGCACATACAGATATTGCATTGCTAATAATCTCATTATGATCACTACAAACCCCCATATGCAGGAGATCTGAACATTTTTATTATCTGTCTGCATCACATTTACTGCATCTGACATAAAGGTCGTTTCTGCCTGTATGCTGATAATGCAGACCTCTGTGAAGGATAAGGAAGACCATCTATTGTTTAGAATTTGCCATTCCAACAATATTTCTGTAGAGGATAAATAAGAGGAAAAATTGCTATTTTATCCTACATTTAAAAGGGTTTACTTTGGCAATTCCATTTAGCTGAAACTACGGTGAATTTGCTATTCACCGCATGGGCACCGTAGTGACATACTTTCAATTCATCTAACCCTGCAGAAAACGCAGCCAGTTTACATTTTGTTGTGTCTATATGATTTAATAAAGGGATTGTATTTTAATTGATTATGTTATTGGTTTAGGTAGGGGCTCCCTATTTTGCTGTGCTTACAGCATTATGTTGGTATTGTGAATAATAAAACGGTCACTTTTAAAATATAAT
The DNA here is from genome assembly GCA_009667805.1 of Leptobrachium leishanense. Classification (NCBI taxonomy): domain Eukaryota; kingdom Metazoa; phylum Chordata; class Amphibia; order Anura; family Megophryidae; genus Leptobrachium; species Leptobrachium leishanense. The sequence goes on from CM019063.1 coordinate 62,749,784, forward strand.
AAGAAAGCCTGTCACAAAATTAAGAAAAAACGCCTTTAAAAAAAATTGTCTAAAAAACCCCGACAAAAAATACAAAAAGGTGTTCTAAAAAAGTAAAACAAGACTTTTTGCTTAAAAAGAAAAGAATGACCAGTTTTTTTGTTTTTTTTAAATATACAGTCAGGTCCAGAAATATTGGGACAGCGACACAATTCTAATATCTTTGGCTCTATACACCACCACAATAGAGTTGGAATGAAACAAACACAATGTGCTTTAACTGCAGACTGTCAGCTTTAATTTGAGGGTATGTACATCCAACTCAGGTGAACGGTGTAGGACTTACAGCAGTTTGCAGATGTGCCTCCCACTTGTTAAGGGACTAGACATGTGCATTCGTTTTAGTACTAAAACGATTTAGTCCGAATTTTTGGATAATTTAGTTTTCGTATGACTCAAGAGAAACGAAACTGCTCAGTACATAAAACGAAAGAAACTAAAATAAAATGCACTACATTTTAGTTTCAGTCCTTTTTGTGATATTACATTGATGAGTGAAGGAGACCAGCAATGAAGAGCGCAACATCCGAAGTTCTGCACCCTCCACATGCCAATGCAGTAGGATGTTCTATACAGAGAGGGGCATTAATTAATGCAGGAGGATGTTCTATACATTATACAGAGAGGGGTATTAATGCAGGAGGATGTTATATACATTATACAGAGAAAGGTATAAATTGAGGAGCATGTTCTATACAGAGGGACATTAATTAATTCAGGAGGATGTTCTAAACATTATACAGAGAGGAGCCTTTTTTTTAGCCCTTTAAATCCAGTGGCTGTGAGCGCTGAGATCAGCTTCTTGTTACATTATCTCTCAGTACAATGTATCAGGCTCAGCTGTTACAGTAACTGTAACAGCTCTCAGAGTTTCAGTAAAACAAGGAAATAATATTGTTCCAACCTCTTATATATATAAATATTATTTACTAGTTTTACTGAAACTCTGAGCGCTGTGATGAGCAGCAGTCAGTTACTGTAACAGCTTTGCCTGACACGGGGCAGTATTACAATGTTGGTGCTAACTTAACCAGAGCTGTTGTAAACTGAAAACCTCCATAGGCTATAATGGCTCTGGTAAGTTTACAACAGCTCTGGTTAAGTTAGCACCAACTATGTAATATGGCTCACATTGTGCTGAGAGTGAGTGATACTGTAACAAGCAGCGATCTCAGCCCTCTGAGGAGCCACTACAATAGTAATTGTATCCACTGGTTTTCGGATGAATGAAATTAGTTTTCATACTAAAGAACTGAAAACGAATTTCTTTAGCAACTAAATAAATTGCATTTTAGGACTAATCCATTAGTTCAAAACGAAATTTTGTGCTGTGCACATGTCTATAAGGGACCAAAGGTAAAGGGACAGAATAATAATCATAAATCAAACTTTCCCTTCTTAATACTTGGTTGCAAATCCTTTGCAGTCAATCACAGCCTGAAGTCTGGAACGCATAGACATCACCAGACGCTGGGTTTCATCCCTGGTCATGCTCTGCCAGGCCTCTACTGCAACTGTCTTCAGTTCCTGCTTGTTCTTGGTGCATTTTCCCTTCAGTTTTGTCTTCAGCAAGTGAAATGCATGCTCAATGGGATTCAGGTCAGGTGATTGACTTGGCCATTGCATAACATTCCACTTCTGTCCCTTCAAAAACTCTTTGGTTGCTTTTGCAGTATGCTTTGGGTCATTGTCCATCTGCACTGTGAAGCTCTGTCCAATGAGTTCTGCAGCATTTGGCTGAATGTGAGCAGATAATATTGCCCCAAACACTTCAGAATTCATCCTGCTGCTTTTGTCAGCAGTCACATCATCAATAAATACAAGAGAACCAGTTCCATTGGCAGCCATACATGCCCACGCCATGACACTACCACCACCATGCTTCACTGATGAGGTGGTATGCTTAGGATCATGAGCAGTTCCTTTCCTTCTCCATACTCTTCTCTTCCCATCACTCTGGTACAAGTTGATCTTGGTCTCATCTGTCCATAGGATCTTGTTCCAGAACTGTGAAGGCTTTGTTAGGTGTTGTTTGGCAAACTCTAATCTGGCCTTCCTGTTTTTGAGGCTCACCAATGGTTTACATCTTGTGGTGAACCCTCTGTGTTTACTCTGGTGAAGTCTTCTCTTGATTGTTGACTTTGACACACATACACCTACCTCCTGGAGAGTGTTCTTGATCTGGCCAACTGTTGTGAAGGGTGTTTTCTTCACCAGGGAAAGAATTCTTCATTCATCCACCACAGTTGTTTTCCGTGGTCTCCCGGGTCTTTTGGTGTTGCTGAGCTCACCAGTGCGTTCCTTCTTTTTGAGAATGTTCCAAACAGTTGTTTTGGCCACGCCTAATGTTCTTGCTATCTCTCTGATGGGTTTGTTTTGTTTCTTCAGCCTAATGATGGCTTGCTTCACTGATAGTGACAGCTCTTTGGATCTCATCTTGAGAGTTGACAGCAACAGATTCAAATGCAAATAGCACACTTGAAATGAACTCTGGGCCTTTTATCTGCACATTGTAATTGGGGTAACGAGGGAATATCACACACCTGGCCATGGAACAGCTGAGAAGCCAATTGTCCCATTACCTTTGGTCCCTTAACAAGTGGGAGGCACATCTGCAAACTGCTGTAAGTCCTACACCGTTCACCTGAGTTGGATGTACATACCCTCAAATTAAAGCTGACAGTCTGCAGTTAAAGCACATTGTGTTTGTTTCATTCCAACTCCATTGTGGTGGTGTATAGAGCCAAAGATGTTAGAATTGTGTCGATGTCCCAATATTTCTGGACCTGACTGTATATTTAAAATTATATTATGTTTTTACATTAAATCCTATGGGATTCACCTGTTTAAACCTGTTGAACTGAATCACCGAAAATCAGAGCATTTCGCTGACATTTCGTTATTCTGTGAATAGATTAACCATTAATTCTCTAATCTAAGGGACAATTTCACTGACGCCGAAGATGACCGAAATGCTCTGTATTTTGCCGTCAATTCGCCAGTACTTGGAGAATTGAGAATTTGGTGAATAGATGAACGTTCGGTGCCAAGTTTGGTGCTTAGTGAATAACCCCTTATGTGTTAACCATACATCTCATTTTTAAAATAAATGTTAAGATATTTTTTTCTCTTCAACAAAAAGCAATTTTTTTTTTGAGAAAGTATTTTAGCAGGAAGGATACATTGAGATTACTCTCGTTTTCAAGTATGTCCTGGGTGGCGAGTATGAACCGTTAGGTGTCTTGCTCAAGGACACTTACTGGAGACACTTACACATTCAGGGTTATTCAAAGAAATCCGAATTGCTTGAGAAAGAAAATCAGCGTTTGGTTACTTTTCTTGGCCATTCGGTTATCCAGAGAGCAGGCAATTCGCCAAATCCTGGTGAATTGCCTGCACATACGCTGCCTGTTCGGTGCCTGCTCGAGGGCAGTGAAATCCCCATGAAAATGCACTGCTTCGGCTATTCAGAGAACACAAACCAGCAGTGAAAGGTTCCCGAAATGCCCTGCCATTCAGTGGTTTAATTCGGCAAGTTAATTCAGGAGAATCCCATAGACTTCAATGTTAAAAATATTCCCGTTTTAATTCAATATCTAATAAACCGTTCATTATAAAATTCTGCAGTAAAGAGTCTCTTTATTTATAGATTTTTTAGCATACTTTAAGCATTTTTCCGATTTTTTTTTTTTTAAGTTTACTTATTTTTTCTGTAACAGCCCTTTTTAGTATCATTCCCTGGACCTCCTGTGTAAATTTCAGACATTTTCGCTCAGTAGTTTCTTTGCAAACAGCGTTTCATTTTCACACATTCACACAAACTATTTTGCTAATTTATTCACTGCCTCGTCTGCTTCGGCTGCGGGTGATCGGCTCCTGCTCGGGCTTTTTCTGTGGTTTTCGGCAGGTTAATCCAGATGTTTTTGAGGGTTTTCGGCGTGCATTTGCTGGGTTTTGCAGTGAGTTTTTGTCGGGTTTGCGGCAGCTTTTCCCTGCAATTCGGGGACCCTGTGGTGCTTGCTGAATACACCGCAGGGTCACCGAAATGGGATCGGCAAAAGGAACCGAATTGAAGAGAACGAAAAGTCACCGAACGTGCGGTGACTTTTCGAATCTCTTTGAATAACCCTGTTAGTCTTCAAAGTGAGAGTTAGGGGTGCGGGTATAAAGAGATGATAACATCATTTTTATTTGGTACATTGGATGTGTAGTTAACACTTAAATGTAGGGTAAAGTAGCAATCTTGCACACATGTGATTCTGATACGTTTAAAAGATGAAAATAATGTCAATTGGCTCATTTTTAATTTTTTAATGTATTGGTTTATCCTTTACAGAAATACTGCTAGGATGAAAGGTTCTAAACTGAAGATGGCGTCTCTTCTCTCTCACAATGTCACCCGGGGTCTGCATTAGAGATAGCCTTCTCTAAAGTAATGTGTTTTCAGAGACTTCCTGAAGGACTGGAGAGACGGGGAGAGTCTGTTGTTGCTGGAAAGGGAGTCACATAGAAATGAGGCAGCTCTGGAGAAGTCCTGAAGGCGAGAGTTGGGGAAACGGGAACGAGGAGCTGATAGCATCAGATCATTGGCAGAGCGAAGTGGTCGGGATTTTGTGTTATCCCTTCCTGATGTCAGAGGTCCTGAGAGCTCCCTCTTGTTATTGTATGTTTCCTGTATATTCCGCTCTGCCGTGTACATCAGGTATTCCATCCTTGCTGTGTCTGCATTACATGGTTCCTGCTTGCTGTAAGATCCACTGCGTGGCCCACTATCCAGTGGGTCCAGAGACTCTCAAGTGGCTTCCAGCTCTCTCCTGGAGGAAGACCTTCTATCAGGCACTGTTACCAAAGGCTCCTGCTTCCCCTCAAGAGGAACTAGAGAGAGACTACGTGGCCCACCATCCACTTGCCTGTGTTACTATCAGTTCTATGCTGGACTGTTTGCTGTGAACCATCCCACAATACAAGCTATGTTGTGCATATACTGTCTCCAGTGTCTTTCTGCCTGCTCACCCCCAGCGCTTGGGAATATAACATCACACTGAGGCCGTGCCATGGCTCCTTCCTGGCACGAACCTGACAACACAGACAATTAGAAATATGCCTCACGAGTCTTAAAAACTGTTTTAAGTGGGCAGAAGAACACCATCAAGACCCCCATACATGCCTATGTATCTCAAACTCCCCCCTGGACATTTCTGAACAATACTTCTCATGATTCTTTGGCCATCAACTGTACTCAAAAAATTCTGGGAATTGTAGGCAACAAACATGTGGGAGGTCAGAGTTTGACATCCCTATAAATCCACATTCTAATCTGTACATTAATCCATCTTCTAATCTGTACATTATACTTGTGATTTTACATTTAGTTTAATGCAATATATGCATACATATAGCTAAAGTCCAAAATGGTGAGAAACCTAGGCTTACCCGAGTAAAACTGACATTGCCCAGTAGCTTTGGGTAAAGCGCAAAACAAAATGAAACATCGGGCTTTATCCGGGTAAACCGCAATCTACACAACCACTGCTGGGTGGTTTGATCTCTAAGAGTTTCGCGTAGCTTACATTTGACCCAAAACCTAGGATTACTCCTATCCATGGTCAACCATAACCCTTTTAATCACATTTACCCAAGTGGGGATGAGTAGTCCACAGAGATTACCCTGTTAAAGCCCACAAAACAATCATTATTATCCAGCTTTAACCAACACTCTTGGGTCACGCGGCTCTAGCTCTTACTCAATTTTGGACGCTACCCATAACATTTAGATATATTCAGAATATTTTGGAAAGTACACATCGACCACAAAATAAGTTGATGACAAGATAAAAACATGAGTAGGTGATGTATGGATTGATCCGGCAATTTAAATTTTGTAGTGTAAGCTGAGATCCATCAGCAAGAACATCTTGATGATACCTCCTCGAGAATCTGAGCCATCTCAGCTTCAACCAAGTACATCGGGCGGGCAAGTAATTGATGAGCAGAAGAAATCTTTTAATCTGACTCGATTTACTTTGCCAATTAGGTTTTTTTGGGTTTTTTTTAAAAAAAAAGGGGAAACAAAAGAAATGATAACTTGGGGTGGAACATGGAAGGAGGAATGCAATCAAGGACATGGTATGTCTTGGGTAATGACGAACAATTCACATTATAATGACAAAATGATGCCCTTATTCACACTAATCCATAGTTTCGACAAATTTCCATAGAACTCTGAGCAAGAGTCAAAAGTTAAAAGATCACTTCCATACTTAAACCTTATATAACACAACTTAAACTGGGGCCACATGGACTCACTATGTGCATTCCTTGAGACCCCCCTCCCAGCGTCCAATGTAGTGTTTCAATGGATCGACTGGGAGGTACACACGATGTAACGGGCGTACTTTTTCCTCATGTTACAACGGTCGTGGATTTTACCTCCCCATTGAGACGCTATGATGGCGTCAGATGGCTCTACAAAGCATATGGAGGAACGTGCTTTCTAAAGCCTCCTGGCCCAGGAGAGCCTCCATAGACTTTGTGAGATGGATCTACAAAACTTATGGAGGATTGCGCTTTGTAGAGCTTTGTGCAAAATGTGCGCACAGTGAGGTGGCCAGATGACGTCCATGCTGGAAGAATCTCTGTTCTCATTAGCAACCTAACTACTGATCCTTGTAATGGCTGGGTGGAAAACAATCTAACTAACATACAGAAACAAACACAGAGAACCGAGCAAGGTCAGGCAAGCCAGAGATAATTTCAAAGGAGGTAGTCATACAAGATAGAGCATCAGGATAACAGAGATCCCACAGAACGAGAAAATAAGCCAAGGTTGGTACGCAGGTATATCCGACATCAAAGTACAGCAGTCTCGGGTATGTAAGAAATAAGACAGGGCACTGGACAATGGGTGAGATTGGCTTATATCAGTGTTTCCCAAACCTGTCCTCGGGACCCTCAACCAGGCCAGATTTTGCATATCACCTTGGGGAAAATGTAGACTGAATCCTGCAATCACTGAGCAGCAAATCATATCACCTGTGCTGTGCTTCACATATCCTGCAAACCTGGCGAGGCGGAGGGTCCTGAGGACAAGTTTGGGAAACCCTGGCTTATATGGATGAGCTTGGCTTATATAGGTAGCTGGCCTTTCCTATTGACTAGCGCCATGTTTTAATCTCATTGGTGGCATAGTTTACATTCGCCAGGGCCTGTTTTGGGATTGGGCCTAGAGCTGCAGCTCCAGTAGCCATGTATGTTAATTAAGCCCTGCGTGGAGTCAGACTTCCACTCATGGCCAGATTTTAAACTAGGCAGAGTAGGCATATGCCTACAGACACCTGCCAAAAGGGGGCGCCTTGCTCTGTGTAAAAATAAAAACAATTACAGGGGTCTAAATGATTGTAAAATGTATCTCTGGAGCCCTAGGGACTAGAAGGACATAGAAGGTATCATTGGACAGGTCAGAGTTTGGCCTTTCCAGTGATACTAAACATGACCAGGCTAATTTAAACATACAACAACAACTAAACAAAATATAATTCCTTTTTTTTCACCAAAATGCAGTTTCTAATGATACCAAATATAACCAGGAAATTATACCCCCCCCCCTTTTTGTTGCAAAGCAAAGGAAATGTTCATTTGTCAGATATAAAATGATCAAAAAATGAAGTGGTAGAATAAGTAATGTCTTGAAAAAGACCCTCAGCCACAATTTGATGCCCAGATTATTGGTTGCTCCAGACCAAAACGGAGTATCATTTTCCATAGCTAGGGTTAGAAATTAGGGTTAGGTTACTATTTGTATTAGGGTTAAACCCTAACATTCTGCAACATTTTCTCTTTTTTTAAGGCAACAGATTCTGCTTCTTCTTTTGTTGCGAGTGCAGCGGGAAACTGTTTTTTCATTTTTTTAAAAATGTTAATAATTGTTTTGTTTCCCCCAAAACAAAAATGAATGTATTTTTTGGCACTTTTTTTGGGGGGGGGGGGGCGCTCAAGATCTCTGTGCCTATAGGCTCCTGAGATGTAACTCCGGCCCTGCCTCCACTCGTCACTCTCTTAGTTCAGTCTATGGGGGCTGTGGAGAAAATGGTCTTAATTTGGCTCGGAATGACTGAGATTTTACTATATTGCTGGTTACATAACCTCCGAGCAGCGCTGCTTTTCATAAAGTTCATAGCTCGCATATATTTCACAGTGAAGTGGCACGTTCATGCAGTTTCTCAAGATAAAAACCCCAATTGTCTAGCTAATTGAAGGAGTACTATGCGCGTACGGCTTGTCCCATGATTTTTTGTGTTAATTGCATCCCCAGAGACTCTCAATCGCTCACAACATCCACGACACAGAATCTTATGACAAAGTGAACCATTCCTCTTGGCATCGGTCATTACTGGCCAGATATGGTTCACTGAGTAATGGCAGACCCCGCACAGCATGCCCAGACCCCACTCTGTGCACGAGGTGTGACGTGGATTATCCTGGGGTCTGTTACACCAAGTTAATTGCGAGCCCCCTTAGACGCCACTCACATTCTGCTTACAAATCACTTACTCACAGGGAAATACACTCGCCTAGGAGAATAAATTTGCTTCAATGTTATAAAAATAAAATGAACTTTATAAATTTATTTATAAAGCATTTTACCACAAAGGATACATTGAGATTTCTCTAGTTTTCAAGTACGTCCTGGGTTCAAGAACATTGAAGTGTTACAGTCGTTACAGAAATACAAAGTAATAAAATGCAAGATATTAAAAACAACACAAATATACAGATTAACAGAAAATAAATATGTAGGAAATAGTCATTATGTTACATGTTTACAGGTGCATTCTGTGTATAGTCACTATGTTACATGTTTACAGGCGCATTCTGTATATAGTCACTATGTTACATGTTTACAGGTGCATTCTGTATATAGTCACTATGTTACATGTTTACAGGTGCATTCTGCATATAGTCAGTATGTTACAAGTTTACAGGTGCATTCTGTATATAGTCACTGTGTTACATGTTTACAGGTGCATTCTGTATATAGTCACTATGTTACATGTTTACAGGTGCATTCTGTATATAGTCACTATGTTACATGTTTACAGGTGCATTCTGTATATAGTCACTATGTTACATGTTTACAGGTGCATTCTGTATATAGTCACTATGTTACATGATTACAGGTGCATTCTGTATATAGTCACTATGTTACATGTTTACAGGTGCATTCTGTATATAGTCACTATGTTACATGTTTACAGGTGCATTCTGTATATAGTCACTATGTTACATGATTACAGGTGCATTCTGTATATAGTCACTATGTTACATGTTTACAGGTGCATTCTGTATATAGTCACTAGGTTACATGTTTACAGGTGCATTCTGTATATAGTCACTATGTTACATGTTTACAGGTGCATTCTGTATATAGTCACTATGTTACATGTTTACAGGTGCATTCTGTATATAGTCACTATGTTACATGATTACAGGTGCATTCTGTATATAGTCACTATGTTACATGATTACAGGTGCATTCTGTATATAGTCACTATGTTACATGTTTACAGGTGCATTCTGTATATAGTCACTAGGTTACATGTTTACAGGTGCATTCTGTATATAGTCCCTATGTTACATGTTTACAGGTGCATTCTGTATATAGTCACTATGTTACATGTTTACAGGTGCATTCTGTATATAGTCACTATGTTACATGATTACAGGTGCATTCTGTATATAGTCACTGTGCTACATGTTTACAGGCGCATTCTGTATATAGTCACTGTGTTACATGTTTACAGGTGCATTCTGTATATAGTCACTATGTTACAAGTTTACAGGCACATTCTGTAAATAGTCACTATGTTACATGTTTACAGGTGCATTCTGTATATAGTCACTGTGTTACATGTTTACAGGTGCATTCTGTATATGGTCACTGTGTTACATGTTACAGGTGCATTCCGTATTGAGGTATGTTAATAGGGAGCTCTTGAGTGACTTTAGACTGGGGGAAGATTTGATGGCGTCTTGGAGGTTATTCTATAATTACGGTGCTCTGTAGGAAAATGAGGTTCGAGCCACTTGCTTTTTGTATTGTGGTATTGCAAGTAAGGTGCTGGTCCTGGATCGGAGGTTATAGGATGAGGGAGCTGCTGGGGGAAGCAGTCTATTCAGGTAGGATGGCAGCTTCCCAGAAAAGCTCTTATCACCAGGTTGGAAAGGTGAAGGGTGCGTTTGGATTCCAGCAACGGCCAGTTTAGCTCTCTTAACATGTTCCAGTGGTGGATCATGTAGTTACATTGTAGCACAAAGCAGGAGAATGGGTTATATAGTGTAGTGAATTAAAATGAATGAATGAAACATTGACAAAGTTATAATACTGATAATACTTACTTCACAATTCATTCCTATGTGAATAGATAAATAGACTAAATAGATCGATCTATAGATAGAGTATTCCCCAAGTTATTATACTAGAAAAAAAAATACTACATACTTTAAGAAGATACTAGCAACCACATACTCATATATACACTGATCATGGCCTGACTCCTGCTGCTATAATAAACTTTATTATTTACAGTGTGGAGGCTTTTAATCTCATTTTTTCCCTCCACCACAACTTAAGTGAGTATTGAGTTACCCTAGAGGTTAAGCATCAAACTGCATCTGGTCACGGCCTATCTCTTGCTGATGAGGGCACAATAAGCCCGAAACAGCTGTACAGGAGTGGCTGTGACCTGTTGCATAAACCTGAAATTTGCTTAAAAAAAAAAGCCAGCTAGTATGGCATGACACTGGTGAGAGGGTTCTGTGTTAAAACAGACCCAGGATGCAAGAAAATGGGCAATTGCAAAAGTAATTTGCTTGTCTTACCCAGAGTTCCTCGCTGCATATGGGGAATGTAGCACATGAGCTCTGTGAAGCAGGTCTCTGAATTGCTGGGATGTGTAAATGACTTCTGCAATAATACACTTTATTATATAAATAGGTACTAGATACTATGGCCCCTATTACACTCTTTGCGCAAATGCGCTAGCGCAGCGCAATTTTTTTTGCGCACACAAAAAACGTTAGCGCGCACAAATTAACGCGGTATTACGATCTGAGCGCAGTTTTTCAGTCTTCAACTTTTTTCGAGCGCAAATTCGACGCGCAAAGCCGGGCGCAAATGACCGTTGCCTGCAGGAATCGGTGGGCAATCAGAATTAAGAACCACCATTTGCTAGGTTTCGGTTGTTGCGCCTGTCAAAGTCAATCTGCGTATATGTGCTGCAACAAAAATAAAAAATTAAACAATTTACTAATTTTATTGTTTGGGTGTGTCTAGAATGTGTAACTGTACTGTGCTGTATTTTTTTTTTTTTTTTTTTTTTTGTGCAGGTTCATTTAGTTTCGGCCAGAACGTTCAGATTGTAAGTTAACACCAGGTTTTCAAAGACGTTACGATACTTCGCGCAAACGTCATTCGTACGACGTTGCGCGAAGATCGTAATACCATCCGCTCGAACGCATTCGCGCTGACAATGGTAAGTATGGGATGCGCGCACGCACTTGCGCTCGCGCTGGGTTTGCACAGGGTCAATCGCAGTAGATGCTAACGCGCATAATTTGCGTGAACGCCGTACTACGACGTTCCGCGCAAATGGTTTTGTCCTCACTCAAAAGCGCATTTGCGCGCACGCAAATGCGCTGCGCGAAGCGTGTAATAGGGGCCTATATATATTAGATACATAGATACAGAAAAAACAATAGACAGTAGATATGTAGATAGTTAAATAGATACTAGATAGATAGAGAGTACTCCCAGAGTTAATATACTTGAAGAAAGAGAGAGAAAGAACGAAGAACAGAGGGAACGAGAATAAGAGCGAGAGAGAGAGCACTCCCAGCATTATTATTCTTGAAGAAAGAGAGAAAGAGGGGATTGCTCCTAGAGTTATTATACTTCAAGGAAGAGAGAGAGAACGGGAACAGAGTAACGAAAATAGAGAGGATGAGAAAGAGAGTACTCCCAGAGTTGTTAAACTTGAAGAAAGAGAGAGAGAATGAAGAACAGAGGGAACAAGAATAGAGAGAATAAGAGAGCGAGAAAGAGAGAACACTCCCAGAGTTATTCTTTAACCACTTCAATGCGGAGGACGCGCTCAGCGCGTCCTCCGCATTACCGCTGGTATGCGGAGGACGCGCTCAGCGCGTCCTCCCATTGGGGTCAGCGTTCGGCCGGGTTCTGGCCGATCGCTGGCCCCTCCGGTGCGGGCTGACATCCTCGATGTCAGCCGCGCATCCGGAACCGCAGCCGCTGGAATTAGGTGTCATCGCGGCAGCGCAATGACACCTAATTCAGGCGCCCCCCCGCATGTGCGGAGGAGGCGCCTGAAAGGGAGGGGGGGAGGTCCTTCGGACCTCTCTCCCTCCCGATCGGCGGCGTTGCGGGGGTTAACCCAGGCACCATTTGGAAGGGCACAGCCTGCCCTTCCAAATGGTGCCTGGCATTAACCCCGGGGAGCTGGATCGCGAATCGGCGCTGAAAAGCGCCGGTTCGCGATCCTTTCCCGGAGCTGGCCGACATCTTGGATGTCGGCCAAGCCTCCGGGAACTCCCCCTGAGGACTGGCGTCATCGTGCGTAGCACGATGACGCCAGTCCTGGACTTAACCCCTAACTGCCACCAACGGTGGAGATAGGGAGTTCCAATGAACTCCCTATCTCCCGATCCGTGGCAGCTAGGGGTTAAAGTTTGGTATGGTTGGATCGGCCAGAGCATGGCCGTTCCAACGATACCAAACACTACTGTGAAAAATTTTGTCAAAAAAAAAAAATGAAAAATAAAAATAAAAAAAAATTTAAAAAAAAATGATAAAAAAAAATAAACACTTTTTTTTTCTTTTTTGGTTTGTTAATGCAGCAATATTGTTCCCATTTCAATTATAATGTGAACAATGATGCTGCACTAACGATTTTTGTATGCGGTGCGTTTGTTAAAAATAGTGTAATTTTCCCCAAAAAAAAATGTAACGAGACCCCATCTCTAATTTTTTTAACAAGCGCACCCCATACAAAATATAACCGCAATTGCTCGCATGTTAAAATGTGAAAAAAAACACTTTACACATTGTAAATTATTGAAAATACATATTTTATTGCATTTTTTGTTATAATATACAGACAGGTCATGACGTATACATATAATAATGACATATTATGAATCTACCGAGTCTGACGGAAAGAACGATATATAATATGTCTGGGTCATATACTAAAATAAGCCTTAAAAACACGTTTAAACATGATGAGCAAAACCGGTAAAAATGACCTCAGCACAGGGGCGGGAAAAGCCTCAGCAGCGAAAGGGTTAAGAAAGAGGGAGTGCTCCCAGAGTTATTATACTTTGAGAGAGAGTGCTCCGAGTTATTATACTTCAAGAGAAAGAGAGAGGGAGTGCTTTGAGAGAGAGTGCTCCAAGAGTTATTATACTTCAAGAGAGAGAGAAAGAGAGTGCTCCCAGAGTTATTATACTTTGAGAGAGTACTCCCAGAGTTATTATACTTTGAGAGAGAGTACTCCCAGAGTTATTATACTTGAAGGAAAAGAGAGATAGAGGATGGGAACAGGGGGAACGAGAACAGAGAGCGAGAGTACTCCAAGAGTTATTATACTTGAAGGAAAAGAGAACGGATTGCTCCCAGAATTATTATACTTCGATAGAGAGAGACAGAGTGCTCCCAGAGTTATTATACTTGTGTAACGTTGGGGGCTTCCAGCCTTTCTGGTGTGCTTGAGGGCAGCATGTCTGATGCTGCTCGCTCACCAACACCGGGTTTAAATTGAAACAGGCAGGGAGGTGGCTGCATGAGGTGCGGCTTGAGAGGGGGGCGCGGTCTGGTGAAGGTCTTTTAAAAACCAACAGTTCCTTCTAAGCAGTGCCAGATCGTGGTTATCCATACCTGAGCTCCTTGTACCTGAATTCTCTCGTGATTTAACCTGTTATTGACCTCTGCTTGTTTTCTGACTATTCTGCCTTCCGTTGCCCTAGACTATTTTCTTGTACTACGCTTCTGCACTGATATCTACCCGGCTATTCCATTTGACTATTCTATACTCTGTATTCCTGATTCTGGCTCGTCTGACTACCCCCGTGTTGCTGACCTGGTTTTGTATTACGACATTGTCTTTGATTAACCCTTTCTGTCTAGCTAGTATACCTGGCCAATTCTAAGGACCAGACAGTTAGGGATTCTTCTACGGCCACTCTGTTGGTAGCTTTCGGGCTCTGTGGAGTGTTGAGCTTTAAGGACTGTGTGGTGGGATCCGGGAACCGTGACAACTTGAAGGAAAAGAGAGAGAGAATGGGAACATAGGGAACGAGAACAGAGAGCGAGCACTCCCAGAGTAATTATTCTTGAAGATAGAGAAAGAAAGAAAGAAAGAAAGAAAGAGAAAGAAAGAAAGGAAGGAAGGAGTGCTCCTTGGTTATTATACTTCAAGAGAGAGAGTGCTCCCAGAGTTATCATACTTGAAGAAAGAGAGAGAAAGTGAGAGAGAACTCTCAGTTATTAAACTTCAAGGAAGAGAGAGAGAGAAAGAGAACAGAAACAGAGGGAAGAAAAACAGAGAGAGAGCGCGCGAACGCGGCCCCAGCGTTATTATATTTAAAGAGAGAGAACAAGAACAGAGAGTGAGTACTCCCGGAGTTATTATACTTGAAGAAAGAGAGAGAAAAAGAATAGAGAGAAAAAGAATAGAGAGAATGAGAATGAGAATAGAGAGAATGAGAATAGAGAGAATGAGAATAGAGAGAATAGAGAGAGAGAGAGAGAGAGAGACGTCTCAGTTATGATGGAAGATAAAAGTGGCAAGATGTATGTATATATACGACTAGTTTTGCATAAGAAATAGGCAATATATTATATGTCTTAGTCTGAGTGTAATGATGTTTTATATATATATATATATATATATATATATGAGGGGGGGTGCGGGAAGCGCCGCACCCCCCCTCTTTTCTATTCGTATTTTCTTGTCATTTAGGGATGACACACACGGGTGCAGTGGCGATCGTGCTATAGACTCTACCCCACACAAAGTATTATAACTGTTGCGCCCACCAATTATTTTATTTTAGTTATATATATATATATATATATATATATATGTGCTGCCATTCTCTTGGCTGAAGCCGAATAAGGTCTTCTTTATGATCAGATGAGACTAATAAATTATAAATATACATAATGTCTTACAAAGTAATGGCTCTGGGCTGAAAAAGTGTTATCTTTATTGTTTTCAAAAGAGTAATCTTTGTTTTTCTGCCCACTCGTTTTACGCCATGACGTCCCACGAATAATGTTATCGAATAATGTTATCAGAATATAAATCAGAATAATGACACGAATCAATAAACGCTACAGAGGAACAAAAATCCCCACTCCTCGCCTTAAAATCATCACGATAAAAGCGTAGCGTGTAAACGACACAAACGTTGTCCAACGTGGAATCGCAGAGGAGTCCTGCGAAATGTAACGCAGAAATGCCCGGCCATGTATTGTTTCTTATCAGATGTCAGCGGAGAATCATATTTCATGTACAATGTCACTAGTGAGAATTTAAATAAGCCTGCAGTGCACAAGGTTAATTACATCTGCCTCTGGGCTCTTCTGGAACAGCACATCGCTGTCCTCCAGCTCAATCTTTCAGCAGAAAATATGAAGTGAGGCAGAAAAGGTCGTTTTAAAACCGAGCCAGATTATTAATGAGTAAAATGCATTCCCTGTCCTGTTCCAGAGGCAGAAATGAACCTATCCGTAGCCAGAGAACACTAAAAAAGAATCAACGGTACAAAAAATTCTCATTTATCCTCTTGTATTAATGTTTAAAACTTCCCGATTCTCATAAATATCAATTATATTTAATTCAGGATATCCGCGTGTTCATGTATGGACTGTGTGGATGCATTAGAATAAAAATTACACTGTGATATAAAATGCAAAAACAAGCATTGGAGGTCACTGTCCAAAACTGCTTGCATTGTTAAAACAAAAATGATAATAAACAGTAAAATATTTATATTATCATACAATTTTAATAATATTATTATTAGTATCATATTTTAGTCATCATTTTTATTAATTATTTTTAATCATTTCTATAATGTTTTTATTACTACTACTGTTACTTTATTTTAATGAATTTCATTATTATATTAGCAGCCCTCAAAATTTCCACTCGCCTGCTCGCATTTAGCGAGTGGAAATTAGCTGAGGGCGAGTGGGCGGACTGACACATCAGTTGCTGGGGCCCGGTTCAGTAGGCCGCCGTCTTAATTGACAGCTCCAGAGCTGTCTGTTCAGCGCTGCCCCCTCCCGTGAGATTTACTGCCCACCCACGTGAAGCGTTGCACACTCGCAGCGTAGGTGCTGCGAGTCTGGGATGCATCATGTGGGTCCGGGTCAGGTGATGAGCAGGAGGGGGCAGCACCAATGGAGCGTGCAGAAGAGGCGGAGGACAGAGCAGCACAATCTGCTCAATTTGTAAGTGTTTCGGGGGTGTAAACAAGAATAAGAGGGTGAAAACCAGAATGAGAGGGGATGAAAAAAAGCATGAGGGGATGGAAAAAATGAATAAGGGTTTGAAAAAAACATGAGGGGGTGAAAAAAACGAATGAGGGGATGAAAAAAACGAATGAGGGGATAAAGAAAGCATATGGGGTGAAAAAAGCATGAGGGGATGAAAAAAAATTAATGAGGGGTGAAAAAAGCATGAGGGGATGAAAAAAATGAGGATGAAAAAAATGAGGGGATGAAAAAAATGAGGGGGTGAAAAAACGAATGAGGGGATGAAAAAACGAATGAGGGGATGAAGAAAACAATGAGGGGTGAAAAAAACAGAATGGGAGAGGGAGGGGATAAAAAGAGAGGGAGGGGTAAAAAGAAAGAGCAGGAGGGGGTAAAAAGAATGAGAGGGGGTATAAAAAAGGCATTGAAGCTCTGATACGCTCCTACACACTGCACATTATTGTGAGTTTTATTGCTGTGGTGCTCCGATACAGTAATGCGTAGTGTGTATGAGTGTATCAGAGCACTACAGCAAAAAAACTCAGTAATGTGCGGTGTGTTTGAGCGTGAGTTTTATTACCGTGGAGCTCCCTGACACATGTGCGGTGTGTATGAGTGTATCAGGGAGTTCCACAGTAATAAAACTCACGCTCATACACACTGCACAATTGCACATTACTATGAGGTTAATTGCTGTGGAGCTCTGTGATACACACCACACATTTTCCTTTGTTTACACTGCTTTGTTATATTATTAATGATAATTAACCCTTTCGCTGCTGAGGCGTTTCACGCCCCTGTGCTGAGGTCATTTTTACCGGTTTTGCTCATCATGTTTAAACGTGTTTTGAAGGCTTATTTTAGTATATTACCCAGACATATTATATATCGTTCTTTCCGTCAGACTCGGTAGATTCATAATATGTCATTATTATATGTATACGTTATGTCATGTCTGTATATTATAACAAAAAATGCAATAAAATATGTATTTTCAATAATTTACAACGTGTAAAGTGTTTTTTTTTCACACTTTAACATGCGAGCAATTGCGGTTATATTTTGTATGGGGTGCGCTTGTTAAAAAAATTAGAGATGGGGGTCTCGTTACATTTTTTTTTGGGGAAAATTACGCGATTTTTAACAAACGCACCGCATACAAAAATCGTTAGTGCAGCATCATTGTTCACATTATAATTGAAATGGGAACAATATTACTGCATTAACAAACCAAAAAAAAAAAAAAAAAGTGTTTATTTTTTTTTTTATAATTTTTTTTTAATTTTTTTTTATTTTTCTTTTTATTTTTTTTCTTTTTTTTTTGACAAAATTTTTCACAGTAGTGTTTGGTATCGTTGGAACGGCCATGCTCTGGCCGATCCAACCATACCAAACTTTAACCCCTAGCTGCCACGGATCGGGAGATAGGGAGTTCCATGAACTCCCTATCTCCACCGTTGGTGGCAGTTAGGGGTTAAGTCCAGGACTGGCGTCATCGTGCTACGCACGATGACGCCAGTCCTCAGGGGGAGTTCCCGGAGGCTTGGCCGACATCCAAGATGTCAGCCAGCTCCGGGAAAGGATCGCGAACCGGCGCTTTTCAGCGCCGATTCGCAATCCAGCTCCCCAGGGGTTAATGCCAGGCACCATTTGGAAGGGCAGGCTGTGCCCTTCCAAATGATGCCTGGGTTAACCCCCGCAGAGCCGCCGATCGGGAGGGAGAGAGGTCCGAAGGACCTCCCCCCCTCCCTTTCAGGCGCCTCCTCCGCACATGCCTAATTCCGGCGGCTGCGGTCCCGGATGCCGGGCTGACATCGAGGATGTCAACCCGCACCGGGGGGGCCAGCGATCGGCCGGAACCCGGCCGAACGCTGACCCCAATGGGAGGACGCGCTGAGCGCGTCCTCCGCATACCAGCGGTAATGCTGAGGACGCGCTGAGCGCGTCCTCAGCATTGAAGTGGTTAAACAATAATTTTAGAGGGTTTGTTTAGGGGCAGAGTTAACGGTAAGGGTTGGGTGGCGAGTAACTTTTAATGCCTGGCTAGTAGCTTGGGACCTGAAATTTTGAGCCCTGATATTAGTTTAATTAATTCCTGTTTTTTTATTATTATTATATTATTTTTATTCATATAGAAAAAAAAATTCTTTCATGCTGTGGCTTCATAAGTTAAAGACACTTCAAACTGAGATAAAATATTTTTAAAATGCAATTAAATAGTGATTATTTGGAAATTGAATAATACAAATATTGTTATTATTAATCAAATAATTATTTTAACTAATAACATTTCAGAGTTTATTTTTATTATTACCTTAATTTAATGTATTTACTTTCATTTTTATTATTTTAATTATTAAATTACTTTAATTTAATTTTATTATATTATTATAATACACACAACTAATATTTTCTTTCATTTTGTGGCTTCACGAGTTACAGACACTCCTTGAGTAAATATTATTTTTAAAATGCAATTAGAGCAGTGATTATTTGGAACGATCAAACTGTTGAGACGCAGGCCACTTGCCAGTCACCACCTGTGAATGCTGGCATCATGACTGCATACCTTCTGCTTATTTGCATTTTAAGAGCCTCTCACTGATACCTCTAGTTTGAGTTTCTCTAGGGTCAAATTTATTGAAGAAATAGAATTTTTAAATCTTCACTTTATTTTTTTTGAGAAAGGATTTTTACCAGGAAGGATACATTGAAATTTCTCTAGTTTTCAAGTATGTCCTGGGTGGTGAGTATATACCGTTAGGCGTCTTGCCCAAGGACATTTACTGGAGAGGTGCTGTGGCTGGGATTTGAACCTGTGTCTCCACAGTCTCTCTCCACAGTTATAGAGCAGTGATGTTGCCTCTACTCCACCCAGCCGGTAAGTTTGGTTACAGACTTTCCTTTAACATAACTTAGGAAATGCACTCTGTAACAGATCTCTGTGCTCGGACAGGGTCACATCTGCCAAATGCTGCTTCCTCGCTGGACACCCAGTTTCTTCTCGTGACTCTCACACCTTTCTCATGTACCTTAGCCACAGCTCAAGCTGTAGAGAGCCTGGCTAGTACCCCCAGGAATAAGCCGAAGCTGTAGACCTGGAGCCTTCCCTTGGCACAGTGGGCAGAAGATTCCTGGTACCCCCAAATCCTGAGTCGTGACTTCAAGCTTGGTCAGAATAGAACTGACTGTTTATTCACAGAGAGGACAGAGTCAAGGACCAGTACATTTGCATACAATCAAACAGACAACATCACAGATCAGATAGCTACACAGGACCTTCAAACAATGGAGAATGAGGGAAGGAGAAAGCAAGGGTAAACAAAAGGAATTTCTTACCGAGAGAACTTACACAATAGCAGGTTCTAATACAGAGATCTACACTATACAGGGAATAACACACAGACATCAGAAATCTTTAACTGGCAGATATATAAAACAGTGAAAACCAAATATATTTAAAAGGTCCACCAGTTCCCCCAATAGTCTTTCACGGGCCATAGTCTCTGGGCAGGAGGCTAGCGCACAGCCCTCTCCAAATTGCACAGTGACATTGTGTTTTGTCACACACTCCTGACATCTACACCAGGGATCAGCAACTATGGCTCTCCAAATGATTTGGAACTACATCTCCCATGATGCTTAGCCACTGATTAGATTGGCCGAGCCTCATGGGAAATGCAATTCCAAAACATCTGGAGGGCCAAGGTTGTTGACTGCTGCTCTACACACTTGTATCTTATTTTATAATCTTGCCTTTCTAGTGGAATAGACCTCCTCCAGTTGAGAAAGTATCTACAGTTCAAGCCATCATCGATTCTGTTGACATCATGGACCAAGTATGACTGGATACCTGCAAGTCACATGGTATCTCCAGGCTTTATTTTACTAAATCACACATCCATGAAGTGCAGTGGAACCCTGTAGAATCCCACAGGAGCCACAGATGAAGCATGAAGGGACACTGGGAACTATTTGTTCTCCCACTGCTCATGGTGAGAGGAAGCAACAGATCCCACCACCTTTCCACTGTGGGATGAGATGTGAGTATGAGATTTTTTGGAGGCTTTACAATACTTGGTTAAGTGATTGTGCTTTTTTTCAAATCACTTAACACCAGGTTCTGGGAGTCAGTATTTATTGCCTCCAAGCAATATCGAGGCAGCAATTTCGCCTCCAAAATAGAACAACATACTACTATGGAATGGCTCGTTCGTCTACTCCCAGAAGCCAAGTACAGTCTTCGATATAAGATATAGGAGATGTAAATTTACAGTATGATGGTGCAATGACCGAGTCACAAGGAAAACTTGCAGCAAGGTTCGAATCAGGGCCAAATTTACAATTAGGTAACGTAGGCATGTGCCTACAGGCACCCACTACAGGGGGACACTTTCCTATGTAAAACGGAAAACAAAAATTCCTTCACAATTTATTTTGTCTAGCTTTACAGAGCTAGGTGCGTCCTGTGGTGGGAACGTTTTGTATATAAATCCAAAATGAACATTTTAACAAACAGGTTAAAAAAATATAGTTAAAAGTGTTCTTTATTTATTCATTTATTTTACTTGGCTTACAGACAAAAGTGCCCTTTCTATGTCTCTTTGCACCCTATGCCCAATCATCATTTTGTCTCACTGGCCCCTCATTATCAACCCCTGTGGCAACCTGATCCCACTCATGGAGAACCGGTTTTAAAAGATTTTTTACAATTTTTTTATTTGCCTCAACCGAAAATTAAAAGTACTTCCGTTCCTTAAATATTTGCAGTTTTTTTTTGGGGGGGCTCCAGAATTCTGTGCCTACAGGCTCGAGATTTAAATCCGGCCTTTGTCTGAATAGGAACTCCAGACATTAGGATATCGCTAAAACTTAGTGCCTGACGAACTGCTAACTGATCACCTTGTCCGCGGGAGTCCATGTACAAGGTCATTTAGCGCACGCTAAGACCCGGGCTGAGACTCAGCTTTAATGCGGTTGCGAACAGGATAGAACCTTGTATAAGTATGAACACATCCAGCGACGAGCCCTCACACCCCTGCATTATTAAAATCCTCCAAGGTGGCCGTATCAGCCATGTTTATATGCACACATATATTAATTAATGCTGATGGGCATTGCATGATAAATGCCACCCGACAGCATGTAGAATCATTACAATGCATTTAATAGATCCAAAAGGAAGGCCAGGTGAGCAACAATAAAATCCCTGCTGCAGCATATAAATACATGTTTCAGGGCAAGAATTATCCATGTGTCCCTTTTAAACATGGTCCTAACCCTAATAATCAACCCCCAGCATAAAATGTTTAGGATTAGCAAATATATTAGAATTAGGATATATGTGGATAAAGGATACATATATATCATAATAGAGCCTTCTGCAACAGCAGTGACATTGCTGACCAGATCCATTACTATGGTGTATGGGGCCAAGAGAACACCTGTGCTGCATTCCTTTCGATCGCCTGTTAATTGCCTCTTAATTTTGGGTGTGGACCTGTTTTTTCAGTTTTTTAGGAGTTACCATCAGGGTTGAGGACTAGATAAAATTTGGTCCAGAAATTAACGCTGGCATCGAGTGATCTGTTGGTTACAAAAGCGCAAGTGGTCTCTACTCTCTAGTGATCCTCACGTTAAGTATAGGACACAAAAAGTACAGTAAGCTCGCGGTACAAATCGCTAATAGCAACGAGTTAAGTGATTTTTTTTTTTTTCCATTTGTAGAGGGAGGCAAATGATCCGTTGGTCAGGCGCTAGACTCAATTAACCCGGCGGTAACGCAAAAACATGCCGACGTTAAGGTTAGCTCACACCAGGTGATAGTGCCCCAAGTGTGCAGCAGGGCCACTAGGAAGTTTACTCTAAGGATAGAACAGAGCCCCCAGAATATAAAATACATCAATGCGTACGACAATAGTTGAAAAAACTAAGGTGCAATTAGAGGAGGAGATTGTATCTATCCACAATACAGCGTATAATTGATATAAGCAAGTAGAACAATATATACAAACAGGGCTGCCATAAAAAATCTTGGGGCCCCTTGCTGAACCATTGGTTGGGGCCCCCCTATCCTCTGCTGTCTATTCCAGTAAACTAATTAAAAATAAAACATGTTGCCTCTTCTGCAAATCTTATTTTACATGCAGTGGACTAAATTCCCGGCGGTGCAGAAAGGCCCTGTAAAAGGTATTCTCTGGTGGTCTAGCATTTGGCCTGCAGCTCTACTGGCGCAGACCATACTAATCGTTCTCCCAGTAATGAGTGTTCTGACCACCCTCAGATGCCACAAACCAACAGGAAGTTTCCAGGTATTCCACTGGGTAGGTTTTTGGTGACATGGATGGGCTGTGCCACTTATTCAAGCTGCTTGGGGTTTGGCAAGGCACAGGCCCCCGGAACATATCATAGGCTGTAACCCCCCCTTCCCTCCCCCATGGCTAACCGGTATACCAAATACAACACTCAGTTGCTGAAAAGCTGACATGCATAGGTATCTGCCAAATAAAATGATCTGCAGGAAAAAAGGCAGAACCATGCATAAAACATAACATATTGTAAAAAAGACTAAAGTGCAAGGTTATTGTGCAGAATATAGAAATCTGCAAAAAAGGCAGAACCACGTATAAAACATACAAGATTGTAAAAGATTGTAAAAGTGCCTAGTTATTGTGCTGAATATAAGGCATGAAACTCAGCTACAAAGTGCATAGTACTGTAAGTGTAAAACATGTATAAAACAAAGTATGCATGTAAAACCCTTGGTACGTGTACATGACTGTACAGTCATTTGGCCGGTCCACACATATAGAAGAGAAAAAGGAATCGGGGTGCTCCTCTAAATTGGGTAATATTCCTATTCATATTTACCAAAACATACAAGTTAGAGCTCTGTATACTGCTGTTGGTTTCCATCATGCAAAGGCATGGCAAGCGAAGCGCTAACTAGCGGAGATAAATGAAAACAATTACACACAGCGGTCGTTCTTCAAATATCTGGTATTTCTTTGTTACTTCAGCTCTTTATAGAAGATATGATATACAAAAAAAATCTCACTGCGTCTCAATGACAGATAATTACCATAGTTAAACCCATAAAACTATTCGTCATATTTTGAAAGGACAAAGAGAATTTCTTTTTTCCTCTTCTGCCCCGCGACTAGAATGGGGGAAGGGGGGGGGGCTGTCTGGACAGTAGGTTGTCTGTAGTTTTAAGAGGATATTGAACAAGCATTTTAAACTGAGCTAAACGGCGCATGTTAACTAAAGATACAGTTGTGTTCAAAATTATTCAACCCCCAATACTGTAAAGGGTTTTAGGGAATTTAGTGTACATATGTAATTGTATTCAGAATGAAATCCTACAAGGACTTTTTAAAGAACCATATGCAACTAAAATGACATCAATTGGTTTTGTAATACAGTAGTAAATGTTTCTTTTGTGAATTCTTCATTGACACAATTATTCAACCCCTTAAAGACTACCACTCTGAAGAACAGAGGTTCATTCAAGTGTTTTCAATCAGGTATTGAAAACACCTGTGGATGTCACGGAGCAGCAATAAAGCATAATAAGCACCAATTAGGCAGCTTTAAAATGACTGTGATACTCAGCTCCTTCTAGACATTTACTGGTGTGGTTACAAACATGGTGAAGTCAAGAGAGAAGAGGTGATTACTCTTCACAGGAAGGGCAATGGCTATAAGAAGATTGCAAAGATGTTAAACATACCAAGAGCGACCATAGGAAGCATCATTCGCAAATTCAAGGCAAAGGGCACTGTTGAAACGCTAACTGGTCGTGGCAGAAAGAAGATGCTGACTTTGACTGCTGTGCGCTACCTGAAGCGTAGAGTGGAGAAAAGTCCCCGTGTGACTGCTGAGGAACTGAGAAAAGGTTTGTCAGATGTGGGTACTGAAGTTTCAGCTCAGACAATACGGCGCACACTGCGTAATGAAGGCCTCCATGCCAGAACTCCCAGGCGCACCCCCTTGCTGTCTCCAAAGAATAAGAAGAGTCGACTGCAGTATGCCAAAAGTCATGTGGACAAACCACAGATGTTTTGGGATAGTGTTCTGTGGACTGATGAAACAAAATTAGAACTGTTTGGGCCCATGGATCAATGCTATGTTTGGAGGAGGAAGAACAAGGCCTATGAAGAAAAGAACACCTTGCCTACTGTGAAGCATGGCGGGGGTCAATCATGCTTTGGGGCTGTTTTGCTTCTGCAGGTACAGGGAAGCTTCAGCGTGTGCAAGGTACCATGAATTCTCTTCAGTACCAGGAGATATTGGATGACAATGTGATGCAGTCCGTCACAAACCTGAGGCTTGGGAGACGTTGGACCTTTCAACAGGACAATGATACCAAACATACCTCCAAGTCCACTAGAGCATGGTTGCAGATTAAAGGCTGGAACATTTTGGAGTGGCCATCGCAGTCACCTGACTTAAATCCGATTGAGAACCTCTGGTGGGACTTAAAGAAAGCAGATGCAGTGCGCAAGCCTAAGAATGTGACTGAACTGGAGGCTTTTGCCCATGACGAATGGGCGAAGATACCCGTAGATCGCTGCAAGACACTTGTGTCAAGCTATGCTTCACGTTTAAAAGCTGTTATAACTGTAAAAGGATGTTGTACTAAGTACTAAGATTGAATGTCACTTGGGGGTTGAATAAAACTGATAATGATGTGAGCACAGAAAAGACATTTGTGGTTATTTCATTATAAATGTTATGTTATATTTGTCTGACCTACACGTGCCTCTTTGATTTAATTGTAAGCAAGATGACTGAATGATCAAAATCAATGTCAAACTGGCCAAAACACTCAATTTCAGAGGGGGTTGAATAATTTTGAACACAACTGTATGTATTTGAAATCACCATATATATTAATACAGTGAATTAAAAGATAATAATTTTAAATCTGGTTGACCGATTCCCAAATGTATCATATTACATAAGTTTGAAAGTCTAAGATTATGTCTAGAAACCAAAAACGTAAATGGTCACATCAAGCAGGGTATGTGAAAAGCAGTAGCTTTCTAAGTTTTATTGAAAAATGCGCAATGTTTCAGCATTATCCAAGGACCTTTCTCAAGTATGGTTGATAAAGGTCCTTGAATAGGACCAAAACTTTACATGTTTCCCAATACACCTTGCTCCTGCTTTTCACTTACCCTGCCTGATGTGACCGGTTACTTTTTTGGCTTATGGTGATACGGTAGAAAGAGGAACATCAGGCACACGTAATACTTCACTGAAAGTCCACACCAGGTTCCACTCAGCACTTGTCTGGTCAAAAAAATGTCCCCAAATGGTCAAGGCTGGGGCCACACAGATTCACTAAGTGCATCTGTTGTGCCCCCCCCCCAGCGTCCATCTCAGCGGTTCAATGGATCGACTGGGAAAACAACACAATGCAACGAGCGCACTTTTAAAGCTCGTTGCAATGGACATGGATTTTACTTTCCCGTCTAAGGAAATCAGAAGGAAAGAAGGAAATCAGGCGGGTCTACAGAGCGCGAACCTCCATACAAGGCTCATGCTTTGTAGAGCTGTGCGCACAAATGTGCACACAGCGAGGTGGACACATGGGTGTCCTTGCGGAAAGAACTTCCATTCTCATGGACGTTCTTTCGGTACTCCTGTACATCATATTGAATAGATCTCCTCAAAAGACAATTTTCTTTGGAATCAAAAAGTGACATTCTGGCTCGAACACTGAGCCTTTATCAGTGGGCTGGCTGTCTGTGGACCTTAGGAAAATAAAGAGAACCACATGCCTCTATATTTCACCATAGCCAAATGTCCCAAGATTATATCTACCACGGCCACATTTACCATAGTGGTTCAAACTGTGGACGTATCAATGTTTCCATGTTTTGAACCTGTAACCATTCACAGAATGTTGTGTAAGAGCATTCGCGGCTCGCGTACAATGGGTGGAATGTCTTAGAAGCTATTTCCTTTTCTGAAGCACATTCCGAATTCTAATCTCCACCCACTGACAGTTTAATCAAGAAATCCTTTTCAGCAATCGATCTTTCGTTGTCAGGTCCATATCATGAAGCCAATTTGCAAACGTTGATAAATTCCCCTTTATCTCTCCGGCTCCCTGAGGGGGAGCACGCACGTTATTAGCCACATGGATTTGCTCTTCATATCAACCAACAAATTTACTTGTCAGAACAGTACATCCCCCAGCGAGTAGAAAGATAAGTTTAAAGAATGGGGAAATTTCAAGGTAAAAGGGGTTTTCTTTAAAATAAGTGTGTTTATGTTAAATTATAGACAGTTTTCTCCATTACGATGGAATATGTCCAAGGGCCCCATCACTTTCTGTAGTGAATAGTGATCTTATTAAATGTAGACATAAAGTAATATTAATCCTTTCCATTTGTGCGTTGTTAATTATAGTCTTCTGTCCAAGAATTATTCTCTATGTCACGTTTGGGGTTTCATGGCATTTTGACTGCTTTGACCATTTTTGTTTGACCTGATGAGACCTCCACAAAGCAACTTAACCATTGCTAGTTTTTATATATTTCTGTTGTCACAGCTCTGATAGGTAATTGGAATTCTGGGTGGTACGTGGCTTTGTAGAGATCTAAGGCGAGTTGTAGAAGGAGAATCCAGAGAATAGTCAAAGTAAATCTAAGGTCGAGGAAGGTGGCAAAGGTTTTAATCGATACAAGAGGCGAAGGACTGGTAAAGGCAAGCTTCATGGTTACAGTCTAACAAGAGAGGTGAGTATAGAACGCTGAAGCAAAGAGGGAATGCACCTTCTGGTATTGTATAGGCAGGCAAGGTAACCATGCATCCACCACAACTGGTCGATCAGTAATCACAAGAGGTCTCACCACTCACCCCTTCATGATCTACAACATCTACAAGGAATTAAACCAGACCCCGAGATCTTGACCTGACATATCAGGTTTTCCCCAGCCGATGCACGGAGACACAAGCTGCAGTTCTAACTGCAGTAACTCCATTTGGCCATAGGATGGCGACATCTGTCTGCCAAATAGGTAATTACATAAATGATATTATTGTATAATTAATTAAAAATGGTTTTCCAAAGAAAACACTGTTTCCTGACAGTAGATTTTTGGAAAATCACTTGCTAGTGAAGGGTTTGAATATCAATCGAAAGCTAGAAAATTGATACTACAACTGTATAAATTGCTTAACATGTGATTGGTGCGCTCGCAAATTTCCTCTTAATGTCTCAGTTTTATAAGTGGATCCAGTAGCCTACCCCGTAACGGCCACTAGCCTCCAGGAAACTCATGGCAATGGTAACATCCCCTCCTGGAGTCCATAGGAGTGATTCATGGAGGGAGACTTTTTTTCCCCAGTCTCACTCTGCTCCAGGCAGCCAGAAGAGGCGGATCAGGCTACCACTCTCGCCGAGGGATGAGAGGTGAGTATGTGATTTTTGGGGGGGTCTAACTGCTGCTAACTGATTAAGCAGAAGTGGAATCAGTTGGCGCCAAAATAGAGTTGCGGCTAACTTTTCAGTTAGCGGCAGCGGTTAGTAATTAGCGTTAGGACTTTGCGATCCTAACGCTAGTTACTCTTTGTTTACTCTTTGCGCTCCCCATGTTAAGCATAGGGAGAGCAAAGTACAGTAAGCAGGTGCTAAAAAGAACCAATACCGATGAGCTAACAGATTTTTTAACCCGTTAGTGATCGGGAGCTGATCTGGCCGTAACGCTATAACCTCAATTAACCTAGCGCTAAAGCTCCCTTATGTGAGCGCTAGCTTTAAGGAGGTTATAGGGCCTTTAGAAGGTTACTGACCCCTGCCTTCAACCATTCTCCACGATATTAGGGTATTTTTTTAAGGCGCATTTAGGGTGCAGTTTGCTTAATACTTCGGGATATCGGGAGAAAATATCCAGCCAGAGCAACCCAGTGCTTTGTATGTCTGGAACGGGGACAGCACAAAGTTAAGAAATGGAATTAATTATTCTCAATTGTTTCTGCGATAAAATAAGCAGAGAAAGGGCTGCGGAGACTCAATCAAACCCATCGATTCATTCTTTGGCCACCGCATTCAAAAGGCAGGAAATATAGGAAATTCAAGGTCATGTTAGCCTTCATGAAGCTAAACTGCAATAAGGTTCTGTACCTGCCCCTCCACACAGAAAAAAAAGAAGAAAAAGGCAAGAAATACACTCCATGCTACGAGTCTCTTTATAGAATGACACCGTCTTTATCCTCCTTGACATCAAGGTCATAGTTTCATTCTGGTTTCTTGGGCTCCGATCAGTTCTTATGCTAAGCAGGTTCAAGTATTTGCGTCAGATATTGACATTGTATTGTGTTTATCCGTTTTGTGCTTCATCTGAAATTAATTGATTATACATGGGCAATTTATCACGGTAGAGAAAAATAGACGGAGAAAGAAAGAGTTGCATCTGACCCCCAAATTGAACTGAGAGGAGCAGCTCTTTGTCTTTACTCGAGGGGCTTACATAGAAGTCTGTGCGGTGTCCTCTGCTCCCTCCCTGCTGGGCATTGCATGGGAACATGCTCAACCACTGAAACTATGCCAATCAGATGCTACGCAACACAGACGTATTGAGATGCATTATGGGGTCTATCATGCGACCAGATTATTTGTTTATTATTATTTGTTTCCCCTCCCTATGCCTTTACTTAAAATGGAATAATCCACCTATGGTCCCCTGGATTTTTGGGAAGAACCAGGAGAGTCACTACTTTGGCCGTTTCCATCCTGCACCCCCTTTTTTAATTGTTTTTTTTTACCTTATCCCCTTTGCCCCAGCACCTTTTTTCTTCTCTGAGCTCGTTGGGACACGTCCTACAGAAAATTCTATTTTCCTTTAGCTGTGCATTTGTGGATTAATATGTGTGGCCCTGTGCCACTCTCCTATTGCTTATTTGATTGTAAGATAACATTTTTCCAAAATAAAAATTGTAAATAATAAAAAAAAAAATGGATTACTCCACTCTCCCTGTCTAACTCACATAGTTAGTTTGGCCCAGCCCTATTTCCTCTGCAGCAAAGCTTCACTTCCTTCATTCTATCCATGGAAGCTTGTAACATCCTGTTTATACTGGGCAGATGCATTCGGTTTTATCTTCCTCCTATTACAAAGCACTACAGAGAAGCTCTCTCTATTCATCTTCCTCCTATTACAAAGCATCCAAGAGAAGCCATCTCTACCCACAAGACACCTTTGATTTGCTGTTACTTTCTCAATAAAGTGAAGAAAAATATAAAGGACTTTGTGTGCTTTCAAAAGAAGATGAGTTAAGCTATCTGACTTCAATCATATCCTGCATGTGGCATTCACTTCTTGCATATGATCCCGGGGTTCCTAGAATAGGGTCGCTCATTCAACCAGTGGTTCCTCCATAAATTATATGAATGTACAGCAGTGGAATATTGATTGCTTGGCCTCTGCTTCCAGAAAGTTGTCCAATGGCCACTGATTTACAGCCTCTATGGTGTTCAGTGATCAAAGACAGCCAGGGAGAGGGACAAGGCTGCTGCCACCATGATAACCCCGTCACTACAAAGGAATTTTCCAAAAAAGACATTGTCAGGAACCATGTGTCCTTTTGGAAAATCATTTTAACTAATTATACATTCAAACTATTTTGGAATATTCCCATTGTATTCCTTTACGGCAATAGCCTGTTTGTCAGTCAGATGTCACCACCTACTGGCCGAATGGAGTTACTGCAGTTCTGCTCTCCATGCAGGATCAGCTGGGCAGATGTCACGAAGACACATCCCCAGCTGATTTTAAAAAGTGTTAGCACCTAGGGTATCATGCCCAAGAGGCTAAAAACGTAGGGACATGCTCTAGAGCCCATATGCAAAATAAATTCAATTTGCAGGGATGTAGCATAGCTCCAAATCGTATTAGCATGATCTCGGTATGCTGTCTGCTACTGCTGATTGTGTATTCACGATCATGGTAGTAAAGGTGTTAAAGTGATACTCCAGGGTTATAATGGGAAGGGGGGAGCATTGCACCTCCCCTCCATTTTTAATTCTTTAGCTTGAATTTAAACTTGCTTTGAATCCAGCACCAGGCTCCCTCAACTCCAGTCCGGCACTCAGAGGGCTGAACCACTCTGTTATAGATTCCCTCATTGAATGGTCTCAGTGCCTAGAATGTCGCTTTAACCCCTTCACTACCAAGGGTGGCTATACTCAATCTACAGGGCACTTCTGGTGCCCCGAAATGGAGTATAGTCGATATGCAAGAACAATGCAAAGGAATTTTATTTATTGCAAATGAAATGCATTTGAATTTAGGCCCCAGAACATGCTCCTAAAGTTTTAGCACAGTGGGCATGATGATGGAGGTGCTATCGCTTTTTAAAACCAGCGGGAGAACGGCTCGAGCGGACTTTTCTCCAGCTGATCCTGCAGGAAGACCAGAACTGCAGTAACTCCATTTGGCCAGCAGATGGCAACATCAACCTCCCAAATAGTTTATTACGCTAAGGAATACATTGGAAATATTCCCAAATATTTCTTACTGGATAATTAAAAATTAATTTTCAAGAGAAAAAAAGAAAAGAAACAAACACTGGTTCCTGACAGCGGCTGTCTAGAAAATCCCTTAGTGAAGGGGTTAAATCAACTTCATGGTAAACAGAATGGTCCTTTAATTTTTTTTGTTTTATTAGAGTTTTACATTTCTTTGAAGTATCTTATTGCACTTGATATATTCAATTTATTAAACAGGCTAAGGTAGTGATTGCGTATCTTGGCATCCCAGATGTTTCAGAACTGCATGTCCCATGATGCTCAGCCAGTCTTAAGTGTCACTATGCATCATGGGATATATAGTTCCAAAACATCCAGAGTACCAAGATTTGCCACCACTGAGCTAAGGTAATAATGCAGCATAAAATACATCACTTAAAAAATACCATAAAGCACCTAAAGGAAAGAAATCAACTTTTTAACCCCGGGAACAGTCACAGGGGCGATTCCGTATGGTACAAATAAGCACTGGATCCACAGCAGCCCCATTAAAACTTTACATCCTCGATAATCATATAATTAATAGCCAAACTCATGTACAATAAATTATTATCATGTTCAGAACACGCTGCATATCACATCGAAATTAAAACCATCAATTCTGCACCGGCCATCACTGAAATCGATCCAAGAAAAAAAAAAACATGATATAAAGTGCAAAGTCAAGCAGTTCTATAATTCTTTCTTATATAATCGTCAAATTTTCTGGTTCTCTGCTCTCCGCCCGTCTTCTAGCACCTAATAAAAAGTAAGCCGGGATCTAAGAGCATTTCTTAATGAATAAATAAATATCGTACGCGCATATCTCAGCATAACAAAAGCCTCTGCCGCGATTCTGGAATGAAGAAGACAATAAAAACCCAGGAACAAAACCAAAACAAAAGGTTTTTTTGATCTGGTAAGGAACCAGAGAAGAGAATGTGTTGGACACTTTTAACCCCTTCACTACCGAGCGATTTTTGTTGAATGATTTTTATCATAATATTTATTTGAAACACGGGATGTGAAGTTAACAATTAATCTAAGGTAAAATAGAAAATTTGCACAAAGATTGTTGCACTGAGCTAGTTAAAAAAAAAAAAAATTTGCAATTGTTTAAAGTTTTTCATGTATTTGTTTATCCTTTACAGAAATATTGCTGGAATGAAAGGTTCTGAGCTCCTAGATGGTGTCTCCTATGTGGCACAATGTCGCACAGGGTCTGTGTTATCAGCATACAGGCAGAAATAGCCTTTGAGTCAATACTGGAAGTGTGATAAAAAATAAAAATGTTGAGACAGAACTCCTGCTTATAGGGGTTTGTAATGATAATAAAGAGATTATTGGCATTGCAATATCTGTATGTGCTGCATAATGCCTGTGTATGGTAATTATAGCAACACCTTGTATCTGTATGTGCTGTGTATGGCAATTACAGCAACACCTTGTATCTGTATGTGCTATATAATGCCTGTGTATGGCAATTACAGCAACACCTTGTATCTGTATGTGCCGCATAATGCCTGTGTATGGCAATTACAGCAACATCTTGTATCTGTATGTGCTATATAATGCCTGTGTATGGCAATTACAGCAACACCTTGTACCTGTATGTGCCGCATAATGCCTGTGTATGGCAATTACAGCAACACCTTGTATCTGTATGTGCTGCATAATGCCTGTGTATGGCAATTACAGCAACACCTTGTATCTGTATGTGCTATATAATGCCTGTGTATGGCAATTACAGTAACATCTTGTATCTGTATGTGCTGCATAATGCCTGTGTATGGCAATTACAGCAACACCTTGTATCTGTATGTGCGCATAATGCCTGTGTATGGCAATTACAGCAACACCTTGTATCTGTATGGCTGCATAATGCCTGTGTATGGCAATTACAGCAACACCTTGTATCTGTATGTGCCGCATAATGCCTGTGTATGGCAATTACAGCAACACCTTGTATCTGTATGTGCCGCATAATGCCTGTGTATGGCAATTACAGCAACACCTTGTATCTGTATGTGCTGCATAATGCCTGTGTATGGCAATTACAGCAACACCTTGTATCTGTATGTGCTATATAATGCCTGTGTATGGCAATTACCAACACCTTGTATCTGTATGTGCTGCATAATGCCTGTGTATGGCAATTACAGCAACACCTTGTATCTGTATGTGCTATATAATGCCTGTGTATGGCAATTACAGTAACATCTTGTATCTGTATGTGCTGCTAATGCCTGTGTATGGCAATTACAGCAACACCTTGTATCTGTATGTGCCGCATAATGCCTGTGTATGGCAATTACAACAACACCTTGTATCTGATGTGCTGCTAATGCCTGTGTATGGCAATTACAGCAACACCTTGTATCTGTATGTGCTATATAATGCCTGTGTATGGCAATTACAGCAACACTTGTATCTGTATGTGCTGCATAATGCCTGTGTATGGCAATTACAGCAACACCTTGTATCTGTATGTGCCGCATAATGCCTGTGTATGGCAATTACAGCAACACCTTTTATTTGTATGTGCTGCATAATGCCTGTGTATGGCAATTACAGCAACACCTGTATCTGTATGTGCTATAAATGCCTGTGTATGGCAATTACAGCAACACCTTGTATCTGTATGTGCTGCATAATGCCTGTGTATGGCAATTACAGCAACACCTTGTATCTGTATGTGCCGCATAATGCCTGTGTATGGCAATTACAGCAACACCTTGTATCTGTATGTGCTGCATAATGCCTGTGTATGGCAATTACAGCAACACCTTGTATCTGTATGTGCTATATAATGCCTGTGTATGGCAATTACAGCAACACCTTGTATCTGTATGTGCTGCATAATGCCTGTGTATGGCAATTACAGCAACACCTTGTATCTGTATGTGCTATATAATGCCTGTGTATGGCAATTACAGTAACATCTTGTATCTGTATGTGCCGCATAATGCCTGTGTATGGCAATTACAGCAACACCTTGTATCTGTATGTGCTGCATAATGCCTGTGTATGGCAATTACAGCAACACCTTGTATCTGTATGTGCTATATAATGCCTGTGTATGGCAATTACAGTAACATCTTGTATCTGTATGTGCTGCATAATGCCTGTGTAAGGCAATTACAGCAACACCTTGTATCTGTATGTGCCGCATAATGCCTGTGTATGGCAATTACAGCAAGACCTTGTATCTGCACTGTACAGTACAGGGATTTTCACTCCTTATAACCCCCTGAATATTATTCCTGTACGGTAGTGACTGATCCCACAGCTCTCCTTGGCTGTTGTGATGCAGCAGTAATATGTCTGAAGTTTTTGTTACAATGAGGTTTTGGGGCTGCTATTTGCAGCTTGTTTTATCGCTCTCCACAGGGGGCACACTAATCTTGCTTTACAAAGCTATGAAAATTTCCTTCTGATATGCTAACGATTGCTTTACAATGTATTACAATGCAACAGTCAGATAACTCGGCTTTGGAAGTGAAGGGGTTAAATATTCTGGAAGGAATTTATCCCACTTTTTATTCTAAAGCATCAAAACACTCCCCGAAGAAACACAAAACCGTGAATGGTTTAAACGACCCCAGGACGCACTTAAGTCTAAATGTACCTTTTAAGTTAAACGCTTTGATATTTTAATTATTCCTTTTAAGGGAAGTAATGGCAATCCTATAATTTGCCACCGCGTGCCTTCCAAATTCCAAGGGATGTCAACCCAAGCAAGCCAATCAGCGAGAAGGAAATAATTGGGTTGGGGGGGAGGGAGTTATTTGTTCCCTTTGCTTTTTCTGGACTATAAAAAGGTCAAATCAGTGATTGTCCTGCGAGTTCCAAAGCCGAGTATGTTTACATTAGCAGTTAATTTCCATAAAGGTAACTCAACTGGAACTAGCGCGGGATCTGCTGATAAGAACATGCAGGTCATGCAGAATGACACGTATTTCATGAAGGAAAGGAGCTGAGCGTGCAGGTTTCTATTCATTCATCTGTTCTTTTCTTACGGTCTTAAAAAAAGCATCATTATTATTATTATTATTTGATTTTCATTATTATCATCATTTGTTTCATAGTGTTGGCAGATCGGCCATGTTTTCCTGGTCACATATAATGTATTCATGCTGATGGGCAGTGCATGAAAAATGCCACCCCGCAACATGTAGAATTCATACGCTGCAGGTAAGAAATCAAAAAGGAATCCCAGGTGGCCGGCCTTGATTTCCTTCCTGCAGCACATGAATTATACATGTTGCAGGGCAGCACTTTTCCCCTCTGCATGAAATCGTAACGTGTGTCCAGAAAAACATGGCCGAGCCGGCAACCCTATCCCATGTGCATTAGGGTGGCCACGTCGGCCATGTTTTCCTGGACACGTGTTACTATTTAATCCAGAGGAAGAGCACAAGGAAAAATGCTGCCCTGCAACATGTATGATTCATATGCCGCATGACGGGGAAAATGAATTGCCTAATTAAGGCAGGTGACCTGGGATTCCACTGGCTTCTGGTCTGCAGCTTATGAATTCCACAGACTGCAGGGTTGGATTTTTTTTCACTCACTGCCCATCAGCATGAATAAATTATAAGCGTCCATGGAAACACGGCTGATCTGGAAACCCTAGTGCGCACGCACGTTACTTTTAGAACTCTCAGACTGTAAATAATCACAAACTCTTCATTTTCTGTATCAAGAACCAGACGAGAAGAATCCCAAAAAACTGTAGACTGACACCAAAATGTCGAAAGCACAAGCGAGCGGGCATGCCGTTCTGCGCACTGCTATGCCGCTGTGATGTATCAGTGTCAAGTAAAACATGAGACAGGCATGCGTTGTTGTTGTGCGTCCATCTGCGTGATAAAAGGGGTCCTGCAGGTCGCGGAAACCCCCCACAACTTTTTTTGACTTAAAACATACAGTTTTCCACCAATTTCCCTTGTAATGAATAAATAACCCTCTGACGCTGGGGTCACCAACCTTGGCTGTCCAGATGTTTAGGAGCTACATCTTCCATGATGCTAGGGTTGCCAGGTCGGCCACGTTTTTTTCCTGGACACATATAATTTATTCATGCTGATGGGCTGCACATGAAAAACGCCACCCTGGAGTATGCAGAATCCATACGCTGCAGGTAAGGAATAAAAAGGGAATCCAGGTGACCTGCCTAGATTTCCTACCTGCAGCATATGAATTATACATGTTGCAGGGCAGCACTTTTCCCTGTGCTCCCCACTGCATGAAATCGTAACGTGTCCAGGAAAACATGGCCGACCTGGCAACTTTACATGATGCTCAGCCACTCCTTAGGTTGACTGAGCATCTTGGGAAATGTAGTTCCAAAACATCTGGGGGTGCCCACGGTTGCTTATCCCTGCTCTAATGCGTAGTAGTCAAACTCCCCCCCCCCAAAGATTGACCGCCTACAATACCCAGGAATCTTCGTATGCGACAGACAGCCAGAGAATCATGGGAGATGTAGTTCAGCAACATCTGGGGCCACCAAAGTTTGAGATCCCTGAGCTTATAGAACAGAAGTTTGGAAAATTAGGCTAGGGTCAGACTAACGCATTATTCGCAGCAACCGTAAAAAAGTGCGTCCGAACGCATTGACGTTTTTTTTTTTTACGGAATGCGCGAAAATGCTCAGACGACGCGCATTTTCGTGCGTGATTTTTTTTTTTTTTACGAATCGTCAAAACTCTTTTTGCGTCTGGACGTTATGTTGGCCGGACATTAGCAGCGTCTGACGTCTCCTAATCACGCACACTCGCTGTTATGCCGCCGCAGCGCACTGCGTTCTCGCAAAAATGCGTTGCGCGGCCGCACTTTCGTGCAGCCGTACTTTGTATATTGGCCGTCATTGCCCATCATTTGCTGCTACTGCGGCCGTGATTAAGTGCGCCTAAACACACGTTAAAATGCGATAGTCTGACCCCAGTCTAATACAGTCCATGTCGCTGCTGGAGAGGTTTGAGGCAGCGGTTTCGTTCAACGCGGCGCACTCTGGCAAGCAAAGCGTTAAAGGGACGATTCCGCCAGGTCCTATAATGCGTTTTCCTTCTATGTTTCTCTTGGAAAAAATGCTCTTCTTTTTTTTTTTTTTTTTTTTAAGTTTGTGATTCATTACTCAGCGCGTCTAAAGATATGCCGGCGTTGTCCGCGAGGCTGTGGGCGTCCGGCAGCCAAAACGTGCAACGTATCGGTTAAACATTCACAGGCCAGGTGAGAAATGTACAAACAGGCAGGGGATTGGAGCCTTGTTCCCGGCACTGGCGCATACGTCCTGGCAGGCGCCTTATCTGCCGGAACATTGCATCACGCCTGGTTATCAGCGCGACTGCTTCATCAGACAAGCCATAGGAAGCATAGATATCCTACCTGAAGCACGTGGTCACTTCCCCAGTGGACTTCAGACACGGATACTTGGTTGTGGTCACTTTATTCTCTGAACAGACTTCCCTGGGAATAAAAAATAATAATATTTTTTTTTAAAATATTATTATGTTGAATATTTAGCTTTTTTATTTCTTCTGTTTTGACACATTCGCACTAGAGTTCTTTTATTTATCTATTTTTCCTTCCCCCAGGAATCCCCACCTTTTACATTAAAAATACACGTATTTTTCTTCAGGTTTAAGCTTCCATTGTTATATTAGACGTACTTGAAAACGAGAGAAATCTCAATGTATCCTTCCTGGTAAAATACTTTTATAAATAAATTAGAAAACCGTGTTGGAAACGTTGGATCTATAGAAATAATAATAATAATTAAATAGAAATTTTGGAGCTATAGAAATAAAAATAAGTAATTACAATTATTTCAATTCGTTAATTTTTTTTATTATTATTTTGATAATTGTGATTTAATTTAAAATATAAAAAAATAATAAGCATTGTAATTATTTACATTTCAATTATTACTTTTCTTTACAATATTTTTAATATAATATTTTGAATTGTAATTCATACCACTCTTTTAATTCATTAAAAATATGTTATTTATAATATTGATTTAATATATAATTCCACTGTAATTATTCATATATTTAATATAAAAACAATTTAGAATTTAATTCTGTGCTTTTCTTTCATTCAAAATTTATTGTTTTTTTTATTTAAAAATAGCTTGACAGCTTCTTGGAAGAAACATGCATGTTCGATGAAAACCGACGATTCCCAGAGAAATTGTATCATTTCTTATTAATTCAGACTGTGTATATGTCATGCAGCACCTGAGTTACTAGGTATAGGTTAATGAGTCCTAGAATATTGAGGGCTCCAAAAAAAATTCAAGTACTTAAATATTATTATACAAAAACAAATAAAAGTCACATGTCATTTTTGTGTGTTAATTAAATGCAACACTGCTGACTATGACAATACCACACCAGACCCTGTCATTCCATCACACACTGACAGCGACAAAAGGGAAATACTGTAAAGGAAGCGAACGTTCGGAAAGTAGAACTTTCACAGTGAAACATTCTATCGGTTGCTATGGCGACTGGAGTAGAACTCTCAGAACTTCGCAGCAGAGCTGATCCTGATTCATAAAGCGCTCCCTGTGATTTGGTGTGGGGGGGGGGGGTAACCTGATATTTCTGATGTGGTCAGAGGACATGTCTGTTTCCTCCTGGGGACCCCATGGACAATGAGTCCTCCACACCTGGAGGTGAAGCTGGTGACAGGTGAGAGCGTGAGACAGTGACCTCACCTGGTGGAAACCTGAGAGCAGAGAGGTCTCCTGCTGAAAGAGAGGCAGTTTATTAAGAAGAAGCTGGAGCTCACCTGTCTGCTTCCAGCTCCTCTCTGTAGGTCCAGGCCAGTCCCAGGGAGCAGAGGATCATGAGGCAGCCCAGGCACAGGCACAGCCTCCGGGCACCTCTCTCACACATTGGCACTGTGCGGCAGCTGCTTGCCAGTGTCCTTGCCCTGTACTGTGAGGTCTTCTGCTGGTGTCTCCTCCAAACCTCAGGCTCTCGCACAGGAGAGCAGCAGGCTCCGCTCCGGGCGACAGGGGGCGCTCGGGATACTGTGACAGAATGGGAGACCTGGGGGGACCCTGTGCGCTTCAGTGAAGTTTTTTGGAGTGAGGAGTGCAGGGCAGACAGCACAGAGCCCGGTGCTGGGTATAACGGCGGAGGCGGGGCACCTACTGAGGATCACAGGCTGCTCCAGGCAAGCACACTGTCAGTCCCACACAGACAGGCACAGCTCCTGCTTCCCCCTCCAGGTCAGGTCTCCTGTCCTCTGCTGGACCTCCACCTCCAGGTATTCAGGTAGAACCCCTTTCCCTGGTCCTCTCCTGGATCCCTACTTTCAGATCCTATGCTGGATGATCTCTTCTGCCAGGTTCCCTCCTGTGTCTACTTGCAGATCTTAGATTGAGCTCTTCTGCCAGGTCCTCTCCGGTGTCCTCTGCTAGATCTGTATTAGGTTCTTTGCTGGTTCTCAACTTCCAGATCCACTGCTGGATCTCTACTGCCAGGTCCTCAGATGGATCTCTACTGGATCTCTTCTCTCAGATCCCCTCCAGGTTCTCCACTCCTAGATGGTTTGCTCGATATCTTCTATCATGGCTTCTGTTGGCTTCCTACTGGGTCCTCAGCTGGATCTCTTCTGTCAGGTACTCTCCTGGATCTCTTCTGTCAGGTACTCTGCTGGATCTCTTCTTTCAGGTACTCTGCTGGATCTCTTCTTTCAGGTACTCTCTCCTGGATCTCTTGTCAGGTACTCTCTCCTGGATCTCTTGTCAGGTACTCTCTCCTGGATCTCTTGTCAGGTACTCTGCTGGATCTCTTCTTTCAGGTACTCTCTCCTGGATCTCTTGTCAGGTACTCTGCTGGATCTCTTCTTTCAGGTACTCTGCTGGATCTCTTCTTTCAGGTACTCTCTCCTGGATCTCTTCTTTCAGGTACTCTCTCCTGGATCTCTGTCAGGTACTCTCTCCTGGATCTGTCAGGTACTCTCTCCTGGATCTGTCAGGTACTCTCTCCTGGATCTCTACTTTCAGGTACTCTCCTGGATCTCTACTTTCAGGTCCTCTGTTGGGTCTCTTGGGTCCTCTGTCGGTTTGATCCTTCAGGTCCTCTGCAGGAGCTCTTCTGCGAGGTCCTCCGTTGGATCTCTTAGGTTCTCTGCAGGGTCCTCAGCTGGATCTCCCCTGGACCTGCTCAGCTGGATCTCCCCTGGACCTGCTCAGCTGGATCTCCCCTGGACCTGCTCAGCTGGATCTCCCCTGGACCTGCTCAGCTGGATCTCCCCTGGACCTGCTCAGCTGGATCTCCCCTGGACCTGCTCAGCTGGATCCTTACAGCACACACTGCAGGTTTGTGGACCTTTCCCAGCTGATCTTTGCTCCTGCAGCTGTCAGTCCAGGCACCTACTGGAATGCTCTTCCTGTAAATCTCCTGATCACCTCTCGGTGTCCTCTTGGAAGCCCCTTTTTTTGTTTTAAACCTGCTGTGTAATTTCTTCATTAATCTCTGCACTTCTGTCCTGTCTTTACCTGCCTCCCCCCTGTCACAGAATATTAATGACCCCCTCTTACTGTGTCTATCTGTCCCAGTGACCTGCTCACTCAGTAAGACCCCCCCCCTATCACTCTGTAAGCTCCTCACTATCTCCCTTCCTGCCCTCCTCCTGTCTCTCCTCTACCCCTCTCTTCATAAATCCTCCAGTATCTCTGCCCCTGTCTGCTCCTCAGTGTTAGCACTAAAAGGTTCCTGTCTGACTGGATCTCACAGCAGATCCTTTGCACAGTGTTACTTTGTAACCCTCTGCTGTATCCCTGTTCTGTGCCTTGCTCCCCTCAGCCCTCATTTCCCCCCTTTTGCCTTCTAACCCCTGGGCTTTTTGCTGCAAACTCCCTTCCCCTATTCCCTTTCAAGGTGGAATTGATTTTGTGCTTTCATGTGACAGATTTGGATTGTAAACTTTCTGGGATGTTTTTCTTTCTTTTTTTTGTTTTAGTGCAGAGGTCAGTGATCACAAAAGGAGGAGTTGTGTTTGGCATGTCATGCACTCCCACCACAACACAGGGGGGGCAGCCTGCGACCCCCTCCTTCAGCTTGTCAGTGGATCCTTAATGCAATCTCAGAGCAATTATTCACTTTTTGAGTATAAGTTAGCCTCCCTCCTGATACAAAACTGTATGAGACGGTCAGACATTGCACCTAGAGATTCTTCTTCTTCTTTATTTATGAAGCGCCAACATATTCTGCAGCGCTGTACAAGAAAAGTGGACAAGGGAGTAAAATAATAGAACATAAATCCATCTGAACAAAACCTAACTTAATAAAGAGGATCGATTAGGACCAAGGGGAATTTACAAACTATAAATAAGGTAACTCATTTCTGTTTGTAAATATTGACACTTTTGACATCTACAGGGTTATTCAGAGAGCGGTGAAAAGCAGGAGAATGACTGGAGAATGGAAAATTCTAGGTCAAAATAACCGATTTGGATAGTGAGGTGAATTGGAGACTTTTTCTGGTTTGGCTATTTTGATCTAGAATTTTCACTTCTCCAGTCATTCTCCTGGTTTTCACCTCTCTCTGAATATCCTGGAAAAGGATATTTAAGGGATAATCGTCACAGGGTCATATTTTGAAAAGGTAACCTTAAAAATAATCCACTTAAAGAACATTTACAAGTCAGTAATAATCAGGTTTTTCATATTCCGCTCACCCCCTCCCCACATGCGATTGATAATCGAGCCCTGACTTTATTATAGCGCGGTTAATAATGATCATCTTCGTCATTTACATCTATAGTTTTCTCCTCGTCACTGTTCTATCCTTGTTATTAGGCTTTCGATATTAAGGCTCAGTATGCTTTAGATCAGAATAATCAGCCTGACGGAATGCCGGAGTTTAAAAAAAATAATATGGAAAATTCCATTCTTTTTGGCCCATAATGTGCAGTTCAGTGTCACTCACTGATTATACCCCTGTGATTGACAGCAGAAAATTACAACACCTAGGGGTAACAAAACATGACATGAAATCAGCTCGTTAAATGTTTGTAGGTTGTTTAAAGTTTTGGAAGTCTATATATGTAACATTTCAATGTTGTTGAACCCAGGACATACTTGAAAACGAGGGAAATCTCAATGTATCCTTCCGGCTAAAATACTTTATAAATAAAGAAAGAATACGTTTCAGGACGGCTTTATTGGTGGTTTTTTTGATTTTTTTTTTGTTCTTTCCACATACCACGGCCGTACTTCTAAAATGTCAGTTGGGTCAATGTTTATTCTTACATGAGATAAATTAGATCGGTGCTTCCTTTTCATAAACTGAACACCGGGTTTATATCAAAGAAGAAGGTAATTGTATATAAATAACAGATCTGTTCAATAACGGGGAAACTTTGGCAGGAGAAGTGAAAAATCTAAGACAAAATAGTCAAACCAGAAAAATTCTCCCCCTTTTTATCTCCCTTTCCAAATCGGCTATTTGTTCACTTCTGCCAGTTCTCCTGAGTTTCACTTCTTGGTGAATAGACCTGTTAGCGTAAGTAGCCATATCTCCATTATCTATGGTCTATCTATCCGCCTACCTGTTTATTATTATTATCCTTTATTTATATAGCGCCACATATTCGGCAGTGCTTTACAAGATCAGTGTACAAGGGGTTGATACATTGGAATATCACACGTGGATGATGACCTGATTCAGGGGGACCCTGTTCCCAAGGGAACTTACAATCTAAGAGATGTACAAGTATTTTGTGAGGTCGGCACATCCATATCGTTAGGTGTCTTGCCCAAGGACACTTATTGGAGAGGAGCTCTGGCTGGGATTCGAACCTGGGTCTCCACGGTTATAGAGCAGTTATGTCACCTCTACTCCATCCAGCTGCTTGTCTGACTCTCCTCTAGCTCTACATAGATTTCATCTATATTATAGAAGTTGAAGTATCTATTTTGATACAACAAATAATGCACTGACTACAACATTTCAGCAAGTTCTTTCAACCGTTCACTACCGAGAACTTTTTGTTGAAACAAATATAAGCATCAGTTACAGTTCCAACAAGTTCCGTAGCGCTGTACAATGGGTGAGACAGAATCACAAATATACATACACATTACACACACAGAACAGTAAGAGAGGACCCTGCTCAAAAGCTTACAATTTAAGAGAGGGGTGACACACTAGGTGAGGGTAAATGGAGTACATGAAGTAGCGTGGTGCCTGTGGGTTGTGTGGGAATAAGGAGCAAGAAATGTACAGTGGGGGAGTATGGAGTGAGCCGATAGGCTTCTCTAAAGTAATGTGTTTTCAGAGACTTCTTGAAA
The DNA here is from genome assembly GCA_009667805.1 of Leptobrachium leishanense. NCBI lineage: Eukaryota > Metazoa > Chordata > Amphibia > Anura > Megophryidae > Leptobrachium > Leptobrachium leishanense. The sequence goes on from CM019063.1 coordinate 62,793,216, forward strand.
GACTTGTGAAATTGGGAGAGTCTAATGTTGCAGGGGAGGGAGTTCCATAGAAAGGGGGCAGCTCAAAGGAAGTCCTGAAGGTGAGAGTTAGGGGTGCGGGTATAAGGAGATAACATTTTTATTTGGTACATTGGATGTGTAGTTAACACTTAAATGTAGGGTAAAGTAGCAATCTTGCACACATGTGATTCTGATACATTTTAAGGCTGGGGTCAGACGAACGCAGTGCGAACTTGCGTTTAGCCGCATTTTAGTACGCCCGTGCTAGCAGCAAATGACGGCCACCGCAGGCCCACACACGAAGTACGGCCGCACAAAAGTTCGGCCGCGCAACGCAAACGAACGCATTTTTGCAAGAACGTCGAACCGCTAGTACTGACGTACAGAGTGCGCTGCGTCCGCATAGCGGCGTGTGTGCGTGATTAGGAGACGTCAGACGCTGCTCATGTCTGGCCAACATAACGTCCAGACACCCAAAGTTTCCTGGTTTGGATCCGTAAACAAATCACGGACGAAATTGCGCATCGTATGACCTCTATCGCCTATTCTGTGGAAAAATGCATTCGGACGCATCAACGCACTTTTTGACGGTAGACGTGAAAACTGCGTTCGTCTGACCCTAGCCTAAAAGATGAAAATAATGTCAATTGGCTCATTTTTAATGTTTCATGTTTTGGCTTATCCTTTACAGAAATACTGCTAGGATGAAAGGTTCTAAACTCTAGATGGCGTCTCTTCTCTCACAATGTCACCCGGGGTCTGCATTAGTAGCATACAGGCAGAAATGGCCTTTGTGCCAAATACAGTAAATGTGATGCGGCCAGATAATAGTCAGATCACCTGCACATGGGGATTTGTAATGACGATCACAGTGAGATTATTAGCAATACAGCGTCCAAAAAAATACCAATAGAATATAAAAATAATATCTGTGCCTTTTTTGTATGGAAATTACAGTAACACCGTGTATCTGTACTTTACAGGGATTTTCAGTCCTTCTAACCCCCTGTACAGCGGTAAATGACCCCAGAGCTCTCCCTGTATTGTGCCCTCCCCCTGGCTGCTGTAATGCAGCAGTAAAGTTTGAGCTTTTTTATAATATATATTTGCCTGGGTCCTACAATAAAACATGACTCCAAATTGCATTTAAACACGATGAGCACAAAACTGTAAAAATTAACGCGGCACACAAAGGTGAAAAGGCTCAGCAGTGAAGGGGTTAAACAGGAGGCACCAGGGTTGGTAAAAACTGATACATGATACAGGGATACATTTTTTCCTCTCTGCTTCTTAGATATAAATGGTGTTAAATTTCAGCAAGGTCAGTGAGTTGCAATTCTCACCGTGCCTCAGGATTTAGGGTTAATTTTGGGGTTAGGGTTGTTTTGATGTTAAGGTTATTTTGGGGTTAGGGTTAATTTTAGGGTTAGGGTTGTTTTGATGTTAAGGTTATTTTGGGGTTAGGGTTAATTTTAGGGTTAGGTTTCTATAGCTAAATCAACGCTAATATTAAATTTGAGGATTTTCAATGTGATTTCAGAATTAATTTCTGTTCACTGACAGAAAAGCCATTTATCGACCTCTTTCAGCACTTGATTTTTTTTTTCCTTTCTAAGTTTAATTTGACTTGCCTATAAATACGAATCGAATTGCGAAAGCCGAAACTTCCATTAAAAAGTATAGCAGTGAGAGCCGATAACTAAGACACGGTTATCAAAATGCCGGTATGCCCTTATTTAAATCTTCACAACTAGAGAATTGACAAATTGTGCCGGGGGGAAAAACCGCCAATTTCATCACAAAAGGCAATAAGTGTGTCTCCAGGATATTGTGTTTCTGATTCATTAAATTCTAAAATATATCCTTTAATTCCACCTTCATACAAATTAAAGAGCCGCTAACACCAAAAAATGAAATGTCCTTATTGTGTTTATCTGATGTTGCTGATATCTTACATGTGTTTGTTTTTCTCTTGTATGTTTAGTTAAAATAATATTTTCCTCTGTGTCACTGGGTGCATCCATTGTGTGATATTTTCTGTTGTAAACCCCCCCCCCCCAGTATCTTTCCATCACTTGCTCCTCACTGTGTGGCTTTGGAGTGAATGGGTCGGTCACTGACTCACATCTTTGTATTGTTTAGAAGTGTTAGTCTTTAGAGCAGTGTTTCCCAAACCTGTCCTCAGGACCCGCTGACACGCCAGGTTTGCAGATATCTGAAGCACAGCACGGGTGATATGATTTGCTGCTCAGTGATTGCAGGATTCAGTCTGCATTTCCTCAAGGTGATCTGCAAAATCTGGCCTGGTTGAGGGTCCCGAGGACAGGTTTGGGAAACACTACTTTAGAAGATTTGAAGTCTTTTAAGCTCCCTGTCATCTCATTCAGCTGCCATCTCTCATATCCGGTAGGCTGCAGAACTCCATACACCTCCTGCTGCCTTATCTAAACATTCACTCCTCCACCCCACTGACTGTCAAATACTTTAGCTGTACAGTATTTAACTTTTGCACTGATTTTAGTAAATGCTGCCTCATGGGATACATCCACTAAATGGGAATAGGAGATAAATAAAAACCTAATTTTATTTTTCCTTTCTACATGCAATTATTGCAAAGAAAAAAAACACAGCAGCATGTGTTTTATTAATGTGTTTTTTTTAATTTTATTTGTAATGCACAGGTAGTGTCCCCCTTTCATTTTTCTAGTATGTGATTCCTCCCACATGATGTCATGTGACCTCATCCTATAACCTCCGATCCAGGACCAGCACCTTACTTGCAATACCACAATACAAAAAGAAAGTGGCTCGATCCTCATTTTCCTACAGAGCACCGCAAATATGGAATAACCTCCCAGACACCATCAAATCTTCCCCCAGTCTAAAGTCACTCAAGCTCCCTATTAGGCTGGGGACAGACGAACGCAGTGTGAACGCGCGTGCAGCCGCACTTTATCACGGTCGTAGTAGCAGCAAATGACGGCCAATATATGAAGTACGGCCGCACAAAAGTTCAGCCACGCAAAGCAAGCGGCAAATGAACGCATTTTTTCGAGAACGTTTAACCGCTAGTACAGCGTGCGCTGCGTCTGCTAGCGGCGTGTGTGCGTGATTAGGAGACGTCAGACACTACTAATGTCCGGCCAACATAACGTCCAGACACAGGAAGTGTTTTATTGATGATCCGTACAAAATCACGGACGAAAATGCGCATCGTATGACCGCTATTGCGTATTCCGTGGAAAAATACGTCCATTCGTTCGAACGTACTTTTTCACTGACGACGCAAAAAATGTGTTCATCTGACCCTAACCTTAACCCTTTCACTGCTGTTTCCAGTTCACCCCCGTGTGCTGAGCTAATTTTTACCGGTTTCGCTCATCATATTTAAACGCGCTTTGAAGTCACGTTTTTATATCACATTATCATTGAAATGTGAACAGCGATGCTGCATTAATAAAACAAAAAACTGTGTTTTTATTTGAATTTTTTTATTTTTTCCCTTTTTAAAATTTAACATGGTCATGTTTGGTATCATTGGAAAGGCCATGCTCTGGCCTTTCCAATGATACCAAACATTATCCCCTAGCTCCCATGGATCTGGAGATAGGGGGGGGGGTCATTGTAACTCCCTATCTCCACCAAAGGTGGCAGCTAGGAGCTAACTTCCGAGTTGACGTCATCGCGTCCATGCACAAAAGACGCCAGTAGGCGGTGGGAGATCCCAGAGGCTTCAAAAAGTGTGACCCAGCCCTTAAGAGGTTAAAGGCAGTCACCACTTTGAAGGGCAGGCTGTGCCCTTCCAAGTGGTGCCTGCCTTTTTTTCCTGCCCTTTACGATGGGGAGGGAGAGAGGTCCAAAGGACCCCCCCTCTCCCCTTCAGGTACCTTCCCTGCACTGGCGGGGGGTGTATGTGCCTGGAATAGACATCATCACGCCCAGTGTGATGACACTATTCATGCGGCCAGGGTCCCGGAGGCTGGGCTGACATCCAATATGTCAGCCCACACCGGGGGGCCGCAGTGATCGGCCGAAATACCGGCCGATCAGCGCTGCAATCATAGGACATGCTCAGTGCGTCCTTAGCAGCCAAGTGGTTAATATACCTCGATACAAAATGCACCTGTAAACATGTAACACAGTGACTATATACAGAATGCACCCTGTAAACATGTACCATAGTGACTATATACAGAATGCACCTGTAAACATGTAACATAGTGACTATATACGGAATGCACCTGTAAACATGTAACATTGTGACTATATACAGAATGCACCTGTAACATGTAACACAGTGACTATATACAGAATGCACCTGTAAACATGTAACACAGTGACTATATACAGAATGCACCTGTAAACATGTAACATAGTGACTATATACAGAATGCACCTGTAAACATGTAACATAGTGACTATATACAGAATATACCTGTAAACATGTAACAGTGACTATATACAGAATGCGCCTGTAAACATGTAACATAGTGACTATATACAGAATGCACCTGTAAACATGTAACATAGTGACTATATACAGAATGCACCTGTAAACATGTAACATTGTGACTATATACAGAATGCACCTGTAAACATGGAACATTGTGACTATATACAGAATGCACCTGTAAACATGTAACAGTGACTATATACAGAATGCGCCTGTAAACATGTAACATTGTGACTATATACAGAATGCACCTGTAAACATGGAACATTGTGACTATATACAGAATGCACCTGTAAACATGTAACATAGTGACTATATACAGAATGCACCTGTAAACATGTAACATAGTGACTATATACAGAATGCACCTGTAAACATGTAACATTGTGACTATATACAGAATGCACCTGTAAACATGTAACATTGTGACTATATACAGAATGCACCTGTAAACATGTAACATTGTGACTATATACAGAATGCACCTGTAAACATGTAACATTGTGACTATATACAGAATGCACCTGTGAATATATTTCCTACATATTTATTTTCTGTTAATCTGTATGTTTGTGTTTTTTTAGCATCATGCATTTTATTACTTTGAATTGTTAGTCGTTACAGAAATACAATGTTCTTGAACCCAGGACGGACTTGAAAACGAGAGAAATCTTGTAAAATCCTTTATAAATAAATTAGGTATGTGGATATTTTTTACCTTGTGCATTATTGCAGATGTTGCTCCTGTTTTCGTAATCGCCTGATGAACTGCTGATCCGTAGAGGTGATCCAGGCAATATTTATTCTGTTTAGTGATTGGATCACAGAACCAAGAGATGGAACATGAACTGGATTAGTGACGGACCCAATAGCATGAAAGGGAGTCATGTGACCCGGAGCCTTGATACACACACTGGAGAGATCCAGTTCCCATACGGAGACGCTCAACACAGCTGCAAGTGAATACAATGTAGGCATGTAATATGTGGATTACTATATAATAAAAACACTTTTTTATTTTATTTCCTACAAACTGAGGGAGTTTATGTAACGGCGAAATGTGTTTTTTAGCAAGTGCGTTTTGTGTTTTTTAATTATTTTTCCATTTTAATCTTCAGATTAAGGTATGTCCTGATCGCTATTTTCAGCCTGATCCAGGTCATTTGGTATTCGTCTCTGGCCGATTCTTAGTCCTGATCCAATACTGTATGACTGGCAGCCGGACCAGCAGCTCCCTCGTGAAAGGGAATACTGGGGATTCGCATTCACTCCTGGAGTCTTCCCTGTCTGCTCATGGGTCATGGAGAAGGCAGGGTGTGAATGCAGAGGCACAGGACTCCAGTAGGGAGGCTTCCATTGTTTTCCCTGCCTTCTTTATGACTCACGAGCTGGAGGGGTAGACGCTGCTAGTCACTGCCAAGACTGCTAGATTGAGAGTCTTGTTGCCTAGAAGGTCGTGGACTCGGGGATTGGAATGACTTGAAAAAGCAGATGTCTCTCTGATCCTCCCAAAAACGCTGTGACTGCCTGGGTCCCAATCCCCAATTGTTACTTTTTTATATTACATAACTATTAAGCCCTTCACTACCGATATCGAGATATCTGGGGTTTCAAAGGCACGATCCGGTGCGATCCAGTTGCTCAGAGAAGCAGCTTTTGGTACATTGGTTAGGACTCACTCTACAAAGAGGTGCCTTAATGGGGCGAGTGAGCTTACGCTTCAATGGCCATTAAAGCAAACTAAAACCTCTGATAGTGTTTTGTTGCACATGTCATCTGCGCTCGTTTCTATACAATGCCATCTTTTTTTTTCTTGTTCAATTAGTCTTTACTTTGTAAAAATCATTTTTAATTAATTATAAATAAAACACTGGTTTCTGACAATGTTTTTGTGGAAAATCACTTGGTAGTGAAGGGGTTAAATAATACATGTATTGAAGAAATGAAGGCTGAACTTGGCAGAGGGTTGGAGGGGCCCACAGAAGCATCATGTTAAATGATAATAAACGAGTCACTTCAAAAAGAAGCATTGACTAAGATACATCGAAAATTACTGCGAGTCAACTATATAAGTGCAAGGTGTGTGTGTGTGTGTGTGTGTGTGTGTGTGTGTGATCTTTGTCCTTTATGACTTGCATCAATTTAAACAATACCCTGTTCAGTGAAAGGATAATCAAATTTTATTATTTGGAGCAGGGGGCAGTAACATTGCCTTGGAACTACTTCTTCCATGATCCTCAGCCATTTATTAGGCTGGCTGAGCATCATGGGATATTTAGTGCCAAAATATATGGGGCCCGATTACAATCTTTGCGCTAAAACACTCGCGCAACGCGTGAATTTGTGCACCCAGCGTTAAACGTTAACTCGCGTAAATCAACGCTGGAATTACAAGCCTCGTGCATTTTTTCATCCGTCAAGCAATAACGCACGTAAAACGGACGTGTACAAACACGCGCGCAGCAACGTTGCGTGCAGAAATCAGTGTGCGGACTGTTTTTTTTCACGTGATTCAGCCAATCAGAATTAAGAACCACAATTGTCTCACGTTAAGTTATGCGCCTTTCAAAGTCAGTCTGTGCATATATGCTGCAGCAATAAAAAACACGCACAACTTCTCCATTTTATTGTTTGGGTATGTGTAGAATGTGTAACTATACTTTGCTGCGTATTTTTTTTTTTTTGGGCTGGTGTATTTGGTTTCGCCAGGTTGATAGAATTTGCCATTAACACCAGCTTTTAGGAGTTGCTAAAAATATGCGCGCAAAGGCTGTGCGTTACAAACTGCGCATAGATTGTAATACCATCCCCGTACCAGCGCACAAACTCATTTGCGCTCACAATGTTAAGTATAGGACGTGCACAGTACGCTCGCGCAAGTTCACCCACGGTAGACGTATACGCGCATTTTTGTTTGTTTCAATGGCCATTGCAACGTAAGCCCACTCGCCACTTCACGGCACCTCTTTACAGAGTGAGTACCTACCTAACATGTACCAAAAGGCCGCTCTACTGAGCAGCTCCAAGCCCCTCCTGCTGCTTTTCAGCCAAGGAGAGGCAGAGATGGTGGGTTTTATTTATACACGCACCAAACACTTCCCATTTGGGATCAAAAACAAAAACATGGAAAGAGGAACAGCTGCAGAACGACGGACTGGTGTTACAAGCATGATATACATAAATACAGAAAAAATGGCGTCGCGCCCATACTCACCGGAGCGGCAGCAACTGCCAGGAGTAACAGCCCAGTTAATGTATAAAACATAACAAGGAAAAAGAGTGTCATCTGCGCTCGTTTCTATGTGTTCCATGTACAACAAAAATGAGGTTTGAGTATGGGCGCGACGCATTTTTTCTGTATTTATGTATATCATGCTTGTAACACCAGTCCGTCGTTCTGCAGCTGTTCCTCTTTCCATGTTTTTGTTTTTAATCCCAAATGGGAAGTGTTTGGTGCTTGTATAAATAAAACCCACCATCTCTGCCTCTCCTTGGCTGAAAAGCAGCTGGAGGGGCTTGGAGCTGCTCAGTAGAGCGGCCTTTGGTACATTTGTTAGGTACCCACTCTAAAGAGGTGCCGTGAAGTGGCGAGCGAGCTTACGTTGCAATGGCCATTGAAACAAACAAAAACCTCATTTTTTTTGTACATGGAACACATAGAAACGAGCGCAGATGACACTCTTTTTCCTTATGTTTTATACATTAACTGGGCTGTTACTCCTGGTAGTTGCTGCCGCTCCGGTGAGTATGGGCGCGACGCCATTTTTTCTGTATTTGTGTATACGCGCATTTCTTGCACTGACATTGTAATACGACGTTCAGCGCAAAGGGTTTTATCCCTCGCGTTAATGCATTTTTGCGCCGGCGCAAACGTTTGCGCGAAGATTGTAATGGGGCCCCTGGAGGGAAAAGGTTGCTGACTTCTGTCTTAGCGTTTCTCAGTGTGAGATACATCAGTGCGTCGTACACGCTGCAAATGTAGGAATTTCGTTTTTTGTTCTAAATATCACTTTGTTTTTATGCAATGTAAGCATTTTCCATGACACTCTCCATCTGGAGAAAAAGACCGATACCACCAGCACGGAGGGAACAAATGCCCTTGCATGTGCGATGCTAAACCAGCACTCCCAGATAGCTCATGAGCTTACAATCTAAAGGTAATGGAAAGCACAGGAATTAAGTGGGAGGGGGGAGAGTCTGAAGTGGTTCAGAGATATGTTATCTTAAAGGGACAATACCACTTCCATAAACTGTAATACACAAGTAATCTAGTTACAAACAAAACCACATTATTAAACACATTATAAAACACACGCTGCTGATTATATTCTTTTGTTTGAAATAATTGCACGTAAAAAGGAAAAATAAAGTTTTTAGGTTTTTTTCTGTGTCCTGTTTCCATTTTGTGGATTTTTCCCATGATGCAACGTTTACCGAAATCTGTGCGAATGTTGTCATTTACAGCTGTAGTTTAACAGTTAATGAGGTGGAGGAGGGAATGTTTAGATAAGGCTGCAGGGGGCTATTGTGTGGTGTATACTACCTGAGATGAGAGCTGGCAGCTGAATGTGCTAAGTCAGGGAGCGTAAAAGACTTCGGCACTATTATACTCTTCACGCACAATTTTGAACGTGCGCAAAAACGCATTAACGCATACGACGTTCGCGCACAAAATGCACGTTAACGTCTAACGCGAGTGACCCTGCACGAACCCCGCGCGAGCGAAAGTTTGTACGCGCATCCCATACTTTACATTGTCAGCGCAAATGCGTTTGTGCGCTGGTACGCGGATGGTATTACAATCAATGCACAAATTTTAATGAATGACGTTTGCGCGCATAATTTTAACGTGTTTTAAAAGCTGGTGGTAACGGCAAATCGGAACGTTCTGGCCGAAACCAAATACACCAGCACGAAAAAAATAAATACAGCACAGTATAGTTACACATTCTACACATACCCAAACAATAAAATGGAGAGGTTGTGCGTGTTTTTATTATTGCTGAAGCATATATGCGCAGATCGCTTTTTGACAGGCGCAAAAACTGAACAGGAGACCATTGTGGTTCTTAATTCTGATTGCCCACCGATTTCTGTGCGCAACGTTAATGCGCGCGTGTTTTCGCGTGATATTTTCAGACGGATGAAAAAATGCGCTCGGATTGTAATACCAGCGTTAATTTACACGCGTTAACGTTTAACGCTGCACGTAAAAAAAAATTGCACAAGGAATGTAATAGAGCTCTTCTAATCTACCTCCTGGTGATGTCTTTTGAATACATCCCACTCAATGCAATGATGGGAAGAGCACGTGATGTAAAGATTTTTTATATAATCAGGGTTATTCAAAGAGATTCGAAAAGTCAGCGCACGTTCGGTGACTTTTCGTTCTCTTCAATTCGGTTCCTGTAGCCGATCCCATTTCGGTGACCCTGCGGTGTATTCAGCAAGCACCACAGGGTCTCCGAATTGCAGGGAAAAGCTGCCGCAAACCTGACGAAAACTAACCGCAAAACCCAGCGAATGCACGCCGAAAACAAGCAAAAACATCTTTATTAACCTGCCGGAAAAACCCGAGCAGGAGCCGATCACACGCAGCGCAGTCGCCGGAAAAAGCCGACACCGCAGACGAATGGAGTGAATAAATTAGAAAATCAGTTTGCTTGAATGTTTGAAAAGTGAAACGCTGTTTGCAAAGAAACTACTGAGCGAAAATGTCTGAAATTTACATATGAGGTCCAGGGAATGATAATAAAAAGGGCTGTTACAGAAAAAAGAAGTAAAGTAAAAAAAAATAAAAACAAAATCTGAATTTTTTTAAAACAAAAAATGCTTAAAATATCCTAAAAAATCTATAATTAAAGAGACTCTTTACTGCAGAATTTTATAATGAACGGTTTATTAGATATTGGATTAAAACGGGAATATTTTTACCATTGAAGCCTATGGGATTCGCCTGAATAAACCTGTCACATTAATATCGGCTGGGTGGATTTAGAGGTAACATCACTGCTCTGCGTGGAGCGAGCCTGTGGCGTCATGGGTGGCGAGCACCTCTCCAGCAAGTGTCCTTGGGCAAGACACCTAACGGTACATACTCGCCACCCAGGACATACTTGAAAACGAGAGAAATCTCAATGTATCCTTCCTGGTAAAATCCTTTCTTAAAAAAAGAATGAAACCACCGAATGGCAGGGCATTTCGGGAACCTTTCACTGCTGGTTTGTGTTCTCTGAATAGCCGAAGCATTGCTTTTTCATGGGGCTTTCACTGCCCTCGAACAGGCACCGAATGTGCAGGCAATTCACCAGGATTTGGCGAATTGCCTGCTCTCTGAATTGCCAAGAAAGGTAACCGAACGCTGATTATCAGCGTTCGGTTACGTTTCTCCAGCCATTCGGATCTCTTTGGATATCCCTGATAGAGTAAAATATTTTCTTAACTAAACATACAAGAGAAAAACAAATCACTTGTAAGATATCAGCGACATCAAATAAACACAATAAGGACATTTTGGTTTTTGTGGTACTGGCCCTTTAAATACTCTATGTTGCGAACACACAATTTATTGTTATTTAATTATGCATATTGTTTCCCCTAGCTTTTATAGTATTTTGTTTATCAGATCTCCTGTTTATGATTTTGTCATCTGACCATATGTAATCCTTAATTACCATACAGATACGCCCCACAGGCCAGGGATGGATAACCTTTGACACAGCAGATGTTGATGATGTTCACTGAGCAACGTCCTTGAATTTTTTTGCACAGTATCAACGACAGGCATTGTTTTTGCTCTGATTTGAATTTCTTCATGATGTAAACATTGTTGCTTACGTTTAATAAAGATTTATAATTTATTATTTATTATATTATTCATATATAAGCATTGCTGTATATATATATATATAGATATAGATATAGATATAGATTAGGTCGGCCGTGTTAGTCCAGATGCCAAAATCACGAGTACAGCAGTCTGTAGTGATACCTTTTTTATTGGACTAACGTTACATTTAACGTACAAGCTTTCGAGAGGATTCCTCCCTTCCTCAGGTATAGAAGCTAACTGATCAGAATAGTAGAATAAAACATAGGGACAGTCATAGGGCTCACAGTTGGGGGTGGTGAAACCAGCCTTAAACTAAATCTCAGGATGAACCAGCACAGACACTCCATCAGGAACCACCAGGAAAACACATATTGTACCCCAGTGGGACATCACTTCAATCTAGCAGGCCACTCCATCCAAAACCTCAGAATCAAAATCCTCAAAGGACATTTTAAAGATCACCAGGAACGCAAAACATGAAATGAAAATGATCACATATTTCAACAATATAAAACAAGGACTTAATATAGATTCGGGTTTTTTAACCCACTATAATAATGTCACGTAATATTCATCATTCCTATTTTTGTGTCTTCCCCATAATCACTGTGTTGTGTTTTTTTTTTTTTTTTGTGTGTGTACTGTTTTTTTTTTTCTTATTTCTTTCGTTCTGTCCTTTCACATTCCCTTTGAAGTGGACATGATTGCATCTTGCCTGAGACAATTAAGGTTTCCCTTTTTTTTTTTTTTTTTTATTCCCCCTCTGACCATGCCATTTGCAATGTACTACATCTAACACCCCCAACTGTGAGCCCTATGACTGTCCCTATGTTTTATTCTATTATTCTGATCAGTTAGCTTCTATACCTGAGGAAGGGAGGAATCCTCTCGAAAGCTTGTACTTTAAATGTAATGTTAGTCCAATAAAAAAGGTATCACTACAGACTGCTATACTCGTGATATATATATATATATATATATATATATATATATATACATTATGTATGTATGTATGTATGTATGTTACGGTTAAAGTCCGAAGTGCGGTTGATTTTAGGATTAGCCGGGTAAGTCACACATTACCCAGGCGTCATTAGCAAAAGTCCGATGTGAAATTAAATGTCAGACTTTATCCAGGTAATCTGCAAAGTATCTAGAGGATTTGGAAAGTGAGATAAATGGGAGAATTTCTCTGGTTTGGCTATTTTCACCTAGAATTTTCACTTCTCCAAAAGTTCTCCAGAGTTTCACCTTTCTCTGAATAAACCTGGCGGTCTTATTGTTTGTAAAAATAAAACCTTAAATACAAGTATTCTCTATTTTTTTTTTTAATCGAATAAATGAAGTGGACATTGTGCAATGTTTAAATGTTATTAAACACATTGCGTTTATGGCATAATGTCAGAATTGTGCTGTTTTTTTTCACAACTTTTACATTTATTATTATTCTTTATTTATAAAGCGCCAGCATATTCCGCAGCGCTGTACAATGGGTAGACATTTACAGAATATCGGCACCAAATATCAGTTATCGGTCAGAAAAGCTGCCGATAATCGGTATCGGCCTTGAAAAAATGTCAGTCTATCCCTACCTCAGATTATCCGGGTGAAGCTTCAGACTTTTCTCTGAACGATAACAAAATTTGGTTTTAACCACACGGGGTTGGATAGTCTGCAGGTCATCCGGGTAAAGTGCGACTTTTTCAGCTCTTCCAGACTGTGACTCAAGGGCGGTTGGTTAGTCCTAAGATTACCTGGGTGAAGTCTGACTTTTTCATTTTTTTACAGCTTTACCTGGCAGTTTTGGGTGATGTCAGGATTACCCAGGGTTATTTTAAGATTATATACAATAAAGTGAAGCACCCACCAGAGACCCGTGCACACTCTGCTCGCCTATCGCTGTATATGGAGATTCCTCTAAATAACCTTTGGATAAAACTATACAATAAACAGCGTGGCGCCAATGAACATAAGCTCAGCGGTTAGCATTCTATGCACGGTACATGTCCATCATGGAATATTGAATATTCCTTTTCTTTCTTTTCAAATATCCGTCTTCATAAAGCAGTAAATAAATGGCCGTAGGAGAAGAAGAGAGAGACCAGGATTGCGCAGTACAAAATGGTGGTATGAGGATATATACGTGAAGTATCCAACTCACATTTCTTTGAGCCTGCGCCTGGCTCTAGGGTGAATAGCCTTATGGAACTTCTATGGTCTCTTCAGGTGACCATTAACCTCTTCGAGGGATCCTGCGGTTTCCCATATGGTTCCCCTACAGTAAAAATATAAACGTACACCGGGGGTACCACTAGTGTAATACTGCCACCAAAACAATCTCTGATAAAATCGCAGGTCAATTGTAAACTCACATGCTCCAGAGCCGCAGTTGGCTCTAACAGATACTCATAGGAGATTAATATATAAATATATTTATTAAAATAAAAAAAAGGTTACCAGAACGCGTTTCGCCAACAGGCTTCTTCAGCTGGTGTTCCTTGTTTTGGTGGCAATATTACACTAGGGGTACACCCGGTGTACGTTTATATTTTTACTGTAGGGGAACCATATGGGAAATCGCAGGATCCTTCGAAGAGGTTGATGGGCACCTGAAGAGGCCATATAAATCCCATAAGGCTATTCACCCTAGTGCCAGGCGCAGGCTCAAAGAAATGTGAGTTGGATACTTCACGTATATATCTTTATACCACCATTTTGTACTGCACAATCCTGGTCTCTCTCTTCTTCTCCTACGGCCATTTATTTACTCCTTTATGAAGACGGATATTTGAAAAGGAATATTCAATATTCCATGATGGACATGTACCGTGCATAGAATGCTAACCGCTGAGTTTATGTTCACTGGCGCCACGCTGTTTATTGTATAATCTTAAGAGTAACTGAACTTCAGGCTTTAACCGTAACTTATATATATATTTCACCAGTCGACCCGCAGCTAGGATATCTTCTTCTTATTGCTCCTGTGCTGGCGGCTGTCACAAAGATGCAACTGATACGGAATGCGTACATTCGTGGAGTCTTTTAACTATGAATTATTGTAATTTTAGTAACAAGGAATCTACATTTCAGTCCTAGAATGGACTTTTATCGAGAATATATAATGTTATAATTTTTTATATTATTATTATTTATATTCATTATGCGAGTATTGTTGTTTAATTTGCAATAAAGTTTTTTTTTATATTTTTTATTTTATTATGTAAGCATTGTTTCTTAGAAATATATATTTTTTAATTATATTATATTATCTTTATATTCATAATGTAAGCAATGTTACTTAATATTAAGTAAAAAATAATATATTGATTACATACTAAATATACACAATAATAATATAAAATAATAATTTATATTCATTATTTTACTATGTAACCATTGTTTCTTAATATATAATAGATTTAAAAAAATATATAATTTCTATCTTTATATTCATAATGTAAGCATAGTTACTTAATATAAAGTAAAAAATAATGGGCCCTGTTACAATCTTCGCGTTAAAACGCTAGCGCAACGTTTGAATTTGTGCGCCAAGCGTTAAACGTTAACACGCGTAAATCGGGTGCCGGACAAAATCCCTACAGCCAAGTTCCCTAATGCCAACATCCCGACGGCCAACTTCCAGACAGAACAAGTGCCAGACATACCAAGTTCCCTACACGGCCAACTTCCAGACATCCAAAATCCCAGCAGCTAACCCTAATACTAACACCCTAACCCTAGGTTTAAGGAGGGGTTAGGGCTAGGTTTAGGGGGTTAGGGTTATGGCTAGGTTTAGAAGGGTTAGGGCCGGGGTTAGGGCTAGGTTTAGGGGGGGTTAGGGCTAGGTTTAGGGGGTTAGGGCTAAGTTTGGGGGTTAGGGTTATTGCTAGATTTAGTGGTTGGGGTTAGGGCTAGGTTTAGGGGTTTAGGGCTAGGTTTAGGGGGTTAGGGTTAGAGCTATGTTTGGGGGTTAGGGTTAGGGCTAGGATTAGGGGTTTAGGGCTAGGTTTAGGGGATTTGGGTTAGGGCTAGGTTTAGGGGGTTAGGATTATGGCTAGGTTTAGGGGGTTAGGGTTAGGGCTAGGTTTAGGGGGTTAGGGTTAGGGCTAGATTTAGGGGGTAAGGATTAGGGCTAGATTTAGGGGGTAAGGGTTATGGCTAGGTTTAGGGGGTAAGGGTTATGGCTAGGTTTAGGGGGTAAGGGTTATGGTTTGGTTTAGGGGGTAAGGGTTATGGCTTGGTTTAGGGGGTAAGGGTTATGGCTAGGTTTAGGGGGTAAGGGTTATGGCTAGGTTTAGGGGGTAAGGGTTATGGCTAGGTTTAGGGGGTAAGGGTTAGGGCTAGGTTTAGGAGGTTAGGGCTAGGTTTAGGGGGTTAGGGCTAGGTTTAGGGGGGTTACCTTTAGGGCTAGGTTTAGGGGTTCGGGAGTAGGGTTAGTGATAGCCGCTGGGATTTTGGATGTCTGGAAGTTGGCCGTCAGGGAGTTGTCTGTGTAGGGAAGTTGGCTGTCAGGATTTTGGCATTAGGGAACCTGGTTGTAGGGATTTCGACCCAAACCCGCGTAAATCAACGCTGAAATTACAATCGTCGCGCATTTTCCATACGTCAAAAAAATAACGTGCGTTAAACGGACGCGCACAAACACGCGCGCAGCAATGTTGCATGCAGAAATCAGTGTGCGGACTGTTTTTTTCACGCGATTCAGCCAATCAGAATTAAGAACCACAATTATCTAACGTTAAGTTTTTGCGCCTGTCAAAGTCAATCTGCGCATACATATTGCAGCAATAACAAAAACACGCACAACTTCTCCATTTTATTGTTTGGGTATGTGTAGAATGTGTAACTATACTTTGCTGCGTATCTTTTTTTGGGCTGGTGTATTTGGGTTCGGCCAGGTTGATAGAATTTGCCATTAACACCAGCTTTTAGGAGTTGCTAAAATTATGTGCGCAAAGGCTGTGCGTTACAAACTGCACATAGATTGTAATACCATCCGCGTACCAGCGCACAAACGCATTTGTGCTCACAATGTTAAGTATAGGACACGCGCAGTACAGTAAGCTCGCTCAGGGTTTGCGCAGATTCACCCGCGGTAGACGTATACGCGCATTTGTTGCGCTGACATTGTAATACGACGTTCCTCGCAAAGGGTTTTGCCCCTCGCGTTAATGCATTTTTTGCGTGAAGATTGTAATAGGGCCCAATATATTGCTTACATACTAAATATACACAATAATAATATAGGACAGAACATACTTGAAAACGAGAGAAATCTCAATGTATCCTTCCTGGTAAAATCCTTTCATAAATAAATAAATAAAATAGTAAAATAATGAATATAAATTATTATGTAAGCATTGTTTCATAGTTTGTAATAAATATATATTTTTATTATTATTTATTCTTCTGTTATTTGTTATTATTCATTGTGCAAGCATTGTTAATTCGTTTTTAATAAACATATCCACTACAACTCTTGTTTCTGTTCAAAATTGTAAAGCCTTTCACTTGTTTTACTGTCTTGGTTTATTTTTATATACTGTACAATGATGATAATCATAAGATTAAGATAAAATAAATTTTTAGTAAATCTGTAATCTAGAGCAGTGTTTCTCAAGTGGTAGGTTGCGACCCAAAAGTGGGTCGCGGCCAGGGGTTGACTGGGTCGCGGGGCAAGTGCCCCCATGTCTCTCGAATGCCTGGGACCCGCTGATGCATCTTACCTGCTGCAGCGGGTCCCAGGTGGCGCGGCTACCTCTGAATGTTCCCAGGCGCCACCTGGGACCCGCTGCATCAGTAAGATACTCTGAAATGGCAAGGTGGGAGGGGAAAGAATCTGTAATGGGAGGTGTGGGGTGGGACTCAGTAAATGGCAGCAGCTCTGTACTCCCAACACCAGGAGCCACTGTGCACAATGCACATCTCAGTGAAGCAAAGTATATTTATATAGGCCAGCCTCCCATGGAGGCATTTTTTGAATGGCTTGGACCAATGGTGCTTTCACATTGGTCCAAGCTATTCCATTGTTGTTCAGTGTCTCTCTGAGGCACTGAAGAGCATAGGTTCAGGAAGTAGGCGACACCAGACGCGCACTGCAGACTTCTCAATCTCTTAGCCAGGTTGAGTTTATGCGATTAGCGTAGCGTTCAGCTATGCAAATTGCGTAGTCTCAGGGAGAGCAGGCTGCTACGAAAAAACAATGTGCGCAGAGACAAGCGGCGGGGGGGCACGGAGCAGATGAGTTTAAGTTTTTTATAATATTTTATTAGTCATTCAGTAGTGACTTAAATTAGAGTTGCTTTGTCTACCATCACCCCAGACTTTGAGACACTTATTAAGGGCAAGAAGCATCCCCCAATTTCCTCTCAAGTTCTAATTAATTGTATAGGTTTCAATTACAGTTTATTTTATTCTTTTTTTGCCTCAACAGCACTTTTCGTTTTCACTAGTTCTGTGATTACTGCACTATCCATTTTGAAAAGAATCCCTGTTTGTTTCCAAAATTGTTTAAAAAGTGAATACATTGTAGAATATTGCACATGTTGTTTTGTGGAATAAATTACAATGTTTCAGAAATTCAATTATTTTTGGGTCGCGACTTAATGACTAAGGACAATTGTGGGTCCTGAGGGTCCACAGGTCGAGAACCACTGATCTAGAGGATGGACCGGGAAATGGCCAGAGCTCAAGACCTTTAGCCGCCCAACATATCTGTCTGCGAGGTTCCAGGAAACAGATTTTTGTTTTATTTTTGGCGCAAATAGAAATGTAGGTTTGCCAATAAAATATACAAATCAATAATACACGAGAGCCAGGATAGCACTTGTTACCTCCCGCAGAGTATCGACTACTACGATGCCAGTTTCCTCAAGAACAAACGCCAGAAATATTGCAATTTCAAGCAACATTAAAGCAGCCTGAAAAATAATAAAATCTATGTACATGATAAATCTCCATGCGAGAGTAAAATATAATAGCGAAAAAAAACAACAACCATTAGCATATGTCAAGTATTAAGGTTTTCAGTAAGTATCATCAAAATACCGGGCCCTATTACAATCCTCGCGCACAATTGTGCGCGCAAAAACGCATTAGCGCGAGGGGCAAAACCCTTTGCGCTGAACGTCATATTATGACGTTCGTGCACAAAATGCGCGTTAACGTCTAACGCGAGTGACCCTGCGCGAACCCTTTGCGAGCGCAATTTAGTGTGCGCATCCTGTACTTAACATTGTGAGCGCAAATGCATTTGTGCGCTGGTGCGCGCATGGTATTACAATCTTAGCGCAAAATTTAACGGACAACGTTTGCGCACATAATTTTAACGTCTTTGAAAAGCTGGTGGTAACGGCAATTTGTAACAACCTGACCGTACCAAACTGCGGATTCACAACAGAGAACGTCGATGAGCACGTTTTTTTTACTAGATCCGTCAAAAATGACGGCCACTACCTTGTCTTCCGTCAGAACGTACGTCTGTTGTGCGCAGTACGCGCAAAATGACGGACGCGCGTTAAAAATTACATTGCGCTCACTTATTTATGCCAATACTGGTACTTTGTGAGCATTTTTGCGCGTCGGTTTTGCGAGCGCAATTTCCCGACGGATGTAAAAATGCACGAGGAATGTAATTCCAGCGGTGATTTTCGTACGTTAACGTTTAACGCTTTGCGCAAAAAAACACGCGTTTAGCATGTGTTCTTGTGTTAAGAATGTAATAGGGCCCATCATCGTTTAAATAATCGGAACGCGAAATAATCATACATGTACTTTAGTTTTTCTTCCAAAACAAAAAATGTAAACCACCATTAGAGATTATTCCTGATTCTGTGTTGATGGTAGACCAGGCATTTAAATGTTGCACTATTCTTAACAAGCCGTAATAGTTATTAACCCTTTCGCTCAGGGCCGGCGCTGCCGCTAGGCGAGCTAGGCGGCCGCCTAGAGCGCAGCGCCACCTAGGGCGCAGCCAAGCTCCACAGGCAGGGCCGGCCGTCCATGCAGCAGGCGGCATTAAGCGCCCCTGCCTGGACAGCACGGCCCTGGAGCAGCTCCGTGCCGCAAAACCTAGCAACGCCCCCGCCTCACTCAGCAAGTCAGCGCCCGCCCCGACTGGAGACCAGCGAGCCCCGGCCACGCCCACCTCTTGGTGCTGGAAGTAACAGAGGGCAGCCGGCTCCTGCTCTGTCTCTATGGCCTCTACCTGCATGCCGACAGCTCTGCTGACCTTCACCAAGACCCTGGCCGGCCAGCAGGACAACCGCAGCTGCCTGGAGGAGTTCAAGGATCTGCTGTGTGACCTGGCCGGCCTGAAAGTCAGCGAGGAGGGCACAGCGGGCCTGCTGCACCTGGAGGTGCTGCCCCTGTGGAAGAGCCAGAGCTGTACATGTGGCGGGGGCCTGGCATGCCCTGGCGGCTGCATGAGGTGCCGGACGGGTGGGTGCTGGAGGTAGAAAGGCCGTTGCTGCCCCAGTGACTGCAGGGCTGCATCATTGTGGTGCTGCTCGCCCTGTCAGGCATCTTCAACAGCCTCAACCTGGGCCTGATGGTGCTGGACCCCATGGAGCTGCGGGTGGTGCAGCGCTGCGGCTCTGAGCGGGAGAGGTGCTATGCCAGCAAGATCGAGCCGGTGCGCCGCCAGGGCAACTACCTGCTGTGCTGTGCTCCCTGCTGCTGAGCAACGTGCTGGTCAACACCACACTCACCACCCTGCTGGACGACCTGATTGGCTCCGGCCTGGCCGCCGTCATGGCTTGGGTAGACCACCAGGCCTGAAGCCTGGGGACACCACCAGACCTGAAGCCTGGGGACACTGCCAGGCCTCAACCAGGGCTGTGAGGGTAAGTTTATGTGTGTGTGTGGATGTGTGTGGATGGATTTGTGTGTGGATGGATTTGTGTGTGTGGATGGATTTGTGTGTGTGTGTGGATTTGTGTGTGTGTGTGGATTTGTGTGTGTGGATGGATTTGTGTGTGTGTGGATGGATTTGTGTGTGTGTGTGGGTGTATGGATGTGGGTTTGTGTCTGTGTGTGTGTGTGGGACATTGGGTGGGGGTATGTGGACCTCTGTGATACGGTCATACACACTGCGCATTACTGTGTTTTATTGCTGTGGATTCTGTGATACACTCATACATACCGCCTGTTACTGTGAGTTTTATTGCTGTGGAGCTCTGTGATACGTTCACACATGTCACGTGTTTTTTTTGGGGGGGGCGCAAGTAGCTGGTCTTGCCTAGGGCGCAAAATAGCCTAGCACCGGCTCTGCTTTCGCTGATGAGCCATTTCACCCCTGTGTGCTGAGCTCATTTTTACCGCTTTTGCTCATAATGTTTAATCGCGATTTGAAATCACGTTTTATTATACAACCCAGACATATTATATATCGTTCTTTCCGGCAGACTCGGCAGATTCATAATATATCATTATTATATATATATATATGTCATGTCCTGCTGGAATATTATAACAAAAATGCAATAAAATTAGAATTTTCAATCATCTACAGTGTGTAAAGTGTCTTTTTCACATTTTATCATCCGAGCCTTTGCATTTATATTTTCTTTCCAATGTGCTTGTTAAAAAAATTAGAAATGTGGACACATTACATTTTTTGGGGGGAAATGATGTGATTTTTAGCAAACGCCCCCATAGAAAAAATCGTTAGTGCAGTATTATTGTTCACATTAGAATTGAAATGGGAACAATATTGCTGCATTAACAAAACAAAAAAAGTTGTTTTTTTAAATTAAATTTTTAATTTAAATTTTTCTACATTTAACATGGTCATGTTTGGTATCGTTGGAAAGGCCGTTCCAATGCTCTTGCCGTTCCAATGATACTAAACATTAACCCCTAGCTGCCACGGATCGGGAGATAGGGGGTTCATTGGAACCCCCTATCTCCACCATTGCTGGCAGCTAGGGGTTACCTCCCAAACCGACATCATTGCGCTATGCGCAATGACGCCAGTAGGCAGGGGGAGATCCCAGAAGCTTGGCCGACATCCAAGATGTCGGGCAGCTCCGGGAGGGGACCGCGATCCAACGCCTGTTGGCGCTGAATCACGATCCAGCTCCCAAGGGGTTAAAAGCAGCCACCGCTTGGAAGGGCAGGCTGTGCCTTTCCAAGCGGTGCCTGCCTTTTGTGCATGCCCCTTCCGGATGGAGAGGGAGAGGGGTCCAAAGGACTTCCCCCCCTCCCTTCAGGCACCTTCCCCGCACTGGTGGAGGTGCCTGGACTAGACGTCATTGCGCCCAGCACGATGACGCTATTCCTGCCCACCGGGGTCCCGGAGGCTGGGCTGACATCCAAGATGTCAGCCCGCACCGGGGGCCGCAGCGATTGGCTGGAATTCCGGTCGATTGCGACTGCAAGCGGAGAACGGGCTCAGCGCGTCCTCCGCATCCAAGTGTACATGCGGCTGGACGCGCTGACCGCGTCCTCCACATGGAAGGGGTTAAGTGAGATATTAACCCCTTCACTACCAAGCAGTTTCCCAGAAATCCGCTGCCAGGAACCAGTGGCTAGTTGAAAAATCCATTTTTCATTAATCATAAAGTGTATATAGAATAGTTCCAATATATAAGTAATGCATGATGTACTATACTAGGTCCACGTGGTAGGCAAATGTCGCCATCTCTTAGCCAAAAGATATTGCAGCTGGGGCTCCGTGCTGCACCAAGTGAATATCACCTTGTCAAACAGGTATTCAATTGTAAAAACTGATGCAGCTCCTTGGCTGTCATGCCTGAGGTGCTGAAACTTTAGGGGTACCTTTTGCATTCCAACTGCAGATGAATTTAATTGGCACTCAAACCATCTTGGCTACATATCATGTTAATGCTATCTCAGGCTGCTGTGTCTGCCACTGCTGATCACGTATACACAATTACGGTAGAGAAGGGGTTAAACATACAGGCACCACTCATTAATATAATTGCTCAAGTTGCTATTCCAGCTGCGCCACAAGCTTTGCTTGTGGTTCACTTGTAACATCTACGGCAACACCTCTTGTCTCTGGTTCCCAAGCTTGTCTGTGATTTTGTTTAGGGATGAGCTGAACACCCCCGTGTTCGGTTCGCATTTGAACTCGAAACAATTTCAAAAGTTCGAGTTTGAACGCGAACACGAACCAAACTCAATACAAGTCAATGGGACTCAAAAGTTCGGTTTTTAGAGTGCCCTGCAAGAGGGCATATATGCAAGATATTTGCCATAAAAGGTGTATGGGGGTCCAGGTAGTGCCCTGGAGGACAGGAAACAAGGACAAAAAGTAAAAAAAAAAATATGTTTTTAAAGGGACAGTGAGTTTTCCATGAAATAAGGGTTAAAAATAAAAACAAAGATTCCTTCAAATATCGTGCCTAGGAGGTCCCCATAACCTGTCCGTGAAGTGGCGGATTTCTAGGATGTATAGGAACATTTAAAAACAAAAAAATGACGTTTCAAATGACGGTAAACGGCTTTCCTTTAATCTATTCATTAACAACTGCTTGGGCGGCAGCCTGTATGAAAAGACATTTTAGGACACGTAGAACAAGTTTAGTGATTTTTTTTTGGCTAAATTATGGTGAAAGTTATGCAGGCTTTGGATGAAAGTAACAATAGGTGCTTTAAAATTGGGCCTTTAGTGTCGGCAACAGTGCCGTCACACCGTAACCCCTCTGTGGTATTGTGGAAGAGTGCAGGGTTGGACCCTGCGGTCCAAAAAATTAAAATGATATAAATCTGGTAATATAGGAGTCAGTGGCAATGCAGCCAAATATTGTGCCTTTGGTGGCAGCAAGTGCCTTCACACCGTAACCCTTTTGTGGTATTGTGGAAGAGTGCAGGGTTGGACCCTGCGGTCCAATATTAAAATGATATAAATCTGGTAATATAGGCGTCAGATATTTTGTAGAAATGAGACCCCCAAAATAGTTGGTGGCAGTGAGAACACACTAACACAACAATCTCCTCTCAACAAACACACGCTGGGGCTGCAAGCGACGCCTTATATAGTGTGCTGCGGGACTTAGCTCTGTGAGCCCATGATTGGGCAAAATTTGCCCAATCAGGACTCTGAACTGTGATTGGCATTGTCTTGCACCTGTCTTGCACCTGACCGCAGGTCAGGTGCAAGGCTGTAGCCAATTACAAGCTTCAGGCCAGTGGAAAAGTGCAGTGGTCCATTGAGGTGCATTGTGTGCGAACATGCGGCGAACACGCGGAAATGTTTGAAGTTCGCGAACATACGAACTGACGATGTTCGAATCGAACTCCGAACACATCGAACCGAACAGCTCATCCCTAATTTTGTTAGCCTAATTCCACAATCCTTATTGCAAAGTGCTGCGGAAACTGTTGGCGCTATATATATGACGATGATTTTAATGATGGAGACCCATTACAAGTTACAATAAGGACTGTTTTAGTAGCGGTAGGGGGTACATTTTGCTGTAACATGATGGTGGTAGTGTGTATGTGTAGATTGATGTAGCCACACATGGCCACTTTGCGATGTAGGGTCTCTCCCTATGCCTTACACACATGCGCACAATATGCCTTCCACGCATTTTGCGGGTGCATGGTGGGCTGTGTGGGAAGATGGAGCAAGAGATGTACAGTGGGGGATTATAGAGTGAGATGATAGGCTTCTCTGAAGTAATATATTTTCAGAGACTTCTTGAAGGACTGGAGAGATGGGGAGAGTCTTATGATGCGGGGGAGGGAGTTCCATAGAAAAGGGGCAGCTTGGGAGACGTCCTGAAGACGAGAGTTGGGGGTGCGGGTATTGGGAGATGATAGCATCAGATCATTGGCAGAGCGAGGTGGTTGGGTGGGATGTACCTGTTAATAAGGGAGGAGATGGAGGCAGGGGGCGCAGTTATGGAGAGCTTTGTATGGGACCACTATTTTGAAATGGATTCTAAAGGAAACAGGAAGCCAGTGTAGAGATTGACAAAGGGGTGAGGTGTGAGGTGCAGGAGGTGAGGTGTGAGAGGTGAGGTGAACGAGTCTGGCACAGGTGTTCATTACAGACTGCAGAGAGATCTTTCAAGGCCAGAGAGAAGGAGGTTGCAATAGTTAAGGTGGGAGATAATAGATGAGCATTTTAGCAGAGCCTGCCCCTGATTAAGAACGAAAAATTACATGTTATATATATACAAGCCAGAAGGAGAGCACCCCATTAAATTCAAAGAGAACAGCAACAGCAGCTTTATATGTGTATTATGTATTATTTTGTATATATATGCATATGTATTTTGTGTGTGTGTATGTATATATATATATATATATATATGTTTATTATTGCATAAGCATATATATATATTTATATCACTGCTGTGCTGTTTGTTCTTTATTAGCAAGTTACAACAATAAGGCCCTGTGTTACTTTTATCCATTTTCAATAAAGATATTCACAAATACAAAGGTTCCAGCCATTCACAAATTTTAACTTCCATTAGTTTAAGCTGGCCATTTTCTCTATGTACGGTTGTAAAATATTTTTGGGGTATGCAGGGTATGAGCAACCAAGGGCCTGTTATTAAACAATACAAAAAAACCAACACAGAGAAAGGCTACCCTCGATGCAGCGCGAACATTGCGTACATAATGCCATCATTAACGCTCGCAATGAGTCCCGCCGGGACGTTCAGAAAGGTGTTTTCTTATCCCGCGCTTGCACGTAGCGCGTTTGATTTGTATTACAAGCCGTGATAAGTTATTACGTGGAGCTGATAAGGTCAGAATGTTAAAGCGCAGTGAGAATTCTGGAATCCTCCAATGCGCAATATACTTCCTTCGCTGTGTTTTTCCAAAGCCAGAACTTGTCATTTCTACATAGTTTACAATAATATCAGGCATTTGTGAAGTTACAGAAATCTACTGGAAAGGCTGACTTATTTCACATTGACTGGAGCGCATAAATCCTCTCTGATAGAGTCATTGTTTTGAAACTAGGCTAGAAAACATTTGCAACGGCTCTCGCTATTTTCCTTTTTTAACTTTTAATAAAGTAATACTTACAGCCCCGATGTGCAGATCTACGGGTTCCCTTCGTCTAAATAACTCGGTGTTTAAGCTAGAAAACAATGTGTAGTTTTTATCCATTTAACGCATTGTTTTAGTAATCGTGTAAGCAATAAAACTCGCGGCGTAGCTCATCCCGAGCGTGCCTGGACAGTGACACCACACGTTTTGCATGGTGGATCACCTCTACGCATGGTACTGAAGCACTAATACTTATCAGGCCTCTCCAACTCACTTCTGAGTACTTACATATGTATGTATCACCTGCTTTAGAAACAAAGAAACATAGAAAATGTCGGCAGATAAGAACCTTTCGGTCCATCTAGTCTGCCCAATTACATGGATACTTTACCTGGATTTATCTTTTGTTTAGGATAGCCTTATGCCTATCCCATGCTTGCTTAAATTCAATTACTGTTTTGGCCTCTACCACTTCAACTGGAAGACTTTTCCATGTATCCACCACCCTCTCAGTAAAATAATGCAAACTGATGTTACTTTTAAACCTTTGCCCCTCTAATCTAAGACTATGTCCTATTTAGGCTTTCAAAGTTTGGAGTAACAGTATTTAATGGCAATATGAATGGAGCTCCAAGTTGCCTGGAATATGTTTTGTCTTTGTATCCCACGTTCCCTATTTGCTTTGAATATATTTACAAGGTGAGGCTGTAGCAGATCTCCGTACCCCGACCGGGTCACATCTGTCAATACCGCTTCCTTGCCAGACCCAGGCAGACCGTCGTGCATGTGTATTTAGGTTTTGTGCTGCACTAGGCCTGACTAAACCCGTGCACTCCATAATTTAAACTTGGCACACCCCTTCCTGGCAAGGCCACACCTCTTCCTGTTATAGCATTCAGTAAGATGTCACTGCATGCTGGGGTTTTACTAATCTCGGCATGCGGCGACTGCCTCAGAGTGATTGGAGTCCTATCACACTCAGACAGCCTTTACAAGCTGAGATCAGGGAGATGTCAGATTAATAGGAATCCTATCACTCTCAGACAGCTTTTACATGCCGAGATCACTGAATACGGTGCTGTTTGCTGACAGTGAATTTCCCCATAGAGAAGCAATGGTTAATCTACTTAGGAAACACCAGTGGCGTAGCGTGGGTTGTCAGCGCCCGGGGCCAGCCAAGAATTGTGCGCCCCCCCCAACCTGTGGACACGTTATCATGCCCCAATTCCCTTCCACCATTAGGGCATTGAACCCCTTAACTGTGATACAATGTAATGTGCAGAGTGTATGAGCGTATCACAGTGCTCCACAGCAATAAAACCCACAGTAATGTGCAGCTCACACATGGATATATATATTTCCCCCAGCAGCTCAAACATGAATATATTTTCCCCAATGCCCCCAGTAGCTCAAACATGAATATATTTGCCCCAGTAGCTCAAACACCAATATATTTGCCCCCAGTAGCTCACACATGAATATATTTGCCCCAGTAGCTCACACATGAATATATTTGCCCCAGTAGCTCACACATGATTATATTTGCCCCAGTAGCTCGCACATGGATATATTTGCCCCAGTAGCTCACACATGGATATATTTGCCCCAGTAGC
The DNA here is from genome assembly GCA_009667805.1 of Leptobrachium leishanense. NCBI lineage: Eukaryota > Metazoa > Chordata > Amphibia > Anura > Megophryidae > Leptobrachium > Leptobrachium leishanense. Next base: position 62,820,094 of record CM019063.1, read on the forward strand.
TCACACATGGATATATTTGCCCCAGTAGCTCACACATGGATATATTTGCCCCCAGTAGCTCACACATGGATATATTTGCCCCCTTGTAGCTCACACATAAATATTTGCCCCAGTAGCTCACAAATGAATATTTGCCCCAGTAGCTCACAAATGAATATTTGCCCCAGTAGCTCACACATAAATATTTGCCCCAGTAGCTCACAAATGAATATTTGCCCCAGTAGCTCACACATAAATATTTGCCCCAGTAGCTCACAAATTAATATTTGCCCCAATAGCTCACATATGAATATTTGCCCCAGTAGCTCACACATGAATATATTTGCCCCCTTGTAGCTCACACATAAATATTTGTCCTCAGTAGCTCACACATGGATATATTTGCCCCCTTGTAGCTCACACATGAATATTTGCCCCAGTAGCTCACACATAAATATATTTGCCCCAGTAGCTCACACATAAATATATTTGCCACCTCTCCCCTCACTCACCGGCTCTGAGGGCCCGCGGGTCGGTAGGGGGGGGCGGTTTGGGGCATCATAGTGGGCCCCCGCTGGTTTCCCGGCCTTTGGTCATCGTGCTCGTCTTGGGCAGCCAGCGGCGCACTCTGTAAATGCCGCAGTGGCGCCTGCAGCCCAGTCTAAGCACGTTGCACTGGCGCCGCCCCTCACGTGACACGTCACGTGAGGGGGCGGTGCAGGCGCCATCGCGGCGTTTCCAGAGTGTGCCGCTGGCTGCCTGTGTGCACTGACCGCACAGGGCAGGGAAACCGGCGGCGCTGGCCCACTATGGCGCCCCTGGCGCCCCCCAAAAAACTGCGCCCAGGGCCACCGCCCCCCCAGCCCCCCCACGCTACGCCACTGGGAAACACTAAACAGCAGTCAAATGTCAGAGAAATGCCCTGCTGTTCTGTGGTTTCATTCGGCGGGTTTAAACAGGCGAACCCCATAGGCTTCAATGTAAAAAATATTCCCATCTTTATTAAATAGTTATTAAACTGCTTATTCTTTTAATTTGCAGCAAAAAGTCTATTTTTAGACATTTTTCAGGTAATTTTTTTCAGATTTTTTTATAAATAGTGTTTATTCCGTAACAGACCTTTTTTATTATTATTAATAGGACCTCATATATAATTTTTAAGCAACATTGTGCATTGTTTTTTTTTTTTTTTGCCATCAGCTTTTAAAAGTGGCAATTTTTAAAAAAATATTTTTTTTTTACCCTTCCGACGGCTTGTCGGCTGTTCTCTGCGGCGTTTGACAAGTCGTTAGCTGCCTCGGTGGTCTGTTCGGCAGGTTGTCGGTCGCTGTTTCGTGGGTTGCAGAGCTCATTTGGCGGGTTTGGGGCGGCGTCTGGCAGGTTTGCAAAACGAGGGGTTATGGTTCCATGGTACTAGCCGTAAGCCTTGTGGGCATAGGCCAAGATACAGCACTGTTCTAGTGCCTTCCTCCACTCCTCAGACGAAGCTTAAGGACCGGGACACATAGATCGCCTGCTAGCATTCCCCAGAAACAAGACGAGGCTGTATATCTGGAGGCTTTCAGGGTCAAAGTAGAACTTGTTTAATTGGGGACAGGTATGCATATTTAAGAGGTAAACATGGGTTATTTACATATACTAAAACCTCCCCTAGAAAATGTTGTGAAGGTTTCTGATGTTTCTGCTTCTCAGAGAGTGAGGCATAATTAGGACATATAATTTAATACACATTTGCTCAAGATTCCTAGACAAGACAGACCAATGACAATCATTAATGGTAAACAGATCACAGTCTAAAACAGCAGATAATGGGGCAGTGTTTTTCTAACAAAGCAGATAAACAAACTTCTCAAACATAAGCAGATATTACAAGAAAAAAGGCTGTCATTTGTGCTCACCCCATAGCTTCATGTGAAACAAAACAATCAGAGGTTTTGGTTTACTTGAATGGCCATTAAAGTGTAAATTCACCAGCCACATCACAGCACCTCTGGTCAAGTGGGTCCTAACCTAATCAATCCCAAAGTGTAAATGTTTATGGTGATGGTATAAATATAAACCCGCCAGCCTGTCTATTAGCTAAGAAGCAGCATGAAGACATGTAGTTGCTTAGAAAGCAGCTTTTGGTTTCGTTAGGTTAGGACCCACCTGGAGGTCCTCTGTTTTCCGGCTATATTACATGAACGACACCTCACGAGATATATGAAATGAAAACGAAAAAATGAAATAACAAATCTAAACAAAATAACGAATCGAAATGAAAAAAACTAAGCAAAATGAAATAACGAATTAATCCAAAAGAACAAAACGCACCCTAAATTTTAGTTGTTTGAATTAACGATCCGATCCGAAATTTTAGTTGTCCGAACTAACGAATGGATCCAAAATACGAATCAAACATAATGAACGCACCGAAACGAATTAACAAAATGAAACTAAACAAATTTTTCCGTTGCGCACATGTCTAGTTTGTGGGCCCTCTGTAACTACGGCCATATTACATGAATGACACCTTACTAGAGAATAATGACTTTTGTGGGTCCATTATTTTATTGCTATATTACATGAACGACACCTTACGAGAGAATAAAGACATTTGTGGGCCCTCTGTACTCAATATATATATATATATATATTGTAATCCTTGTACCCGCCTTGGGTGTTATATCCTTGAGAAAGCACGGTCCTCTTGGGATTTCATAAACAAGTCCTTTATTGAATTAACTGCTGTTTAGCAGACAGCAGTGTCAGCATTCAAAAACAAAACAAACACATCCCTAAAAAACAACTCTAGCTCCTTTGAGCACTGACTCACTTAAAGGTCCCTTACTATCAGGGCTTCTTTTCTAAACTAAACAAAACATAGGTTTCACCAACCTTAGAACTGTTATGGTAGCAATCAAACTTCAGCCAGGAACCAAAACACTTTGCTCCTCTCCACCACGGGCACCTCCCTCAGAGTGAAAAAGCAGGCAGTGATTTCTTTTCACTGCTACTAAATTACTTCCAGCTGAACCGTGTGTGGAGAGTAAAAGAACCTCTTGGGCTTCCATATATATTACAAACGCTCCCCCTGGAGCTAAATATCATATCCCTCCCTATACAGTTTAGAGGGAATAAACACCCCGTCACAGACCATACCGTGTACTTTATCACAATATATATATTATGTGAAAGACACCTTCACATTCAGTCACTAACCAAATTTTGCTATTTCCACCTAAAAAACAGGTGGTGGCATCCGTCCATGTCTTAATCAGGACTCTGCTAAAATGCTCATCCAAGCTCTTATTATCTACCGTCTTGATACTGTAACCTCCTTCTCTTTGGCCTTAAGAGATCCCAGATTCTCCCTCTGCAGTCTGTTATGAACGCCTGTGCCAGGCTCATCCCCCTCACCTCACACATCTCTCACCCCTTTGTCAATCTCTACACCGGCTCCCTGTTTCCTTTTAGAATCCAATTTAAAATATTGGTGCTCAAATACAAAGCTCTCCATAACCGCACCCCTGCCTACATCTCCTCCCTTATTAGCAGGTACATCCCGCCCCGTCCACTCATCTGATCTGCCAATCATCTGACGCTATAAGTTCCTCGTACCTGCACCCCCAACTCCCGCCTTCAGAACATCTCCCGAGCTGCCCCCTTTCTATGGGACTCCCTCCCCCACACCATCAGACTCTCCCCGTCTCTCCAGTCCTTCAAGAAGTCTCCGAAAACATAATACTTTAGAATAGCCTATCGGCTCACTCCCTCATCCCCCCCCTGCACATTTCTTGCTCCATCTTCCTATTCAGCCCTCCTGCAACCCGCTACTTCTTGTACTCTATTCACCCTCACCTAGTGTGCCACCCCTATCCGCTTAGATTGTAAACTCTCGAGTAGGATCCTCTTTCCTACTGTTCTGTGTGTTTAATTTGAATGTATATTTGTTATTCTGTCTCACCCATTGTACTATGGCTATGTTGCATGACCTAAGATGTGGGCAAGTGGTATGTCTATACGTGAAAGTGAGAGAACTAATGGAGAAAAAGGAATGCATCATCGAACATGACATTGGCATTGCCTGGCCATTTGGCAAACCAGGCAATTGCCCAGTGAACTGCAGCTGCCATGGGTTTTCTGGCGACTGGGGAAATTGAGCAAACTCTAATACTAAGGCTGGTTGGAGCCGTGGCGAGATTAGAAGGTTACCTCTGAATGGTCCAGCGTTGTTTAACGGCGGTTCCGCCAATTGCGGCAAGACTTTCTGGTCTCCATTCACCCATGACCCCTTCCTACCATGTGGCTCATTTAAAGGACCCAGTCTTGTCCTAAATGTGAGGGAGGTGACATACCAATGAGTGAACTAAAGAGGAATCGAGACATACAGGGTTATTCAAAGAGCTTCGAATTGCTGGCGAAAGGTAACCGAACGGTGAAATTCAGCGTACGTTTACCTTTCTTGGCCATTCGGCTATCCATAGAGCAGGCAGTTCACCAAATGTTGAATTGCCTACACATACGGTGCCTGTTCGAGGGCAGTGAAATCCCCATAGAAAAGCAATGCTTCGTCTATTCAGAGAACAAAAACCAGCAGTGAAAAGTTGCCGAATTGCCCTGCTGTTCGGTGGTTTAATTTGACAGGTTTATTCAGGCGAATCCCATAAGCTTCAATGTTAAAAATATTCCCGTTTTAAATCAATATCTAATAAACCATTGATTATAATATTCTGCAGTAAAAAGTCTCTTTATTAGATTTTTTAGAATCTTTTAGGCATTTTTCATTTTTTTTTGCGAAAATATTTTTTTAAGTTTTTTTTCTGTAACAGCCCTTTTTATTATCATTCATTGGATTTTATATGTAAATTTCAGACATTTTCGTTCTGTAATTTCTTTGCAAACAGCGTTTCACTTTTCAAACATTCACGCAAACTGTTTTGTTTTTTTTCACTCCATTCGTCTGCGGTGTCGGGTTTTTCCGGCGGCTGCTCTGCACTGTGATCGGCCCCTGCTCGGGTTTCTCCGGCGTGTTCGGCGGGGTTAATCCAGATGTTTTTGCGGGTTTCAGTGTGCGTTCGCCGGGTTTTGCGGTGAGTTTTCAGCGGGTTTGTGGCGCTTTTTCCCTGCATTACGCTGGCCCCGTGGTGCTTGCTGAATACACCGCAGGGTCGCCGAAATGGGGTCGCCAAATGGAACCGAAGTGAAGAGAACGAAAAGTCACTGAACGTGCGGTGACTTTTCGATTCTCTTTGAATAACCCTGTTAGAGGAGAATTGAAAATGAAAACCCTTGAAAGATAAATGTATCTGATGATGGAATGCTCAAAGAAATGGGGGTGATAGAAATGAGAGTTTTGTGTGCTTGGGCGGGTGAGGAGGGAATGTGGACAGAAGGATGAACATAATGGTGTTGAAGGTGATGAAGGCCTAAATAAACCAAGGGGGTAAGAGCAGGAATGTGGAGCAGATATCAGAATGCATGAATATATGGGGGAAAAGGTGAGGTCAGCAGACATAGAAGGGACCAACGGAATAGTGTGAAAAAGTTGACCAAGATGCGCCTGCAGAGCTAAATGTACTTCTTTATGATACACGTGTCAACAGATGGTTGTTGTGTAGAAATGATAGTTTATAGCTCTTTAACCCCTTCACTGCTGAGACATTTCACGGCTTAAAAAAACAAATTCTTATTTTTTGTATTATTGTTATTATTTTTTTGTTTACTTTAACCATGGTCATGTTTGGTATCATTGGAAAGGCCATGCTCTGGCCTTTCTACTGATACCAAATATGACCCTGCTAGCTGAAAACTGTCAGGTGATATCGGGTTTCAAAGGAACCCTTATCTCCACCCCTATCTTTCCTTAGAAGTCAATGAGGACGTTCCCCACACGCCCTCAGCAGTGAAAGGGTTAAATATGCCAATACTATTACATGGATGAACACTATCACACAGAGAACACGAATCCCACAGGACAGAATAATGTGATATCCGTTTATAAAAAGGGATCAGATTACAGTTTTAACGTGATAAGTCTTGCTTTTATTTCCTTGTCATTTGTTGTAATTAACGTGAATGTTACCCAGAAGCAGAGAGTCCCAACGTCGGGTCAACATGAGAATCCAATTAATTCCTGTGTCTTCTCTGACATTTCGCAGGTTGCTCGTTGACCTTTCCTGAGAATGTTAACCGCATCTGATTCATGCCAACAGAAACATGTTGGTGGTTTTTTTTTTGTCTCGCATTCATTTCCCATTCCTGCTGTAAAAAGGTGATGTTACAGCTAAATAAAACATTACAAAAAGCGATCTGGTACGAACAACCACGTGAATCATGCTGCTGTCCTGTGACCTAGTTAAATACTGTTATTTAAAGCAATGGGCACACAAATCAGAGCCTGCTGTGGAAGAGTACCCTGATTCACGCTGTTGGTGCCATACTCAGATGTCCTAGTCGATAAAATTAATATATATATATATATATATCTTATGCAGAAACATGTGAAAGGTCAAAATCGATTTTTTTTATTTTTTTTTATTCTAGGCTAAGGTCAAAGACTAATAACGGTTCCGACATCCAGGAGAGAAGGAAAAGCCACCTCATTGCTTGGCGGTGTCACTGCTAATAGAAAAAGAAAAAAAAGAGAAAGAATAATTCCCAAAGTGCAAAAAAATCAAATAAAATAAATTATATATATATATATACAGGGGAAACTCGAAAAATTAGAATATCGTGCAAAAGTTCATTTATGTCAGTAATGCGACATAAAAGGTAAAACTAATACATGAGATAGACTCAGTTCAAGCCGGGATTTGTCATAATTGTGATGATTATGGTTACAGCTCATGAAAACCCCAAATCCACAATCTCAGAAAATGAGAATATTCCATGCAATCAATAAAACAAGGATTGTACATAGAACAATATGGGACCTCTGAAAAGTATAAGCTGCAGATGTACTTGGTTTGGGCCCCTTTTGCAGCAATTACTGCCTCAATGCGGCAATGTGGCATGGAAACTATCAGCCTGTGGCACTGCTGAGGTGTTATGGAAGACCAGGATGCTTCAATAGCGGCTCTTCAGCTCTTCTGTATTGTTCGGTCTCATGTCTCTCATCTTTCTCTTGGCAATGCTCCATAGATTCTCTATGGGGTTCAGGTCAGGCGAGTTTGCTGGCCAATCAAGCACAGTAATCCTGCGGTCATTGGACCAGGTTTTGGTGCTTTTGGCAGTGTGGGCAGGTGCCAAGTCCTGCTGGAAAATGAAGCCAGCATCCCCATAAAGCTCGTCTGCGGAAGGAAGCATGAAATGCTCCAAAATCTCCTGGTAGACGGCTGCGTTGACCCTAGACTTAATGAAGCACAGTGGACCAACACCAGCAGATGACATGGCTCCCCAAATCAACACAGACTGTGGAAACTTCACACTGGACTTCAAGCATCTTGCAGTGTGTGCCTCTCCATTCTTCCTCCATACTCTGGGTCCTTGGTTTCCAAATGAGATGCAAAAGTTGCTCTCATCAGAAAAGAGGACTTTGGAGCCACTGAGCAACAGACCAGGTCTGTTTTTCTTTAGCCCAGGTAAGATGCTTCTGACATTGTTTGTTGTTCAGGAGCGGCTTGACAAGAGGAATATGACATTTGAAGCCCTTGTCCAGGATCCGTCTGTGTGTGGTGGCTCTTGATGCACTGACTCCAGCCTCAGTCCACTCCTTGTGAAAGTCCCCAACACTTTTGAATGGCTTTTTCCTGACAATCCTCTCCAGGCCGCGGTCATCCCTGCTGCTTGTGCACCTTTTTCTTCCAAACTTTTCCCTTCCACATAACTTTCTATTAATGTGCTTTGATACAGCACTTTGGGAACATCCAAATTCTTTTGCAATGGCCTTTTGAGGCTTTCCCTCCTTATGGAGGGGGTCAATGATGGTTTTCTGCACAACTGTCAGGTCAGCAGTCTTTCCCATGATTGTGATTCCTACTGAACCAGACTGAGAGACCATTTAAAGGCTCAGGAACCCTTTGCAGGTGTTATGGCTTAATTAACTGATTAGAGTTTGTCACTTTGAGCCAAGAATATATTGCACCTTTTCACAATATTCTAATTTTCTGAGATTGTGGATTTGGGGTTTTCATGAGCTGTAACCAGAATCATCACAATTATGACAAATCATGGCTTGAACTATCTTGCTTTGCATATAATGAGTCTCATATATTAGTTTCACATTTTAAGTTGCATTACTGAAATAAATGAACTTTTGCACGATATTCTAATTTTTCGAGTTTCACCTGTATTACTGTAATAATTTATTAAAAATAATTTTTCAAAAAGTGTTTTTTTTTGGAAAATTACTTGGTAGTGAAGGGCTTAATGAACTGGTGACTAAATTAACCCCTTCACTGCTGAGCCATTTCCCCTCTGTGTGCTTAGCTCATTTTTACCGTTTTTGCTCATCATATTTAAACACGATTTGAAGTCACGTTTTTTTATAGGACCCAGACAAATTACATATCCTTTTTTTTACGGCAGACTCGGCAAATTGATAATATATCATTTATTATATGTATATGTCATGTCCTGCCAGAATGCTATAACAAAAAAATGGAAAAAAATTTGAATTTCTATTAAAATTTCAATCATCTTCAGCGTTTAAAGTAATTTTTTCACATTCTATCATCTGAGCCTTTGCGGTTATATATTCTATTGGGTACACTTATAAAAACAAAAATAGAAATGGGAACACGTTACTGTATTTTTCTGAGAAAATACGCAATTTTAACAAAAAAATAAGATATTTTTCTTTCGTGCAGCACTATTGTTCATATTATAATTGAAAAGTGAACAATAAAGAAAAAAATATGGACCCCCCCACCTCCACCAAAGGATTTCCATAGGAAATCCCTGGGCAGCTAGGGGTTAACTCGGTAACTGACATCATCTCGCCATGCGCGACGACGCCAGTTGACAAAAAGAAACCTGGAGGAGGGGCTGACATCTAAAATGGCAGCCCCCACTGTAAATAGGCTGCGTTCTGGCGCCGATTGGTGCCGTATTGCGGCCTGGCACCTAAGGTGTTAAGGAGAGGAATTGCTGGAAAGGTCTGACTATGACCTTTCCAGCAGTACCTCTCTTGACATTCTACCCTTCGGCGATGGGGAGATAGAGAGGTCCAAACGACCCGACCCCTCTTTTTAAGGCACTCCCCCTGCTTTAGCCGGGTTCGCCTGAAACTGATGTCATCGCGCCTGGCACAATGATGTCAGTGCGCCGGGAGGGTTATAAATCTGCAGGTCTGACTTCAAGGAAGGACCCACATGCGCCCCGCTACGTCTTGTACTCTCTTCACCCTCACCTATTGTGTCATACCTCTCCCCTTAGAATGTAAGTTCTCGAGCCGGGTTCTCTCCTACTGTTCTGTCTGTTGAATTTATATGTAATTTTTGTTATTCTGTCTCACCCATTGCACAGCGCTATGGAACTTGCTAGCACTTTATAAATACTTGTAACTGTTGTATTTTTCTGTTTTGAGAAGCACTCATTTGTTATGCTTAATACAAGAAGAGGGCTGCCGTTGTGGTTATTGTTTTATATATATATACTAGGTGGAAAGCCTGCCCAGAGGGCAGTCTATTGTTGTTGTTGTTGTTGTTGTTGTTGCCAGCTCAGAATTCATGTCCACATATTTTTTTTTCAATGTCCTATCCAAGAGTATCTCTCTATATAAATGCGTTTGTAACGCATCCATCGCCATCCCATCCGCAACAGGAGGGCCAACTGAGCATCTGTGATGGGTGCGCACGCAGCTGACAACGCATTACAAAGGCATTTATATATTAGAGCAGGTTCCTCTTACCTCTTAGATTGTAAGCTCACGGGAACAGGACCCCTTAGATTGTAACCTCACAGGAACATGACCCCTTAGATTATAAAGTCGTGGGACCCCTTAGATTGTAAACTCATTGGACCCCTTAGATTTTGTTGGGCTTGGGCGGGTATATTTTTGTAGCATATACATTATGCTTCTATTTATTTTATGCGTATATATAATGGCACGTGGTATGCATGGCATGTCAGGCTGGTATTTAGGCACACTGGTAATATGGCTGGCTGACCGGTAATATGGCTGGCAGACCGGTATTGTGGCTGGCAGACCGGTATTGTGGCTGGCAGACCGGTAATATGGCTGGCAGACCGGTATTATGGCTGGCAGACCGGTATTGTACATGGCAGACTGGTAATATGGCTGGCCGACTGGTAATATGGCTGCCAGACTGGTAATATGGCTGCCAGACTGGTAAAATGGCTGGCAGACTGGTATTATGCATGGCAGACCGGTAATATGCATGGCAGACCGGTAATATTCATGGCAGACCGGTATTATGGCTGGCAGACCGGTAATATGGCTGGCAGACCGGTATTGTGCATGGCAGACTGGTAATATGGCTGGCCGACTGGTAATATGCATGGCACGCTGGTAATATGGCTGCCAGACTGGTAAAATGGCTGGCAGACTGGTAATATGCATGGCAGACTGGTAATATTCATGGCAGACCGGTATTATGGCTGGCAGACCGGTATTATGGCTGGCAGACCGGTATTGTGCATGGCAGACTGGTAATATGCATGGCAGACTGGTAATATGGCTGCCAGACTGGTAAAATGGCTGGCAGACTGGTAATATGCATGGCAGACTGGTAATATTCATGGCAGACCGGTATTATGGCTGGCAGACCGGTAATATGGCTGGCAGACCGGTATTGTGCATGGCAGACTGGTAATATGCATGGCAGACTGGTAATATGGCTGCCAGACTGGTAAAATGACTGGCAGACTGGTAATATGCATGGCAGACTGGTATTATGCATGGCAGACTGGTAATATGGCTGGCAGACTGGTAAAATGGCTGGCAGACTGTTATTATGGCTGGCCGACTGGTAATATGGCTGGCTGACTGGTAATATGCATGGCAGACTGGTATTATGCATGGCAGACTGGTAATATGGCCGGCAGACTGGTAAAATGGCTGGCAGACTGGTAAAATGGCTGGCAGACTGGTAATATGCATGGCAGACTGGTAATATGCATGGCAGACCGGTATTGTGGCTGGCAGACCGGTATTGTGTCTGGCAGACCGGTAATATGGCTGACAGACCAGTATTGTGGCTGGCAGACTGGTAATATGCATGCAAACTGGTAATATGCATGGCAGACTGGTAATATGGCTGGCAAACTGGTAATATGGCTGGCAGACTGGTAAAATGGCTGGCAGACTGGTATTATGCATGGCAGACTGGTAATATGGCTGGCAGACTGGTAATATGGCTGGCAGACTGGTATTGTGCATGGCAGACTGGTAATATGCATGACAGACCGGTATTATGGCTGGCAGACCGGTAATATGGCTGGCAGACTGGTATTGTGCATGGCAGACTGGTAATATGCATGGCAGACTGGTAATATGGCTGGGAGACTGGTATTATGGCTGGCAGACCGGTATTGTGCATGGCAGACTGGTAATATGGCTGGCAGACTGGTATTGTGCATTGCAAACTGGTAATATGCCTGGCGGACTGGTAATAAGACTGGCAGACTGGTAATATGGCTGGCAGAGCCGTTACCTATTTTTTTTAATCTATAATAAGAATGTTAGGGAGAGCGTAGGCCAGAGTTGGCGCTCCTCGCCGCTCCAAGATGGCTGATTTGGGTTCAAGCTAGCATCACGTTTACTCCGCGTCACGTGGCTGGAGTTTAGCGCCCGCCCATTTCTCGTACGTTCGGAGGCCAGTGGTTTATGTAAAGGCGAGGGCTGCGAGCACGTGACAGTGGAGGTCCTGCAACGGGGTTTTCCAGAAACTGCCGGCGGCGGGTTCCACTGGGCAGCGCAGGGGGGTTCCACTGAGCGGCGGTGCCGCCGCGACCGTTGGATGCGCGCGCAGCCAGCAGTACGCTGGTTGCGCGCGCATGCGCAGTAGAGGCTTGGCGATGGACACGCCAAGTCTTACTGCATTATGTTATAGATATAACGTCTGCAAAGCCTCAACTGTACGCATGTACGCAGACGACACTGTAATCTATACCTGCAAACCAAATCTCCCGCAGCTGGAGGCCGTGCTGCAAGAACAATTCACAGAGGTAGAAAAGTGGATCAAACACAACAAACTTTTTTTAAATACTGACAAAACTGTAACGATGCTCTTTGGAACAGCACCTAAACTACACAAATTGCCAAATCCCCATCACTCAGGGTTATTCAGAGAAAGGTGAAAACCAGGAGAACTGGCAGGAGAAGAAAACAATCTAGACCAAATAGCCAAATTGAAAGTGAGTTAAATGGGAGAATGTTTCTGCTTTGGCTATTTTGACCTATAATTTTCACTTCTCCAGTCATTCTGAGTTTCACCTTTCTCTGAATAGACCTGTGTCATGACAAAATCAAATGGCACGCTGACCACAGTCACTTCTCCCAAATATCTAGGTATGTGGTTAGATCCAAATCTATCCTTTGGCCCCCACATTGAAAAACTCCAATCTAAACTTTACCCCAAACTAGGTGCCCTGTACAGAAACAAATCCTGCCTGAGCCCCGCGGTAAGAAAACAGATTGTACAACAAATGCTTATGCTGGCTATTGAATACGGGGATGTAGTGTATGCAGCCGCCCCACAAACACACCTTCATAAACTTACCGCATTGTATAATTCATTCTGCCGCTTTGTGCTACAATGTAACTACATGACCCACCATTGTGACATGTTAAAAGAGCTAAACTGGCCGTCGCTGGAGTCTAAACGTACCCTTCACCTTTCCAACCTGGTGTTTAAGAGCTTTTCTGGGAAGCTGCCACCCTACCTGAATAGGCTGTTTCCCCCAGCAGTTCCCTCATCCTATAACCTCCGATCCAGGACTTGCACCTTACTTGCAATACCACAATACAAAAAGAAAGTGTCTCGATCCTCATCTTCCTACAGAGCACCACAATTATGGAATAACCTCCCAGACGCCATAAAATCTTCCCCCAGTCTAAAGTCACTCAAGAGATCTCTATTAACATACCTCAACACGGAATGCACCTGTAAACATGTAACACAGTGACTATATACGGAATGCACCTGTAAACATGTAACATAGTGACCATATACAGAATGCACCTGTAAACATGTAACATAGTGACTATATACAGAATGCACCTGTAAACATGTAACATAGTGACTATATACAGAATGCACCTGTACACATGTAACACAGTGACTATTTCCTACATATTTATTTTCTGTTAATCTGTATATTTGTGTTGTTTTTAATATCTTGCATTTTATTACTTTGTATTTCTGTAACGACTGTAACAATTCAATGTTCTTGAACCCAGGACGTACTTGAAATATAGAGAAATCTCAACGTATCCTTTCTGGTTAAATACTTTGCGAATAAATATACACAGTTGTGTTCAAAATTATTCAACCCCCACTGAAATTGAGTGTTTTGGCCAGTTTGACATTGATTTTGATCATTCAGTCATCTTGCTTACAATTAAATCAAAGAGGCACGTGTAGGTCAGACAAATATAACATAACATTTATAATGAAATAACCACAAATGTCTTTTCTGTGCTCACATCATTATCAGTTTTATTCAACCCCCAAGTGACATTCAATCTTAGTACTTAGTACAACATCCTTTTACAGTTATAACAGCTTTTAAACGTGAAGCATAGCTTGACACAAGTGTCTTGCAGCGATCTACGGGTATCTTCGCCCATTCGTCATGGGTAAAAGCCTCCAGTTCAGTCACATTCTTAGACTTGCGCACTGCAACTGCTTTCTTTAAGTCCCACCAGAGGTTCTCAATCGGATTTAAGTCAGGTGACTGCGATGGCCACTCCAAAATGTTCCAGCCTTTAATCTGCAACCATGCTCTAGTGGACTTGGAGGTATGCTTGGGATCATTGTCCTGTTGAAAGGTCCAACGTCTCCCAAGCCTCAGGTCTGTGACGGACTGCATCACATTGTCATCCAATATCTCCTGGTACTGAAGAGAATTCATGGTACCTTGCACACGCTGAAGCTTCCCTGTACCTGTAGAAGCAAAACAGCGCCAAAGCATGATTGACCCCCTGCCATGCTTCACAATAGGCAAGGTGTTCTTTTCTTAATAGGCCTTGTTCTTCAATACCTGGTGTTTTCAATACCTGATTGAAAACACTTGAATGAACCTCTGTTCTTCAGAGTGGTAGTCTTTAAGGGGTTGAATAATTGTGTCAATGAAGAATTCACAAAAGAAACAATTACTACTGTATTACGAAACCAATTGATGTCATTTTAGTTGCATATGGTTCTTTAAAAAGTCCTTGTAGGATTTCATTCTGAATACAATTACAAATGTACACTAAATTCCCTAAAACCCTTTACAGCATTGGGGGTTGAATAATTTTGAACACAACTGTATATATATATATATATACACACACACTAAACAAGCCTTCCCATAGTTGCATCGCTGAAACCAGTGACCTTTTTACATTTTGATTGTTTACTATTGTAGCGCTGGACCTTAGGGAGAATATACTTCATGGAAAAACAGTTTCAACACAGCGATTTTTATCAGATAAACAGACAAACATGCAAACTAAGCTTATTCCAAGAGCTTCTAAAAAAAAGAGAAAAATGCATATCTAGAGCTGTAATCCCACTGCGGGGATAATAAACATGTAACGAAAGCATCATACAGCTGTGGGACCGTAGGACTGCCTAGCTACAGCAACCACACAGCGCATGAGATGATAGGGTTATATTTACCTTTATACGGCTGCCGCGGGAAGACCCAGCGTCGCATCCACAGCACGGCATCTGCAGCCAACCGGGAGAGGAGAGCCAACCGGTGCCAGGACCCATAGACCCCCTGGCAGCCAGGATAGTGCGGCCGATGCCACCCTTGGGGGATTACAAACAATTGGCTAGTAATGTATTAAAATTATGGATTTGTATGACAACTTTATTTTGCAATATAATATTTATTGGACGTTTTCATTGGAAGTGGAGGGGGTACAGAAAAAGAAAATTGGGGAAAGGAATGAGAACGTCAGAAGAATTGGGATACGTCATAAGTAAGTCATGTATTAAGTGCAGAGGACGTACATTTTTTAGACCAAATTACAGTCTCGTAACTGAAAACACGAGTTTAGTGATAACATACTGGGAAGAGCAACACCGCAAGAGTAGCAATTAAAGAAACCAAAACATAATGCAGTCACCTAGAGATTAGAAAGAGGACCCACAGAGCCGAGGGGTCACGTTGCAGAGAGTTAGTCCCAATCATTGAATTGCCAGGATCTCCTAAAATCTAAAATAGGTTTAGGAATAGTTTTAAATACCCTGCCAGGCCAAAAAAAGTCCCCGTCAGGATTTAACTAAGCAGATCGGTGTGAGCCTTCCATTGGATAATTACTGCAGTGATTAATATGTCTCAGATGCAAATAATGAGGTCATGTGACTCCCTGAATATACTGAATGAGCAGGTTTTTCCATAAATGGGTTTTTTCTCCCCTGATGGCACAGCGGGCACATTCCAAGATGGCAATGCCAGGATTCATCGGGCTCAAATTGTGCAAGAGTGGTTCAGGGAGCATGAGACATCATTTTCACACATGGATTGGCCACCGCACAGTCCAGACCTTAACCCCATTGAGAATCTTTGGGATAATGTGCTGGAGAAGACTTTACGCAGCGCTGCGACTCTCCCATCATCAAGAGCTCCCTATTAACATACCTCAATACGGAATGCACCTGTAAACATGTAACACAGTGACTATATACAGAATGCACCTGTAAACATGTAACAGTGACTATATACAGAATGCACCTGTAAACATGTAACACGGTGACTATATACAGAATGCACCTGTAAACATGTAACATAGTGACTATATACAGAATGCACCTGTAAACATGTAACATAGTGACTATATACAGAATGCACCTGTAAACATGTAACATAGTGACTATATACAGAATGCACCTGTAAACATGTAACATAGTGACTATATACAGAATGCACCTGATCTAGAGGGTTTTTTAAAAAATTGTTGTCCGTAATATGTTTACACTAATCATTTTTATGTCCCTCTTAGGATTTTAAGAGGTTTACCAGCGTATTATTATTTTTAATATTATCCTTTATTTATATAGCGCCGCATAATCCGCAGCGCTTTACAAGATCAGTGTACAACGTGTTGATACATAGGAATACCACACATGGATGATACAGGGGACACTGTTCTCAAGGGAATTTATAATCTAGGAGACGTACAAGTATTTTTGTGAGGTAGGCGTATCCATATCGTTAGGTGTCTTCTCCATTGTAGACCAGTGACCTGGTGGTTAGGTTGAACCCGCTTCTCGTAAAGTCGAGATTTACTTTTCCACAGTTGGATTGGAGGGATGTGCTGAATGGGATTTTTACTTGCTTCTCCATGGTAGAAGAGTAGAGATGATACCACTGGACTCCACAGCCGATATTGGGCAGTATCAGCTGCCCTGAGCTTAAACCAGGATGCTAAGGGGAAAAATTTGCGGTCGCTAATCTCCCCTTAGCATCCTGGTTTCCCCAGCAGATCGCGGAGCAGGCTAAGCTCACGGATGCTGGGGCAGCGCTGCAGCACCGTCCCCAGTAGTCCCTCCATGGCATCCATAGAACTCCATGGAGGATCGTGCTGCCAGGTCGCATGACCGGCAGGATCTCGCCTCTCATGAGATCCTGCTGGTCGGTGGAGTGATCGCGGAGTGAGACAGAGGACTTTCTTCCCCCAGTCTCACTCTGCTCCAGGCGGCCAGAAGCAGCGGATCGGGCCGCCGTTCTCGCCGCGGGATGAGAGGTGAGTATGTGTTTTTTGGGTGGGTTTCAGCTGCAGGTAACAGATTCTGCAGCAGCGCAATCCATTACCCGCACCTCTGATCTGGTGATCACTTTTTTCATTAGCGCCAACTCTTAGTAACTAGTGTTAGGACCAAGTGATCGTAACGCTATTTAATCTGTGCTTTCATTTTGCGCTCCCCATGTTAGGTATAGGGAGCGCAAAGTACAGTAAACTCGCACTCCGAGTCGCTAACGGGTTTTTTAACCCGTTAGCGATTCAAAGGCGATGTGGGCGCAGCGCTATGACCTCCTTTGAGCTAGCGCTAACACTGACGCTAGTGTTAGCTTGAAGGGGGTGATAGAGCCCATTGTATGGTAGGCAGGTATGTACCGTTAGGTGTCTTGCCCAAGGACACTTACTGGAGAGGTGCTCTGGCCGGGATCGAACCTGGTCTCCACAGTTATAGAACAGCGATGTTACCTCTACTCCATCCAGCCGGTATGTATATTCTTTCTGTTTGTAGCATTACATAGGATATGCTTAGGATGACTGATCAAAGAAGATCAAAATTAGAATAAACGCACATGATTTTACAGTCCACCATGGGTTTCTCTTAAACATTTTCTGTTATTTTTTGTATAAATAATTCAATTTTGTTATTATGGAAGGCTCATCCACAGTGAAATGTATCCAGGCTGTCTCTCGCATTGAAAATCATTAAAAATCGTAACTGCGCTGTATATTTCTCCTTCACTCCATTTAGCTTTTACTTTTAGAAGTTTGGATCCTGCCCCAAGCAAGAGACGCACCAGTACTCCTGTCTGAGAGACCGTCTGGTTGCGGTTGGCCTGACCGGATAGTCAGGGCCTTGCCATGGAATTTCACGGATCCCAGTGGGGAAATCTGGACTCCGGTGTTTTCTCTTGTCAGCAAACAAAGACTGGACAAGCGGGGGGGAAGAGAAATAATTCACGTTGACGTTTGTGCTGAAAAATAATGTAACGTTGAGGGTTGAGAAGATATTATTACGGAGGCAATCTGCAAAAATACATGACACGGCAAGTCCAGCTCATACGTCTGCAGGCATCATGTCAGAGTTTATAACCCTCGTGAGAAAATAAAGAGAATATATAGGAATACAAAGTGATAGACCTTCCACCGAGCTTCATCGAGGAAAGTGGTAACTCCAGTCATATTCACATGTCAGTGCTCTATATAGTAAACTAGCTTTTGCCCGTGGCTTCGTTCGCGTGGGTTTTAGGATTTGTTAAAATTGTTTTTTAAAAGAAACTTGAGTTTTTTTTTGTAGAACCCCCCCTTTCCCCCCTCCCCCCACTTGGGATTTTTGGAAAATTGTATAATACTTGTTTTTTTATTTTTCAAGAAGAACGTAAGTGCCAAATTTCACACCTGTAACATCTTTGGTTTACGAAATATAGGTATACTGATAAAAGTATTCACATCCCTTTCCCCCACTCCCCTTAACTGGATTTTCGGAAAATGGTAAAACATGTTTTTTTTTTGCAGGAAGATTGTAAATATTGAATTTCACACCTGTAATATCATTGGTTTTTTAAATATAGGTATAGTGATAAAGGTATTCATCGCCCTTTTTGCCCCCCCCCACTGGATTTTTGGAAAATGGTAAAATACATGTTGTTTTATTTTCAAGACGAATCTAAATACCAATTTTCACGTATGTAACATATTCTGTTTTTGAGATGTAGGTATCCTGTTTAAAAGTATTCACCCCCCCTTTTTTTACCCCCCACTTGGATTTTTGGAAAATGGTAAAACACATGTTTCTTTGTTTTTCAAGACGAATCTAAATACCGATTTTCACATCTGTAACATCTTCTGTTTTTCAGTTATAGGTATCCTGTGTAAAACATTCAACCCCCTTTTTCACCCCCTTAGGGGTGAAGTTTCCAAAAATCCTTCCTTAGTGGGCACCTACATCATAAAAACAGTGCACCTTCAAAATTTCACGTTCCTAGGTTAAACGGTTTCAGCTGGGCGTTGATGAGTCAGTCAGTCAGTCAGAACTTTTGCTTTTATGATAAAAGTATTCAACCCCCCTTTTTGCCCCCCCAAGGAATTTTCAGAAAATGGTAAAATACGTGATTTTTTATTTGTCAAGATGAATCTAAAATACCGATTTTCATGTCTGTAACATCTTCTGTTTTTAAGATATAGGTATCCTGTTTAAAATATTTAAAATATTCAACCCCCTTTTTTTGCCCCCCCAGTCGAATTTTTAAAAAACGGTAAAATACGTGTATTTTTATTTTTCAAGACGAATCTAAATACCGATTTTAAAATCTGTAGCATCTTCTGTTTTTGAGCTATAGGTATCCTGTTTAAAACATTCAACCCCTTTTTCTTAGGGGCGGAGTTTCCAAAAATCCTTCCTTAGTGGGTACCTACATCATAAAAACAGTGCACCTTCAAAATTTCACATTCCTAGGTTAAACGGTTTTAGCTGGTCGTTGATGAGTCAGTCAATCAGTCAGTCAGTCAGGACTTTCGCGCTTATATATATAGATAACGGATTTTGAAGTTCTTTTTAGGGCAAGTTAACCATCAGTCCATACATGGATGATGACAGCTCAGACCAGGTGTGCCGGTCATGTCATCCATATGCCTGATGAATGTATACCTAAACAGCTCCTATATGGGGAACTTTCTGCTGGCAGACGCTGGTGAGGAGGACAGAAGATATACTATAAAAGTATACTTAACCCTTTCGCTGCTGAGGCTTTTCCCGCCCCTATGCTGAGGTCATTTTTACCTGTTTTGCGCATCATGTTTAAACGTGTTTTGAAGGCTTATTTTAGTATATGACCCAGACATATTATATATCGTTCTTTCCGTCAGACTCGGTAGATTCATAATATGTCATTATTATATGTATACGTTATGTCATGTCTGTATATTATAACAAAAAATGCAATAAAATATGTATTTTCAATAATTTACAATGTGTAAAGTGTTTTTTTCCACATTTTAACATGCGAGCAATTGCGGTTATATTTTGTATGGGGTGCGCTTGTTAAAAAAATTAGAGATGGGGTCTCGTTACATTTTTTTTTGGGGAAAATGACACTATTTTTAACAAACGCACCGCATACAAAAATCGTTAGTGCAGCATCATTGTTCACATTATAATTGAAATGGGAACAATATTGCTGCATTAACAAACCCAAAAAAATAAAAAAAAAGTGTTTAATTTTTTTTTTAATTTTTTTTTTAATTTTTTTTTTTTTTATTTTATTTTTTTTTACAAAATTTTTCACTGTAGTGTTTGGTATCGTTGGAACGGCCATGCTCTGGCCGATCCAACGATACCAAAATTTAACCCCTAGCTGCCACGGATCGGGAGATAGGGAGTTCATTGGAACTCCCTATCTCCACAGTTGGTGGCAGTTAGGGGTTAACTCTAGGACTGGCGTCATCGTGCTACGCACGATGACGCCAGTCCTCTGGGGGAGTTCCCGGAGGCTTGGCCGACATCCAAGATGTCGGCCAGCTCCGGGAAAGGATCGCGAACCGGCGCTTTTCAGCGCCGATTCGCGATCCAGCTCCCCAGGGGTTAATGAAAGGCTGTGCCCTTCCAAATGATGCCTGGGTTAACCCCCTGTGCGCCGCCGATCGGGAGGGAGAGAGGTCCGAAGGACCTCCCCCCCCTCCCTTTCAGGCGCCTCCTCCGCACATGCGGGGGGGCGCCTGAATTAGGTGTCATCGCGCCCCCGCGATGACACCTAATTCTGGCGGCTGCTGGTCCAGATGCCGGGCTGACATCCAGGATGTCAGCCCGCACCGGAGGGGCCAGCGATCGGCCGGAACCCGGCCGAACGCTGACCCCAATGTGAGGACGCGCTCAGCGCGTCCTCAGCACACCAGCGGGACTGCTGAGGACGCGCTGAGCGCGTCCTCAGCAGCGAAGTGGTTAAGGCCGCCCTGAAGTCTATCTTTCTTCCTACAGTTCACCCTCCAAAGCCATTACCCTTTTCTGCTGCTCCATTTTCACTCTGCAGCCCCACCCGCCCTCTCCATCATCCACTCTCCCACCCGCCCTCCACAACCATCCACCATCCCACCCACCCTCCCCATCCATCCACCCTCCCACCTGCCCTCACCATCCCACTCACCTCATCCATCCACCCTCCCACCTGCCCTCCCCATCCATACACCCTCTCGATCCATCCACCCTCCCACCCACCCTCCCCATCCATCCACGCTCCCCATCCATCCACCGTCTCACCTGCCCTCCCCAACCATCCACCATCCCACCCGCCCTCCCCATCCACCCACCCTCCTCATCCATCCACCCTCCCACCCAATCCCAGGCCTAAACGTATAGCTCCCCCTTTCCAGCTGTTTCCACTTGACAGTAAATCACATCGACTACAGGCCACGGAGATATCAGACAGTTGCTGTTGACCTGCCTCACATCGGAGGCAATCGGCAGTCCTGAAAAAACAGGTATTTGTAATTATCATGGCACAGTACTCAGCATTCAGGTATAAACCCTGCAGACTGAATAGTGGGATATATAATTGCATTCTGTATATCTATAATCTATGCTGTGCTATAATGCACGTATTATTTATATGCACTTATCTATTTATTTAAATTTTTTCCAGAATAATCTTCATTTGGTTAAAGAGTTGTATATATTATATATATGGGGGGGTTATCACTCATATATTAACCCTAGTGATATTTTTATACACGTGCAAATGCCATATAAAATAATGCTACATAAAAAGTGCACCCTCGTAGAAGCCACCGAGGTTGACAGGGGGAGACAGACGCCTTATGGAATGTGAGTTGGAAACTGTCAAAATATAAAACATCTATCAAACTGTACACAACTGCCCATCGTCCCTTACGAGACAAAACTACAATATATCACAAAGAATTACATTTGAAACATGAATCTCTGTCACGTTTAGGCGAGGGAGGTGTCATAATGGGGGAATGTTTCCATTCCGATCCAATAAAAATATACACGTATCGCAGATAAATTAAATAACGTGGATTTACGGGCTAACATATTCTTACAGACCTTCAGAACTATGCATATGAAATGTTAAACCTGATTCAAATCAAATGTTACGGAACACGTCAAATAACAATACGATTCTTTATCGCTTTTGTGTTATTCCCCCAATTACCGCGGAGCTAACCGGCCGACATCTGAGTCTGGGCAGGGATCCTGAACATGTTAATTACTGTCAGCATTTTACAGAGCTTTAAAACTCACAAAATAATACCATAAGGCAACATGTTACTTGTACAACAATAGGGTTGTTTGTACCTGAGTACTAAGAATGCTATAGATCCTGGCAGCAGGTACCCTGGATATACAGTTGTGTTCAAAATTATTCAACCCCCACTGAAATTGAGTGTTTTGGCCAGTTTGACATTGATTTTGATCATTCAGTCATCTTGCTTACAATTAAATCAAAGAGGCACGTGTAGGTCAGACAAATATAACATAACATTTATAATGAAATAACCACAAATGTCTTTTCTGTGCTCACATCATTATCAGTTTTATTCAACCCCCAAGTGACATTCAATCTTAGTACTTAGTATAACATCCTTTTACAGTTATAACAGCTTTTAAACGTGAAGCATAGCTTGACACAAGTGTCTTGCAGCGATCTACGGGTATCTTCGCCCATTCGTCATGGACAAAAGCCTCCAGTTCAGTCACATTCTTAGGCTTGCGCACTGCAACTGCTTTCTTTAAGTCCCACCAGAGGTTCTCAATCGCATTTAAGTCAGGTGACTGCGATGGCAACTCCAAAATGTTCCAGCCTTTAATCTGCAACCATGCTCTAGTGGTCTTGGAGGTATGCTTGGGATCATTGTCCTGTTGAAAGGTCCAACGTCTCCCAAGCCTCAGGTTTGTGACGGACTGCATCACATTGTCATCCAATATCTCCTGGTACTGAAGAGAATTCATGGTACCTTGCACACGCTGAAGCTTCCCTGTACCTGCAGAAGCAAAACAGCCCCAAAGCATGATTGACCCCCCGTCAGGCTTCACAGTAGGCAACGTGTTCTTTTCTTCATAGGCCTTGTTCTTCCTCCTCCAAACATAGCGTTGATCCATGGGCCCAAACAGTTCTAATTTTGTTTCATCAGTCCACAGAACACTATCCCAAAACTTCTGTGGTTTGTCCACATGACTTTTGGCATACTGCAGTCGCCTCTTCTTATTCTTTGGAGACAGCAAGGGGGTGCGCCTGGGAGTTCTGGCATGGAGGCCTTCATTACGAAGTGTGCGCCGTATTGTCTGAGCTGAAACTTCAGTACCCACATCTGACAAATCTTTTCTCAGTTCCTCAGCAGTCACACGGGGACTTTTCTCCACTCTACGCTTCAGGTAGCGCACAGCAGTCGAAGTCAGCATCTTCTTTCTGCCACGACAAGGTAGCGTTTCAACAGTGCCCTTTGCCTTGAATTTGCGAATTATGCTTCCTATGGTCTCTCTTGGTATGTTTAACATCTTTGCAATCTTCTTATAGCCATTGCCCTTCCTGTGAGAGTAATCACCTCTTCTCTGGTCTTCCTGGACCATTCTCTTGACTTCACCATGTTTGTAACCACACCAGTAAATGTCTAGAAGGAGCTGAGTATCACAGTCATTTCAAAGCTGCCTAATTGGTGCTTATTATGCTTTATTGCTGCTCCGTGACATCCACAGGTGTTTTCAATACCTGATTGAAAACACTTGAATGAACCTCTGTTCTTCAGAGTGGTAGTCTTTAAGGGGTTGAATAATTGTGTCAATGAAGAATTCACAAAAGAAACATTTACTACTGTATTACAAAACCAATTGATGTCATTTTAGTTGCATATGGTTCTTTAAAAAGTCCTTGTAGGATTTCATTCTGAATACAATTACAAATGTACACTAAATTCCCTAAAACCCTTTACAGTATTGGGGGTTGAATATTTTTGAACACAACTGCATATATATATATATTATCTCGAGTATAGCAGTACGTAGTGATAGCTTTTTTATTGGACTAACGTTACATTTAAAAGACAAGCGTTCGAGAGTATATCCTCTCTTCCTCAGGTCTGGATGCTTACTGATCAGTTCCTAGAATTGAACATTAGGACATTAAAGGGTCACATGGGTGGGGGTATTAGATGTCGTAAAAAGTGAGAGTCAAATGGTATGTTCAAAATGGGAAAGTAAAGGCATGAGGGATCTTGGGCTCATAATAAAACAGAGATAAGATCGTACAACCTAGAATGAAAAAAGGAAAAAAAAACTAAAAAAAAAACAGTGAAGGCTGAAAGAGACATGAAAAAAAAAAGGAAACCAAGAAAAAACAAAACATCAGCCAGAATTTAGAATGTTATGGGACGTTATGATAGTGGGTTAAAAACCCAGAATCAACATTGAGTCCAGCATTTATCGACTCAATGTTGATTCTGGGTTTTTAACCCCTTGAGGACGGGAGTAATTTTACAAGTTCGGCGCTGTTTCGAAGTAGAAGTTTGCTGAGCTCATTTTGACGGTTTTAAACGCGGTTTTAAGTCACGTATTATTATACCACCCAGACAAATTATATATCGTTCTTTCCGGCAGACTTGACAGATTAATAATATATCATTATTATATGTATACGTCATGCCCTGCCAAAATGCTATAACAAAATTGTAAAAAAAATGTTAATTTTCAATAAAATTTCAATCATCCACACTGTGTAAAGTGTTTTTTTTTTTGCAGTTTATTACCCGAGACTTTGCGGATATATTCTATGGGGTAGACTTGTTAAAAAAAATTGAACTTTTTTTTTTTTTTGGAGAGAAATTACGTGATTTTAGCTAGACCCCCAAAAAAAAATCATTAGTGAAGCATCATTGGTCACATTATAATTGAAATGTGAACTATAGTGCTGCATTAAAAAAAATTAAAAAAGCACGTTTTTATTTTTAATTATTTTTTTTTATTATTTTTTATTTATTTATTTTTTCACTTTTATTTTACAAGTAATATGGTCATGTTTGATACCATTCAAAAGGCCATGATCTGGCCTTTCAAATGATACCCTACATGACCCCCTAGCTGTCACTGATCATAAGATAAAGGGGTTCAAAGAACCCCCCTATCTCCACCATGGGATTTCCTTAGGAAATTCCTTGGCAGCTAGGGGTTCCCTGGTTAACTGACATCATCGGGCCATGCCCGATGACATCAGTGGATGTGGGGAGTCCTGGAGGTGGGGCTGCCATCCAAGATGGCGGCCCCCACCGGAAAAAGGCTGTGACCTGGCACCAATTGGTGCTGGGTCACAGCCTTGCCATCAAGGGGTTAATGCCATACATCCCTGGAAAGGCCAGGCTGTGCCCTTTCCAGGGATGCCTGGCATTAGCTGATAGCCCCCGGCGATGGGGAGATAGAGGGATCCAAAGGATCCCCCCCTCCCCTCCAGGTGCTTCCCCTGCTCCGGCTGGGAGGGGATGCCTGAAACTGACGTCATCGCGCCCCGCGCGATGACGTCAGTGCCCCGGGAGGCACCAAAAGTGCCGGTCTGACTCCGTGGGAGTCAGAGCAGCGCAGGAGCCGCCGGAGCAGGTGAGTATCTGCCGCCGGGGGACTGCAGACGCCGGGGACGTACAGTTACGTCCTGCAGCGTTAAAGCCCACCTATTGCAGGACGTAACTGTACGTCCCGCGGCGTTAAGGGGTTAACCCACTATCATAACGTCACATAACATTCTAAATTCTGGCTGATGTTTTGTTTTTTCTTGGTTTCCATTTTTTTTCATGTCTCTTCCAGCCTTCACTGTTTTTTTTTGGGGGGGGGGTTTCTTCTTTTTTCATCAGGTTGTATGATCTTATCTCTGTTTTATTATGGGCTCATGCATTTATTTTCCCATTTTGAACATACCATTTGACTTTCACTTTTTACGACATCTAATACCCCCACCCATGTGACCCTTAATGTCCTAATGTTCAATTCTAGGAACTGATCAGTAAGCATCCTGACCTGAGGAAGAGAGGATATACTCTCGAACGCTTGTTTTTTAAATGTAACGTTAGTCCAATAAAAAAGGTATCACTACGTACTGCTATACTCTGGTGATTTCGGCATCTGGACTAACACGGCCTATCAAATTTACATTACCATGGAGAAATATATATATATACACACACACAGCATTATACAGTATCTACTTTGTATTTTCTTTATTTTGTTATTTTTGGTAAATATATTATTATTGCACAATATGTAAATTTCAGCAGTGCATACAATGTGCTTATAGCAGTTTAGAAGTTATACAGCAGCCCTGTAGGTTCCATTCATTGTACCTTACAAACCAAATTTATTTATACCATTTGTGTTGTGGGTAGTGATATCTATATACAGGTGCATCTCAATGAATAAGAATGTGGTGGAAAAGTAAATTTATTTAATTCAACTCAAATTGTGAAACTTATGTATTAAATAAATTCAATGCACACAGACTGAAGTAGTTTAAGTCTTTGGTTCTTTTAATTTTTTGAGAAAGGATTTTACCAGGAAGGATACATTGAGATTTCTCTCGTTTTCAAGTATGTCCTGGGTGGCGAGTATGTACCGTTAGGTGTCTTGCACAAGGACACTTACTGGAGAGGTGCTCTTGCCGGGATCAAACCCATGTCTCCACAGGCTCTCTCCACGCAGAGCAGCGATGTTACCTCTACTCCACCCAGCCGGCGTGATGATTTGGTTCACATTTAACAAAAACTCACCAATTCACTCAACAAATTAGAATACTTCATAAGACCAATAGAGAAAGAATTTTTAGTGAATTGTTGGCCTTCTGGAAAGTATGTTCATTTACTGTAAATGTACTCAATACTTGGTAGCGGCTCCTTTTGCTTTAATTAGTGCCTCAATTCGGCGTGGCGTGGAGGTGATCAGTCTGTGGCACTGCTGAGGTGCTATGGAAGCCCAGGTTTCTTTGACAGTGGCCTTTAGCTCATCTGCATTTCTTGGTCTCATGTTTCTCATTTTCCGATTTACAATACCTCAGATTCTCTATGGGGTTAAGCACACCAACACCATGGTCATTTAACCAACCATTTGGTGCTTTTGGCAGTGTGGGCAGCTGTCAAATCCTGCTGGAAAATGAAATCCGCTTCTTTAAAAAGCTGGTCAGCAGAAGGAAGCATGACATGCTCTAAAATTTTGTGGTAAACGGGTGAAGTGACTTTGGTTTTTAAAAAAAACAGTGGACCAACACCAGCAGATGACATTGCACCCCAAATCATCACAGACTGTGGAAACTTAACATGGACTTCAAGCAACTTGGGCTATGAGCTTCTCCATCCTTTCTCCAGACTCTAGGACCTTGCTTTCCAAATGAAATACAATACTTTCTCTCATCTGAAAAGAGGACTTTGGAGACACTGGGCAACAGTCGAGTTCTTCTTCTCCTTAGCCCAGGTAAGACGCCTCTGATGTTGATGTGGTTCAGGAGTGGCTTAACAAGAGGAATACGACAACTGCAGCCACATTCTTTGACACGTCTGTGTGTGGTGGCTCTTGATGCCTTGACCCCAGCCTCAGTCCATTCCTTGTGAAGTTCACCCCTATTCTTGAATGGATTTTGCTTGACAAGTCTCTCAAGGCTGCGGTTCTCTCGGTTGGTCGTGCATCTTTTTGTTCCACACTTTTTCCTTCCACTCAACTTTCTGTTGACATGCTTGGATACAGCACTCTGTGCACAGCCAGCTTCTTTGGCATTGAATGTTTGTGGCTTACCCTCCTTGTGAAGGTGTCAATGATTGTCTTCTGGACAACTGTCAGATCAGCAGTCTTTCCCACGATTGTATAGCCTAGTGAACCGAACTGAGAGCCCATTTTGAAGGCTCAGGAAACCTTTGCAGGTGTTTTGAGTTGATTAGCTGATTGGCATGTCAATATATTCTAATTTGTTGAGATAGTGAATTGGTGGAACTTTGTTAAATGTGAACCAAATCATCACAATGAAAAGAACCAAAGACTTAAACTCCTTCAGTCTGTGTGCATTGAATTTATTTAATACACAAGTTTCACAATTTGAGTTGAATTAATGAAATAAATTAACTTTTCCACCACATTCTAATTTATTGAGATGCACCTGTATATTTAAAATAAAGTTTATTTTTGAAGAGGACATTTACACATCCCAGCAAATCAGAGAACTGCTTGACAGCGCTCATGTGCTACATT
This sequence comes from Leptobrachium leishanense, assembly GCA_009667805.1. NCBI lineage: Eukaryota > Metazoa > Chordata > Amphibia > Anura > Megophryidae > Leptobrachium > Leptobrachium leishanense. Next base: position 62,848,134 of record CM019063.1, read on the forward strand.
CCCCCATATGCGGCAAAGAGCGTCAGTCACTCTAAGCACAGCATAGGTGCGCCCTCATCACTAGAACAGACATAAATACAAATGTAATATCTCATTAACCCCTTTTCTACCAAGATCGTATAAACTCAATCTTCGAAGCTCCGATATCGAGTATACTCGATTTGGTCTAATTCTGGAGCAATACAAAGCAATTTCATTTATTGCAAATTAAATTTATTTGCAATTGGGCTCCAGAACGTGCCTGAACATTTTTTAGCACGTTGGGCATAACAGCCGGGACTCTGTGTCTAAAACACAGATCCCCAACTGATTCAGCATGGAGCCCCAGATGCAGTAGCTCTTTTTGGCCAGCAGATGGCGACGTGTGCCTGTCACATAGGGCTACTACAGTAAGAAATACATTGGGAAAGTCCGCTAATATTTCCTACTGTATGGTTCCTGACAGTGGTTTTATGAAAGTCCCTTTGGTAGTGAAGGGGTTGAACAATGACAAATATCATTGATATCTAAGAACGATGATATAGTTATGGTTTAATGGGTTATTTCTTTGCAGGTCCACTTTAACCATGCACAATCATGTGACTGTGTCTTAATTTTGCTTTAAATTAGCGTTTTGCCCAGTTATACTTGACATATTTGACCTTGCTTTGCCCATCTGACCTTGCTTTGACTTTGGCAATTGCCTGGGTACGTACAGTGCCTGGCGTGGAATTAACAGCATTGTTGTTTGGACCACTACATGCCAGCAACAGTCAAATGAAAAAACCTCATAAAGAATGCCTAGAATAACATAACATGGTAATGAATGCTATATACACTCGAGCAGCCAATAAATACAGCAAAGTCTTAGTCAGGAAATCCCAGATTAGGCTACGGAGAGTAAGTAATTGAGTCCAAAAATTTTCTGAAACTGGTAGTTTATGGAATCCATGCCCAGACAGAAAAGGTGGCGCAGGTCCAGGGCTTTCAGGAATATCCGTTTATGGGATATTGGGTTTATTTTATCCATCCCCACTTAGTAATAACCCACATGGGAGGCATTTTATGGCTCCAGAAATGAGTAGCGTGCTGTCTTCCAGACCAATCCTAAGAGAGGCACGTGCAAAGCTGTGCCCACACCAATTTTTAGCACAGTCCTGTCAAACTCCGTCCCCCTAGATGTTTCCGAACCACAACTTCCATGATCCCCTGGCAATCTATTACATTGAAGGATTTCTGGGAATTGTAGGCATCTGGTGGTCCGTGAGTTTGACATCCCTGTTTAACCCCTTCACTGCTGAGCCATTTCGGGTCTAATTTTTCTTCTTTACTTTAAACATGGTCATGTTTGGTATCATTGGAAAGGCCATGCTCTGGCCTTTCTACTGATCACAAACATGACCCTCTAGCTGCCAACAGTGGGGAGATATCGTGGTTCAAAGGAACCCCCTATCTCCACCCCTATCTTTCCTTAGGAGTCAATGAGGACTTTCCCCACACGTCCTCAGCAGTGAAAGGGTTAAGGGTGTGCTCACGTGTTTCTTTTTTTTTTTTTACCTTATATAATTACAAACTGATGATTTTCATGACCTAAAAAAGTAATAGATGAGGACCTAAATCGTTGAAAGCAGGAGAAAGTTACTGCGCGGGAACACCCTTCTACGCAAGCCTATGGGCACATGCCAGAGGCTCGGCTTTCAAATTAATGGACGTTTTTGACATCTCTGGTTTATTTCATTGATTTCCAGTAATTAAAAGGTATGCATGGCATCTAAGCAACCTAAGGATGAAAAGAGGAGTTGGTTACACAGGCATATGCCATTAAAGGTTTAACCCAATGCCCAACATCAATCATGTCGTTGCTAGAGCAGGGGTCGTCAACCTTGACCCTACGGTTATTTTCAAACTACTCCCATGATGCTCAGGTGCTCATTAGATTGGCTGAGCCTAACAGAGAGATGTAGTTCCAAACCACTGGAGGGCCAAGCGTGCCGACCCCTGTTCTACAGCACAGTAACTGATACCTTAACCCTACCCTTCCCTACCATGCACTTTTTGTTGAAAAAATAATTATCATAACATTGATTTGAAACATGTGATGCAAAGTTAACAATTAAATACAGGGGGCAGTATTACAAAGTTGGTGCTAACTTAACCAGAGCTGTTGCAAACCTAACAACTCCATAGACTATGGGCTCTATTACATTCTCTGCGCAATTGCGCTCGCGCAGCGCAATTTTATTTGTGCACGAAAAGAAACGTTATCGCGTGAAAATTAACGTGGTATTAGAGCGCATTTTTTCTACCTTCAAGATTTTTCGTGCGCAAATCCAACGCGCAAAGCCGTTCGCAAATGAACGTTGCGTGCAGGAATCGGTGGGCAGACTGTTTTGTCACGGGATTCAGCCAACATCAATCAACCATTTCCAATAAAATATTTACAAACTAAAAAAAAATAAAAATTAACAACCACCAGCCAAAAAAAATAAAAAAATTAACGATGAGACAATTTATAAATTATAATCTTTGGGTATGTGTAGAATGTGTAACTGTACTGTGCTGTATTTCTTTTTCGTGCTGGTGTATTTCGTTTCGCCCAGAACGATCACATTTACAGTAACCACCTACTTTTCAAAGACGTTACGAAAATGCGCGCAAACTTACGTTGCGCGAAGATTGTAATACCATCCGCGTACCAGCGCACGAACGTATTGGTGCTGACAATGTTAAGTATGGGATGCGCGCATGAACTTGCGCTCGCGCTGGGTTCGTGCAGGGTCACTCGCGTTGGACGTTAACGCGCATCGTTTGCACGAACGTCGTAATACGACGTTCCGCGCAAATGGTTTTGTCCTCGCGCAAATGCGCATTTGCGTGCGCCCAAAACCGATGCGTGAGGAATGTAATGGAACCCTATAATGGCTCTGGTAAATTAGCACCAACTTTGTAATACTTTGTATTACTGCCCAGGGCAAAATAGAAATTTTGCACAGAAAGTATTGATGTGGTGTGGATGGGGTAGAGGGAACATCACTGCGCTATAACCATGGAGACCCAGGTTTGAATCCCGGCCAGAGCACCTCTCCAGTAAGTGTCCTTGGGCAAGACACCCAACGGTACTTACTTGCCTACCACACAATGGGCTATATTACATTCTACACGCAAAAAGCCTTGCGCAAACCGAAAATGTTTGCGCCAACCGTTAAACTTTTGCGCGTGCAAATCACCGCTGGAATTACAATCCTCGCAACTTTTTTCGTCCGCCGATCAATTGCGCACACAAACAGGACGCACACAAATGCAGGCGCAGTACTGTCCTGTGCAAAAAAATTACCGTGCGCAGTTTTTTGCACCCATTCAGCCAATCACAATGAAGAAACACACCTATCAAACATATCTCAATTACGTCTGGCAGAGGCATCGGAGACAGGTTCTGCGTCTATGATGCCAAATGAGCTCATATGCTACTTTTTTGGGGTTAGCCAGGTTGTTCAGATTTTAACGGAATCGCCAACAAAACGAAATGATGGGTAGAAGATTGATAAAACTTTTATTCCAAAATAAAATATAAATCGGTACAAGGCCCAACGCGTTTCGTCTACGAAATAGACTTTTTCAAGGGCAATGGTAATACATAGTGGATCAAATAAAATGATTCACCTAGGGGCGCAGCCAGCCCCAACCCGGGTTCCATTATTGCACCCCTTCCTCATTGTTTGCTTGTGTAGCCAGGAGTGGGGGTTCGCAAAGCAGATCCCCGCTAGCGGCCCAGAAGGTGGCCGTCTTTTGGTGATGCGCAGGCAGATAAAAGAAAAAGAAAGAGGCAGAAAAAAGAAAAGGCACAAAAGAAAGAAATGAAATAGAAAGTCACAAAAGAAAGATAGAAAGAAAAAGGAGGCACAGAAGAAAGAGGCACAGCGGAAAGAAAGAATAAAAGAGGCAAAAGAAAGAGAGATTGAAAGAGAGAAAGAAAGTGAAAGAAAGGCAGATGAAAGAAAAAAGAGGCAGATGAAAGAACGCGGCAGATGAACGAGTCAGAGAAAAGAAAGACAAAGGAAAGAAAGAGGCAGAGAGGGCAGAGGAAAGAAAGAACGAGTCAGAGGAAAGAAAGACAAAGGAAAGAAAGAGGCAGAGAGGGCAGAGGAAAGAAAGAAAGAGTCAGAGGAAAGAAAGACAAAGGAAAGAAAGAGGCAGAGAGGGCAGAGGAAAGAAAGAAAGAGGCAGAGGAAAGAAAGACAAAGGAAAGAAAGAGGCAGAGAGGGCAGAGGAAAGAAAGAAAGAGTCAGAGGAAAGAAAGACAAAGGAAAGAAAGAGGCAGAGAGGGCAGAGGAAAGAAAGAAAGAGTCAGAGGAAAGAAAGACAAAGGAAAGAAAGAGGCAGAGAGGGCAGAGGAAAGAAAGAACGAGTCAGAGGAAAGAAAGACAAAGGAAAGAAAGAGGCAGAGAGGGCAGAGGAAAGAAAGAAAGAGTCAGAGGAAAGAAAGACAAAGGAAAGAAAGAGGCAGAGAGGGCAGAGGAAAGAAAGAAAGAGGCAGAGGAAAGAAAGAAAGAATCAGAGGAAAGAAAGAGTCATAGACCGATCCCGGGCCCGACCAGCAGAGTGGTAAGGTGGACACAGAACGACCGTGTGCGGCCCCCGTGCACAGTGTGTGTGTGTCCGTACACAGTGTGTGCCCCCCCGTGTGCGCACAGTGTGTGTGTGTTCACCCGCATTTCAACAGTCGACAACTTTTTCTTGGGAGGGTGAAGGTAGATGGTCTTGCCAAGAGCGCAAAATAGTCTGGCACCGGCCCTGCTCATGGGGTTTGTAGTGATCATTATGAGATTAATAGCGACGCAGCTTCCACAAAATACCAATATCTGTATGTGCTGCATAATGCCTGTGTATGGAAAGTACAGCAACGCCTTGTATCTGTACTGTACAGGATTTTCACTCATAACCCCTGAATCTTATCCCTGTACAGCAGTGAGTGACCCCACAGCTCGCCCTGTAATCTGCCCTCTCTGATAGAATATACCTCCAAAGCCACCCTAAAAGGGGAAACATGCTGGACTTTCACAGAAACATACATTTATGAGACCTCATTTGTATAATCCTTTGAAACTAACCCGTGCGTTAGGAATCATAAATCTCTGCTTTTCTTAAGTATTATTCTAAAATGTTTTATTTCTTTCCACAATTATTCCTACTTAAAAGTGAGTTATTTTCAAGTACAATTGTTTTAAAGCAATCCATCTATATTTGTTTTTTGGTAGTGAAACGGATTGTCTGGATTCAGCAGACAGCTATTTAGACCACAGAAATAAACTTTATTTGTACGTTTAACTGTGATGTTTTTTCTCTTTTACAGAACACATTCTGCTTTTTCGATGTGTAACCTGCCAAACGTCCACCACAAACTTATTTTCCTAAATCAGCCAGCTGCTTGTAGAGTTCAAGGAACTACACTTATTCTCACCTCTGTTTTTTTCTTATTTTTCTTCTTTATTTGGAGAACTTTAAAAAAAAACACAAAAAAAAACAATAGTACTATATATATATATATATAATATATATTATATATATATATATATAAATTACGCGCAACAGGTTACGAGACTTGTAAATGAAAGGGATACGCTATTGGAAATAGTTTTCACTTTTTTTGCCTTTAAGTAATTGAGCAGATGCTGCTGGCAGTCTCTGCTTAATTGAATTTTTTTTTTTATTAAAGGTTATTTTACTCACCTTTTGTACCGAGCCGCGCGCAGCTCCACCTCTTCGACTCAGTGACTCCCAAAAGTCCCTGACCCTTTTCAGCACAATTCGTGCTCCTACGCAACTTGGATAGCATAGGAACCACAAATTATGCAGCGCTACTGGACGTGCGCACTTTACTTATGTAAGTTCCTTAGCGCCTGCTCAGAATGATGGATCGGAGCTGCATGCATGCAATTCATCGGCTGCCTCTATGAGACCGCTCGCAGTCACATGTCGTCTTAGAGAGGGTAACGCTGTCATGACTTATCCTCACTCCCCAGCATGCTCCGGGATGCAGGGTTCAGCGGTGGTGCAGGATGGTGTGCCGCGGCTTGGAACTCTCGTCTGCGGCGTCGGGCCGGTTTGGGGGCTGGCGCTGTGCTTGCATGGCGGGGTGATTCCCCTGGTGCCACAGTACGCTGGTCTGTCCGGGCCGTGGCGTGGCCCACATCCATAGACTATCCGTCCGCGGCAGTTCCCGGGCGCTTGACGTGGCATCAGGCTCTTGGGGTCAAGCAGCCCCACCCCGTGCCACGCCGCCTTTGTTGGGGGCATGCCTTCAGTAGAGGGGGCTGGCAGGGGAGTGACGACAATCACCCAGGAGAGACTGGACTGGGGGCATGCCCTGAGGAAAGGTGTCTGGGCTCTGGGTACCTGGATCTCCGGCCCTCCCACCTGGGAGGGGTCAGGAGGCTACCCATAGGAGGATCTACCTGAGACTCATCATAAAAGCTTTAAGAGAAATATTTAATAAAAACGGGGATTTTTTTAACATTGAAAGCTATGGTGGAAAAAAGGCTAGTTTCTTTAAAATTACTTAGGAAACCTAAAGATTAACCCAATAATTCCCGAAAAATTACAAAATAATCCTAACAAATAAATAAATGCAGACACTTGTTGCTGTAAGTGAGATCCGGCAGGTCGGCGGAGTGATTCGCAGAGGAAGACTGGGGGTCTTTTTTTCCCCCCGTCTCCTTCTGCTCCTGGTGGCAAGAAGAAGCGAATCGAGCCGCCATTCTCGTCGCCGGATGAAAGGTGAGTATCGGTACTTTGGTATTTTTTTCATCTGGTGTTGATTGATTCTGCCGAAGCGGAATCTGTTAGCACCAGATCCTGGCTGTGGGTAACTTTTGGGTTAACCGCAGCGGGACGGTAATTAGCGTTAGGACTTTGTAATCCTAACACTAATTAAGACTTTGCACTCCCCATGTTAAGCATAGGGAGAGCAAAGTACAGTAAGCGCACGCTGAAAAGTGCAAGCTTTGAATCGCTAACGAGTTTTTTAACCCGTTAGTGTTCGGATTGTAATTTGGTCTGCTCGCGCTAGGGAAACCAAAGCTAACATTAATGCTCACACAACTGAGCGCTAACGTTAGCGTTATGCATGTAATATGACCCCTGGTGTTTAAGAGCTTTTCTGGGACGCTACCACCCTACCTGAATACGCTGCTTCCCCCAGCAGTTCCCTCATCCTTTAACCTCCGATCCAGGACCTGCACCTTACTTACAATACCACAATACAAAAAGAACGTGGCTCAATACTCATTTTTCTACAGAGCACCGAAGTTATGGAATAACCTCCCAGACGCCATCAAATCTTCCCCCAGTCTAAAGTCACTTAAGAGCTCCCTATTAACATACCTCAATACAGAATGCCCCTTTAAACATGTAACACAGTGATTATATACAGAATGCACCTGTAAACATGTAACATAGTGACTATATACAGAATGCACCTGTAAACATGTAACATAGTGACTATATACAGAATGCACCTGTAAACATGTAACTTACAGGGTTATTCAGAGAGCATGAAAAGCAGGAGAATGACTGGAGAATTACTGGAGAATGACTGGAGAATGAAAAATTCTAGGTCAAAATAGCCGATTTGGAAAGTGAGATGAAAGGGAGAATTTTTCTGGTTTTGCTATTTTGACCTAGAATTTTTCATTCTCCAGTCATTCTCCTGCTTTTCACGCTCTCTGAATAACCCTGATAGTGACTATATACACAATGCACCTGTAAACATGTAACACAGTGACTATATACATAATGCACCTGTAAACATGTAACATAGTGACTATATACAGAATGCACCTGTAAACATGTAACACAGTGACTATATACAGAATGCACTTGTAAACATGTAGTATGTATAACGGATCACCGCTACCCTGCACGGGTAGATCCGCCGTCAGCGCCGAGCTTGTCTGGAGGTGTAGAGTCAGGGGTCTCGGGCTGTATGAATTCGGCGGTGATTAAGCGCTTTTGCACGATCCTTGAAGCGTCGCGGTTCCCCAAGCCCTGTTATCCCCAATTACTAGCCGAGGCAGGAGTAAAGGTTCAAACAGGTACCAGTTTATTTAACATGGGGGATACAGGGGTATTTATGGGGAATGAAACCATTGTTCTCCCCTGGCCCGCCCTCAGTCCTCCTGCGGTGATCTTTACCTTTGCCTTGAGCCCTTGCCCAATCTGCCTTGGTTAACCTGGGAGACCCCTGCTGTGTGCAGCCCTTATCTCGGATCTCGGCGCCAGCTCGTCTGTCCCCCCTCCCAGAACCTCTCCCTGTCCGGGCGCTGCGGTGGTGTGAGCGCTCCTTTGTCCTGGCGGCTCCCTGTGGCTTTCAGCCCGAGTTTGGGGTTTTACCAGGGATTTCGGGGTGATCCGCTGGGAGCAGCGTCATGCTGGGGGTACAGCCTGGTAGCTCGGGTCCGGGGGCTGGTTCAGTCCAAAAAGCACCCTGATCGGATCAACAGAGCCCGAGCTGTGGAGGGGGAAAGTCCGGCAGCAGTACCCGAGCAAGAGTCACTGTTTGCCGGCCGCGCTCCCGGCGAGGGATCCCTAGTCGGCGTTTGGGTTTCCCGGGGCGCTTCATTCTGAAATTCGCACCCCCGTAAGAACCTATTTTTAGGAACATACTGGCCAAGAAGCGCTCTTCTGCGTGGTTTCCACGCTGCGGGGCAAGGCGGGCAAGTTTGGGCGGCTTGGCAGAGACAGTTAGCGGTGGCTCGAGGCATTCACAGACCGGGCGTCTTCCCGGGGCTGTGGAAAGGCGGGGAACAGATCAACAATGGGGAGAATTACAGGGGGAACTTATAAAAATACAACCTAACGAATTCTTTAATACACCACACCAAATCAACATTTTAAGAATTTGTACCGCGCTACGGTATAGTGGCGGCCGTTCCGTCACACATCTCCCCCAAGATTCCAGATGGCAGACCCGGTGAGACCCTCTTCGGGTCCGCTTGTTGATGTCCATGGCCCCCACCCACCCTAAGTTTCAAGCTCAGTCTGGGATAGTCCGTCCGCATTACCATTTTGCTTCCCAGGCCGGTACTGGATGGTAAAATTGAAGGGCTGGAGGGCCAGGCTCCACCACAAGAGCCTGCCGTTGTCCCCGGCCACCCGGTTCAGCCATACCAGGGGGTTGTGGTCCGTGAGGACCGTGAAGGAGCGCCCATACAAATACGGTTGCAATTTCTTCAGTGCCCATACCAGGGCAAGGCACTCCTTCTCGATGGCCGCATAAGCCACCTCCCTGGGTAAAAGTTTCTGCCTGATGTAGGCAACCGGGTGGTCGTGTCCGTCTTCACCGACCTGGCTCAGCACTGCTCCCAATCCGAACATAGATGCGCCTGTGTGGACAACAAAACGTTTAGTGGAATCAGGAGCAGTCAACACGGGGGCTTCCACCAAGGCTCGCTTGAGCTGCTGGAAGGCTTCTTCACACTCAGGGGACCACAATACCTGTCGGGGAAGCTTCTTGCGGGTCAGGTCAGTCAGGGGTTTGGCAATGGCGCTGTAGTTGAGGACGAAGCGGCGGTAGTATCCTGCCGTACCTAGAAAGGCTAACATCTGGGTCTTGGTGTGGGGAGTGGGCCACTGGGCAACAGCTTCAACCTTGGCGGGTTCTGGGTGCTGCCTTCCGCAGCCCATCCGGTGGCCCAGGTACTGGACCTTGGACGTGCCGACGTGGCACTTGTCTGGTTTTATGGTCAGACCGGCCGTGCCAAGGCGGTCCAGTACGGCCCGTAAATGCTGTAAGTGTTCCTCCCAGGTGTTGCTGAAGATGGCTATGTCATCTAGGTAGGCGCTGGTAAAGTCTTGCATCCCCTCTAGCAGCCGATCCACCATGCGTTGGAAAGTGGCCGGGGCATTCTTCATCCCGAATGGCATAACCCGAAATTGGTATAAGCCAAACGGAGTGATGAATGCCGATTTCGGCACACCTTCCTCGGCAAGGGGAATCTGCCAGTACCCCTTACATAGGTCAATGGTAGTGAGAAAGTTTCCCTGGGCAATCCGGTCTAGGAGCTCGTCGACTCGAGGCATGGGGTATGCGTCAGTGACAGTGTGGTCATTTAACTTTCTATAGTCCACACAGAACCTGGTAGTGCCATCCTTCTTGGGTACTAGAACCACCGGGGAGGCCCAGGGGCTCTCAGAGGGTTCTATTACCCCTAGATCCAACATCTCACGGATCTCTTTCTGCATCCCGTCTCTCACTGCATCGGGGATTCGGTACGCTGTCTGCCGCAAAGGTGCTTGACTCTGGGTATCGACCCGATGCAGGGCCACGGAGTTGTAGCCGGAACGGGATGAGAACAGGTCTCGGTGCTCCTGTAGCACCTGCTGAGCCTGTTCCTTGTGGCGGGGGTGAGCCCCTCGCCCAGCCGGACATCGGCTACCCCCTGGGCGCTTGGATCCCCGGGCAGTACCGGCAGGGGGAGATCCTCCAGATCCCCCGCGTCCGGCACGCAGATGGCGGCTACTGCCTCTTCCCTTTGGAAAAACGGTTTCAGCATGTTCACATGAAAGGTTCTGTGTATCCTTTCATCTGAACATGTGGCTGCGGTGAAGGTGGTATCGCAGATCTTTTCTATGATTTTGTAGGGTCCTTCCCAGGCTGCCTGCAACTTATTTTGTTTGACCGGTCGGAGTGCTAACACTTTCTGCCCTTTCTGGAAGGTGCGGTCCCTAGCCGACCGGTCATACCACCTCTTCTGCTTGGTTTGGGCCACTTGGACATTGTCCCGTACCAGGGCAGTCAATTCCTGCAGCCGGTCCCTAAACTCAAGCACATAATCTATGGCCGAGGTCCCCTCCTCGGCCAGAGCACAATCCCAGTGCTCCCGGAGCAAGTCCAAGGGGCCTCGGACTCTCCGGCCGTAAAGTAGCTCAAAGGGAGAGAAGCCTGTGGCTTCTTGGGGTACCTCCCTGTACGCGAACAGAAGGTGGGGCAGATGGCGTTCCCAGTCCTTATGGGACATGGTAAAGGTGCGGAGAAGCTGTTTGAGGGTCCCGTTGAACCGCTCGCAGAGCCTGTTGGTCTGCGGGTGGTAAGGGGAGCTGTACAGGGGTTTAATCCCGCACAGTCTCCAGAGCTGCTGGGTCACCTCGGCCGTAAATTGTGTGCCCTGGTCAGACAGGATTTCCTGGGGAAATCCGACCCTGGAGAATATCTGCAGCAGAGCTCCAGCAACGGTCTCTGCGTGGATATCCCGGAGGGCCACGGCTTCGGGGTACCTGGTGGTGTAGTCCACTACGGTCAAGATATACTTCTTGCCCGTAGGGCTAGGCACTGCCAAGGGTCCTACCAGATCCACCGCCACCCATCTAAAAGGTTCTCCCACTATGGGCAAGGGTCTCAGGGGAGCTTTCTTGGCGTCCCCCCGCTTCCCTACTCGCTGGCATACCCCGCACGTCCGACAGTAGTCCCTAACCTCCCTTGATAATCCAATCCGGGCCAAAAGAAGCTCTGGGTCAGGCGGTGCAATGTCCGCCGGTGCCCGAGATGGCTCGCAAGGGGAATATCATGCATGATCCTTAACAGATCACGCCGATATTTCGCCGGCACTACCAGCTGCCTGTGGGGTACTCGGTCTATTCCCTGGCTCGTCCCCCCCGATGTCCTGTACAGCTTCCCTTGGTCCCAGGCAAATCTCACCTCCCCTAACCCTCCCGGGTCCCTCCCTGCTTGTTGTCGGTATGGGGCAAGGGTAATATCGTCCCGGGTGGCTTGGGCAAAGTCCGTCGGGGAATCCCAGGTCAGGGCAGGGGTGTTGTCAGGGCCAAGGGGGAGTGTTGGTTTGGTCTGGCTTACCGTGGTCCCCTCGGAGTCGGTGTGTGGAGCCTTCCGCGCTTGGTTGCGGGTGGTAACGAGGCATACCCCGCCAGGATGAGGGTCCTCAAAGGTGGAGGTCAGCAGTCCCAGGTCGTTGCCAAGTAAGACCTCGGATGATAGATTCTTCATGACCCCGACCTCCACGTCCCGGGCATTCGTGCCCCAATCTAGATGGATGCGGGCCGTAGGGATTCGATACACATGGCCGCCAGCGACTCTGACGGGCACCGAATACCCGGTTGAAGCAGCCGAGTGGATAAGATGGGGCTGTGCCAGGGTTGCACCAGTGTCTCGCAGACCGCTGGCAAGTTGTCCATTCACCCGGACTTGTTGGCGATGGTGTTGACGGTTGTCCTGCGTGGCTGCTTGCACTTGGTCGGCCTCATGCAGGATGCCCCAGTCTTCCTCGAGGGTGGCTGTGGGTTCCGGTTCCTGATGGCAACAGTATGCCGCAGCTCGGCTCGGTGGGTGCGCTGCCCGGGACGTTGCCGGATGATGGGTGTTCAGGGGACAACGGTCCCGTATGTGTCCGATCTGGTTATACCCATAGCACCGTGGTCCTACCCGAGGAGCCGGGGTGGGGGTGCCGGTGGCCTGGGTGCTCGTTCAAGGGGAGCAGGGCGTAACTGTGGCGCTGGATGGAAGCGGGGAGGTGGGGCTCGGATGACCGGAGGGGCTACTCGCCTGGCGTCCTGGTACTCGTCGGCAAGGTGGGTGGCTTCAGACAGGGTGAGGGGGCGCCGGTCTCGTACCCAGTCCCGGACCTCTGGAGGAGAGTAGTTGTAGAACTGCTCCAGTAATAGCAGCTGGACGATCTGGTCCGGTTGGGTAGCTTGGCACCCCTGTATCCAGCTACGGAGCGCCTGTTGCATCCTGTGTCCCCACTCCTCATAAGAGTCCTGAGTGCCCCTTCTTAAGGCTCGAAATCGGACTCGATACGCCTCCGGGGTGAGTGCATAGTGGGCCAGCAGATGTTCCTTGACCCGCTCGTACACCATACAGTCTTCGTCCGCCACCGCCCGATAGGCTTCAGCCGCCCTGCCGGTCAATTTGCTCGCCAGGATGGGTACCCAGTCTCAGACTGCCACCTCCTGCAGGGCACATTGCCTCTCGAAATCCTGCAGGAACCCTTCGATGTCTTCACTCCCCTCTGGGAAGAGCTTGAACGCCGAGAACGGTATTTTCTGTTTGGGGGGTCCGGTACTGCCTTGGGGGGACAGCGACCCCCCGGACCTTTGCTGCATCTCTGCCTGGCGGAACTTGTCTGTGTTGGCCAGGACCCTCCCGATGATGTCAGCGGAGGGGTCCGTTCCGTATAGGGCCAGCCGCCACTGCACCTCTCGCCTCCATTCCGAGGTCTCGGAGCCCTCAGAGGGAGCCACGCTGTTGCGGTCGTCCTCCATCAGTTCTCCGATGATGACCGCTTTCGCCTTGCCTCCGGGCGCCTTGCCTCTGGCTTTTAACAGTTCTTTCAGGACCGTGCGCTTCAGCCCTTCGTAGCACTGTGCCATACGGGGTCACCGCCGTTGCTGGTACTGTCCACCTCTCGAACCCAGGGGTGTCTGAGACCGGGGTCAAGCCAGCGGCTGTATCTCCCCCTGCTTGTCTGGTCTCAGCTGATCCCAGCGCTGCCAGCCAATGTAACGGATCACCGCTACCCTGCCCGGGTAGATCCGCCGTCAGCGCCGAGCTTGTCTGGAGGTGTAGAGTCAGGGGTAACGGACTGTATGAATTCGGCGGTGATTAAGCGCTTTTGCACGATCCTTGAAGCGTCGCGGTTCCCCAAGCCCTGTTATCCCCAATTACTAGCCGAGGCAGGAGTAAAGGTTCAAACAGGTACCAGTTTATTTAACATGGGGGATACAGGGGTATTTATGGGGAATGAAACCATTGTTCTCCCCTGGCCCGCCCTCAGTCCTCCTGCGGTGATCTTTGCCTCGAGCCCTTGCCCAATCTGCCTTGGTTAACCTGGGGGACCCTTGCTGTGCGCAGCCCTTATCTCGGATCTCGCGCCAGCTCGTCTGTCCCCCCCCCTCCCAGAACCTCTCCCTGTCCGGACAGCGCCCGGCCCCCCCTGTGGTGTGAGCGCTCCTTTGTCCTGGCGGCTCCCTGTGGCTTTCAGCCCGAGTTTGGGGTTTTACCATGGATTTCGGGGTGATCCCCTGGGAGCGGCGTCACATTGGGGGTACAGCCTGGTAGTTCGGGTCCGGGGGCTGGTTCAGTCCAAAAAGCTCCCTGATCGGATCAACGGAGCCCGAGCTGTGGAGGGGGAAAGTCCGGCGGCTGTACCCGAGCGAGGGATCCCTGGTCGGCGTTCGGGTTTCCCGGGGCGCTTCGTTCTGAAATTCGCACCCCGTAAGAACCTATTTTTAGGAACATACTGGCCAAGAAGCGCTCTTCTGCGTGGTTTCCACGCTGCGGGGCAAGGCGGGCAAGTTTGGGCGGCTTGGCAGAGACAGTCAGCGGCGGCTCGAGGCATTCACAGACCGGGCGTCTTCCCGGGGCTGTGGACAGGCGGGGAACAGGTCAACAATGGGGAGAATTACAGGGGGAACTTATAAAAATACAACCTAACGAATTCTTTAATACACCACACCAAATCAACATTTTAAGAATTTGTACCGCGCTACGGTATAGTGGCGGCCGTTCCATCACAGTATGTGACTATATTTCCTACATATTTATTTTCTGTTAATCTGTATATTTGTGTTATTTAAAAATTTTTGCATTTATTACTTTGTATTTCTGTACCTACTGTAACAATTCAATGTTCTTGAACCCAGGACATACTTGAAAACGAGAGAAATCTCAATGTATCCTTCTTGGTAAAATACTTTATAAATAAAATAAATATGGGTTTCGATACGTGATGGAAATTCAGTTTGAATATCGGCTCTCGCAGCTATATTTTTCAATGGAAATATTGGCTTTAGTGATTCAATTCGAATTTATCAGTAGGCCGATAACTAAAAAAATATCAAATGCTAACTGGTGTTGATAAAAGGATTTTCAGGCAGGGAAACCGGAACATCTCACTGAAATCTCACCGAATATCCTTAATTTTAATTTATGTGTTGATTTATCGATTGACAGCAAACCTTAACCATAAAAATAACCCTAACCCTGAACATTTCTTTGAGTTGGGATTATTTGTAGGGTCAGGGTTATTAGTAGCGATTAATTAGATCCGCTTTCTTGTACAAAAAAAACCCCTAAGGCTAGGGTCAGACTAACGCATTTTTCGCGCTGTCCGTGAAAAAGTGCGTTCGAATGAATGGACGCATTTTTTCACGGAATACGCGATAGCGGTCATACGATGTGCATTTTCATTCGTGATTTTGTACGGTTATCAATATAACACTTATGCGTCTGGACGTTATGTTGGCCGGACATTAGCAGCGTCTGATGTCTCCTAATCACACACACACGCCGCTAGCAGACGCAGCGCACTCTGTACGTCAGTACTAGCGGTTTGATGTTCTCAAAAAAATGCGTTCGTTTGCCATTTGCGTTGCACGGCCGCACTTTTGTGCGGACGTTCTTCGTATGCTGCCCGGCATTGGACGTAATTTGCTGCTAGCGCGGCCGTGATTTAATGCGGCTAAACGCACGTTAATACTGCGTTAGTCTGACCTTAGCCTTAGTTTATCGACAAGAGGCCATTTATGAAATGTCGGCTGCAGCTGAATTGTTTCAATTGAACCTGCCGATATATATTTAAAATATCTATTTAAATGACTATTTAATCGAGTCAATAGTGTCTCAATTCTAATAGGTTTGATAACGTGGGGAGGTGCTAGTGGCTAAAAGTTTGCAATGGATTTTTCATGTTCTTTAGCTGCGCTGGAATCTCAGGAGATCAGCAGTTTCAAATATACGCAAACCACCACTTTCAGAAATCCAAGGTCTACGTCAATGAACCTCATGCCCTTGGCAATGTTTGTATGCTTTACTTTTTCGTAATGAGCTTGCATTAAGAAGCAGGTAGACATGTGTACATCTCTCAAATTCTTACTTAAAAATGTCATAGAGGGATTTGACCTAAAGCAAAAATGCACAGAAGCACATTTTTGAAGATTTAGCTTCCTGTTATCCTACAAGAGGTCACTGAAAGGTTGAATGACAAATAGACTTTGACTGAAAATCCATGTCGGAGGTAGTTTATGAGTCTACTTTACCATATGGCCAGCTTGTTCTGCCTTCCAAATAAATTTTCCAGGATTAACTAGATGAGGATCCTTTGTTCTTTGTGCCTACAGAAGTACCGGCTACACCAGTCAAACGATTGTTTAGGCCTGTTGGGCCTCTTCGTGAAGGTGTAGCTGATTGTCCTCTAAGCGCAATAAATAAGGGATTTGGGATTGTTTTAGCCTGAAAATTTGTGGTGAGCAAATAAGTAACGAGCACTGTGGTTTTGAGAACCAGATGTGGACTCCTTGTTAGCTGTGTTTAGAGAGGTATCATTATAAATCTCTAATGAAGAAGACCATCATAGGTCGACAATATCATCAGGCATTACTGAACCTTTTATACCGTGGAAACTTCCTTGGCAGGTTGGCTCTGGTTGTCCTCTTGGGTGGAAGCAGATTGATTTGGCTATGGTATAGTTTCTTCTATAATGGCACAAATGAGCTTAATGTATGACACCTGAGTCAGGACTCGCTGTAGAAATGTCCCATGTGTCGATGTTCTTTACTTCATTCTTATTACTATCTTTTCGCTCACCTTCCAGCTAAATACGCATTAAAGTATAAATTATGTCCTATCCAAATCAAATATCAAGAACATTCAAGAAAATCCAACATATACAGTTGTGTTCAAAATTATTCAACCCCCACTGAAATTGAGTGTTTTGGCCAGTTTGACATTGATTTTGATCATTCAGTCATCTTGCTTACAATTAAATCAAAGAGGCACGTGTAGGTCAAACAAATATAACATAACATTTATAATGAAATAACCACAAATGTCTTTTCTGTGCTTACATCATTATTAGTTTTATTCAACCCCAAGTGACATTCAATCTTAGTACTTAGTACAACATCCTTTTACAGTTATAACAGCTTTTAAACGTGAAGCATAGCTTGACACAAGTGTCTTGCAGCGATCTACGGGTATCTTCGCCCATTCGTCATGGGCAAAAGCCTCCAGTTCAGTCACATTCTTAGGCTTGCGCACTGCAACTGCTTTCTTTAAGTCCCACCAGAGGTTCTCAATCGGATTTAAGTCAGGTGACTGCGATGGCCACTCCGAAATGTTCCAGCCTTTAATCTGCAACCATGCTCTAGTGGACTTGAAGGTATGCTTGGGATCATTGTCCTGTTGAAAGGTCCAACGTCTCCCAAGCCTCAGGTTTGTGACGGACTGCATCACATTGTCATCCAATATCTCCTGGTACTGAAGAGAATTCATGGTACCTTGCACACGCTGAAGCTTCCCTGTACCTGCAGAAGCAAAACAGCCCCAAAGCATGATTGACCCCCCGCCATGCTTCACAATAGGCAAGGTGTTCTTTTCTTAATAGGTCTTGTTCTTCCTCCTCCAAACATAGCGTTGATCCATGGGCCCAAACAGTTCTAATTTTGTTTCATCAGTCCACAGAACACTATCCCAAAGCTTCTGTGATTTGTCCACATGACTTTTGGCATACTGCAGTCGACTCTTCTTATTCTTTGGAGACAGCAAGGGGGTGCGCCTGGGAGTTCTGGCATGGAGGCCTTCATTACGCAGTATGCGCCGTATTGTCTGAGCTGAAACTTCAGTACCCACATCTGACAAATCTTTTCTCAGTTCCTCAGCAGTCACACAGGGACTTTTCTCCACTCTACGCTTCAGGTAGCGCACAGCAGTCGAAGTCAGCATCTTCTTTCTGCCACAACCAGGTAGCGTTTCAAAAGTGCCCTTTGCCTTGAATTTGCGAATGATGCTTCCTATGGTCTCTCTTGGTATGTTTAACATCTTTGCAATCTTCTTATAGCCATTGCCCTTCCTGTGAAGAGTAATCACCTCTTCTCTTGTCTTCCTGGACCATTCTCTTGACTTCACCATGTTTGTAACCACACCAGTAAATGTCTAGAAGGAGCTGAGTATCACAGTCATTTTAAAGCTGCCTAATTGGTGCTTATTATGCTTTATTGCTGCTCCGTGACATCCACAGGTGTTTTCAATACCTGATTGAAAACACTTGAATGAACCTCTGTTCTTCAGAGTGGTAGTCTTTAAGGGGTTGAATAATTGTGTCAATGAAGAATTCACAAAAGAAACATTTAGTACTGTATTACAAAACCAATTGATGTCATTTTAGTTGCATATGGTTCTTTAAAAAGTCCTTGTAGGATTTCATTCTGAATACAATTACAAATGTACACTAAATTCCCTAAAACCCTTTACAGCATTGGGGGTTGAATAATTTTGAACACAACTGTATGTTGGTGCTTCCATTACTGTCAACCACGTTTAGCCCAGGGTTTGAAAATCCTGATTTTCGTTAAAAATAATCATGATTCCTTCTACGTTTCATTGTATAGAGTGATGAAAAGAACAAATGGTCAGGCCAGACGTTGTCATGGGTGGTGCCAATGTCTGGTAGAAACCTACAGAACCTAGAATAAAAATATCCCATAAGCCAAGAGCAGTACCGATTCCTTGATACGGTTGGATTTTGTCTTGATGGCAATGAATAATAACCCAAACACACAGAGAAAATGCCCAGCTACCTAGTCCAGTCCTTGTACTGGATGGGTATAGGAGAAATAAAGACAAATGGAAAACATATATTTTAAAATAAACATAAACCCACAAAAAAGGAGATATAGTCATAAAACAGCTGAGGTTGAGTACAGGAGATATACACTACAGTGAGAGAACTATGTCGGGTCGAGTTAATAACCAGAAATATGATAATAAACAATATAACGAGATAGAGGGACTGCGAACAGAACCACAATCAAATGACTGAGAAGACCTGAAATAAGAGTAGGCAGTTTGTGATTGAGTCACGTCATGAATGAGCGCTAGACTGTGTGCCTCTGGAATGACGCACGCTGACCAGTTACTGATAAAAGGTCCTGCAATTGTAGAATTTCTTGTTTCGCGTCATTAACTTTACAGGATGCAACATGATCATCGTCAATTTGAAGCAGCGATGCCAAGCTCATGTCAATAATATGCCACGTAGTCTCGTCAACATGATCAACGTCAACCTGAAGCAGCGATGCCAAGGACATGTCAATAATATGTAGCGGAGTCTCGTTAACGGAATGCTGCGGGATCATGTCAACAGGAGTGTGTGAAACATTAGCATAGGTAAGGTTTAAAGTCATGGATACAGTGACACAGGGAAAAAAAATATAAACAGTTAAGTTTTGGGACTAAATTTTTTACTTTTTTATTCTTCTGACTAGACACTCAAAGACATAGCGCCCTATTCCAAGGTTGGTGTTAATTTAACCAGAGCTGTAAACTTGCTAGAGCCATTATAGTCTATGGAGTTGTTACATTTACAACAGCTCTGGTTAAGTTAGCACCAACCTTGGAATATGGCCCATAATCAGTCTGTAGTGTTGGATATGCTTGATTACAGAGCATTTAATTGTCATCACAATATGGGAGATACGCTATCACATCTATTATACGTTCTTTGCTTAATTATACAACAATTTAGCTGTCTGCAAGGTTTGCATTTCTTGAACCCCCCCTGCCCATCATCATGGTGTAAACTGCATCATATTTAAAAAAAAAAATTTATTAGATCAGACCGCCTTGGTCTGTTTTGCTACTATGTGGATTGTGTTTTTTTTACCATGAATAAATATTTAATTGTCGGAACCAATCCTACATTGGGTTCATGTCCATCATGATTTCCTCTTTGTAAAAAATCCATTACTCTTCAGTACAATACTTAAAGAGCACAATATGAACTTGTTCCATTGACCATGTGTTTCGTGTAGCAGTTTGTAGAATGGTCTGAATGACCAATCCTACATTGGGTTCATGACCATGTCCATCATGATTTCCTCTTTGGAAAAAATCCATTACTCTTCAATACAATACTGAAAGAGCACACTATGAACGAACTGTTCCATTGACCATGCGTTTTGCGTAGCAGTTTGAGAATGGTCTGAATGTTGGCTTTACATACCATAAATCCATAAATATGGAGTCCCATTTAATTCAAGCTCTCATATATTTGTCATCTTAGTTCTCCCATAAATATAAAGTTGGTTGATGGTGTCTTACACGTTCCAGCTTATCTACAATATCTACAAATGTCATGTACGAACGCCCAGAGGACTGTCTTGCTCCTGGAGGTAAAAAGCCCTTTGCTTTATATAACAACTTTCATTAAAGGTTTGACATCTCTGGCTTTTCTGCAAAGCCTCAGCCGACACATTATCCGACTTTTATTTTATCATTTTACTTTTTCTTATGGCACCCTGGAGGGGAAAGAAAAGAAGAAAATAGACAATCGTATTGGTTTAACGAATGACATACTCAATCCGAAACGTAATCCCTGCAACACTTGACAAACGATCATTCATTTTCTTCATACCATCATCTCTGTTCCCCTTGGGTTCTTCTGATTAATGCATTCTTGCCAAATCTAGTCTTTGTACCAACCGTCCTTCATTTAGACTAAACATGTATTAGTTTGTTGTTTCGGCGAAACACAAAGCAACAAGCTCATTACGACCGAGAGAGAGCAGGTCTACTCTGCGTTTTTACTCAGCAGTAAAGAAAGAGAGAAAAATCGTAAATTCTGAATATCTTGGCAAAAAACAATGCTGGCCTCTATTAGCATTCTCTCATTACTCACCTTCTTTCCAATTGGCCTTTCCAAAAAAATATTTTTAGAGCATTACTGCCTGTTGGAACATTTGTTAAAATTCGCATAGTTCCTGTTTTATTGACTCAACACATTGGGGGTATATTTAGAAGTATATCGATTCCGTAGTGCCAAAAACAAAATAAAATGTTGGCTTGATGAGAATAAATGAAATCGCTTAACTTATTTGATGCAAGCTAAGAGAAGAATTAATTAATGAGTAACAGTGTGTTGGTTACCTATTTGGGTTACTACCAAAACGTAGGGATGCCATTCCCTGTATTATGATGTGGGGTGGACAAAATCCCCCCATTTTTGCTATATTCCCACGATAGATATATTGACCGAATTCTGGTTTTCAGGTCACCATAATTAAATGTTTAAAGAATAAACCTAATACAAACAAAAATGTTAATGATTAGGCTATTTAATAAACATTTTCTAGTTATTTCACACATACTTTATCTAAATAAATGGTTTTATTGAGTGTACCCAATTTGTTCTGCAAAGAAATGATCTTCTAACTCATTATTTCGATCCATGATTGGACTTTATTAATCAAAATTTCATATATTCCCCAATACGTTCGACTGACTTTGTATTTGCGTATAATGACACGGCTATTAGCATTTGCCAGAAATCCACGCTAATAACGTTAAATAGTCCGGACTCGCATCTAATGTGATTGTTGGGCTGCCAAGTTACTGTAATTGGTCTTCGTGACCTCAAATTCAAGTAATTGGTTCAAAATATGATAAAGTTCTTGATGTTTCTTGACTTCAGCTCAAAACAAAATGAAGTAAATAAAACTAAAGCAATAAGTAAAGCAAACTAAACTTACACGTGGCAAAAATTATTCCATGGCAAGAGAAACAAATATCTATAGCAATAAAACGTTGAGACACCACCACTGTACTGTCAGATCCTGTTTAGAGAATGCTCTATAAATGGAAATAGAAGTAATTCTGCTTTAGTAACCGACTCACTGGAGCTCATGGGGGTTGAAGAATGTTATGAGCAAATCAACATCATAAACAAGGTATCATTTGCCTCATATCACAGGGGGGGGGTATTTGGGAAAATTGAGAATTTGGGCATTGCAGGAACTTTTTCCTGTTTGTTGGGTTTTTGTTGAATCACAAGTCAACTGACTAAACCATTCACTAAACAACAATCCAAAGGCAACAAAATAGATAGGTGAATATATGAAAAAAGTTTTAGTGCCGATATTACAAGTGGACCGCCATGTCTTACCACTTGTCCAGCAGTACCGGCAGTACTTGTCCACTTGTCCAGCAGTACCAGGTGGGTGGAGTAGAGGTAACATCACTGCTCTGCATGGAGAGAGCCTGTGGAGTCATGGGTTCGATCCCAGCGAGCAAACCTCTCCAGTAAGTGTCCTTGGGCAAGACACCTAACGGTACATACTCACCACCCAGGACATACTTGAAAACGAGAGAAATCTCAATGTATCCTTCCTGGTAACAATACTTTCTCAAAAAAATTCCACTGGTATAAGATCGAAAAATGTGGCTTTGCCATATGAATAATAATCTACTCGGCACAGCTCAAAAGTTTTCATGATTATTATGACATTTTATTGTAAATGAAAAAGATTTTGTATTGTTTTCTACAGATTTTGCCTGCTTTAAGTTGAGCGCCCAATTTCTATTGAAATACTTGTAAAGTCAAATGACAAAACCATTCACTAAACAAGAATCCAAAGTCAACAAAATAGGTAGGTGAATATTTGAAAAAGGTTTCAGTGCCAATATTACAAGTGGAACTCCATGTCTTACCACTTGTCCACCAATTCCACTGGTATAAGATCGAAAAATGTGGCTCTGCCATATGAATAGTAATCTACTCGGCACAGCTCAGAAGTATTGAAATACTTAGCTACTCGGTCTGAATGTATAACCCATTTAATTGTTAAAGGGAAACTCTTTGGATAAAATGACAGTGGGGAAATGGAGGGGTTAAACATTAACACCACTGCAACCCCCTCCTGTCTGAACTCTTTAGATTGTTTGAAAACTCACCTTAAACCAAACTCTGGGCTGCCTTGGAGCTGGCTGGCATAATAAACGTCCAGCTTGGTACCTGTCATGGCCTGGAGGAAACTGGACAATCAAGTGACCGTCCAGCCAATGCAATGGATCCCATTGCCAGTTGCATTCAGAGCCACTGGACAAGAGTCATGATGTCCAGGAACCTTAAACCATCCCTTGCCCTTGGATTTATCTCCTACACTCAGAGAGTTGAATCAGCTCTCCAAGAACCTACCAGATGGGGGAGAAGGATGAAAGCAGACAGGTCACTTTGACCACTCAAAACACATTGACTGGTCACAGTGTGTAGAGTTTCCCCTTAAATTATATACCAAGGGCTCTATTACATTCTTTGCGCATTTGTTTCTGCGCGCGCAAATGCGCATTTGCGCAGGGGGAAAAACCCTTTGCGCTGAACGTCTTATTACAACATTCGTGAAAACGATGAGCGTTCTCGTTTAACGCGGATGGACCTGCGCGAGCGTGATGAACTGTGCGCGTCCTATACTTAACATTGTGAGCACAAATTGGTTCGTGCGCTGGTACGCGGGTGGTATTACAATCGATGCGCATCTTTTTACGAACGACCTTTGCGCCCATTATTTTAACGTCTTTGAAAAGCTGGTGGTAACTGAAATCTGACCGTTCTGGCCGACACGAAAAATGCCAGCACGAAAAAAAAAAATACAGCACAGTCTAGTTACACATTCTACACATACCCAAACAATAAAATTGTGAATTCGTACATGTTTTTATTATTGCTGCAGCATGTATACTCAGATTTACTTTGACAGTCGCAAAAACGTAAGTGAGTCAATTAAGGTAAATTGATGTCAATTAAGGTTCTTAATTCTGATTGGCTGAATCCTGCGAAAAAAACAGTCCGCACACGGATTTACGTGCGCTACGTTACTGTGCGCGTATTACTCTTCATTTTGCACGTCGTTTTTACGAACGTTATTTTGGACGGATGAGAAAATGCTTTCTGATCGTAACACCACGTTAATTTTTGCGCGATAACGCTTAATGCCGCGTGCAAAAAAAATCGCGCTGCGCGGACGAATTTGCGCGAAGAATGTAATGGGGGCCTAAATGTTCTCAATGGGTAGTTTATTCACGTCCTCTGCTATTCCCTGTTGTCGAAAAAAAAAGAATATCCATAAGTCTATGGGAAATGACTTGCCAACACGTAGCTTAAATCTTAATTATTCCCTAATTAATCTGATCTGACCCACATTGGATTTCAAAGCGGTCTGTGCATGACTACGAATACAAGAATGAGCACGGTTATTTGTTGCATTGCACGCAACATTTTACACAATTATAATTAAAGGCCAATTGGCACTAATCACGAATTTGTGAACAACAGCAGAATTCCTGGCACCGGCAAATGTTTATTAAATATTCTTTTATTTCTTTCCACTAAAAACATTAGGGTTTAAAGCCAGGGGAATTGATTTACTTCTTGGTTCTCATTATCAAACAGATTTTTAAGCACTGCTTTGGGTTATTTGTATGTTTAGGTCTGTTGGACTGAATAGTTAACTTATTGCAAACATTAATACTGACGTTTTTATTTTGCGTTGTAAATCGAGCATAGACTTCAACGCTGCTCACAGTAGTCGTTAAAACAGTGTATGTGTCTTTGTGCTTTAATCAAACTATACATTTAATATGATAAATATTCTTAATATGTTTGCCAAAATAATTTTTTTTCCAGTGGGAGGAATAGTTGCATAATTTCCTTGGTTTGTCTAGAAAAGAAGAATTGGTCATGCAAGTACAAACTACTGTTGCAAGCTAGTTTGCTGTGTTCACCCTACACAACTCAACCAGTCTGTCTGGGAAAGGCCATGGTATTTGAGGTTGGTGCTAATTGTAGGTGAAGCCCGAGGGAATAGGTTCTTGTGTCCTCCAGGGTAGATTGGGCTGTTGTGTTGTGGCATGGATTTCAGAATTCTTGGGCTACATTACAATCTTGGTGCTAACGTTAGCGGTCACCTGAGTGAGCCCTGGTAGCCACCGCGTATTACAATCCAAACGCTAACGGGTTAAGAAACCCGTTAGCGTTTGGTACCTTGCGCTGTACTGCGCGAGGTTACTGTACTTTGCGCTCCCTATACTTAACATCGGGAGCGCAAGTGTTAATCAGCGTTAGGATTACAAAGATTACAAAGTAATCCTGACACTGATTAACGTCCGGCTGCGGTTAGCAAAAAGTTAACCACAGCCTGGACTTGGTGCTAACGGATTCCGCTGGTGCAGAATCCGGCAGCACCAGCCAAACCCCCCCCCCAAAAAATATCCAGATACTCACCCCATATCCCGCGGCAAGGACCGCGGCTCCGTCCGCCTCCTCTGTCCGGCGGGAGCAGGGAGAGACTTCCCCCAGTATCTCGCTGCTGATCACTACGCCGACCTGCCGGATCTAGAGGCGAGATCCGGCAGGTCATGTTAGCACCCTCTAACAATGCAGGCAGCTTTCAAGGGCCTGCATTGTAATAATTTGGCAATAAAGCGGGGGCACTAGGGAGAAAACTGCGGGCTCAGTTTTTTTCTCCCTAGCGTCCCCGTTTTACTGCGAAATATGTAATGTAGCCCCTTGAGGGGTTATTCAGAGACATTTCGGTGCTCTCTCGTTCCCCGCAGGTCCCTGCTCTTCGGTGAATCAAGATTCCCCACCCTGCGGTGTATTCAGCATTCACCGCAGGGTCCCCGGAGTGCAGGGAAAACCCGCCGAAAACCTGCCGCAATCTTGCCGAAAACCCACCAAAAACTCTCCAGAACCGCCGGAAATACCATGCCAAACACGCCAGAAAAGCCGATGAGCCACCGAACACAGCGTAGAGCAGCCGCCGGAAAAAGCCGACAAACTGACGATCGGGGTTAAAAGAAAAACAAAAACAATACGCTTCAATATTGAAACGCTGTTTGCAAAAAAAACTACTAAACGAAAATGTCTGGTGTTTACACATAAGATCCTATGAATGATAATAAAAAGGTCTGTTACAGAAAAATGAAAAAAGGTTTTCAAAAGAGTAGAAAATAAATTTTGCCCAAAAATCCCAAAAAATGCCTAAAATATTCTAAAAAATCTATAAATAAAGAGACTTTTTATGAATCCGAACACTGCCGGGCAGCATCTCTACAGAATAATAATGCAGCATATGAATCCTCACACTGCCGGGCAGCACCTCTACAGTATAATAATGCAGCATATGAATCCACACACTGCCGGGCAGCATCTCTACAGAATAATAATGCAGCATATGATTCCGCACACTGCCGGGCAGCATCTCTACAGTATAATAATGCAGCAAATGAATCCGGACACTGCCGGGCAGCACCTCTACAGTATAATAATGCAGCATATGAATCCTCACACTGCCGGGCAGCACCTCTACAGTATATAATGCAGCATATGAATCCACACACTGCCGGCAGCACCTCTACAGAATAATAATGCAGCATATGAATCCTCACACTGCGGGCAGCATCTCTACAGTATAATAATGCAGCATATGAATCCACACACTGCCGGGCAGCACCTCTACAGTATAATAATGCAGCATATGAATCCTCACACTGCCGGGCAGCACCTCTACAGTATAATAAGGCAGCATATGAATCCACACATTGCCGGGCAGCACCTCTACAGTATAATAATGCAGCATATGAATCCTCACACTGCCGGCAGCACCTCTACAGTATAATAATGCAGCATATGAATCCACACACTGCCGGGCAGCATCTCTACAGTATAATAATGCAGCATATGAATCCTCACACTGGCGGGCAGCACCTCTACAGAATAATAATGCAGGATATGAATCCGGACACTGCCGGGCAGCACCTCTACAGTATAATAATGCAGCATATGAATCCTCACACTGCCGGCAGCACCTCTACAGTATAATAATGCAGCATATGAATCCGCACACTGCCGGCAGCACCTCTACAGAATAATAATGCAGCATATGAATCCTCACACTGCGGGCAGCATCTCTACAGTATAATAATGCAGCATATGAATCCACACACTGCCGGGCAGCACCTCTACAGTATAATAATGCAGCATATGAATCCACACACACTGCCGGGCAGCACCTCTACAGTATAATAATGCAGCATATGAATCCACACACTGCCGGGCAGCATCTCTACAGTATAATAATGCAGCATATGATTCCGCACACTGCCGGGCAGCACCTCTACAGTATAATAATGCAGCATATGAATCCACACACTGCCGGGCAGCATCTCTACAGTATAATAATGCAGCATATGAATCCTCACACTGCCGGGCAGCACCTCTACAGTATAATAATGCAGCAAATGAATCCGGACACTGCCGGGCAGCACCTCTACAGTATAATAATGCGGCATATGAATCCACACACTGCCGGGCAGCACCTCTACAGTATAATAATGCAGCATATGAATCCGGACACTGCCGGGCAGCACCTCTACAGTATAATTAATGCAGCATATGAATCCACACACTGCCGGCAGCACCTCTACAGTATAATAATACGGCATATGAATCCACACACTGCCGGGCAGCACCTCTACAGTATAATAATGCAGCATATGATTCCGCACACTGCCGGGCATTATTATACTGTAGAGGTGCTGCCCGCAGTGTGAGGATTCATATGCTGCATTAACTATACTGTAGAGATGCTGCCGGCAGTGTGAGGATTATATGCTGCAATATTATACTGTAGAGGTGCTGCCCGGCAGTGTGAGGATTCATATGCTGCATTAACTATACTGTAGAGATGCTGCCCGGCAGTGTGAGGATTATATGCTGCAATATTATACTGTAGAGGTGCTGCCCGGCAATGTGCGGAATCATACGCTGCATTATAAATAGTATCAATATCTTGTACTGTTAGACTGGGGATTTAGGGAAAAGCTAATTAAATATTTTAAATAATATGTTATTGATGTAGAAAGAAAGCACTGGAACTAGTGAAAAAAAGTGACTGACATTCCGAAATCAGCAACGGAGCCGAAATGGACTCGAAACGATACGAAATTCCGGAATCAGCAATGGAACCGAATCAGACTCGAAACAATACGAAAATACGATGTCCGAAATTAACCGAAACGGACCCGAAATCGTGAATAGAACGAAAACGACTTGCGATTTTACAAATTTCACGTTCATACGAAATAACGAAATAATTTTGTTTCGGAAATTATTTTGGAAGGTGTGTATTTCGTTTCCGATCCGATTCAGAACATTGGATGAATCCAAAGCACCGAATCGGCCCGTTTTGTGAAAAAAAACGAATCGGTACTAAACGAAATGCACATCCCTAATATAAATAACGTTGTTAAATTCCGGGCAGAGCTGCCATCAGTAATATTGGGGCCCCTTACTGACCTATAGGTCGGAGCCCCCTTTCTCTCAGCAGGTCGTACCATTTGACATTTTCTTTTTCTTCTCTTTCTATTGTTTTGCAGGGAGAGGGTTAAATCCGTGGTGGTCCTCCCTGTTGGGAGAGAGTTTGATATTCACCTCTAGCTGGTGCAGGCCATACTAATCACTCCCTCAGCCCTAGATGCTGTGGCCCACCGGGGAATTATTGGTTTCTTTGTAGGCCAGTCCTGGGTAGCATAGAGCGACACTTACATTGTCAGCACTTAGACAAGTTGCACAGGGATTGGCAGCATTTGGGCCCCACAGTAGTCACAGGGCCCTTGAGCGTATTGTGGGCTGGCACCCCATTCCATGTAACTCTCTGTGGTGGATTTTTACGCTTGTGCATATTTTGTGATATAATTCTAAATTAGAATGAGTGACGGTGTCACCCTAAAGGCGGGTGTCACCTGGTGCGGGCCGCACCCCCCGCCCCCACGTTACGACGCCACTGATTCTAATACAGATGGACTTTAGCGTCATTCGATTCCCTTTAGAGGATTCCAGTTGGGTCGCATGTGTTACCACAAAATGTATCCGTGTCTGCATGTGGTCTCTTCGCATTTTGCCCCCGGATACTAACAGGGTTATCCAAAGAGATCCGAATTGCTTGAGAAAGGTAACCGAATGCTGAAAATCAGTGTTCGGTTACCTTTCCTGGCCATTCGGTTATCCAGAGAGCAGGCAATTCGCCAAATCCTGGCGAATTGCCTGCACATACGGTGCCTGTTCGGTGCCTGTTCGAGGGCAGTGAATCCCCATGAAAAAGCACTGCTTCGGCTATTCAGAGAACACAAACCAGCAGTGAAAGGTTCCCCTAATGCCCTGCATTCGGTGGTTTAATTCGGCAAGTTTATTCAGGAGAATCCCATAGGTTTCAATGTTAAAAATATTCCCGTTTTAATTCAATATCTAATAAACCGTTCATTATAAAATTCTGCAGCAAAAAGTCTCTTTATTTATAGATTTTTTAGGATACTTTAAGCATTTTTCAGATTTTTTTTTTTTTTTTAAAAGTCCGATTTTTTTTTATATTTTTTTTTCAGTTTACTTATTTATTTTGTAACAGCCCTCTTTATTATCATTCCCTGGACCTCCTGTGAAAATTTCAGACATTTTCGCTCAGTAGTTTCTTTGCAAACAGCGTTTCATTTTCCCAGATTCATACAAATGGTTTTTCTAATTTATTCACTGCCTCCTCTACGTCACAGCTGCTTCGGCTCTGTGTGATTCGGCTCCTTTTCGGCTCCTGTTCGGCTCCTGTTCGGCTTTTTCGAAGGTTAATCCAGATGTTTTTGCTTGTTTTCAGCGTGCATTCGGTTAGTTTTCGGCAGGTTTTCGGCAGCTTTTCCCTGCAATTCGGGGACCCTGTGCTGTTTGCTGAATACACCGCAGGGTCACCGAAATGCAATCGGCAAAAGGAACCGAATTGAAGAGAACGAAAAGTCACAGAACGTGCGGTGACTTTTCGAATCTCTTTGGATAACCCTGTTAGTTTTCAAAGGCAGCCTAATGTTTCCCTGATTAAATTAAAGCAACCCTTTCCAAAGCCTTTGATAAGCGCGTCCTGAATCAATCGCTTGGGATCGGGCACCGTTCGTCTCACTCGCGGAGAGACTCGATATGTGACTGCTTTACAATCGGTGCTATTTGCTCTCAGAAGACATTTTTGTGGGTTAAGTAAACATTTTAACAACTTGTTTCCAGCATTTTAACAGCCTTGTAAATAAGCTCTGTGATGGGATAAAGAAGGGGTCTCGTAGGAAAGCACGACGAAACCACAATCAAAGGTTGAATTGGGAAAGGCCGCTTCTTAAAGGGAGCGAAACGAAAAAACATTTTGTTTCCATGTGTTAAATAATTTTATCAGTTACTACCATAATCTATATCTGGTCTGGTTACCTCAGATACTGCGGGCCCGATTACGGGCACTATTACACTTTTCGCGCCCAATTTTGCGCGTGCACAAAAACGCATTAACGCGAGGGGCAAAACCTTCGCGCAGAACTTCGTATTACAATGTCTGCGCAAAAAATGCGCACTAACGTCTACCGCGGGTGAGCCTGCGCTATCCCCT
This sequence comes from Leptobrachium leishanense, assembly GCA_009667805.1. Classification (NCBI taxonomy): domain Eukaryota; kingdom Metazoa; phylum Chordata; class Amphibia; order Anura; family Megophryidae; genus Leptobrachium; species Leptobrachium leishanense. Next base: position 62,878,362 of record CM019063.1, read on the forward strand.
TGCGAGCGTAATGTACTTTGTGTGTCCTATACTTAACATTGTGAGCGCAAATGCGTTTGTGCGCTGGTACGCGGATGGTATTACAATCTATGCGCAAATTTTAACGGACAACGTTTGTGCGCATAATTTTAACGGACAAAGTTTGTGCGCATAATTTTAACGAACAACGTTTGTGCGTATAATTTTAACGTCTTTTAAAAGCTGGTGGTAACGGCAAATCTGAACGTCCTGGCCGAAACCAAATACACCAGCACGAAGAAAAAAAATACAGCAAAGTATAGTTACACATTCTACACATACCCAAACAATAAAATGGAGAAGTTTTGCGTGTTTTTATTATTGCTGCAGCATATTATTATTATTATTATTCTTTATTTATAAAGCGCCAGCATATTCCGCAGCGCTGTACAATAAGCACAGTATAGACAGGGTTACAATACATTGAACAACATTTGACAAACAGTACAGGAGGAGATGAGGGCCCTATTCCCGTAGGAACTCACAATCTGGGAGGGTTGAGGTTGGAAACAGGAGGAGAGGACTGTAAGGTGAGAGTGATTGATGGTTGCGTCAGTGAGTTGGGTGGTAGGCTTCCCTAAATAGGAATGTTTTCAGGGAGCGTTTGAAGGAAGAGAAGTTAGGGGAAAGTCTGACAGTACGAGGGAGAGCGTTCCAGAGAGTGGGGGCTGCGCGTGAGAAATCCTGCAGTCTATCATGGGAAGAGGTGATGCGGGGAGAAGCTAGGCGCAGGTCACTGTTTGACCTTAGGGAGCGGGCTGGGGTGTATTTGGTGATTAGTGAGGACAGGTAGTGGGGAGCTGAGTTAGTGAGGGTTTTGTAGGTAAGGATAAGGATTTTGAACTTAATTCTGCAGTGGATGGGGAGCCAGTGAAGGGACTCGCAGAGGGGAGCGGCAGAGACAGAGCGGCGGGTGAGGTGAATTAGCCTGGCGGAGGCGTTCAGGATGGATTGTAGGGGGGAGAGGTGGGACAGAGGGAGGCCAGATAAGAGATTATTGCAATAGTCGAGTCGGGAGATTACCAGGGCGTGTATGAGTTGTTTTGTGGTGACAGCGGTAAGAAATGGCCGAATTCTGGAAATATTACGCAGTTGTATCGGCAGGAGGAGGAAAGAGACTTGATGTGGGGGATGAAGGAAAGAGCAGAGTCAAGTGTAACTCCAAGGCAGCGAACTTGGTTTGATGGGGAGATGGTGATACCCTCCACCGTGATAGAGAAGTCAGGAGGTGGGGAGGCATTGGAGGGAGGAATAAGTAGGAGTTCAGTCTTTGACATGTTGATCTTTAGGTGGTGGGAGGCCATCCAGGAGGAGATGCCAGATAAACAGTCACTGGCTTTTGAGAGGACAGGGGGAGAGATATCAGGGATAGAGAGGTAGATCTGAGTGTCATCAGCGTAGAGGTGGTAATTAAAGCCAAAGCTGTTGATGATTTTGCCCAGGGAGGAGGTGTAGATGGAAAAGAGCAGAGGACCAAGGACAGAGCCTTGAGGTACACCAACAGATAGAGGCAATGAGGAGGAGGAGTTACCAACAAAGGACACACAGAAGGACCTGTTGGATAAATAGGAGTCAACCCAAGCAAGTGCAGTGTCACCGAGACCCAGAGAGTTGAGGGTCTGTAGAAGGAGGGGGTGGTCAACAGTGTCAAAAGCAGCCGAGAGGTCAAGCAGGATGAGAATAGAATAGTGGCCGTGTTTTTTAGCCGTTAGGAGGTCGTTGGTGACTTTGGTGAGGGCAGTTTCAGTTGAGTGTAGGGGACGGAAGCCAGATTGCAGGGGGTCAAGTAGGGAATTGGAGGACAGGAAGAGGGAGAGGCGGTTGAAGACTAGTTTTTCTAAGAGCTTTGATGTGAAGGGAAGCAGGGATACAGGGCGGTAGTTGGATGGAGAGTTGGGGTCTAGGGATGGTTTCTTTAGTAAAGGGGTAACTAGCTCGTGTTTGAAGGCGGATGGAGAGGAGCCAGTGGAGAGAGATAGGTTGAAGATGTGTGTGAGAGCAGGGGTGAGGGAGGAGGAGAGGGGAGGAATTAGATGTGAGGGAATGGGGTCGAGCGGGCACGTGGTGAGATGTGAGGAGGACAATAAGGAATTGACTTCCTCCTCAGTGGCTGGGAGGAAGCGGCAGAGGGTGGCAGAGGGGACCTGTGGGAGTGGAGGTGGCAGATAACTATCTTGTGTTGGGATGTTGCTTCTGATAGTTAGAGTTTTACTCAGGAAGTAGTCTGCCAGGTCTTGAGCGCTGAAGGCAGCTGTGGGGGGAGGTGCAGGTGGGTAGAGGAGGGTGTTGAAGGTGGACCAGAGCCGTTTAGGGTTGGAGGACAGCGTAGATATAAGAGATGAGAAGAAGGATTGTTTGGCCAAGTGGAGGGCAGAGGTGTATGACCGGAGAATAAACTTGAAGTGAACAAAATCAGCTTCAGAGCGGGATTTCCTCCAGGCACGCTCTTCAGTGCGGGAGCATCTTTGCAGGTAGCGAGTCTGGAGGGTGCGCCAGGGCTGAAGCTGGCGGTGTGGGGCCTTACAGAGTCGAAGAGGAGCAAGAGTGTCTAGAGCAGAGATAAGCGTAGTGTTGTAGTGATTAGTGGCAGCATCACGGCAGGTGAAGGATGAGGTGTGAGGGAGGTGGTGAAGTAGGTTGGAGAATTGATAGGGGTCCACAGCATGTAGATTTCTGCGAGTGTGTGTGCGGGGTGGGAGCAGGGTGTTTAGGAAGTCCAGATAGGTTGAAAGAGAGAAGGTGGTGGTCAGAGATGGGGAAAGGGCGACAGTTGAACTCAGAAATGGAGCAGAGGTTGGAAAAGACAAGGTCAATAGCGTGACCATCGCGGTGGGTAGGGAGGAGGGAGGATTGTGTGAGTCCAAGGGAGGACGTGAGTGAAAGAAATTCATATATACTCTTAACGGGAGACAATTAACTTAACGTGAGATAATTGTGGTTCTTAATTCAGATTGGCTGAATTGCGTGAAAAAACAGTCCGCACACCGATTTCTGCACGCAGCGTTAATGTGCGCGCGTTTTTGCGCGCGTTATTTTTTGACAGATGAAAAAATGCGCTCGGATTGTAATACCAGCTTTAATTTACGCACGTCAACATTTGACGCTGCGCGCAAAAAAATAGCGCTGCGCGTGTGCTTTTGCACGAAGCTGTTAATAGAGCCCAACATACTTAACGCTAACGTCAGTGCACATTGTATGAGCGTTAACGTTGGGTTAAGTGGCCCTATTACTGGATGACCATATTACATTCCGAAGGTTAACGGGTTAAAGAACCTGTTAGCAATTCGGAGATTGCGTTTTTCAGCGTGAGTTCACTGTACTTTGCGCTCTCTATGTATGTGCCGCTGGTGCCGGGAGGTGTATAAAGGGACTGTCTGACTTCGAAGGAAGTCAGACCGCCCTGTGACCCCGTCCTGGACGCATGGGGTCTCCCATTTCGCTGTGGAGACCCCATGACGTGTGGAGGTCGTCCTTCGCACACAGTGTGCTCACCCGAAGACGTCATCCGCAGTGAATGGGTTAAATTAGATCCATGAACCCCCTATCTCCCGATCCGTGGCAGCTAGGGGTTAATGTTTGGTATCGTTGGATCGACTAGAGCATGGCCTTTCCAACGATACCAAACAGGTTAAAAGTAAATAAAAAATAAATAAATAAAAATGAATATAAAAAAAATATTAAAATAATAAATTAAAAAGAAATAAAGTTTTTTTTTGTTTTTGGTTTTATTAATGCAGCAACATTGTTCCCATTTCAATTATAATGTGAACAATGATGCTGCACTACCGATTTTTGTATGGGGTGCGTTTCTTAAAAATCGCGTGATTTTTCCCCCCCAAAAAAATGTAACAAGTCCCCATTTCTAATTTTTTTAACAAGCGCAACTCATAGAAAATATAACTACAAACTGCAAAAAAAACCACTTTACACTTATAATAAAATATGGCTTCAAAACGCGTTTAAACATGATGAGCGAAAGCGGTAAAAATGAGCTCAGCACACAGACGTGAAATGGCTCAGCAGCGAAAGGGTTAAGTATACGGCATGTAAATACTGTATGCCTGAGGTAACCTACACATTCTGCATCAATTACCTTTATTTATAACTGTTAAGAGGAATGCACTTCCCATTGTTTATAACATTCCAACAGCTATTTGTTTCTGGCATCTTATAAAAGCAGGCTTTCTTTTTGTATCTTATCCTAATTTCAGACTTAACTGTGAAGAGCATGACTAATTATCTGCTTCAAGAATAATACTTCTCATTACTGCAGATTTACTGATCAATTCTTTCTTTATATATATTTTCTTTTGTTACATAAACACAATTAGAAATGGGATCAAACCCAGATAAAAAAAAAAAAAAAGAGCTGTACTTAAAATATTGCAATCACAGACTATGGAAGGTTACTTTGCTTGTACACATATCAGGGCATAATTAATGAGCAGAAGAAAGAAATGCTCGTTTCCAGGGCTGAATCCCAGAAACCAGAGATCTGTGGATCCAAAATATTTACTACTGGCGTCTAACTAATTTATATTGCACAGATTCATTCCTTTCTGGCTTCTAAAACTCTCCACCTGACTCTGAACTTCCATGAAAATAAGTGCAGCTTATACTTAGTTATATCCAGGGCTTTTTTTGAGGCTGTATGCACCGGTACGCCGTACCGGCACCTCATCGCCAGCCGCCCTTTGCTTTTATAATTTTAACAGCTCCGGTATCGGACTCTCAGAGTCCGAATCCGGAGCTGTCTGGTCGGCTCAGGGGCGGATCCAACTGCCGCCGCGTTCTCTCGTTCTACGAGTGGTCACCGGCATGGATATCTGCCGCTCGCCTGGGATCCATCCACCAGCCAGCCATGATCTTGCGAGATCGCAAAGTTCACTTGAACTCCGCGATCTCGTGAGATCACGGCTGGCTGGTGGATGGATCCCAGGTGAGCGGCAGATATTCATGCAGGCGGCCGTTCGTAGAAGGAAAGAACGCGGCGGCCGGCAATGACTCGGAGGGGCCTGCCTGGCAGAGGTGAGCTGGGGGCAATATATCCATGTGAGCTGGCCTGGGGCAATATATCCATGTGAGCTGGGGGCAATATATCCATGTGAGCTGGGGCAATATATCCATGTGAGCCTGGGGCAATATATCCAGTGTGAACTGGGGCAATATATCCATGTGAGCTGGGGCAATATATCCATGTGAGCCTGGGGCAATATATCCATGTGAGCCTGGGGCAATATATCCAGTGTGAACTGGGGGCAATATATCCAGTGTGAGCTGGGGGCAATATATCCATGTGAGCTGGGGCAATATATCCATGTGAGCCTGGGGCAATATATCCAGTGTGAACTGGGTGCAATATTTCCAGTGTGAATAAAAAGAGTATTTATTAGGACACGAAAAATCATCACAATAATAATTTTTTCTCTGGGCGTGAGAGTACCCCCTCCTATTTTCCCAGAAAAAAAGCACTGGGATATCATATATATTACAGTACAATGTAACAGAAAAAAATATATAAAAAATAACATTCATATTGATATAAATCACCTAAAGTGTTATTCAAAGAGAGACGAATTTGCCACCGAATTGCACCGAACAGTGAATTTCCCCATACGGTGCAATTTCGTGGCCATTCAGATATTCAGAAAGCTGACGATTCGCCAAATATTGTAGAGTACGATGTTAACATGGAAACGGTAAGGAAAAATCTGCAAGCGCACATTATCCTACTTACCGTCTCCATGTTAGCGTCCACCATGGAGTAGGACCCGTTATTTTTTATATGTAAGTAGATATTTATTAAACATTTAAAAAGAATTTAGGATAATTCATTCAGTGTATTTATTAAATGAACAATTAATAAAATAAGTCCTAAAGTTAGCTGACTTGGAGGATTTCTCTTTATAACCAAGCTATTTTGGCCTAAATTTAGCAAATGCAGTTTTCATCACCACAATTCCCATGTTTGGTGACTTATCCTCGCAGAGTACACCAAGCTCAGCACTCTCATTCCAAGTTTCCATGTACATACATTTGTTGATTGAGAAGAAGCCAAAACTGTCAACATACAATTCCTACATTGTTTATTATTCTGTTTTAAAGGGACACTCCTAACACCATGCAAACATCTGCAACAAAGGCGGTTTCATATAAAAATATTCTAATGACAGTAATTTGAAACATGGGGGGCCTTATTACATCCTTCACGCAAAAATGCACGGTAAACGCGTGAATTTTTGCGCGAAGCGCTAAACGTTAACGCGCGTAAATCAACGCTGGTATTACAATCCTTGCGCATTATTTCATCCGTCAAAAAATAACGCGCGTAAAAAGACACGCAAAAACACGCGCGCATTAACGTTGCACGCAGAAATCGGTGTGGGGACAGTTTTTTCATGCGATTCAGCCAATCTGAATGAAGAACCACAATTTTCTCATGTTAAGTCAAAATCAATCTGCGTATATATGCTGCAGCAATAATAAAAACACGCACAACTTCTCCATTTTATTGTTTGGGTATGTGTAGAATGTGTAACTATACTTTGCTTTTTTTTTTCGTGCTGGTGTATTTGGTTTCGCCCAGGACGTTCAGATTTGCCGTTACCACCAGGTTTTAGAAGTCGTTAAAATTATGCGCACAAACGCTGTGCGTTAAATTTTGCGCATAGATTGTAATACCATCCGCATACCAGCGCACAAACGCATTTGCGCTCACAATGTTAAGTATAGGACGCGCAGTACAGTACGCTTGCGCAGCGTTCGCACAGGTTCACCGGCGGTAGACGATTACGTGCGTTTGTTGTGCTGACATTGTAATACAACGTTCAGCGCAAAGAGTTTTGCCCCTTCGCGTTAATGCGTTTTTGCGTGTGCGCAAACATTTGCGTGAAGATTGTAATAGGGCCCGGGATGTGTTATCAACAATCTTGTGTGTGCACTGTTAATTTGAGGTTGGAAAAACACTAAGGGCTTTATTATGATGTTCGCGTTAAAACACAGGCGCAAGGGAGGAAACGCGGGCACAGTTTTCTCCCTTGCGCCCGCGTTTTAACGCTGGATTACAATGCAGGCGCAAAAACGCTGCCTGCATTGTGATCACGCGTTAAAATCAGGGATGCGCAGCAACGCAGCACGCAACCGAGAGCATCCACTCAATGGAGTCCATAGGACTCCATTGAGTTCCCCCTGCCGGTCACATGACCAGCCAGATCTCGCGTTGTGAGATTCGGCTGGTCAGCGTAGTGATACACAGGGAGAGACTGGGGGGACTTTTTCCCTGGGCGGACGGAGGAAGCGGTTGGAGCAGCGGTCCTCGCTGCGGGACAGGAGGTTAGTATAGGATACTTTTTTTTTTCTTAGCCTGGTGTTAAAGGATTCTGCAGAAGCGGAACCCGTTAACACCAAGTCCTGGCTCTGGTTAACTTTTCGCTGACCAGAGCCAGGCGTTAATCAGTGCTGGGACTTTGTAATCCAGCGCTGATTAACACTTTGCGCTCCCCATGTTAAACATAGGGAGCACAAAGTAGAGTAACCTCGCGCAGAGGAGCGCAAGGTACCAAACGCAAACGGGTTTTTTAATTTGGATTGTAATATGCGGTAAACACCGCAGCAAACGTTAATGAGCGTTAACGTTTGCGTGAAGAGTGTAATAGGGCCTAAAATAATATAACTTTGCTCATTTGTTAATTTCCATTTATTTGATTGTCCTTTATAGAAATAATGTTGGGATGAAAAGTTTTAAACTCTAAATGGCGTCCCTTACCTCACACTATTACACACAAGGTCTGCATTATCAGCATACAGGCAGAAATGGCCTTTGTGTCAAATATAGTATATTTCATAAAGATCTGTTATTAAAAAATGCAGGAAATAAGATACAGTATGTCATTGTTCATTATAGTTATTTATGTAAATTACAGTAACACATTGTATCAGTGCTTTACAGGTAATTCCTGTAAAGATAGCCACCTGTATTGTATTCCTGTGCAGCAGGGAGTAAACACAGAGCTCTCCCTCTATTCTGTCCTTTCCTTGGCTGTTATAACCCAGCAGTAAAGTTTGTTGAACCTATATCTTACAGGTTGAGGGCGGGGGGGGCTCCTCTTTCCAGCTCCTTTGCAGTATAAAGGAAACATAATGAAAGTTCAGATCATGTCAACAGTTGTGTAATTTAGACTTGTGCACCGATTTTTTTTTCGGTTCGATTCGGTTCGGTTCGTTCGTATTTTGTAAATTTCCGTTTCGGCCGATTTCCGTTTCGGTTCGTTTCGTTTTCGTTTCGTTTTTCGTATCGACTTTTTCGTAATTTCAGAAATTTTCGTGTTTTTCGGAACGTCTGTTCTCCTCGTTTCAAAGTGTCTATTCGTTTTGACGTAAACGAATGGTTTTTCGGATCCGATATTTCTGTCGATACGATAATTCTGCCGATACGATAATTCTGCCATTGAGATTTCTCATGTTTTACAAGAAGGATACATTGAGATGGGAATGATACAAAATTACAGAATCAGCGATATAACCAAAAAATATGTTGTCCGAAATTACTGAAATGGAACAGAAATCAGGAATGGAGCCGAAATTACGAATGGAACGAAAATGATTTTCGATTTTACACATTTCTAGTCCATTCGAAAATTCCGAACAAATTTTCGTTTCAGGAAGAATGGATAAAGGAAATTGGCAAGCGCCCACACTATCCTCTCCGAACACCCCGGAAACCAGATGGTAGTGGTTTCCCCCAAACCAGTAAATGAAATTGGAACAATACGTATCTGGTATGCGCGAAATGGACGCTAGGGAATTCGGATAGGTATTTATTAAAACATAAAAAATTTTTATTTTTTTTTTATTTTTTTTTCACTTTTCTATTTAGTTTAGATCACTTAGGGGAATCTATTTCATTTAATTGGTTCTTACTTCGACATAACCATTATTCTTCATATTGGATTACTCATATCCCCTCAATTATACCTCACATTGATATGTCACCTCATTGTCTATTATCTATTATGATAATTTTTTCACTTATACATAGGCATCTACTACTAAAACATCACTTCATAAGATTTTTAGCATCTATATACACTCTATCTAATATGGTGATTTGCTGGACAGTACCCCTTATCTGTTTTAACACACTTTATGTGGTGTTAATAATTTTCCCAAAAACGAGAAGACAGCCTGCTTTTCTTAAATCTTTATCTTGAATATCCTTCCTTATTTATGGACGCAGACAGTCACATTGTTTTTGTGTGACTATTGATTGTGAGAATAACTTTTCAGTGTCCGTTTGTACTCATAATGATATTTATAATATGCCTAGATCTTGGATATAAGTTGCGCAATGCATGGCAAAAGTTTTCAATATGACTGGACTTTGGACTTTACATCACAAAACACATGCTGAGATTGACAGCCCCTTTCTGGATTTTGATCAAGAGGTAATAGAATGGAGAGTAGAACGCGCAACCACCGAGAACCCATGCGCAATACGGCGCCGAATACGATCGGGACACAGAAGATCCGAAATGAGGCTACATTCACATTGATTGCCAGTTACGAATTGAAGCGCGGAGGATCCGAAACGAAACTAGAAACACACACTTATTGTCAATTATTTATTGAAGCGAAGCGCGGAATATCCGAAACGAGGCTAGAAACACACGCTGATTGCCGATTACGAATCGAAGCGCGGAATATCCGAAACGAGGCTAGTAACGAACGTTGATTGCCTAATTATGAATCGAATCGCGGAATATCCAAAACGAGACTAGTAACGCACGCCTATTGTCAATTACGAATCGAAGCGCGGAATATCCGAAACGAGGCTAGATACGCACGCTGATAGTCAATCACGAATCGAAGCACGGAATATCCGAAACGAGGCTAGATACATATGCTTATCGTCAATTACGAAGTGAAGCGCGGAAGATCCGAAACGAGGTCAGAAACGCACGCTGATTGCCAATTACGAATCCATACGAGATAAGTCATTTATTTTTTGATTATTTAGGGTATATAAACATGCATGTTAGTTCTGTATTGTATAGACCAGCTGATGAAGCCATGTGTCGATGGCGAAACGCGTCCTGGCTTATTTTCTTGATTTTATTTTGTTTTAACCATTTATTAAATTTTAGAAGAACCGTTGCAGCATGTTTTGGTTTTTTTATTGGGTTTGACCTACGAAACCCATGTGCCTTCGTTCTAGAGCTGGGAATAGCTCCACCAAATGTGAGTTTTCACCTTTATCTGTTACAATACGATTGTAAGTCAGATATACACAAGATTGTATCTTCTTCTTCTCTCCTATACCTTATGGATGCAATGAGTGAACAACGTTAAGGAGTGGGTTACCTGGGAAGTCATTTGAAGATAATCAACCCAAAGGCAACGATCCACTCAGAGCCAGTGTATGGGCTCTTCGTTTGTGAGTTGAACAACTACATAAAGACATACACTTTGTACTCGTTGATACTGTACTGCATTTAGAGTTGCGATCTTTTTGTGTTTATATCTCCACATGTAATTACATCGATGACGTCACGTGAGAAACCTATCCGAATTCCCTAGCGTCCATTTCGCGCAGACCAGATACGTATTGTTCAAATTTTCGTTTCGTTTCGTAAATTCGGATCTGAAAATTTTCGAAAAATCGGCTGAATCCGAATGCACGAATCGGGAAATTTCGTGGAAATTCCGAAACCCGAAACGCACATCCCTAGTATAATTGCAGTTACAATTATTTGTAAAGAGTCAACATATTCTTCATCGCTCTACAGAGGCTGTATATTGGAAAAGTGGGTCTATGGTGGGTCGTACCTTCTGTTAATTGAAATGTACAGCTTGCTGTATCTTTGTTCCACCCTGACTTCTATAAATAAAGTCTTTAAAAAAGGTTTTCTGGACGTCATGACGTTAGCTAGGATTCCTTCATTATGGCCTGACTGTTTGCACGCTGTTCTGCTGGGTGAGAGAAAGCATTACCACGGGGGATTTTTAAAGATAAGCAAGGCAGACGACGTGTCCCACGCGTCCTCTGCACACAGAAGGTAAAACAGCTGTTTTGTGGTCACGTCTTCCAGATCCAACTGGTTAAATATATGATTATTAGAAAAGATCAATCTCTGTTTTGTGTTTTCTTATTTCGTCTTTTTTATATACGTTTTGGTTATTTAATGTCAGAAGTTTAGTACGATAATAAAAATGTAATAATTATATTCCCCTAGCGCGGCCTGACCATTTGCCTGCTGGGTGTAAAGAGGGAGGTGATCGTGGTAGCGATTTAATTGAAAGCAGGGCGGACGATGTGTCAGACACGTCATTCACACAAAAGCCACATTTTCTTCTTGGTCTCCGACATCACAATGACTCTATTTCACTTCTAACCCCTCTCCCTCTCCATTTTTTACATATGGATAAATGGCATACAAATCTTATTATTATTATCCTTTATTTATATAGCACCACATATTACGCAGCGCTTTCCAAGATCAGTGTACAAGGGGTTGATACATTGGATGATACGGCCTGATTCAGGGGGACTCTGTTCCCAAGGGAACTTACAATCTATGAGATGTACAAGTATTTTGTGAGGTAGGCGCATCCATATCGCTAGGCGTCTTGCCCAAGGACACTCACTGGTGGCGTCATCTGAGTGGGATCGGGTCGCCTTTCCATGATTGTAGAGCAGTGACCTGGTGGTTAGGTTGAATCTGCTTCTCGTAAAGTCAAGACTTCTCCACAGTTGTATTGGAGGGATGTGCTGAATGGGATTTGACTTCCTTCTCCAGGATCGAAGGGTAGAGACGTCACCACTGGACTCCACAGCCGATATTTTGTGGTAGGCAAGTATGTACCGTTAGGTGTCTTGCCCAAGGACACTTACTGGAGAGGTGCTCTGGCTGGGATTTGAACCTGGGTCTCCACAGTTATAGAGTAGTGATGTTACCTCTACTCCATCCAGCCGGTATGTAAAATGTCACTGCAAGAGTTGGGAAATTACATCCATCCATCGTGAAAAAAACACCAAATGAAACAGAAGCTCCATCTCCACACTGTTAAGTACATGTGAGGGTTTAGGGAAAACATTGAATAATATTGAATATCAGGTTACAGCAAGAAATAAATAAAGACATAAAAACTACTCGATCCAGGCTTTGATGGCATAAGCTGTACTGGGGTAGAAAATTACTAATAGAACATGCAAAATGCGGTGATATACAACAGCTCTAAACACTAGAGACATAGATAAAGAGATAGAGAGAACCCAGATGTTGACTTAACAAAAGCTAAACAGAGATTATTTTTGTGTGTGATCCAGACACATCATTAAAGCATGTCTGTGTCGTTTATATCACACACATCATCAGGGATGGTGATGAAGTGCATGATACAAATGACACAAAAATGCATCACACAGCAACACCTTGATGTGTAAGGGATTATATGGGTTGGTTTTCCCTACAAAAAATGCAACAAGTGCAGAAATTGTCTTTCTTTATGTGTATATACACTGCCTGGCCAAAAAAAGTCACCACATTCTGTACAATACTTTTATGAGCTGGGTTTGCTTCATTTGGTCAGGTTGAGGTTCAGGGACGTTGGACAATATTACATTCCTAACGCTAACACGGGGAAGCTAAGGTGGAAAAACTGTGCCTACAGGTTCCCACTTAGCATCCCCATTTTAGCACCATATTATGTGGCAGGCGCTATTTCAGCAGCTTGCCACATAATGCAGCGCCCCCGGATACCCACAGCAGCGTTAACGCGCCACCACGAGTACTACCTCCTGTAGTCCATAGGACTCCATTGAGGGTTGTGCTGCCGGGCCTTTAGCCCTGCGCGATCTCTCTCTCACGAGAGCTTGTGTCTCGGTTGTAGCATCAGGTTACTGTACATCAGTGACGTGCGGTGAGGTCAGTGGCTGGTGAGGCACTGACTAGTATCAGAGCCAGATATACACCAGCTACGTAGATTCAAGTTCAATACTCCCCAGGAACTGTCTGCTGTCATTATACCAGAGTGCCAGCAGTGTGCCATATACATTCCAGTGTGCCATAATACCAGTGTGGCAGTACTCTTAATATAGTAAACTATTTGTAATTTCTGCACATTAATTTTTACTGGTGAGGCCCTGCCTCACCTGCCACCCCTGACTGCACGTCCCTGCTGTACATTCGTGCCTCCTATACTTTGTATGGGAGATGCTAAAGTGGCCACAGCAGATGGAGAACAAGCGAATCCAATGAGCACGTTCTCAATCTGAAAAGAATAGCGCCTTTCAGATCCTGGTGTTCAGTGATTGTGCTACAGTATACTCACCACAGATCCCTCCTTGCAGCGAGTGGCGCGACCCACCGCTTCCTTTCTCCACGGCAGAGTTACTTTGGGGACAAGTATTTCCCAGGTTCTTTCGCGTATCCATCCACCTACCCTGCCGGATCTAACTTGTGCGAGCATGCGTATTTCTCCATGGAATCCTTTGGACTTAGCGCTTAGCACTGCTGCCGTTATCATTAAACGCCTTGGCTGCATTACGACTGGAGCTGCTGAGAAAACGGTTCCGCTGTAATACGGGTGTTAAATGACAGGCCCTAGTGGAGAACGGCAAATACGATATTTTTCAGTCAATTTACCAACCACTTTCTTTTTCTGACCAGTGTTATTATTTTTCCATTTTTTGTCTCTGGCCAAATTTTTTTCGTAAAAAACAACAGTTATTTTAAGAAAAAGTATTATTTGAAAGTAGACAATATTTTTTTCAGAAAAATCAGCCGATAGGATTAAATCGAGCCCCTTGTCAGAAATCGCACAATGTGAAACAAATACGTTTACCCCTTAACGCCACTGGGTGTGCTATGCCGTCCCAGCAGCAGGTGGGTATGAATGGCAAGGGATGGCAAAGCATACCCCACAGATCTCCGGGTACTCACCTTCTTGGTCAGCAGCCGATCGCTGCAATTGGCTGCTTGCGTTCAGGCAGCCCCACCATTGGCCAATTTCGGCAATTGGCCACAGGGAATCAGAATGAGGCCAGGGGAGTTGCTGGTGAGCCGCTGGGTGTTCTATGCCATCCCGCGACATTCAGGCATGCCTGCCTCCCATGCTGCCCCGGCGTTATGGGGTTAATCTTCTTCTGATCGACATTTTCTTGACTTAAAAAGCCCTGTAGGTCTTCGTTTCATGTTCTTATTTATTTCATATAGGGTATGTTGGGTGGGACGGCGGCAGCAGAATTCAGAGTGCCTAGGGCATCGCCAAGCCTTAATCCGCCCCCGACTTAACCCATGCTTCAGTAGCGCAAGAGTTAAGTAGACATCGGTGGGGACGTGCCGCTGTTTTTACTTTCTCAGAATGAGGAGCGCAGGAATAGACTCTGGCCGCTTTCTGACACAGGAACTCGAGGCATGATTTAACTAAGGTAAATGAATCTCTCTGAGCCAAGACCAGCTGTGCCTCCATGGCAGAAGCTGGCGGCCTTCAAAGACACATCACAGGAGCGTGTTTTTATATTCATGGTGCATGGGAAAGCTTTAGTGCTGTTCAGGAAGGTTACACTAAACTCGCAGGGCTCCACGTGCAGTTTAGCTTAAATGATCTGAGCTGTATTTAATGAGGCCCTGGCACGGATTTGTGGAATACAGCCGGCCGTATAAACTGGATCTACACATTGCAGCCGCCAGCCATGCCACGAGGAGCGCCAAGGAGCACCGCAAATCCTATTTAAATAGTAAAAATAGCCACAAACCCTTTATTGTGGCGTGATTGTAATATGCCATATTTTATTGGTGATTTATAACCACTAGATGTCACTGTCTTCCAGAAAACATATCTATCTATCTATCTATCTATCTATCTATCTATCTATCTATCTATCTATCTATCTATCTATCTATCTATCTATCTATCTCTCTATCTATCTATCTATCTCTGTATCTATCTATATATATATATCTCTATCTATCTATCTATCTATCTATCTATCTATCTATCTATCTATCTATCTATCTATCTATCTATCTATCTCTGTATCTATCTATCTATCTATCTAATCTATCTATCTATCATTCTATCTACTGTATCTATCTATCTCTGTATCTATCTATCTATCTCTGTATCTATCTATCTATCTCTGTATCTATCTATCTATCTCTGTATCTATCTATCTACTGTATCTATCTCTGTATCTATCTACTGTATCTATCTCTGTATCTATCTATCTATCTATCTATCTATCTATCTATCTATCTATCTAATTCTGCATGTATCTGTCTTTCTCTGTATCCATCAATCTATCTATATCTATTTATTTATATCTATCTAATTCTACATTTATCTGTCCCTCTATATCGATTTAGTTATATCTCTATCTATCCTCATATCAAAAATCAAATCAAATAAAAAAAAAATCAAAATAAGCTTTATTGGCAGGACCAAATCCATTTTAGCATTGCCAAAGCATATGGGGAGGTTATATGGGGGGGGGGGGTAGTGCGACATATATGTGGGGGGAATGGGCAAGTCCATGGACATTATCAGGGGTAGGGGATAATGTGAAGTGGGATGGGGGCGAGTCCGTGTTGGGGATTTATAAGTCCAGGATCTCTCATGTTCCTCTCAGTCTGTGACATTCTGTGACATATTGAGCAGATATTTTCACCGCCGGCTCCTCTTCTCCCAGTATGATGTGGAGTTTCCTCGTCTCTTCTATAGAGGTGAAGTCCGGGATGAGAGCGGAGAGTCTCTGGAAGTGAGTGTCTCTCAGTGCTGAGTACTTGGGGCACTGTAGGAGGAAGTGGACCTTATCTTCCAGGGCCTCCTGGTCACAATGCTGGCACAGTCTATTCTCCCTGGGCTTGTAGGTCTGTCTATGCCGCCCTGATTCGATTTCCAGGCTGTGGGCGCTCAGTCTGTACCGGCTCAGGATCTGTCTGTCCTTGGGGTCTTGTAGTAGCTCCAGGTATGGGGCCAGTTTGTATTCCCTCTGTAAGGATTGGTAAATGGTGAGTTTCTGGGAGTTTGCTATATCATGTCTCCATTCTCTGATATAGTTTTCCCTGGAATCGTTAATTAGGGCCTTTATTTGATATTTTGTCAGGTTGCCTTCATGGGGGCTTTGAATGATCAGGGTGGATATGAGTTGTTGCAGCCCACATGGTTTGGGTGGTCCTTTTTGGCCACTAGGGCTTTATGGTGGTATGAGTTGAGGCTGCTGATGTTTAGGTGGTCCCAGTATGATAGCGCCCTCTTCTGTACTGCAAGAAGTAAGGGGAGTCTGCCCAGCTCGGCCCGGCAAGCATTGTTAGAGGTGCTCCGTTGGACTTGGAGGAGGTGCTTGCAGAATTCCAGATGGAATATTTCTGTTGGGCTGGTGTCCCATTTGGGTTGGTCAGGGTAGGTGATGGGGCCCCATACTTCACTGCCATAAAGGAGGATTGGAGCGATGACGCTATCAAAGATTTTAAGCCAGACTCTTACAGGCGGTTTTAGTTTGTAGAGGTTTCTCCTGATGGCATAGAAGGTTCTACACGCCTTGTCTCTTAGGGCCTCTATGGCTGGTTTGAAACTTCCAGATCGGTTTGTTTCTAGGCCCAGGTATGTGTAGCTGTTGGCTTCATCAAGAGTGCAGTCATTAAGTGTGAAAGAGGACCTCTTGGTTTTTGCGTTCTTCCTTTGGAAAACAATGACCTTTGTTAAGAACAATTCACAGAGGTAGAAAAGTGGATCAAACACAACAAACTTTTTTTAAATACTGACAAAACGGTAACGATGCTCTTTGGAACAAAACCTAAACTACACAAATTGCAAAATCCCCATCTATGTATGGGGACAAAATCAAATGACACGCTGACCACAGTCACTTCTCCCAAATATCTAGGTATGTGGTTGGACCCTAATCTATCCTTTGGCCCCCACATCGAAAAACTGTCGTCTAAACTTTACCCCAAACTAGATCCCTGTACAGAAACAAATCCTGCCAGAGCCCCGCGGTAAGAAAGCAAATTGTACAACAAATGCTTATGCCGGCTATTGAATACGGAGATGTAGTATATGCAGCAGCCCCGCAAACACACCCTCAGAAACTTACCACATTGTATAATTCATGCTGCCGCTTTGTGCTACAATGTAACTACATGACCTACCATTGTGACATGTTAAAAGAGCTAAACTGGCCATCGCTGGAGTCTAAACGTACCCTTCACCTTTCCAACCTGGTGTTTAAGAGCTTTTCTGGGACGCTATCACCCTATCTGAATAGACTGCTTCCCCGAGCAGTTCCCTCATCCTATAACCTCCGATCCAGGACCAGCACCTTACTTGCAATACCACAATACAAAAAGACAGTGGCTTGGTCCTCATTTTCCTACAGAGCACTGCAGAACCTCCCAGACACCATCAAATCTTTCCCCAGTCTTAAGTCACTCAAGAGCTCCCTATTAACATACCTCAATGCGGAATGCACCTGTAAACATGTAACATAATGACTATTTCCTACATATTTATTTTCTGTTAATCTGTATATTTGTTTTGTGTTAATATCTTGCATTGTATTACTTTGTATTTCTGTAACAATTCAATGTTCTTGAACCCAGGACGTACTTGAAAACGAGAGAAATCTCAATGTATCCATCCTGGTAAAATCCTTTGCAAATAAATAAATAAATAATGGGTAGTGCCCATGCCGCACTGTATTTTTCAGCACTTCCAGGCTGTCTTGTAGACCTCTCTCTGTTGGTGACAGTAATAGGAGGTTATCTGCATACAACAGGAACTTCACCTCGGTGTCATGTAGAGTTAGTCCGGGTGCTGAGGAGGATTCTAGAGCTTCAGCCAGTCCATTGATGTAGATGTTAAAGAGGGTTGGACTTAAACTGCAGCCTTGTCTGACTCCACGAGCCTGTTGGAAGTACTCTGTTCTCTTCCCATTCATCTTTATGCTGCAGATGTTCTCGTTATATGAGCTCTTGATGACATCATATGTTTTCCCTCTTATTCCACTCTCCAGTAGTTTGAGGAACAGGCCTGGGTTCCATACTGAGTCAATGGCATTCAAAGTGCACAAAGCAGGCAAATACTTTCCCATGTTTTGTATTGTGGATATGGTTCTTGATGAGACTGTGCAGGGTGTAGATGTGATCTGTAGTGCGATGGTTTGGCATGAACCCCGCTTGGCTTCTGTTGAGGACGTTATGCTGCGTCAGGAAGCACTTGGTCTCCACTCTTATGGATGGGTGTTATGAGGCCTTGGTTCCATAATTGAGGGTAGAATCCAACGCTCAGGACCAGGTTGAAAACTTTATATATTGTGGAGTTACTTCTGGAGAGCCGTGTTTAATCATCTCTGGAAGAATTCCATCCATCCCGCTGTCTTTTTTACTTCGCAGATCTTGAATTTTTTCTGCTACTTCTTGGGGTGTAATGGGTGTATCTAACGGGTTTTGGAAATCCTTGATTTTTTCCTCCAGTTCATGTAGTCTTCTGATGATGTGTTCCTGTTCCCCAGTTAGCTCCTCTTTGGGAATATCTATTTATATCGATTTATTTATATCTCTATCTATCCTCATATCTATCTATTTATCTCTCTCTTAGATTGCAAGCTCTTGAGCATGGTCCTCTCTCCTGTTCTGTGTGTATATTTGTTATAGGGGTTTTTCAGAGAGAGACGATCTGGCCCAGAAATGGCACCAAACAGGGAATTTCCCCGTATGGTGACATTTCGGGGACATCCGGCTATTCAGAGAGTAGACAGTTCGCCAAATTTTGGCAAACTGCCAGCAAGTACGGGTGCCTGTTCGAGGGCAATGAAATCCCCCATAGAGAAGCAATGGTTAATCTATTCACAAACACCGAACAGCAGGAAAAAGTTGCCGAAGTGCCCTGCTATTCGGTGGTTTCATTCAACAGGTTTATTCAGGCGAATCCCATAGGCTTCAATGTTAAAAAATATTCCCGTTTTAATCCAATATCTAATAATTTAATCCAATAATCTAAATATTGTTTTACTCTGCAGCAAAAAGTCTCTTTATTTATTGGTTACTTAGGATATTTTATAAGTTTTTGGGGATTTTTTGGGCAATTTTTTGGGCAATTTTTTGGGCAATTTTTTGGGCAATTTTTTTCCCGTTTTCTTTATTTAAATGTTTGTTCTTTTTTTCTGTAACAGACCTCTTTATTATCATTCATTGGATCTTATATGTTAATTCCAGGAATTATCTTTCAGTAGTTTTTTTGCAAACAGCGTTTAAATTTTGACACTCTTGTTTATTGTTTTTTTTACCTCGTCAGCTTGTCGGCTTTTACCGGCGGCTAGCCTGCGCTGTGTTCGGTGACTCGTCGGCTTTTTCCGGACATGTTCGGGGTGTTTTTTTTGGTTGTGGTACGAGTCATCCGATACTTTGGATCGTAACGGATGCGTTTTTCATGCAGATTTTCGGCAGGTTTTCAGAGGTTTTGCTGCGGATTTTCGAGTCCCTTCCCTGCACTCCGGGGACCCTGCGGTGAATGCTGAATGGGGAACTTTGATTCCTCGAAGTGCAGGGAAGTGCAGGGAACGAGAGCGCTCTGAAATGTCGTGCTCTCTGAATAACCACCGATTTCTCAGCCATTGTACAGCGCTATGAAACTTGTTGGTACTGTACTTTATATACTTGTAACTGTCTATTTATCTCTATCTTTGCATTTATCTATCAAGAAATGTAATTATGATTTGTGATTGACAGCCCATTCTCTATCACGGGTCTTGTGGCCATATAAGCGCTACCTGTAAAATTGTACTTCGGTCATTTAGTGACTTTAGTTCAGCTCAGTCTCTGGATATAATGGTGTAAAGTCCTTCCCTTTTAATCAGAATAATTATGGCTTAACTGCATGAAAAGCTGCTGGACTGTAATTACACGCACAGAGCATGTCGCCTCGGGGTACAAAGACCACCCAGCATCGCTCTGTATCTGTCTGAGGGCGCCTTGGGGCAGGAATCACAGGCAGTACCTTCTGTAGGTTTAATTAGTAAAATGGAGAGATTTTGGTGAACGGGACATCCACCTGACCCAACAGAGTGTATGATCCCGGGATTCCCGCGTCATTAGGAATGCTCTCACTACGCAGATAATTACCTGGGTTTGTCTGGTTAAAGGTCTCCAGGTGCTTCGGTCTGGACCTCCGCGCTCAAAAAGTTCACATTTCTTTATTACTCTAAGATCAGACACAAATTTGACAGGTTTGAAGAAATCACATGTTCAGTTGCTCAGCAGCTGCTGAATTGCTCCATTGCAGCGGTTCAGTTTGCTGCAGCCGTCTCACTGAACGCTTTGGCTGTGAAGATTGAAGCAAAAGGGCGGAGGATTGCTTAACCTACCTGGCAGTCTATTTATTAAGAATTTTCTTGTCCCAAAGCGCTCCATTTTCTTTTTGCCCCCCCCCCCTCCCAGCGGCATCCCGAGTGTGGCTCGGGGTTAAATTCCTATGTTGGAAGCGGTAACCCCGAGCAACACTTGGGATGCCGCTGGATACATCACCTCTCCCTGCGCTCCCTCACTGTCCCTGCAGTCTCCGCTGGCGATCGCGACCTCATACTTCCTGGTTCCCTCCTCGTGAGAAGGAATCCTGAGGCCTGTTCAATACCTCAGCAGCTGCTGAATTGCTGCAGCGCAGCAATTCAGTTTGCTGCAGCAGTGTCGTTGAACCCTTTGGATGCGAATTTTGAATCCAAAATGGCAGACGATTTCTTAATGAAAAATTCAGATTGTTTTTCGGATCACTCGGACAAAATATAATAAAGAGAAGCAGTCAGCACAATTCTGTTTTGTACGCACACACCACAAAATGATAGTTTTTAATGAATAAACGTTATGTTTACTTCTGAAACAATATATAAATTGAACTGTAATATATGTCTGCGCAGGGGGAAATAATAAATAAATATTTTGTGCTTTGGTGAACAAAAACCTCAAAATTAACATTGCTGTACGGAATTATTACTTGCTTCGAGGTGGCGGCCATCTTGCTGTACGGCATTGTTACTTGCTTCATGGCGGCGGCCATCTTTAAAACGTCACACTCAGCATCTCCTCGGGTCGCTGCAAGTGCTAGGTTAGCACTGCTGAGCTCTGAGCGGTTGAACGGCGTTCAATGGCAAGTTGCTAACTTAGCACTTGCAGCGGCTGAGGTATTGAACAGGCCTCAGGAAGTAAAACGCAGCGATCGCCGGAGGAGACTGCAGAGATCAGCGAGGGAGCGTACGGAGAGGTGATGTATCCAGCCCGAGTGTGTCTTGGGGTTACCACTTTCAGTGGTGAAATTTAACCCCGAGAGACACTCGAGAACACCGCCAGGGAGGTTAATGAAAGCTGCTGTTTCTGCAATATCCACTGTTCTCCAATTTATTACCACTTTAGGCCGGCGTCAGACGAACGCAGTGATCACGTCCGTGTTGCCGCACAGTTTAATGTCCGATTGTCCGTCGTAGCATAGAATCATGATCAATAGAGACCCACACACTAAGTATGTGTGCACCAAACTGCGCGCGCACACAACGCACGTGGCAAACGGACGCAAGTTAGGCAAGAACGTAACACCGCTAGACGGACGTGCAGAGTGCTTCACATCCGCGTAGCGTTCTGTGTGCGTGATGACACAAAGTCAGACGGACCGCATTTGCGACGTCCAGCACCTTGATGCACAAAATGGCTTTTCATATCATGTACCAATTCTTATCATTTTTCTAATTATTGGGGGAATATTGGGGAATAGGCGCGACCCCACCCCTCCTGTACTACTATGTATGTTTGAGTGTACCTCCAGCCAGGTCATCATTGCAACATGTTCCGCCCCGTGTCTTTGTTTTTTGATCCCAAGGTGGATTTGTTTCTGGGAGGGTATAAATGAAAGCCCACCAGCCTTCCTCATGACTGAAAAGCAGCATGAGCGTATGTGGTTGTCAGGCTCGCGCCAGGATGGAGCCATGGCGGAGCCTTGGGTTTAAGTTTATTTTCCCAAGTGCTGGGGGAGAGCAGATCAGGCAGACACAGGAAGCTGTGTATGGTATAATAAGTGTATTCCATAAAGGTAGGCACACGGCAACAGTCTTAAACACAATAACAGAGCACTGGAAATAAATAGACAAGTCTCTCTGCACAGAGGTAGTGTCTTGATGAACTAGGGATAGAGGGCTATGCAGTGTCCACCGCAGACAGGATCCACAGGCATGGAACCAGGAGCTCTTCGCAAAGTACCTTGAGAGCAAGATGGTGGAGCGAGGCTTGAAAGCAGATAGCCCCAGGTGTGGACCCAATACACCAGGGATAGTGGGCTATGCAGTGTCCACCGCAGACAGGATCCACAGGCCTGGAACCAGGAGCTCTTCGCAAAGTACCTTGAGAGCAAGATGGTGGAGTGAGGCTTGAAAGCAGATAGCCACAGGTGTGGACCCAATACACCAGGGATAGTGGGCTATGCAGTGTCCACCGCAGACAGGATCCACAGGCCTGGAACCAGGAGCTCTTCGCAAAGTACCTTGAGAGCAAGATGATGGAGCGAGGCTTGAAAGCAGATAGCCACAGGTGTGGACCCAATACACCATGGATAGTGGGCTAGGCAGTGTCCACTGCAGACAGGATCCACAGGCCTGGAACCAGGAGCTCTTCGCAAAGTACCTGAAGTTATGCAGGCAGATGAAGCAGGAACACTAGCAGACAGAAACGATAACAGTGCAGAGGATAACGGGGAATTCAGACAGACTCAGGGAGAGGCAGCTCACAGAACCTCACAGTAAGCAGGATGGGAAGCTCAAAATGAGAGAGCCCTGAGAGAAGGGTGTGTCCAGGTTTTATGCACACCACACACCAGATCAGGACAGGAATTAACCCTTGAGTGATACAGACAGGCAGAGAATGGAAAGCCAGACTGGTCATAGCAGGTTCCCAGGGCTGAGGCATGACAGTGGTTCTCTACAGCCTGTGGTTTCATTGGGTAGGACTCACCTTCACTAGAGGTGCCTTGAAGTTCGGCAGGTGAGCCTACACTGAAATGGCCATTCGAGTAACCCAAAAGCCTCTAATTGTGTTTTCATTCACACGGTGTCATAGGAATAAGCGCAGATGACACCTTTTTTTTCTTGTTATATTTTTCAAGATTTGTTCGGCAAAGTTTGTGACTATGATTTTTACATGCCGTTTTTTTTTTTTTATTCTCTAATAGACCTTTTTATTGTTATTTGTAGGATCTTATATATTATTTCCAGGCATTTTCATGTACTATTTTTAAAAAAATTTTTAAAAAGTGTTATAAAGGTTGCATTTTTTCTTACCCCTATTCAGCGGCTGGACAGCGGTCTGTTCGGCGGGTCGTCTGCTGTTTGCGGATCCGTTCGGTGTGTCGTCTGCATTTTTCAGTGGGTTTGCAGCTGCATTCAGCGGTTTTTCGAATCGATTCCTCAGTTTTGCTGTGGTTTTTCAAATCAATTCAGTGGTTTTAGGATGTGTTCAGCGGATCGATTCGCCGCACTTCGCCACATTTCACTTTGCAGTCCTGTTATTTTCCAACCGGGATAGTCCTCAGCTCTAGCTTCAAAACTGACAATTACAATTCCAGTTATTTATAAAGCGCCAACAAACTAAGCAGTGCTGTACAGAGGGTCGGAGAAAGCAAACATTAATTTTAATACACAGAGAACGATGAGAAAAGAGGATTCTGCTAGGCTTGTGCACCGATTTTTTTTTCGGTTCGATTCGGTTCGATTTTTCGGATTTTTAAACTTTTCGATTCTGCTCGTTTCGACCGATTTCTGTTTCGATTCGGTTCGGCTCGATTCGTTTTTCGTGTACATTTTTTTTCGGAATTTCGACCGTTTTTCGTATTTTCGTGTCACTTTGCTCGTTTTTTGTATCGACTTTTCGCAATTTCGGAAATTTTCGTTTTTTTCGGAACGTCTGTTCTCCTCGTTTCAAAGCAATAAATTTCGATTTGACACATTTCACTCCATTCGAAAATTCCGAAAATATTTCGTTTCGGCTCGGAAAACTTTTCGGATCTGCCATTTTCGGATCTAAAAATTTTCGGAAATTCGGCCGCATCCGAAAACACGAATCGGGAAATTTCGTGAAAATTCCGAAATTCCGAAACCCGAAACGCACATCCCTAGATTCTGCTCAAGAGAGCTTACAAGGGGAAGTACTATATGTGCTTAGTCAATGTCAACAGGATCTCCACAAGTAGGCCTGGACTGACCACGAGGCACACTTGCGGATCCAGGAAGGGGGCACTGGGGCATATCCCCCCCCCCCTCGAGCTACAATCTCACTGTAAGAGATCCTGTACAGGGGACTCTGGACATTTTAAACCACTGTATCTCCAGCTCCATACACTCTACATGATTGTTTGAGGTGTCATTGGAAAAGTCAGAGTTTCCAATAATGACCAAGTAAAAATAAAATACAATAGAAACATTGGTTTGTTTTTTCACTTTTGGTTAAAATTGCGTTGTGTTATTTCCTTAGAAAAAGGCAGTAATAGAATCTTCATTTATTAGGGTTTTATTCATTTATTTTTTTAAAGGGTACCCTGTCAAATATATAGCCACGAAGGTTTGGATGATGTGGGACAATATATTTACATGGTGTAAATGATTAAAATTTGAATAGAAATGTACAATATTTTTTTAAATATACTTTGATACACGGCATTGTGGTGTCACATAACATATACATGTGCCAGAATGCAGACTGAGGAGCGTTGCTGTGCTGGGTCAGTCAGGTATCAAGGATTCAGATCCTCTGCGGCAATGTTCTGGAGAGAGTGAGTGTGATGAGCGCAGCCTGTGATTTGGCGCCATCTACCTGTCACTGTTACTGCAAACCGAACACCTACTTTGCACCTGCTGAAACTTGTGTCTGGATCCGCCACCTGGTCAGGCATGCCGGGTATTTTCCAGGTGGGTCAATAGACCACATGGCTTGTCAGCTGGCAGACTGCAGAACTAGAGATGTGCATTAGTTTCGGAAAAATTCAGAATGAAACCCATTAATTCGTATTTCGGAAGTACTTCCGAATAACAAATCGATAAGATACGAATTCGAAACTAAACGAAATGGTATATAACAAATTTATTTTGCTTTACACTGTGTCATTACCATAAAAGAAAAATATGATTTTTTTTTTTTTTGGTGTTCCGGAATTCAAATTGATATCAACTATTGAATTGCTATATCAACTATCGAATCGATCTTAAATTAAAATACATACAATACAAGTAATGCAGTTCAGCAAACAACTTTGTGAAACAAATTAATTTTGTTTCACTGTTTAATTTGACTCAAATACTAAATCTGTGACACAGCTTAATATTTGACCCTAGATTGTCTTTTAACCCTTTCGCTGCTGAGGCTTTTCCCGCCTCTGTGCTGAGGTCATTTTTACCGGTTTTGCTCATCATGTTTAAACGTTTTTTGAAGGCTTATTTTAGTATATGACCCAGACATATTATATATCGTTCTTTCCGTCAGACTCGGTAGATTCATAATATGTCATTATTATATGTATACGTTATGTCATGTCTGTATATTATAACAAAAAATGCAATAAAATATGTATTTTCAATAATTTACAATGTGTAAAGTGTTTTTTTTCACATTTTAACATGCGAGCAATTGCGGTTATATTTTGTATGGGGTGCGCTTGTTAAAAAAATTAGAGATGGGCTCTCGTTACGTTTTTTTTTGGGGAAAATTACGCGATTTTTAACAAACGCACCGCATACAAAAATCGTTAGTGCAGCATCATTGTTCACATTATAATTGAAATGGGAACAATATTGCTACACTAACAAACCAAAAAAAGAAAAAAAAATGTTTATTTTTTCTTTATAATTTTTTTTTAAATATATTTTTATTTTTAATTTTAATTTTAATTTTTTTTTAAAAACTTTTTTCACATTCGTGTTTGGTATCGTTGGAACGGCCATGCTCTGGCCGATCCAACCATACCAAACATTAACCCCTAGCTGCCACGGATCGGGAGATAGGGAGTTCATTGGAACTCCCTATCTCCACCGTTGGTGGCAGTTAGGGGTTAACTCTAGGACTGGCGTCATCGTGCTACGCACGATGACGCCAGTCCTCAGGGGGAGTTCCCGGAGGCTTGGCCGACATCCAAGATGTCGGCCAGCTCCGGGAAAGGATCTCGAACCGGCGCTTTTCAGCCCCGATTCGCGATCCAGCTCCCCAGGGGTTAATGCCAGGCACCATTTGGAAGGGCAGGCTGTGCCCTTCCAAATGGTGCCTGGGTTAACCCCCGCAACGCAGCCGATCGGGAGGGAGAGAGGTCCGAAGGACCTCCCCCCCTCCCTTTCAGGCGCCTCCTCCGCACATCCGGATCGAGGATGTCAGCCCGCACCGGGGGGGCCAGCGATTGGCCGGAACCTGGCCGAACGCTGACCCCAATGGGAGGACGCGCTCAGCGCGTCCTCCGCACAGCAGCGGTAATGCGGAGGACGCGCTGAGCGCGTCCTCCGCATTGAAGTGGTTAACAGCAAAATTTGATTAATTGGGGTTTGATATAGTGATCCAAAATTCGAATTGATATCAGCTATCGAATTGATATATGAAATTCGAATCGATTCGAAATTTCAAATCGATGCAAGATTTTGAATCGATCCAAAACTAACCGAAACACGAAACGAAATTAGTTACGAAATTCCAAAAATGAAATTATTTAAAAACAAAACTAAACGAAACTAAACAAAACTAAATTTTCAGCCGTGCACATCCCTATGTAGAACTAATGGGCCAGGACTCCACGGCGCCCAGTGCAACCCAGCATGAGCTTGCTTCTGTGGGGTTGACGGAGCTGTGGAAGGAAACTAGTCTTCTGTTGCTTGAACCAAGAGTGGAATAGCAATTCCCGGCGATAACGTCTGAAAACATTATGCATAATGTCACGGGAAGTTATCTTTTCGTCATTCTTGGAATTGGCCCTACATTCGTAGCAGCTGTGAAAGGAATGTCCAGCACGGCCCAGCAACGACAGACAATTCTTAAACCTATAGTTCGAGGCCAGTGTGAGCTGTAAGGAGAGACGCACCTTTGTTATGAGCTCGGCTATGTTTTATATATGTGTACGCCGCATTGCTGAAATTTTAGCAGGGTCAAAAGTGCAAGATTAGAATATACTGCAGGCCTCAAAATTTCCACTCGCCTGCTCGCATTTGGCGAGTGAAAATTACATGAGGGCGAGTGGGAATGCAGAGGCAGGGCAGGAAAAGGGGTTAGGTGGGACAACTAGTGGCGAGTAACTCTTAAGGCCTGGCTAGTCGCTTGGGACTTGAAATTTTGAGCCCTGATATACTGTATATATATATTATTTTTTTGCAGTAAATGATCCCAATTAAACATAGTAACACAGCTGTACGGTGTCTATAGTCAACGTCCTCAAGCAATAAAATAACGATTATTCATTAAGTGGGAAATGACAAAACACTACGATTTCTCTGTCATTAAATGTTTATTCTACAAAGAAAATGTACAATGCGTGTAAATATTGCAATCATAGTTATGGGTTTTGGAATCTGAATTTTTGCTACTTCCAAGTTTTTTCTTTTTTTTCCTTAAAGTCCAGGGTGGTCCGTGTCTTCCATCGTTTTAATTTTTAATGTTTTTTGTTTGTTTACCAAGAAATAAACATACAAACTGTGGGGTGGATTCAGTAAGCATTGAATGTTAAATAAATACATCGATTGTGATGTATCACGACCACGACGCCGCGAGAAAAAAGCCAAATTGACTAAATTCTAAGCCCGTAATGCAGCTGTGAAAAATAGCCCCCTTAAGCACAGGTACTTGCGCAAGATGGTTTCCACCTGCACAAAAAAGCTTCACTCTTAAAAAATAATACATTAAGGGCCCTATTACATTCTTCGCGCACAATTTTGCGCGTGCGCAAAAACGCATTAACGCGAGGGGAAAAAACCCTTCGCGCTGAACGTCGTATTACGACGTTCGCGCACAAAATGCGCGTTAATGTCTAACGCGAGTTACCCTTTTTGATTTTGACAGGCGCAAAAACTGAACAGGAGACAATTGTGGTTCTTAATTCTGATTGCCCACCGATTTCTTTGCGCAGCGTTAATTTGCGCGCTTTTTCGCGCATATTTTTTTATGTGCGATATTTTCGGAGGGATGAAAAAATGCGCTCAGATTGTAATACCAGCGTTAATTTACCGCGTTAACGTTTAACGCTGCGCAAAAAAAATATTTTTTGCGCAAGGAATGTAATAGAGCCCTAAAAATCCCAAACGCCTTTCCAATGCTCCTCAAACGCCTTTGGCAACACGTGCACTATATATATATCCTGTAATGCGCCGTTATTATTAGATATGTGCATTTAGACAAATTTATACTGATACGTATTTCGGAAGCACTTCCGAAATAACAAAACGGAATCGAAACGAAAACTAAGCAAAATGAATTGGTATAACAAATTAATTTTGTTTTTACGAATCGATTCGTTATACCATTTCAAACAGACTCAGCACCACGTCCCTGCCCAGTGGCTGTGGTGCTGATGCTGAATCTGTTGTATTCAGCATCAAAGGCCATGGGCAGCGACATACGGTGCCGCTTGGTGTGATTCGTCAGTCTTCGGCGGCAGCGAAGTGATTGATTCCGTTCGACAGCTGAATCCCATAGTTTTCAATGTAAAATAATATTTTGGTTTTTATTTTATTCAACCGTTTATTCTTTTCATTTGCAGCAAAAAGCCTTTCTGTTTGAGTATTTCTTTGTATTTTTTTAGGACGAAATTTTTGGATTCCCAATTATTTTGAAAAGACAAAGCTTTTTTTCTTTGCCGAAGGCAGCTTTTGTTTTTATTTCTTTCAGTCTGGCTGCGTTCGGCGTGTGCTGTTCTTGGTGCTGAAACCTATCACTAAATTTGGCTGAACTGCCAGCAAGTACGGTGCCTGTTCGATGGCAGTAAAATCCCCCATAGAGAGGCAATGGTTAATCTATTCAGAGACACCGAACAGCAGAGAAAAGTTGCCAAAGTTCCCTGCTGTTCGGTGGTTTCATTCGGCAGGTTTATTAAGGCGAATCTCATAGGCTTCAATGTTAAAAATATTCCTGTTTTAATCCAACATCTAAGAAACCGTTTATTATATTAAACTGCAGTATAAAGTTTCTTTATTGATGGATTTTTTAGGATCTTTTAGGCATTTTTTGTAATTTTTCAGCAATTTGTTTTCCTTTTTTTTAAAAAAAAGTGTTTTTTTACTTTTTTCTGTAACAGACTGTTGGAGATTATTGACTTCTTTAATAGGTCAGGGATATATTAATTATGACGCATATTTTTCTTATTGTTGATATACATAGATATATATATATTATTGACAGTGCCTCCAATACCAGCGGTATAAATTGGTATTTAACCCCTAACATAGGGATTAATAACCAATCAATGAATATACGTCTTAACAAATATATGGCGCGTTATCCCGAGTTCTTTTGATGCTCTCTAGATATTTTTAAACACAATAAAATCAATAAAGATATGAGACTGCGTAACGGTAAAACAATTCAAACCAAAATTTATTCACACGTCAAGTTTCATACAATCGTATGTTATCAACGGATTAGCAAGATACAATTTACAAGTGATTATAGATCGTGATTAGTAGCGATACTGCGACACGCAATAATCTAATGGACAGATATTTTAGGTTTATAGACCGCACCACAGATATACACGCCTCAATTCTTAAACACCAAACTCTATTCTATTCACTTAAACCTTTCCCATTATAAACCAATCCTCCACCTGGCTAAGATAAACATTCAGTTACTGGGCATCACCTGCAGCACAATTTATTATTGTGGGGGCCTATTCACTAAATGCAACTTCCTTCAGGGAGATACATAACACACTCGATAGGGAGACTATCTCTTCCACCGATCAATCACAGCACTTCATTCGATATACGTTAACCTAACGCTTCTTAATGACTTACAGTGCATGCATTCATTCGGAAGGGCTGCAAGATGGATATGGAAGGAGTTATGCTAGGTTACGAATGGGGCGGACAGTACTTGACATATAAAAGCTATTTCACGGTCCCAGCGTATCTCACTATAGGTATATAATTGATCTTTAGATGTCCACAAACAGTATTCTTGGAATATAAATAATTTCACTAAATTATGGCTCAAGTATGCAGCCGGTAATAGGTTTCTCCCTTAGTAGTCCTCTGCTGTGAACTGTAAAGGCAGAATTTCTATTCTACTGATTATTAGGCTCAAACAGCAAAATAATTTATTTATATTCCTTTAGTTTGTGATGGACATCTAAAGTCAGGACTATGCAATTAGAAAATAGATATCATATTATTCAGGTATACTTTACCATCTGGTTAGTGAAGATAAAGTGGTGGAAGATTAGGGTGTGGTCGGTCTTAAAGGGGCGGCCGATGATGATTGCCTTTCTTCCCTCCAAGCGTCCCTCAGGTCTCTCCCCAAGCTTTTCTCAGTGTCCTCTCCCCTCTCTGCTCTGGAGTGTCCCCTCTATATAGTGGTCTTCCGCCCAGTTTTAGATCTAGCCCATCACTATGTGGCCTCATTTGATTGGAGGATATATATATTCATCAACTCCAGGGGTCTGTCCAGGTGTTATATTACCTGGCCAGCAGATGGCGCTCTCAGATCATCCATCAACCTTCTGCAGAAATTAATTTATGTGTTTGGCCAATCTTTTACTGGTTTGGGGTCTTTTATTCCTATATCCTGGGACTCCATAGATTTTATTAACAAATCAAAATTTATTTCTATTGTGGCATCCTTAGCATACTTTGCCACGGCGTGTGTGCATCTCATCCCCCTTTACTTATATCCACAGGGATGTGTATGTGAGGGGACATACATTCATGGTATCGTTTTAACATTCACACGTTACCCGACTTAATCGGCTTCATGCGGGTTAGTACACCAGACATTTGTAATAATCATCTAAATGTGGTAGGGCCTCTGTTTTTATAAGATGCTAAAATTATCAGTTCTAACTAATAAATATTCTCATACCATATAGTACATATTGCCGAATAGCATTACAAGCTGGTTTACCCAAGCCATTTAACCTTCTTTGGGTTTTTTCTTTATTGGGCAACCTATTGTTCCATGTTTACGTGGCTTTCAGAGTTTCGATGTGACGAAATAAACACAATACTGAGATTTCTATCTTAGTTGTCCTTGTGTTCCCTTACTTTTAAACCATTTGATCTAACATCTGTTTGTTTCTTACAACCAGAATCTAATTAAGGACAATGGATGTTTGCTGATAGCTAACGAGTCTCGCTTGTTACAATGTCTTTAGAACGCATATTCTGGTTATATATTAACGACGCAGACAAGTTGTTCGTGTGACGCAATTCCTGGCATCAAATTTAACAGTCCTGCGAAATATCATGCGTTATAGAAATTTCATTTCAGAAAAGGTCTGACAAGACCTTTTATTACAATTCATAGGACCTATTATATATAAATTCCAGACATTTTCGTTCAGTAGTTTTTTTGCAAACAGTGTTTCAATTTTGACACTTTCAGTCATATTGTCTTTTTGGTTTTCTTTACCCCGTTCGTCAGCTTGTCTGCTTTTTCCGGCAGCTGCTCTGCGCTGTGATTGGCGGCTCGTTGGCTATTTCCGACGTGTTCAGCATGTTTCGGCGGGTTTTCGGTGGGATTTTGGGGGGTGTTTGGTGGGTGGGCAACGGGTTTTCCCTGTACTCCGGGGACCCTGTGGTGAATGCTGAATTCACCCCAGGGTGGGGAACTTTGATTCCTTTAAGTGCAGGGAAGTGCTGAAAATGAGAGCGCATGGAAATGTCGGCGACATAAGAATGAACCATTCCATGATAGCTCGTTCTTCTCTCCTGGAGAAGGTACGGGGTGGGTCATGAAAAAGAAGCCCGCTCCAATACTGGTGCCACCCTCTTTGGAGGAGGCCATAGCCCCTTGCTCTCTGTCTGGAGACGAGACATGGTGTCGTCCCGTGTGCAGTTTTCCGGCTTTATTTTGCCTTCCTATTTAGTCCTATTTAGTCAGCATCTGTTGTAACTTGTGGGTAAGTGAATAAAAACATTCTACTTGCTCCTTCATCTTGTCATACTATCGCTGGATGTGGACTTCTTTTCCGTGGCCCACCCTGTATTTCCGACTCCTAAAAGCTGGTGTTAAGTGAATCTGCTTTTGCAAAATCACTTAATGCACTCATATGGCCCTCACATTAAATCTCATACTCGCCTTCTCATCCCGCGGTGGAGAGGGTGGCGCGATTCGCCCCTTTTCTCTCACTGGGAGCAACCGGAGATCGCATGCAAATAGTCCAAGTCCCCCTCCATGATTCATGGGTGACTCCTGTGCGATCTCATGAGTGCAAGCTCGCACATAGAACTCGCAGCCGGGACACAATGGGCTCCATAGAATCCTATGGACTCCAGGAGCAATACCAGTGGTGGCATTCAGCGCTGCTATAGGTATCAGTCTGTAACTCCGCTTCCTCCCTGGGCCAGGGACTAAGACCTTATTCACACACAAACATTTTTTTAATTGAATATAGCGTATACACACGTATATGCGCACACATACGCGTGGATACGCAATATTCAATTTTCCCTGGCCCCCTGGTCGAGTGCGACTTGGGGTTAATTTCAGTGCTGAAAGCGTTAATCCCAAACCACACTCGGGCTGCATAAATGACCTGTCCCTGCGCTCCCTCGCTGATCCCCGCTGTCTCCTCCAGTGATCGCAGAGTTTTACTTCCTGGTTTGCTTCTCGCGAGAAGGGAACCAGGAAGTAAAACTCCGCGACCGCCGGAGGAGACAGCGGTAGTCAGCGAGGGAGCGCAGGGACAGGTCATTTATGCAGCCCGAGTGTGGCTTGGGATTACCGCTTTCAGCACTGAAAGTTAACCCCGAGTCACACTAAGGAAAACCATCGGGGGGTTAAACTTAGTAAAGTATGCGTGTATACACATGCGCACACTTGTAAAAACGCAAGAACACGCTGCCGGGACGCAGCTCGGTTCTATTCTGTTTTTGCGTGCGTTTACGCATTGCAAATGTACGACTCCATACACCGCTATCAGGGTTATTCAAAGAGATCGGAATTGCTTGAGAAAGGTAACCGAACGCTGAAATTCAGTGTTCGGTTACCTTTCTTGACCATTCGGCTATCCAGAGAGCAGGCAATTAGCCAAATCCTGGCGAACTGCCTGCACATACGGTGCCTGTTCGGTGCCTGTTCGAGGGCAGTGAAATCCCCCATAGAGAAGCACTGCTTCGGCTATTCAGAGAACACAAACCAGCAGTGAAAGGTTCCCGAAATGCCCTGCCATTCGGTGGTTTAATTCGGCATGTTTATTCAGGAGAATCCCATAGGCTTCAATGTTAAAAATATTCCCGTTTTAATTAAATATCTAATAAATCGTTCATTATAAAATTCTGCAGTAAAGAGTCTCTTAATTTATAGATTTTTCTGGATTTTTATTTTTATTTTTTTAAAGTCCGATTTTTTTTTTTTCTTAAGTTTACTTATTTCTTCTGTAACAGCCGTCTTTATTATCATTCATTGGATCTTATATGTAAATTTCAGACATTTTCGCTCAGTAGTTTCTTTGCAAACAGTGTTTCACTTTTCAACCAATCAAGCAAACTGTTTTTCTAATTTATTCACTGCCTCTTCTGCGGTCTCAGCTTTTTCCGGAGGCTGCGATCGGCTCACGGCTCGGGTTTTTCCGTGGTTTTCGGCAGGTTAATCCACATGTTTTTGCGGGTTTTCGGCGTGCATTCGCCGTGTTTTGCGGTTAGTTTTCGTCGGGTTTGCGGCAGCTTTTCCCTGCAATTCGGGGACCCTGTGGTGCTTGCTGAATACACCGCAGGGTCACCGAAATGGGATCGGCAAAAGGAACCGAATTGAAGAGAACGAAAAGTCACCGAACGTGCGCTGACTTTTTGAATCTGTTTGAATAACCCTGTATGTGTATGGAGCCATTTATTTGCATATGTTGTATATAGTACAATATGCGCGTACATGCGTATCAGTGTGAATGAGGCCTAATACAGTGCCTACCCCAGAATAGAAGTGTTAAAAGGAAGTAAAATCTGCTCTGGTCAAATTTTTTAAATTAATGTCTCCTTTTTTGCACCAACTGCAGAATAGGACCCTTTGTAATAAAATGAATGTTGAATATCTCATGGAGATAGTGTATAGTGTGCGTCTATTTTACAATTAACATTAATTAATTCAAAATATTATTCTTTCACCGTTTTTTCTGGGAATGTTGCTAACATGCTGGCAAGTTTGCTCGAGGTATGAAAATTCCCTGATTATCAGGGTTATTCAGAGAAAGGTGAAACTCTGGAGAACTTTTGGAGAAGTGACAAATCCAGGTCAAAATAGCCAAACCAGAAAAATTCTCCTATTTATCTCAGTTTCCAAATCAGCTATTATGATCTAGAATTATCACATCTCCAAATGTTCTCCAGAGTTTCACCTTTCTCTGAATAACCCTGTAGAACTTTCTAAGTAAAATAAATAAATAAATAATAATAATAATTTTGCTATCCGTCTCCCGAGCGGAAGATTGATGAATTCTCGTAAGACAGAAAGTCGGCATTTGCTCTGTTGTAAATATAAAGAAGTAGCTTTAGATCGGTGCCAGACTGATTTGGTGATTTACAGAATGTGAAATGACGTGCGGGGACATGCAATAGTGTAATTCATCAAATACACTTTATATAGAAGAAAAACAACAATCAACATGAGCATTTAACGATATACAGAATAGTTTGTTGCAGGCCAAACTCCTCTCAGCGGTCCTGCCATGAATCCTCTTATTTTCAGACCATACCGCCCTCAACTCTAGCTTTCAGACTGACAATTACAGCTATTTATAAAGTGCCAACATGTTCCGGAGTGCTGTACAAAAGGGTTGGACAAAACAAACAAGTAATTTTGATGCAGAGAGAACTATAGGAAAAGAGGATCCTAATGAGCTTGTAACCTAAGAGGAGTGGCCAGTAAAATAATATGTGCACTATTCCGTGCTCTGCGCTAAAATGGGGACAATAATGGGGGAAACATGTGCCCCTTAGCGTCTCTGGTTTAGCATCTACGGGGCAGGCGATGATTCAGCAGCTTGTACTGGAACGCAGCGCTACCCTCCTGGATACTAACTTCAGCGCTAATGCGCCACCTCGAGTATCACCTCCTGCAGCCCATAGGACTCCATGGACGCTTGTGCTGCCGGGCCACGTGACCTGCACAATATTGCTCTCGCTAGATCGTGCATACAGAGTGATTCGCGGAGGGAGACTGGGAACTATTTGTTCCTAGTCTCATTCTTCTCCGGGGACCAGAAGTGGCGTATCGAGCCACCATTCCCGTCGCGGAATGAAATGAGTGAATGAAGTTAGTATCTAATTTTTATAGGGAGGGGGGTTCGGCTGGTGCTGATTCCACAGAAACGTTGGGGCTCTATTACATTCTTCATGCAAAAATGCATGGTAAACGCGTGAATTTTTGCGCGAAGCGATAAACGTTAACGCACGTAAATTAACGCTGGTATTACAATCCTTGCGCATTAGTTCAGCTGTCAAAAAATAACGTGCATAAAAGACGCACAAAAACGCGTGCGCATTGACGTTCAGATTTGCCTTTAACACCAGCTTTTGAAAGACGTTAAAATTATGCGCGCAAACGCTGTGCATTGACTTTTGCGCATAGATTGTGCGCTGGTACGCGGATGGTATTACAAACGCATTTGCGCTCACAATGTTAAGTATAGGACGCGCGCAGTACAGTACGCTCGCTCAGCGTTCACGCAGGTTCACCCGCGGTAGACGTTAACGTGCATTTTTGCGCGGACATTGTTAAATGACGTTCAGCACAAAAGGTTTTGCCCCTCGCGTTAATGCGTTTTGGCGCACGCATTAACATTTGCGCGAAGAATGTAATAGAGCCCGTTATCGTTAAGCACCAGCTTCAAGCTGTGGTTAACTTTTTAGATGCCACATCGGTTCATTAATTAGTGTTAGGACTTTGTAATCCTAACGCTAACTACTCTTTGTGCTCCGCATGTTAAGAATAGCGAGCACAAAGTACAGTAAGCTTGCACAAATGAGCACAATCACTGATACGCTACAGGGTTTTCAACCAACGTATCTGATAGCCTTCCATGATTTTGTCTTTGATCCCATGGTGGAATTGTTTCTGGGAGGGTATGAAGGAAAGCCCACCAGTCTTCCTCATGACTGAGAAGTAGCATGAGCATATGTGACTTGCTAGAGAGCAGCTTTTGGCTTTATTGGATAGGACTCACCTTTACTGGAGGTGCCTTGACGTGGCAGGCGGGCTTAAAACTTCAATGGCCATTCAAGTAAACGAAAACCTCTAACTGTTTTGTTTCACACTGTGTTATAGGGATAAGCACACTTTTTTCATGTTGTGTTCTATACATGTTACTGGGCTGGATACATCTGGTAGTTGCAGCCGCCTCTGTGGGGATCAGGCGTGACACAGTTTTTTCTGTATATGATAGCCTGCCTATTGGCTAGATCCTGACCACGTGACCCTATGCTGTTGTGGTCAGGTGACACGGATTTGGTTCACGTGAACATTCCGCGTCAACCAACATTGGCATCATGAGCTGAAGAATTTCCATTGGAGTAATTAAGTGGATATGCCTTTATATGCACAAGCATTCAGAGGTTATGCTCTTGATGAAGTGAGCCATGATGACAACGAGCTTGACGGACGACGGCGAGTGGGTAGTGGTGATGGGTATTGAATTTTAGCAGTCAAACTCGTGCCTGATGTATTTCATTTCTCCACAGGGGGCACACTAATCTGGCTTCAAAAAGGAGTGAAAATGGCTTTTTGATATGCTAATGAGTGTTTTTCCATGCAAGATCAAGTTATCTCGATTTTGGTATGAAGGGGTTAAGATTAACGGATCTGCTCTGGCGGAAAAGGGCCCGTAGTTTACAATTAAGCAACGGTTCTGTTATACAATTCCGAAATGGCCAGCTATCAGGGAAAAACAAAATATGAATTTCTTTCGGCCCATGCATAGCAGGACAAAATTATTTCTGAAAATATTGTTTCTGCTGTTTTTTTGGAATGGGCTCAAAGTAAATATTCAAGTAGTAATGAAAACAAAAGCATGTGCAGGAAATCTTTAAAAATTCAAAATGTCCAGTTGTTTATATAGAAAATGACATATCTGTAACATTCGTAAACATACAGTAGGTCACTCAGCACAACGTCGGGGGATGTGTTTTCTGTTGTCTGAAGAAGTGTGTTTCATAGAAATCCATTCATTACTGTCAAACCTGGGAAATGTACAGAGTCAACAGCTCTATGCTCTTTCCCGTCAGGTTACCAATTATCATTTACGTCAACAACCGGCAGCAGACTGGATTTATCCTCCACTGGTCTCTACGATGTCCGAAAACCCGTAAACATGTGGCAGCGAATGTTTGATGGGAATAACTCCAATTTTTCCTAGATATATGTGATGGAAAAAAGTCCTAGCACATACAGTGGGTGTAGAAAAAGAATCACCCCCTTGAAAGTAATCACATTTTGTTGCTTTGAAGCCTCAAATAAAGACAGACTAAGTTTTTGTTTATCCAGTTGTATTTACTCAGAGTAAAATATAACATCCAAGTGAACACCAACATGTCAGAGAAAAATAAAGATAATTCAAAAACAGAATCACTGAGTTGGAAAAAGGATCACCCCCTTGTTTCAGTATTTTGCTGAACCAAAGTTACATTTTATTATAACATGCAAGTGAAAGATAGAACACCAACATGTCAGAGAAAAATAAAGATAATTCAAAAACAGAATCACTGAGTTGGAAAAGAATCACTCCCCTGTGTCAGTATTTTGCTGAACCATAGTTATATTTTATTATAACATCCAAGTGAAAGATAGAACACCAACATGTCAGACAAAAAACAAAGATAATTCAAAAACAGAATCACTGAGTTGGATAAAGGATCACCCCCTTGTGCCAGTATTTTGCAGAACCACCTTTAGCTTTAATTACAGCCTTTAGTATGTTGGGATATGTCTCTACCAACTTTGCACAACTAGACTGTGGAATATTTGCCCATTCTTTGCAGAACTGCTCAAGTTCTGTTACATTTGATGGTGAATGTTTGTGGACTGCAGCCTGCAAGTCATTCCACAGATATTCAATGAGGTTTAAGTCTGGGCTCTGACTTTTGTTTTCTATACCCTCTGTACATAACATATATGGAGTGGTTCTTTGTCAAATAAACCCAATTTAAATTAACACCTTACTCATCCTGACCACTATCTTTATAATGTGACCAAGGTGTGTGGAGTGCTCCCCCGCCCTCCGATTGGGTGGACCCACTGGGTAAAGTGGAATAGTCTCTTCCACCCCACCATGCATCACCAGCAGCTGGGATTTTGAATTTCCCGGCTTCTGGTCAAACAGAATGGTTTCTAGGGATTTCAGCACACAGAGAGCATTCTGACATCACCCTCTCTGAGACCACCTGTGATAGCAAAGCTTCTCAGAGCAGCATGTTGGATTGGTTCTGTGCATGAATCCATCGTTCTGCACCAGCGCTATGGAACATATGTGGGCAAAGTGCTTAAGGCCGAGCGGTGCGAAATTTACAGATCCTATGTTATGCAATTTGCTTAGTCGCGCGATTGGCATAGCAAAGCTGCAGGGACTTCTAGGTTCGAAAGCCCCTGAGCTGAGGAGGAGGTGTGAACGCCAAGGAAAAAAAGGTGAGTAAAATCACCTAAAATAAAACAAAATATAAAAATAAAATTGGGCAGAGGCTGTCAGCAGCAAGTGCCCAATTATTTAAGGGAAAAAAGAAGGGATCTATTTTTAATAGATTATCCTTTTAAGTTGGGTATGACAGGTGCGCATTAATACATTTCGTATATGTTCCATGGAACTGAAATGGACTATGCAGAACCTGCTCCAGTTGATGGAATGTGTAGAACTAGTCATTCTATTTACTCCATCCTTCCAGAGGAAATTATGGATATTTTCTCATCATACTTAACTGGATCCAACCCATCGGGCTGTGAGCAGCCTGTGGTTCATTGCAATAGGGTTTACGACTATTTGAGGTATCCTGCCGCTGGACTGCCATGAACAGTCAGAAACTGGCAACTAAGTGCCCATTTAGGTCGATATGATGTTTCTTTTGGAAAAAGTTGAAACAAAGTCACTGGCATGGGAAAACTATTAATTTGGGGGAAACATAGAAACATAGAAAAATGTCGGCAGATAAGAACCTTTCGGCCCATCTAGTCTGCCCAATTACATGGATACTTTACCTGGAATTATCTTTTGTTTAGGATAGCCTTATGCCTATCCCATGCTTGCTTAAATTCAATTACTGTTTTGGCTTCTACCACTTCAACTGGATGACTGTTCCATGTATCCACCACCCTCTCAGTAAAATAATGCTTTCTGATGTTACTTTTAAACCTTTGCCCCTCTAATCTAAGACTATGTCCTCTTGTTTTGCTACTTTGTTTCCTTTTAAATATACTCCCTTCCTCTACCTTGTGGATTCCCTTTACGTATTTAAATGTTTCTATCATATCTCCTCTGTCTCGTCTTTTTTCCAAGCTGTACATGTTAAGATCATTAAGCCTTTCCTGGTAACTTTTCTCCTTCAAGCCGTACACCATTTTAGTAGCCCTTCTCTGAACTCTCTCTAAGATGTCTATATCCTTCTGGAGATACGGTCTCCAGTACTGCACACAGTACTCCAAGTGAGGTCTCACCAGTGCTCTGTACAGTGGCATGAGCACTTCCCTTTTCCTACTGCTAATACCTCTCCCTACACAACCAAGCATTCTGCTAGCATTTCCTGCTGCTCTATTACATTGACTACTTACCCTTAGATCCTCTGAAATAATAACCCCTAAATCCCTTTCCTCAGATGTTGAGGTTAGGACTGTATCAAATATTCTATATTCAGCCCTTGGGTTTTTACGTCCCAGGTGCATTATCTTGCACTTATCCACATTAAAACTCAATTGCCACAGCTCCGACCACTTTTTTAGTTTACCTAAATCATTTGTCATTTGGCTGATCCCTCCAGGAACGTCAACCCTGTTGCAAATCTTTGTGTCATCAGCAAAAAGACATACTTTTCCATTAATACCTTCTGCAATATCACTAATAAAAATATTAAATAGAATGGGTCCAAGTACTGACCCCTGAGGTACCCCACTGGTAACAAGACCTTGCGCCGAATAAACTCCATTTACCACAACCCTCTGTTGTCTGTCACTCAGCCACCGCCTAATCCAGTCAACAATATTGGAATCTAAACTCAAAGATTGCAATTTATTGATAAGCCTTCTATGCGGAACAGTATCAAAAGCCTTACTGAAATCTAAATAAGCAATGTCTACTGCACCACCTGTGTCTATTATTTTTGTTACCCAATCAAAAAAATCAATAAGATTAGTTTGGCATGATCTCCCTGAGGTAAACCCATGTTGTTTCTGATCCTGTAATCTATGTGTTTTTAGATGTTCAACAATCCTTTCCTTTAACATGGTTTCCATTAATTTCCCCACTACTGACGTAAGACTAACTGGCCTATAGTTCCCAGATTACTCCCTACTACCCTTCTTGTGAATGGGCACAACATTTGCTAATTTCCAGTCTTCTGGGACGACTCCCGTTAGCAAGGATTGGTTAAATAATTGGAGAGGGGTGTTGTGCCATTCATACTAAAGGAAATCCCCTACAGTAAACATCTACAGTATATCAAATGTGTAACGGCTGCGGGATGAACCGGGATACCCCTACATGAAAACCCTTTCAACCTGGAGCAGTACCAGTCCGTAAAATGACTGGGTTTCGCAATAACGGCAGTGAGAAAATCCACACCGAGCCTCGTTACCAGTATGGGACCTCACCTGTGGCATGTCTGGAAAAATTTTGCATTGCTTCCTCCTGGATGCAACCCAACCAGGCACATTATTTAGGCAATTGTAGTTCACGACTCATTTTTACCAATGCAAACCAAAGAATTGCAGAGTAGCTCGGAACTACCACTACTTCTGCGTGAAATAGTCTGTTTCTCCATCTGGCCGCCACAGACTTCTTAATGTTGCTTCCAGGCCAGACTCAAAATATTGGGCTGCCTAGGTCCAAGAACATAATACTCGACTCTGACCCTCAAAAAGCTGCCAAAAAACAAAATACAAAAACACAAGAAAAATAATAAGGCCACAGACACCCAGAGCACTATCTGTTGTGATGAGCTTCGTAATTGCCGCTAAGTATGTCGACTCTCTGGTTCCGTTCGGTTATTCTCCATTTAGACTGGGCCTGCACAATCTCACTGCTCATTAGTGTGTTTGGCCATAGCATGCTTTTCATTTTTGATTAGTTCTGGCACTTTGACCTCAGCTAGAGCTTGGCCGTATTCGTCCGTTTTCTTATTTTCTACCTCTTACGCCTCCATTTATGGAGCATGGAGGCTTCGCCAACGTTGAGGTCTCCACTTTTAAATACAAAAAGGACGTCTTCTTTCGACAATTTTTCCTGCCCCAAAGCGCTAGAATTCTTTGACTCTTGCTAAATATCATCGATGACCAGTAATTTTATTCCTCAAATTACATAATTCATCCCTTTTTTTTTTATCAAAGTGTAACTCAGATAATTTATGGATTCAATAGTAGTGTTGATTCTCTTGCGTCTCCAAAACGAGTGTCAGTAAGTACTCCATAATGTAATTTAAAACAATATAAAATTGCAGCGTTTGATTGCTAAAATAATTTCTTGTGACCAGACACTGGTGTAGACAAGCTATGGAAATCTGCCCGCGTCGTGGAGGCTCAGAATCCTGATGTTACCCCCGAGATAGCGCTCATTATTTCATTTCCTGGTCCGTGTCCGGATGAGTCACACTTGACTACGGGCTCGTATGTGATGCTATTGGTGATACATCGCAATGAAAAATGCATAAATTACCTTTTGGTATGGACAATATTACTCTTGACTGGATTTGGATGCATAACGATATGCAGTTGCCATGAGCAGGAGTAATTATCCTCTTCTAGGCTGTCCTCTCGCATTTCCACAGTCGAGGTAATTAGTCGTACGCGGTTCCTGGCTTGGCTTCTAAGTTCTCATTGATTTTCGTCTTGCGCGACAGAACGAACAGAACTGATCCCTGATCTCATAAGATATATGTATATCTTCATGAAGGTGTTTTCTGCCAAATTGGTTTCTTCTCGGTGTCCTCTTGACTTTGCAGATGTTTTTCTTGCTTTTTTGAAAAGAGAAAAAAGTCTCTCAAACCTAATGGATGTTCCCATGGTTATGGTGTTAATACAAGAATGTTATTATTGCACGTCCTTTATTTATTTCTATTAAATTATTACTATTTAAAAGAACCACCCTCCTTATCAATGACGGATCGTGGGGGCATTGGGGGCATTTGTTTCCCCTGCAGTAATTATCCAATGGGGAGCTCGCACCTATTGGCTTAGTTGAATCCAGGGGTTGACTTTCTTCTGACCGGGCAGTGTGTATAGAGCTCTATGTCATACAGCTACAGTGTGGAGGGAATTAACATAATGAGTAAAATCTCAAGCTCCACGTTTTGTGTGGCCATGATAAATGTATTTTTATAGGTTTGTACCGGAAAACTAATGATTTCTACACCTCGCGAAACTATGGTGAGGCATTCAAATTTCATTTGGATTTGCTTTCCACTAACACAAACACAAGTTAGAGTTTCTGGCAGCTTTTTTTTTTTAAAACACTTTTTTTCCCCCCCAATTAATTTTTTTACATTTTAGATATTTAGTGCCATATTATATTCTCTGCGCAAATGCGCTCGCGCAGCGCAATTTTTTTTGCGCGCAGTGTCCAGCGTTATCACGCGAAAATTAACGTGATATTCGGATCCGAACGCATTTTCTCATCCGTCAAAAAATAACGTTAGTAAAAAAAACGCTCAAAACGAAGTGTAATATGCGCGTAGTAATGTTGCGCATGTAAATCAGTGCGCGGACTGTTTTTTTCGCGGGATTCAGCCAATCAGAATTAAGAACCTTAATTGACTCACTAATGTTTTTGCACCTGTCAAAATAAATCTGAGTATACATGCTGCAGCAAAATAAAAAATATGCACCAATTCACAATTTTTTTGTTTGGGTATGTGTATAATGTGTAACTATACTGTGCTGTATTTTTTTTTCGTGCTGGTGTATTTGGTTTCGGCCAGAACGTTCAGATTTGCAGTTAACACCAAGTTTTCAAAGACGTTAAAATTATGCGCGCAAACGTCGTTCGTAGGAAGTTGCGCATCCATTGAAATACCATCCTCTTAACGCATTTGCGCTCACAATGTTAAGTATAGGACGCACACAGTTCATCACGCTAGCGCAGGTCCATCTGCGTTAAACGATAACGCGCATCGTTTGGGCGAACGTTGAAATACGTTGTTCTGCGCAAATGGTTTTGTCCTTGGGCAAATGCGCATTTGCGTGCGCGCAAAACCGATACGCGAGGAATGCAATATGGCCCTTAGTTTTCTCCTAAATAAATGTCACTTTTGTAATACAAAACATTTCCACCAAAAGTAAAATATAAATATAAAAATATATAAGAATAAAAATATGTCCTGAATCTGTAAGACAATTTTTAGCGATAGCAAGTACTTAAAACCTATAAAGGAGTTTAACAGCATCTTCTGTTGTTATGTAGATATTGTTGGGGATGGTACATTGCAACATAAGTACATTTGCACAATGAAAAGCTTAGCCAAGATCATTCGATAGGATTGGAGGACCCTGTTCCCGATTGAATTTACAACCTATAGGGGAATTGGGGATGTGGAAACGCGATGGAGTGGGAGGAGATAGGAAGCAATAGGGGCAAGAAAGAGAGGTGGTTGGAGGAAAGTCAATCTATAAGTAGACGCAGAGTTCCGATATATGAAGGACATCTTGGAGTGGTAGTATAATTGGACTCATAATTTCCAGTCTAGACAGGATGGTCCATGCTTCCACCAAAGTAGTAACCAAGTAAATGGAGACTTTTTTGGCTATTAGGAAGAATCCAGAGGGCCCTCACAGATATCTTGCTGGTGTGAAAGCAATCCCCCGGACTCTTGAGGGGGAGCATGACTGCTGGCCTGTGCCGGACAGTAAGTATGTGTGGATTGGTCTGTTGGGGTGCAACAATGTTTCACTCACCAATATATACAGGTGCGGGAGGAGGGGTGCAGCCTCTTTGAGTCTTGCCAGCGTGTCAGCAAGTAAGAAGATTCCC
The DNA here is from genome assembly GCA_009667805.1 of Leptobrachium leishanense. Classification (NCBI taxonomy): domain Eukaryota; kingdom Metazoa; phylum Chordata; class Amphibia; order Anura; family Megophryidae; genus Leptobrachium; species Leptobrachium leishanense. Next base: position 62,922,732 of record CM019063.1, read on the forward strand.
ACCCACCCACCTGAATTTAAGTGCTGTTCCAGTCTGTTGTGTCACAGCTTGGTGTCTGCAGGGTGTTGTCCTTGCCAGCTAAAATTCAGGTATGGTAAGCCGCCTATGGGTGGGCCTTGGGGAGACGAGCTCTGCTTGATGGCGGCAAGCAGAGTGACGAGCTCTTGGAAACAGATGGGGAAACTGCCTACCGCGGGAAATGCAGTAGGGTCAGCAAGGAAGCAAGGAGCAACACAGGTTACATTGTGAGTATTCTTTGATAAAGCTGTGGCCTTTTTCCATGATATTCGTATCTCTGTGTATTATTTCGGTAAAATGGTTGGAATTTATGGGGAGGTCACAGGTGTAAGCAGTCAGGCAGACAGGCATCAGGTGACTTCCCAGACTCTCCGCCTTGCAGAGAATGCCACAAAAATATATATATAGTGGCAAGAAAAAGTATGTGAACCCTTTGGGATTACGTGGAGTTTTGCATGAATTGGTCATAAAATGTGCTCTGATCTTCATCTAAGTCACAACAATTTGAAAAACACAGTCTGCTTAAAATAATACAACACAAACATTATATGTTTTCATATTTTTATTGAACAGCACATGTAAACATTCACAGTGCAGGGTGGAAAAAGTATGTGAACCCCTAGTCTAATGACTTCTCCAAGAGCTAATTGGAGCCAGGAGTGAGCCAACCTTGAGTCCAATCAGTGTGATATTATTGGATGTGTTGCTGAAAGCTGTCCTGCCCTTTAAAAACACACACCAGTTTTGGGTTTACTGGTTTCAAGAAGCACTGCCTGATGTGAACCATGCCTCGCAGAAAAGAGCTCTCAGAAGACCTACGATCAAGAATTGTTGACTTGCATGAAGCTGGAAAGGGATACAAAAGTATCTCCAAAAGCCTTGATGTTCATGTGTCCACGGTAAGACAGACTGTCTACAAATGGAGAAAGTTCAGCACTGTTGCTACTCTCCCTAGGCATGGTCGTCCTGTAAAGATGACTGCAAGAGCACAGCGCAGAATGCCTAATGAGGTAAAGAAGAATCCTAGAGTGTCAGCTAAAGACTTACAGAAATCTCTGGCACATGCTAACATTTTTGTTGACAAATCTACAATAAGGAAAACATTAAACAAGAATGGAGTACATGGGAGGACACCACGGAGGAAGCCATTGCTGTCCAAAAAGAATATTGCAGCACGTTTGAAGTTTGCAAAAGAGCACCTGCATGTTCCACAGCACTACTGGCAAAATATTCTGTGGACAGATGAAACCAAAATTGAGTTGTTTGGAAAAAGCACATAACATTATGTGTGGAGAAAAAAAGGCACAGCACACCAACATCAAAACCTCATCCCCACTGTAAAACATGGCGGAGGGAGCATCATGGTTTGGGGCTGCTTTGCTGCCTCAGGGCCTGGACGGATTGTTGTTATTGATGGAAAAATGAATTCCAGAGTTTATCAAGACATTTTGCAGGAAAACGTAAGACCATCTGTCCGCCAACTGAAGCTCTGCAGAGGATGGGTGATGCAACAGGACAATGATCCAAAGCATACAAGTAATTAAACAAAAGAATGGCTTCAACAAAACAAAATACGCCTTCTGGAGTGGCCCAGTCGGAGTCCTGACCTCAACCCGATTGAAATGCTGTGGCATGACCTTAAGAGAGCAATTCACACCAGACATCCCAAGAATATTGCTACACTGAAACAGTTTTGTGAAGAGGAGTGGTCCAAAATTACTCCAGATCATTGTGCAGGTCTGATCTGCAACTACAGGAAATGTTTGGTTGAGGTTATTGCTGCCAAAGGAGGGTCAATCAGTTATTATGTCCAAAGGTTCACATACTTTTTCCACCCTGCACTGTGAATGTGTACATGTTATGTTCAATAAAGACATGAAAACATATAATGTTTTTGAAATTGTTGTGACTTAGATGAAGATCAGAGCACATTTTATGACCAATTCATGCAAAACTCCACGTAATCCCAAAGGGTTCACATACTTTTTCTTGCCACTGTAAAGTATTTCTCTGTAGATCGAGACACTGGCATATTGAAATGAGAGAGTAGATGTGGTCCCAGCTGCTTCGATTCATGCATGCATAGAGGTACACACAGCACCACCAAAAACTGGTTTTCTAATCTGTGCTGCTGTGGTAATAGACATGAAATCGGTGTGTGAAAAAGATGGAAGAAATTGGAAAAAGTCCACCTGGCAGCCAATGGACGATGATGACAGGTTTTTTCTCCTGTGTCTAAAGTCCGGTCTCAAAACTACAGAATTTCGGTGGACAACCTGTAACTGGAGTGCGTTCACTCAGGAATTGGTATTAGTGGGCACCTTAGCAGCATTTAAAGCTTGGGCCTGCATCTCGCTAACTCCTGATGGCAGTGATATCACAGTAGTTTTAACATCTTGGAGGTCTTTTTGCCAAAAGCCAGGAATGTTCTCCAGTGACTTTTGTATGTCAGCCTTACGGGTGTATTATCCTGGCACCCTCGGTGTACCCTTGTGCTGGGTTAGCTGGACTAGGTCATTTAAGTTGCTGGTCTCGAATGCTTCCTTTCAGCAGTGCTCCTGTTGAGCTTGACCAAGGCCATCTACTTGTTGCTTGGATACCGACATTGGGCACTATTCCCTAGTTAACGCTAACTTGGGGCATAGTGATATGAGACTGTATAAATCAAATATGTATTTGATGCTTTCCAGGTACCCAAGTGTTACCTTATAAGTCATGTTTGCTAAAATCTTTATATGCCTGGTACATTTTTATAACTTTATTACTATATTATGTTACCACTTGAGGTCTTCTATTAAAAAAAGCTTAAGGATTGCAGTAAATCTAATGATCTTGTTAGTGAAAGGTAATAAAATTGTCTAGCTCCTTAAATAATTGCCGTTCTGAGAGAAAAGATATGCACGGGCCGATGTTTATACTTTTTTCAAATATTCCCACGTATCCCAGCCAGAATACAGTAAACTTGCACACGTGCCAAGGCTCATGTAGAAGACCAGCAGTTTTCGGGTAGGAAGAGTCCTGCACATCCTAAGCACTGCAATGGTACTTGCGGATACTTGTCCAACGACTCTTGAGTTATACGACCAAAAGGACAACTGCTGGTTCAAAGTTACGCCGGCGAGAAAGAATCTGACCTTCCAATAACATTGCAGCTCAGTTTGTTGTAATTTAATATCTGTAGTATAAGTAGAATGACAAACATCGGGAAGTATGATGCAAGGAGCTGTATTTATTTACATGCTGGGCATACTTAGCTCTTAGCCAACCCTACGGTATGGTCCAACCTTGGAAGGCAGTCTTTGTAAATGGCACGAGCCGACATGCTTCGTGCTAGTGTTCCGTCATTTGTTGCATTCCATTTGTTGCTAGAATAACTTTCTATCAGGGAATTATATTTTTGTGAAGGGTAAACGGTCACTCTAGCCACTTTGAGCAAATGAACTTAGGGAAGCTGGCTAGCCAAAATGGTTAGCCAAATGTACCATCCACCACGTCATCAGTTGTCGTGGCAGGCTTTGACAGCCTTCCAAAGCAACGAGCTTCCCTCTATCCAGAAGGCTTGAACTGAGACATCCGTCTGAGACTTCAACCTGTCTGCACAGGATGTAATGTGCTGATTGGCCAAAGCCCTTCAATGCATTTGCAGTTTGAAGCATTTGTTTTGCTCAGGGTTCGGCCGAAACCTGTCCGAAGCAGACCGGTCCGAAGAGAGACCAATGGCAGTGAAATAAGGGTAAGTGTTTAGCAATAATAAAGATTCTTTGAAGAGATGCTCTACGTGAAAATGGGGACAGGTAAAACCCAATGCGTCACACCCTCCATGGAAACCTTCCATCAGGACAGGGAGAGTCTCCCAATAAGCACAGTAAGAATTAGCAATGGCAGCACCACATGCTACGGATACTCCACATGCCCAGGGGAGGACTGCTATCAAGATGCGATGAGTGCTGCAAGTTGGCACAGGGACGAGGTCAAGACCCCACAATGTCCCTTTAAGAAGCTTCTGAAAATGAAGCTGTTCGAAAGCCTATAGGGGGTGCATGTTGGAACATTGTATATTGCAGCAACGTTGCCTGCACCTGGCCTTAATACCCATGTCACAGTGTTATATCACATAAACCAGTGGTGCTCAAGCTTGGCCCTCCAGATGTTTTGAAACTGCATTTCCCACAAGGCAATGAGTGACAGAATACACTGAGCAACGTAATTTCTGAAACATATGGAGAGCCAAGGTGGAGCAGACGTGACATACACAGACCAACACAGGGGTGGCAAAATGTGTTTTTGTCCAGGATGCCAGCAATTCATGCCCTCGTCCTCTTGCTCACAAATGAGGAAAGGATTAGTACAAGTTTTTGGTTGCTCCAAATGTAGGGCACTAATCCCTAGTTCGCACTAAAAGGGGGAGGCTAATGGGGAAAATTTGAAACAGCAGATTTCCCTGTAGCGTCCCCATTTTACCACGATTTTCCAGGGCAGGCTCTGGCTCAGTACCGCGCCCCAGAACGTACCGCTAACCACTGGAATACTCGCGGTAGCATTTCCATGATTATCACCAGTCCATACTACTCCATGGAGGTTTGCATACACCGGCTGCGAGCCCTGAGCGATCTCGCTCAGACGGTTTGTTCCCAGTCTCACTCTGCTCACGGCGATAACAAGCGTTGGATTGGGCCACCATTCTCGCTGCGGGATGAGAGGTGAGTATGGGTTTTCTTGGGTGGTTTTTAGAGGGTGCTACATGATTTCACAAATGCCAAAACCAATTAGCACCAGCTTTTAGGTGCAGCTAAAATTTTGCCTTAGCGTCGGTAATTAGCGCTAGCAGTTGGTAATACCTTACTTATCCTAAACCCATTAAGTGTAGGATGCACAAAGTACACCAAGCTTGCGCAAAAACCAACGCGGTAAGTGACTTCTCTCGGGTTTAGTGTCAGGAAGGTAAGATGGGGGCATGCATTAAACTCACTTCTACTGGCGGGAACGCTTACACATCCAAACGCTAATGATAGCGTTCACTATGGAATAGTGCCCGTAATGTTTTACAGCATGGTCGCTCCTTTCTATTTTTACGGACATGGCGCGGTGTAGTCCGTGCATTCACGTCTATTCAAAAGAGTAGCTAACAAAGATAGATTGAATAAAAGATTAATATGCGACCCTGAACTTTCCAGACTCACTTGACTTCACATTTCAGAAAATCTTGAGTTTTTTTCCTCCACGTTACAGTTGTTGAAAGCACGCTCTTGGCGTCTCTCGGCATACTTGTCCTTCAGATGTAAAAATGTGCATTTGATATTCGTCAGCTCCAGTTTGTTACTGAGAAAGCACTGAAAAACTGTCTAAGCTCTCGATGCCGTCCAGTAAAAACTGACGGCTGAGGTCAGCGGCGTTGGATCGAAAATATCCTGGAATTTGGAGAAGGGGGAAAAATTGCTCGTCGAGGTTCCCACAGATCTTAGAAAGCATGAACATCTGTTAAACTCGTCCTATCTGGTGTATTCAGGAGAGGAACCACCAGCCAGTGGTTTGGTTCTCATTTACAAATGGAAGCCTAAGAACATCCAGTTGAGAATCGAAAACATTACAGACGATTCCGTGGGGTGGATCGGTTGACCTAGCAGCCAAGAGAAAAATCCCCAAAGAATAACTCCTTTATTTTTGGAGGAATGTTTTCCAAGGCAAACAAGATTTTTTTTTTATTAGACTTATAATATGTTATCAATGAGACTATGAAATGTTTCCCTCAAAAACGCTGTTAAATATGTGTAAAATTACTTTTTAACGTGATGAAATATTAGCTCTGAGCTCAGTGGAAGCTTGCTGAGAGTTGTGTTGGTTGATTCAATGCTCCTTTCAAAAAAAAAAAATGTAATAGAAGCAGATCGTGACCGCGCTCTACTATTCAAAATCAGGACTGTACATTATAGGGTTATTCAGAGAGCACCGAAATGTCGTCGACATTTCGGTGCTCTCTCGTTCCACGTGCAATCCCATCTAACACCTATCGAAAACTCACTGAAAACCTACAGACACCACCGCAAAAACCGCGCCGAACTCGATGGAAAAAAACCGACGAGCTGCCGATCACAGGACAGACCAGCCGCCGGAAAAAGCCGACAAGCTGACGAACAGGGTAAAAAAAAAAAAAAAACTGTACGCTTGAAAGTTTAAAAATTTAAATGCTCTTTGCAAAAAAACTACTGAACGAAAATGTCTGGAATTTACACATAAGATTCTATGAATGATAATAAAAAGGTCTGTTAAAGAAAAAGAAAAAATGATTTAAAAAGCGGAAACAAATTTTTGCCGAAAAAATCCCAAAAAATGCCTAAAAGATCCTAAAAAAAATCTATTATTTTATTCTGCAGTAAAAAGTCTATTTATAAACAGTTTATTACATATTGGATTAAAACAGGAATATTTTTAACATTGAAGCCTATGGGATTCGCCTGATTAAACCTGTCGAATGAAAACACCGAACAGTAGGACACTTTGGCAACTTTTCACTGCTGTTCGGTATCTCTGAATAGATTTACAGGGTTATTCAAAGAGATTCGAAAAGTCACCGCACGTTCGGTGACTTTTCGTTCTTTTCAATTCGGTTCCTTTTGCCGATCCCATTTCGGTGACCCTGCGGTGAATTCAGCAAACACCACCGGGTCCCCAAATTGCAGGGAAAGGCTGCCGCAAACCCGCCGAAAACTAACCGCAAAACCCACCGAATGCACGCTGAAAACCCCCAAAAACATCTGGATTAACCTGCCGAAAACCATGGAAAAAGCCCGAGCAGGAGCCGATCGCACACAGCCGAAGCAGCCGAAGCAGCTGAGACCGCAGACGAGGGAGGTGAATAAATTAGCAAAATAGTTTGTGGCTGCTGTATAGCAAACCATACCTGCTCATGCTGCTTGTCAGACATGAGGTAGACTGGTGGGCCTTTATTTATGCTCCCCCAGAAACAAAATCCACTTTGGGATCGAAAACAAAGACATGGAGCGGGATCTTGCTGCAGGGATGACCTGGCTGGAAGTACATTGAAACCAGGGGCATCTTAACGTGGGGGCGGGGGGTGCGGCCCGCACCAGGTGACACCCGCCCTTAGGGTGACACCGTCACCCTAAGGGCGGGTGTCTCACCCTGCGCCGCGTGTTCGCTCCCTGCGAGCGTCCGAAGCTATGCAGCTTCGGCGCTCGCCTGGGGGAAACACGTCACCAGCCAAGTTCTCGCGAGATCGCGGCTGGTCACGTGGCTCCCCCAGGCGAGCGCCCAAGCTCCATGCCGCCGGACGCTCAGAGGGAGAAGAACATGGGGTGCAGGAGGTGACCTGGGGGCATTATCCATGAACTGGGGGCATTATCCATGAGCTGGGGCATATCCATGAGCTGGGGCGATATCCATGAGCTGGGGCATATCCATGAGCTGGGGCAGTATCCATGAGCTGGGGCATATCCATGAGCTGGGGCATTATCCATGAGCTGGGGCATTATCCATGAGCTGGGGCAGTATCCATGAGCTGGGGGCATTATCCATGAGCTGGGGGCATATCCATGAGCTGGGGCAATATCCATGAGCTGGGGCAATATCCATGAGCTGGGGCATTATCCATGAGCTGGAGCAGTATATCCATGAGCTGGGGCATATCCATGAGCTGGGGCATATCCATGAGCTGGGGCAGTATCCACGAGCTGGGGCAGTATATCCATGAGCTGGGGGAGTATATCCATGAGCTGGGGCAGTATCCATGAGCTGGGGCATTATCCATGAGCTGTGGCAGTATATCCATGAGCTGGGGCAGTATCTATGAGCTGGGGCATTATCCATGAGCTGGGGCAGTATATCCATGAGCTGGGACATATCCATGGGGATTACATGAGCTGGGGCAAAATCCATGAGAGGAGCTGGGGCAAAATCCATGAGAGGAGCTGTGTCAGGTATCCGACCTCAGGACCACTCACCTCCACGCCACGATGGCGTACAGCGGTGCCATGGATGCGCGGGTCCCGGCACCATACAATGCTGCACTCCCCTCAGCGAAGGGGGCTTCTCCCCTCGGGACCTGCAGGAAGCGCGGGGCATCTACAGCCTGACACACGGAGCCAAACACCAGCATACTCCCTCTGTCTACCATGCTTCCTGCATCTCTAAGGGCGAGCACGCCGCACCACGCCCCCTTTTACCTCCTGTCTCTTCCTGGCACTCAGTGATGACATCATCGGTCAGCTCAATGGGAGTAGGGGTGGAGCCATATCCCAACACTATTTAAACCCATCTCTCACTAAGCACAAACGCTCTGGTATAGAGTTTCCTACCCCTTGCTAACACATACCTTACTCCAATACCTTCTGATAGAATCTACGTGTACCGAAGCTTTTTGCCTGTCTCTTCGTTTATGCACCGAAGCTGCCTGCCCTCAGACTATATTGCCGTTCCTGACTATCCTCCTACATCTAACCAATCGGTTCCTGCATCCTGAGGTCTCCACCTTTCCTGAAGACATTCCTGATAGTATACCAGAGCCAGAAATGGACCTCGCAGGACTGGTCGACGTCATCAATGCCGTGTCAAGGCAAGTCTCAGTACTGACTCAGTCAGTCCAGGATATACAAGCCAATCAAAATCAAGGCCTACCTGATCCACCACTAGAGGGCGCTCATTCGCCGGAACCTAGGCTTCCTATGCCTGAAAAATTCTCTGGCAGAAGAGAGAGCTTCCGTACTTTTGTCACATCTTGTGAACTAATGTTCGCCATTCAACCGCATACGTACTATTCAGATTATGTAAAAGTACATACGGTCATAGCCCTACTAACAGGCGAGGCCCAATTATGGGCTCATAACTAGACATGTGCATTAGTTTTAGTACTAAAACGATTTAGTCCGAATTTTGGGATAATTTAGTTTTCGTATGACTCAAGAGAAACGAAACTGCTTAGTACAAAAAACGAAAGAAACTACAATAAAATGCACTACATTTCAGTTTCAGTCCTTTTTGAGATATTACATTGATGAGTGAAGGAGACCAGCAATGAAGAGTGCAACATCGCAACATCCGAAGTTCTGCACCCTCCACATGCCAATGCAGTATGATGTTCTATACAGAGAGGGGCATTAATTAATGCAGGAGGATGTTCTATACATTATACAGAGAGGGGTATTAATGCAGGAGGATGTTATATACATTATACAGAGAAAAGTATAAATTGAGGAGGATGTTTATCCAGAGAGGGACATTAATTAATTCAGGAGGATGTTCTATATATTATACAGAGAGGGGTATTAATTAATGCAGGAGGATGTTCTAAACATTATACAGAGAGGAGCCTTTTTTTTTTAGCCCTTTAAATCCAGTGGCTGTGAGCGCTGAGATCGGCTGCTTGTTACATTATCTCTCAGTACAATGTATCAGGCTCAGCTGTTACAGTAACTGACTAACAGCGCTCAGAGTTTCAGTAAAACAAGGAAATAATATTGTTTCTAACCTCTTATATATATAAAATATTATTTACTAGTTTTACTGAAACTCTGAGCACTGTGATGAGCAGCAGTTACTGTAACAGCTTGGCCTGACACGGGGCAGTATTACAATGTTGGTGCTAACTTAACCAGAGCTGTTGTAAACTGAAAACCTCCATAGGCTATAATGGCTCTGGGAAGTTTACAACAGCTCTGGTTAAGTTAGCACCAGCTATGTAATATGGCCCACATTGTGCTGTGAGTGAGAGATACTGTAACGAGCAGCAATCTCAGCCTTTGAGGAGCCACTACAATAGTAATTGTATCCGCTGGTTTTCGGATGAATGAAATTAGTTTTCATACTAAAGAACTGAAAACGAATTTCTTTAGTAACTAAATAAATTGCATTTTAGGACTAATCCATTAGTTTAAAACGAAATTTTGTGCTGTGCACATGTCTACCCATAACCTTGTACGGTCCACACATCAAGCCTTGGCGGCCTGGCCCACATCCCTGATCCTCATGAAGAAATGTATGACGACCCATTCCGCGAAAATACCGCCCAAACTGCCCTTAGATCCCTACGACAGGGGAGAAGGGCCGCGGAGGAATACGTCACAGAATTCCATAGGTGGGCATCGGAGATGACCTGGAATGATTCCCCTTCTGTAGACCAATTCCGTTTTGGTCTCAACGATACCCTAAAGGATGAATACGCCAGAATTGGTCTCCCTTCCACTCTGCATCAAATAATCCATCAATCCATCCAAATAGATAGAAGAGCCAGAGAGAGGCAAAGAGAAAGAGCTTCACACCAAAATGAAATGCCGAGAATGGCCATGCGTCCTCTACGCGCACTCCCCCCGATACCGACTCAATTGGCTCTCCCAGCACCACCAGAAGAACCCATGCAATTGGGGGCCAGCAGAAGACTTCATCCTGAAGAGCTCCAATGCCGTCGCGAAAACCTTCTCTGCCTATTCTGTGGAGGACCGGGACATCCATGTTGCGCCTGTCCCATAAGACCGGTCGGCGGAAGAGGTAATCTTGCATCTCACTGTATTTACAAACTGACTCCTGATCCCTTCCATACACCTATATCTCACCTCTCCCTCTCTGTTTGTCTACAGTGGGGAGAGAAGACCGTGGAGCTACTGGCCATGGTGGACTCCGGGGCAAGTAATTGCTTTATGGACTTACAAGTTGCAATAAATCATGGTGTTCCCCTTATTGAAAAAATAAATCCTATAAGCATACATGCAGTTGATGGGTCTTTCGTAAAATCCGGTCCAGTCACACAAGAGACCGCCGTATTGTCCATGTCGGTGGGCACATTACACATTGAGCGGATACGATTCGATCTGGTACCTACCCCAATGTTCCCCCTTATCCTGGGGTTACCATGGCTTCGCCTTCATAATCCCACCATCGATTGGGAGACCGGAAAATTTATATTCTCGTCTACAACTTGTCGTAAGACCTGTCTACAACCCTCTACAGAAGTGTTATTCTCCATCCTTGACAAAAACATGATACCCATGAACAACACCTCTCTACCGGCAGTACACCAACAATATGCCGATGTATTCAACGAGAAAGAAGCAGAAAAGCTACTGCCACATAGGCCCTATGATTGCCCCATCGAATTGCTAACCGGAGCGCCCATCCCCTACGGACACATATATCCGCTATCTGAACCAGAGTTACAAGTACTCCAGGAGTACATCCAAGAGAATCTCAAAAAAGGATTCATCCAACCATCCACCTCCCCAGCAGGAGCTGGAATCTTCTTTATAGGAAAAAAGGATGGGGGATTACATCCTTGTGTGGACTACAGGGAACTTAATCGGGTCACAGTTAAAAACAGGTATCCTTTACCTCTCTTCCCCGAACTCATGGAACGCATGCAAACCGCAACAATATTTACAAAGTTGGGTTTGAAAGGAGCATACAATTTAATCAGAATTCGGATGGATGACGAATGGAAAACGGCCTTTCGCACGAGATATGGCCATTATGAATATCGTGTGATGCCATATGGGTTGTGCAACGCTCCCGCAACTTTCCAGTGCTTCATAAACGACATATTCAAAGATCTATTAGACAAATATGTAGTCGTCTACCTGGACGATATCCTGGTGTATTCCCCCTCATTAAAGGAACACCGCCTCCATGTACAAACAGTCCTCTCCCGCCTTCGTCAACATCACTTATACGCAAAATTGGAGAAATGTGTCTTCGAGTCTACATGTATAGAATTCCTGGGCTACATCCTCACTCCGGGCCATATAGGTATGGACAAAAAAAAGGTAGAAGCCGTCGCCAACTGGCCTGTACCTAAATCAGTTAAAGAAGTACAACGATTCCTAGGATTTGCGAATTATTATAGAAAATTCATAAGAGACTTTTCACAAACCGTCACTCCATTAACTGATCTAACAAAACATCACAACATCTTTACATGGACCGCAGTTACAGAAAGAGCATTTCAGGAGATCAAGCATAGATTCTGTTCTGCCCCAATTCTCAGTATCCCAGACCCCAAGAAATCCTTTGTACTTGAAGTAGACGCATCTAACACAGCCACTGGGGCCATCTTATCCCAAAGACAGGAGGAGGACGACCGACTACAACCCGCATCATTTCTCTCACGCAAACTACGAGCGGCCGAAAGGAATTACGATGTGGATGAGAGGGAACTCCTAGCAATCAAACATGCCCTAGATGAATGGTGGCACTTACTGGAAGGAACCCTATATCCCATCACGATTTACACTGATCACAAAAACCTTGAATATTTACGCACAGCTAAAAGACTCAAACCTCGTCAGGCTCAATGGGCCCTTTTTTTTAGTCGATTTAATTTTCATGTAACCTACAGACCCGGAAAAAAGAATACGAAAGCAGACGCCCTTTCACGACTACACGAACCCCTACAATCTCTTGAAGACTCCTCTGGTACCATTCTACAAGACAAACATTTTCTAGCTGTAACTAGGGATGAGCTGAACACCCCCCGAGTTCGGTTCGGGCCCGAACCCGAACTTGCCATATGTTCGGGTCCAAACCCGAACCCGAACTCGAACTCCATGCAAGTCAATAGGGCTAAAAATTCGATTTTTAGAGTGCCCTCCAAGAGGGCATATATGCTAAATATTTGCCATAAAAGGTGTATGGAGGTCCGGGTAGTGCCCTGGGGGACAGGAAACAAGGACAAAAAGTTTTAAAAAAAACGTTTTTAAAGGGACAGTGAGCTTTCCATGAAATAAGGGTTAAAAATAAAAACCCAAAATTCCTTCAAATATCGTGCCTAGAAGGTCCCCATAACCTGCCCGTGAAGTGGCGGATTTCTAGGATGTATAGAAACACTTAAAAACAAAAAAATGACGTTTCAAATGACGGTAAATAGACATGTGCACAGCACAAAATTTCGTTTTGAACTAATGGATTAGTCCTAAAATGCAATTTATTTAGTTGCTAAAGAAATTCGTTTTCAGTTATTTAGTATGAAAACTAAATTTCATTCATCCGAAAACCAGTGGATACAATTACTATTGTAGTGGCTCCTCAGAGGGCTGAGATCGCTGCTTGTTACAGTATCTCTCACTCTCAGCACAATGTGGGCCATATTACATAGTTGGTGCTAACTTAACCAGAGCTGTTGTAAACTTCCAGAGCCATTATAGCCTATGGAGGTTTTCAGTTTACAACAGCTCTGGTTAAGTTAGCACCAACATTGTAATACTGCCCCGTGTCAGGCAAAGCTGTTACAGTAACTGACTGCTGCTCATCACAGCGCTCAGAGTTTCAGTAAAACTAGTAAATAATATTTTTATATATATATATAAGCGGTTAGAACAATATTATTTCCTTGTTTTACTGAATCTCTGAGCGCTGTTAGTCAGTTACTGTAACAGCTGAGCCTGATACATTGTACTGAGAGATAAGGTAACAAGCAGCCGATCTCCGCGCTCACAGCCACTGGATTTAAAGGGCTGAGAAAAAAAGCCCCTCTCTGTATAATGTATAGAACATCCTCCTGAATTAATGTCCCTCTCTGTATAGAACATCCTCCTCAATTTATACCTTTCTCTGTATAATGTATATAACATCCACCTGCATTAATACCCCTCCCTGTATAATGTTTAGAACATCCTCCTGCATTAATTAATACCCCTCTCAGTATATTATATAGAACATCCTCCTGAATTAATTAATGTCCCTCTCTGTATAGAACATCCTCCTCAATTTATACCTTCCTCTGTAAAAATGTAAATAACATCCTCCTGCATGAATACCCCTCTGTATAATGTATAGAACATCCTTCTGCATTAATTAATGCCCCTCTCTGTATAGAAAATCCTACTGCATTGGCATGTGGAGGGTGCAGAACTTCGGATGTTGCGCTCTTCATTGCTGGTCTCCTTCAATTATCAATGTAATATCACAAAAAGGACTGACACTAAAATGTAGTGCAATTTATTTTAGTTTCTTTCGTTTTTTGTACTGAGCAGTTTCGTTTCTCTTGAGTCATACGAAAACTAAATTATCCCAAAATTCGGACTAAATCGTTTTAGTACTAAAACGAATGCACATGTCTAACGGTAAATGGTTTTCCTTTAATCTATCCATAAACAACTGCTTGGGGCTGCAGTCTGTATGAAAAGAGGAGACATTTTCGTACACTCAGAAAAAGTTTACAGATTTTTTTGGCTAAATTATTGTGAAACTTATGCAGGCTTTGGATGAAAGTAACGATAGGTGCTTCAAAATTGGTCCTTTAGCGTCCAACAGTGCCATCACACCGTAACCCCTCTGAGGATATGAATTTGATACAGGCATCAGTGGCAGTGCACCCAAATATTGTGCTTTTGGTGCCAGGCGAGCAAGTATCACCCAGATATTCTGCCTTTGGTGCAAGACTGCCAGGCCACCAAGTATCATCATACAGTAACCCCTCTGTAGTATTGTGGAAGAATGCAGGGGTGAACCTTGCGTTCCTATATTGAAAAGTTTTTTATCTGGTAATGGGCGTCACTGCACCCAGATATTGTGCCTTTGGTGCCAGGCCAGCAAGTGTCATCATACAGTAACCCCTCTGTGGTATTGTGGAAGAATGCAGGAGTGGACCATGTGGTCCTATATTGAAAAGATATGATTCTGGTCAAGGCGTCAGTGCACCCAGATATTCTGCCTTTGGTGCCAGGCCAGCAAGTACCATCATACAGTAACCCCTCTGTAGTATTGTGGAAGAATGCAGGGGTGGACCATGTGGTCCTATATTGAAAAGATATGATTCTGGTCAAGGCGTCAGTGCACCCAGATATTCTGCCTTTGGTGCAAGACTGCCAGGCCAGAAAGTATCATCCTACAGTAACCCCTCTGTAGTATTGTGGAAGAATGCAGGGGTGAACCTTGCGGTCCTATATTGAAACGTTTTTTATCTGGTAATGGGCATCAGTGCACCCAGATATTGTGCCTTTGGTGCCAGGCCAGCAAGTGTCATCATACAGTAACCCCTCTGTGGTATTGTGGAAGAATGCAGGGGTGGACCATGTGGTCCTATATTGAACAGATATGATTCTGGTCAAGGCGTCAGTACACCCAGATATTCTGCCTTTGGTGCCAGGCCAGCAAGTACCATCATACAGTAACCCCTCTGTAGTATTGTGGAAGAATGCAGGGGTGGAACATGTGGTCCTATATTGAACAGATATGATTCTGGTCAAGGCGTCAGTGCACCCAGATATTCTGCCTTTGGTGCAAGACTGCCAGGCCAGCAACTATCATCATACAGTAACCCCTCTGTAGTATTGTGGAAAAATGCAGGGGTGAACCTTGCGGTCCTATATTGAAAAGTTTTTCATCTGGTAATGGGCGTCAGTGCACCCAGATATTGTGACTTTGGTGCCAGGCCAGCAAGTATCATCATACAGTAACCCCTCTGTGGTATTGTGGAAGAATGCAGGGGTGAACCTTGCGGTCCTATATTAAAAGGTTTTTTATTTGGTAATGGGCGTCAGTGCACCCAGATATTGTGCCTTTGGTGCCAGGCCAGAAAGTGTCATCATACAGTAACAACTCTGTGGTATTGTGGAAGAATGCAGGGGTGGACCATGTGGTCCTATATTGAAAAGATATGATTCTGGTCAAGGCGTCAGTGCACCCAGATATTGTGCCTTTGGTGCAAGACTGCCAGGCCACCAAGTATCATCATACAGTAACCCCTCTGTAGTATTGTGGAAGAATGCAGGGGTGAGCCTTGCGGTCCTATATTGAAAAATTTTTCATCTGGTAATGGGCGTCAGTGCACCCAGATATTGTGACTTTGGTGCCAGGCCAGCAAGTATCATCATACAGTAACCCCTCTCTGGTATTGTGGAAGAATGCAGGGGTGAACCTTGCGGTCCTATATTAAAGAGATATGCATCTGGTTAAGGCGTCAGTGCACCCAGATATTGTGCCTTTGGTGCCAGGCCTGCAAGTGCCATCATAATACAGTAACCCCTCTGTGGTATTGTGGAAGAGTGCACGGTTGGACCCTGCGGTTCAAAAAATTAAAATGATATAAATCTGGCACAGGCATCAGTGCAGCCAAATATTGTGCCTTTCATGGCAGCAAGTGCCTTCACATCGTAACCCTTTTGTGGTATTGTGGAAGAGTTCAGTGCTGGAGGTTTTGTGAATGCAGAAGAGGACATCCCCGATCTATTCCATTACTTCAGCATCAGGGGATTGATAGCTGCTGATCCAGGACTGATTCATTTTTATAAATGTCAGCCGGTCTACAGAGTCGGTCGACAGACGCACTCTTGTGTCTGTGACAAAACCTCCAGCGGCACTGAACGTCCTTTCGGAAAGCACGCTAGATGAAGGGCAACCTAGTAGCTGCATAGCATATTGGCTAAGTTCTGGCCAGTGATCCAATCTCAACACCCAGTAAGCCAGTGGATCATCTGCTGCAAAGGTATCCAGGTCTGCCCTTGCCCCTAGGTAGTCCTGCACCATATGGTGAAGACGCTGGCAATGGGTGCCTACATTTGACGTCCCTGGACGTCGAGGACTAAAAAAATTTAAAAATGCATCAGTCAAGCGGCCCTGGCCTTCACCACTATTCCTCTGATCATCCGCAGCCTCAGAAGCACGTGTGTCAGCACTTGGTAATCTACCAGTGCCTGGAAAGGTGTTACACAAGTGTCGCTCTAGAGCGTCCTCAAGTTTTTTCATCCTGTGCTCCCTCTGTGCGGGCAGGATGAGCTCTGCAACTTTACCCTTGTATCGTGGATCAAGAAGGCTTGCCAACCAGTAATGATCCCTCTCCTTGATAGCACGAATCCTGGGGTCCTCTAGCAGGCTTTGCATCATTAGGGAGCCCATGCAGCGTAGGTTGGAGGTGGCATTAGCTTCCGAGTCTTCCTGCTCAATGAGGATGACCGTATCGTGCACTTCCTCCTCCCAGCCACGCACTAGCCCTTGTGTTTCTGGGCACACGAAACCGTCCCTTGAGGAATCCCCACCTTCAATGCCCCCACTACTTAAATATTCCTCCTCCTCCTCATCCTCCTCCTGTCTGATCTGAGTAGGACCCGCTGGAATGCTGTCTGCGGAAAGACTGGGGCCTTGAGAGCTAGGGAAGGCCTCCTCTTCCTCCCGCTGCTCTGCCTCTAGAGCCACATCTATAATTCCCCACAGAGTGTGCTCCAGCAGGAACACTAAAGGAATTGTGTCACTGATGCATGCACTGTCCCTGCTCACCATCCTCGTTGCCTCCTCAAATGGTGACAGTACAGTGCATGCATCCTTGATCATCAGCCACTGCGGGGGGGAACTAAGTTGACCTGAACCTGTCCTTGTGCCATACTCACACAGGTACTCATTGATGGCCCTCTGCTGCTTGTGCAGACGCTGCAGCATTGCTAATGTCGAGTTCCACCTGGTGGGCATGTCACAGATCAGACGGTTTGTGGGAAGGTGGAATTCTCTTTGAATTTCTGCCAGGCGAACGCTTGCTGGGAATGACCGTCTGAAGTGGCTGCAGACTTTTCTGGCCTGGATGAGAAGCTCTGGCAGCCCTGGGTACTTGGTTAGGAAACGCTGTACCACTAGATTTAGGACGTGTGCTAGGCATGGTACATGCGTCAATTTACCATTGCGTAGGGTGGAGAGAAGGTTGCTGCCATTATCATAGACGATCATTCCCAGCTGAAGCTGGCGTGGTGTTAACCATCTCTGCACCTGCCCCTGCAGAGCTGACAGAATTTCTGGCCCGGTGTGGCTCCTGTCCCCTAAACAAACCAGCTCAAGCACAGTATGGCATCTTTTTGCTTGAGCCATTGTGTAGACCCTGTCAGGCGTCGGTTTAACTGCCACTTCGCCAGAGACAGAGAAGGAGGAGGAGGAAGAGGTGGTGGTGGTGGAGCAGACAGACATCATACAAGCAGCTTTCTGGAGGCGTGGTGGATGAACAAGCTCCAGCACAGAGCCCCGTCTTGGATCCCTCCCAGCTGCAATCAGAGTTACCCAGTGTGCCTTGAAGGAAATGTAACGACCCTTTCCATGCTTGCTGGACCACGTGTCTAAAGTCACATGCACCTTGCTGCTGACTGCCTTTCCTAATGACTGGATAACATTGTCTTCCACATGCTGGTATAGTGCTGGAATGGCCTTGCGTGAAAAGTAATGGCGTTTTGGAACCTGCCACTGTGGTACAGCACATTCAGCAAATTCTCAGAAGGGAGCAGAGTCCACCAGCTGGAAAGGCAGGAGCAGCAATGCGAGTAATTTTGCTAAACTGGCATTTAGACGCTGTGCTTGGGGGATGGTTGGGACTATATTTTTTCTTTCGCTGCAGCAGCTGCGGCAACGTAATCTGACTGCGTAAATCTTCACCTGCTGGGATGATGTCACATTGTGAGGAAGGAGCTGGTACATCCATTACCGTAGCATCATCCCTGTCAGTGGAGGTTGTAGGAAATGACATGGCAGGACATACAGTGGGGGTAGAGACAGATGAGGAGGAGGAGGACCTATGCAAAGTTTTGCACCAACGGGATGTGTGGCAGTTGTTCATATGTCGCCTTAAGCACGTGGTACCCAAGTGTCCGGTATCTTTCCCACGCTTAAGCCTCATCTGACATAGAATACAAATAGCAACGCTGCGCTCTACTGCACATTTCTTAAAGAACTCCCAGACAACAGAGTTCCTGCATGTGTTCTTTGAGACAACAGTGCTCTGCACCGGAGCAGCTCTGACATGTGATGCCTTGGACTGGCTAGTGCTACGGTTGGTCACAGAGGATGTTGTGCCTCGTGTTTGCAGTGCCTCCTCCTCACCCTCTTCCTCACTTAATTCCTCTGTTCGATCAGGCACCCAGGTGGAGTCAGTGACCTCATCATCATTGTCATCATCACCCCCTATCTCCTCGTCACTGGGGCCAACTTGGCAGTATGCTGCAGCTGCTGGGGCAACATGAGTGCCAGTTATTTGTGTGTCATCACTGGCACCCCCTTCCTCTAGGTTGATTATACTCCCTTCCTCAACCTCAGAGATTGAATCAGAGCACTGTACTTGCTGCACATCCTCAAGCAGCATGTCACTCTCATTGTAGTCAAACAATTCAGCTGACTCCTCCATGTGTGATAGCGAGGGTACGGCAGGAGTAGCTGTGGAAATGGAGGCTGCATTAGATTAGATGCTTTGGCAGCTGAGGTGGACTGTAAAGCACTAGAAGCCAGGGTGGCAGAGGACTCGGAGGGTGAGGATGGCCTGGTTAGCCAATCCACCAAGTCCTCTGTATGTTGCTGCTGCTTAAGACGGCCAGCACCAGTTAGAAAGGACAAGCGTGCCCCTGCAGAGGATGCACCACATTCACCACGACCAGAGGCACAGCCTCCCGACACAGGGGCTGCTTGCCCTCTTATCTGTGTCTGGGAGCGTCTGCCTGTCCTTTTTGTTCTTTCAGACATGGTGAGTGATATATAGATTAATATATACAGAACTCTGATTCAACTCTGGTATAAAGATTTAAAGAACTCTGGTATAACTCAGTGAGACACCCTGATAGCTGGCAGCCAGTGACAAGACACAGATTACAAGTCTCAGACACCTCCTATAAATCAGTGAGACCCCTTGATGGGTGGCAGTGAAACCTCCTATAAATCAGTGAGACCCCTTGATGGGTGGCAGCCAGTGAGAACACACGGATTATAACAATTCCCAAATGTTTTGTAGAAATTAGTGACACCCAAAATACTGCGTGGTACTGGCTGTGTGACAAGAGACAGATCACCTCAATTCCCAAATGTTTTGTAGAAATCAGTGACACCCAAAATACTGCGTGGTACTGGCTGTGTGACAAGACACAGATCACCTCAATTCACAAATGTTTTGTAGAAATTTGTGACACCCAAAATACTGCGTGGTACTGGCTGTGTGACAAGAGACAGATCACCTCAATTCCCAAATGTTTTGTAGAAATTAGTGATACCCAAAATACTGCGTGGTACTGGCGGTGTGACAAGACACAGATCACCTCAATTCACAAATGTTTTACAGAAATTAAGGAGCCCCAAAATACTGCGTGGTACTGGCTGTGTGACAAGAGACAGATCACCTCAATTCACAAATGTTTTACAGAAATTAGTGAGCCCCAAAATACTGCGTGGTACTTGCTGTGTGACAAGAGACACATCACCTCAATTCACAAATGTCTTGTAGAAATTAGTGAGCCCCAAAATACTGCGTGGTACTGGCGGTGTGACAAGACACAGATCACCTCAATTCACAAATGTTTTACAGAAATTAGTGAGCCCCAAAATACTGCGTGGTACTGGCGGTGTGACAAGACACAGATCACCTCAATTCACAAATGTTTTACAGAAATTAGTGAGCCCCAAAATACTGCGTGGTACTGGCTGTGTGACAAGAGACAGATCACCTCAATTCACAAATGTTTTAAGGAAATTTGTAAACCCCAAAAAAACTTGCTGGCACAGTGACAAGACACAGAAGATCACCTCAATTCACAAATGTTTTAAAGAAATTTGTAAACCCCAAAAAAAATTTGCTGGCACAGTGACAAGACACAGAAGATCACCTCAATTCACAAATGTTTTAAGGAAATTTGTAAACCCCAAAAAAAATTGCTGGCACAGTGACAAGACACAGAAGATCACCTCAATTCACAAATGTTTTAAAGAAATTTGTAAACCCCAAAAAAAATTGCTGGCACAGTGACAAGACACAGAAGATCACCTCAATTCACAAATGTTTTAAAGAAATTTGTAAACCCCAAAAAAAATTTGCTGGCACAGTGACAAGACACAGAAGATCACCTCAATTCACAAATGTTTTAAAGAAATTTGTAAACCCCAAAAAAACTTGCTGGCACAGTGACAAGACACAGAAGATCACCTCAATTCACAAATGTTTTCAATTAATTTGTAAACCCCAAAAAAACTTGCTGGCACAGTGACAAGACACAGAAGATCACCTCAATTCAGAAATGTTTTCAAGAAATTTGTAAACACAAAAAAACTTGCTGGCACAGTGACAAGACACACATCACCTAAATTCCCTGATATTTGGTAGAAATGAGACCCCCCAGACCCCCCCAGTAGCGTGGCAGACCGGCAGTAACAACACACAACTATCTCCTCTGAAATCTCCTCTCAAAATGTGTGCTGTAGCTATGCGTGGAAACGTTATATAGTGTGCTGCGGGACTTAGCTTTGTGAGCCCATGATTGGGCAAAATTTGCCCAATCAGGACTCTGTGCCGTGATTGGCATACTGTTGAACCTGTCTTGCACCAGACCTGTGGTCAGGTGCAAGGCTGTAGCAGCCAATTACGAGCTTCAGGCCAGTGGGAAAATGCATTGTGGTCCATTGTGATGCATTGTGGTCGAACATGCGGCGAACACCCGGAAATGTTCTGAGTTCGCAATCTAATCGAACAGGCTAAGTTCGGGTCGAACTCCGAACTGTCCGAACCGAACAGCTCATCCCTAGCTGTAACCTCTACGCTCCTAGATCATCTTCTTACTCCTTCCTCATTACCCAGATCCCCAGATGGCTATCACAGGCATCATAATCGCCTGTTTCTTCCAGAAAATCTACGCCTGGAGGTAATGAAGCAGGTTCACGACTCCCCACTGGCAGGACACCCTGGTATTCGAAAAAACCAACAAACTCCTGTCACGTAACTATTGGTGGCCCTCTTGGTCCACAGACGTCAAAACATATGTGTCTTCCTGTGATGTATGTCTACGAAACAAAAACAACACCAGCAAACCAGTAGGGTTGCTCCACCCACTCCCAACTCCAGAGAGCCCCTGGTCCCAAGTGTCGGTCGATTTTGTGGTCGGGCTACCCCCATCAAGAGGATATGATACCATCATGGTTGTAGTAGATCGCCTCACCAAGATGGCACATTTCATCCCTAACAAGGGCCTCCGTCAGCTGCTCAAACAGCCGATCTGTTCGTAAAGGAGGTGTTCCGCCTCCATGGCATACCCCAAAACATCTTATCGGATCTGGGATCCCAATTCATTTCACGTTTCTGGAAGGCCTTCTGCAACGCTCTCGAGATAAAGGTCGACCTGTCCACGGCCTACCACCGACAGACAAACGGTCAAACAGAACGCACAAATCAGACCTTAGAGAAATATTTACGATGTTACCTTTCCCACCTACAGGATGACTGGATAGATATCCTGAGTCAAGCCGAATATGCCTACAATTCCCAGACACATGACGCCACGCACGAGACCCCGTTCTTCCTAAACTACGGTTACCATCCATCGGATTTTCCTGACCTTCCCTCCACGATCCCTTGTCAGGCGACCGAGATTCGTCTCAAAGAGTTACGTAATCATTTACTACAAGCTAGACAAGTACTCAAACACACTCAAACCACGAACAAACACCATGCAGATGAACATCGATTACCCGCGCCCGTATACTCGGTGGGGCAAAAGGTTTGGCTGTCGACTAAATATCTCAACCTCCAGGTTCCATCTAAGAAATGGGGTCCGCGATATGTGGGACCATTCCCTGTTGCCGCATTGGTGGGTCCTGCCGCTATTCGACTTATGTTACCCCCTACTTATCGATGTCACCCTGTATTCCACGTTTCGCTTCTAAAACCCTGTCCCCCGGATCCCTTTTCCGGACTTCGTCATCATCCTCCTCCTATCACGGTCAACGGAGACCTGGAATATGAGGTCCACCACATTATAGCCTCCCGTCGACATCGGGGCTGCCTGGAGTATCTGGTCCATTGGAAAGGCTACAGTCCCGAGGAGAGGACATGGGAACCTGCGTCTGGCATCCATGCCCCCAGATTACTTAAGGCATTTCACCTTCGTTACCCTCATCTACCCGGTCCGGGTCGCTCCCGGAGGGCGCACCTTCCAGGGGTGGTACTGTCAGGTATCCGACCTCGGGACCACTCACCTCCATGCCACGATGGCGTACAGCGGCGCCATGGACGCGCGGGTCGCAGCACCATACAATGCTGCACTCCCTTCAGCGAAGGGGGCTTCTCCCCTCGGGACCTGCGGGAAGTGCTGGGCATCTACAGCCTGACGCACGGAGCCGAACACCAGCATACTCCCTCTGTCTACCATGCTTCCTGCATCTCTAAGGGCGAGCACGCCGCACCACACCCACTTTTACCTCCTGTCTCTTCCTGGCACTCAGTGATGACATCAGCGGTCAGCTCAATGGGAGTAGGGGTGGAGCCATATCCCAACACTATTTAAACCCAGCTCTCACTAAGCACAAACGCTCTAGTATAGAGTTTCCTACCCCTTGCTAACACATACCTTACTCCAATACCTTCTGATAGAATCTACGTGTACCGAACCTTTTTGCCTGTCTCCTCATTTATGCACCGAAGCTGCCTGCCCTCAGACTATATTGCCGTTCCTGACTATCCTCCTACATCTAACCAATCGTTCCTGCATCCTGAGGTCTCCACCCTTCCTGGAGACATTCCTGACAAGCTGGGGCAATATCCATGAGTGGAGCTGGGGCAATATCCATGAGAGGAGCTGGGGCAGTATATCCATGAGAGGAGCTGGGGCAATATCCACGAGAGGAGCTGGGGCAATATCCATGAGAGCTGCTGGGGCATATCCATGAGAGCTGCTGGGGCATATCCATGAGAGTTGCTGGGGCATATCCATGAGCTGGGGGCAATATACATGAGAGCTGCTGGGTGTATCCATGTGTGCTTGGGGCAGTATCCATGTGTGCTGGGGGCATATCCATGAGAGCTGGGGCAATATCCATGTGTGAGCTGGTCTGGGGCAATATATCCATGTGTGAGCTGGTTTGGGGCAATATATCCATATGTGAGCTGAGGCGCAATATATCCATGGGTGAGCTGAGGCAATATATATCCATGGGTGAGCTGCTGGGGGCAATATATAATTGTGAACTGGGGCAATATATCCATATGTGAGCTGGGGGCAATATATATCCATGGGTGAGCCGCTGGGGGCAATATATCCAGAGCTGCTGGGGGCAATATATCCAGAGCTGCGGGGGGCAATATATATCCATGTGTGCTTTCAATGCCTTCGAACAGGCACCGTACTTGCTGGCAGTTGGGAAAAATTTGTCTGAGCATATGAGAGAGCTCCACGGCAATAAACCTCACAGTAATGTGCGCTGTGTGTATGAGCATTCAGTGTTATATGGGAGTACTGATTTAGGAGTAAGAGTAGTTAAAAAAAATCTGTGAAACTGGGGGGGTGACACCGTAAATTACCGCGCCGGGTGACACCAACCCTAGTGATGCCACTGATTGAAACATACATAGTACAGGAGGTATGGGGTCGCTCCTATTCCCTGATGGGGCGGCTGCAACCACCAAATGCATCCAGCCCAACAACATGTGTGAAACATAAGAAAAAAATTTCATCTGCGCTTATTCCCATTATACCGTGGGAAACTAAACACAATTAGAGGTTTGGTTTCTTATTAATGGCCATTATAAGACTAAGCTCGCCCGCCAGCATCAAGGCACCTCTATAAGGGCGAGTCCTATCCAAAAATGAAACCA
This sequence comes from Leptobrachium leishanense, assembly GCA_009667805.1. NCBI lineage: Eukaryota > Metazoa > Chordata > Amphibia > Anura > Megophryidae > Leptobrachium > Leptobrachium leishanense. The sequence continues at coordinate 62,947,276 of CM019063.1, forward strand.
CAGGCTGCTGTATAGCAAACCATACCTGCTCATGCTGCTTGTCAAACAGACTGTGGGCCTTTATTTATGCTCCCCCAGAAACAAAATCCACTTTGGGATCGAAAACAAAGACACGGAGCGGGATCTTGCTGCAGGGATGACCTGGCTGGAAGTACATTGAAACATACATAGTACAGGAGGGATGGGGTCACGCCTATTCCCCGATGGGGCGGTCCCCATAACCTGTCCGTGAAGTGGCGGATTTGTAGGATGTATAGAAACATTTAAAAACAAAAAATGACGTTTTCAAATGACAGTAAACGGTTTTCCTTTAATCTATTCATAAACAACTGCTTGGGGCGGCAGTCTGTATTAAAAAAGGAGACATTTTAGGACACGCAGAACAAGTTTAGTGATTATTTTGGCAAAATTATGGTGAAACTTATGCAGGCTTTGGATGAAAGTAACAATAGGTGCTTTAAAATTGGGCATTTAGTGTCGGCAACAGTAACCCCTCTGAGGTATTGTGGAAGAGTGCAGAGTTGGACCCTGTGTTACAAAAAATTTAAATGATATAAATCTGGTACAGGCGTCAGTGCAGCCAAATATTGTGCCTTTCATGGCAGCAAGTGCCTTCACACCGTAACCCTTTTGTGGTATTGTGGAAGAATGCAGGGTTGGACCTTGCGGTCCAAAAAATTAAAAATATATAAATCTGGTACAGGCGTCAGTGCAGCCAAATATTGTGCCTTTCATGGCAGCAAGTGCCTTCACACCGTAACCCTTTTGTGGTATTGTGGAAGAGTGCAGGGTTTTAATCAAATTAAAATGATTAACGTCCGGCTGTGGTTAGCAAAAAGTTAACCACAGCCAGGACTTGGTGTTAACACCAGCCTAAAAAAAACAAAACAGAAGTGTATACTCTCCTCCTGTCCCGCAGCGAGGACCGTGGCTCTGTCTGCCTCCTCCGTCCGGCGAGAGCAGGGAAAGACTGGGGGAAAAAGTCCCCCCAGTCTCTCCCTGCATATCACTATTTCGACCGGCCGGATCTCGTGAGGCGAGATCTGGCTGGTCATGTGACCGGCAGGGGGAAACTCAATGGAGTCCTATGTACTGCATCGAGTGGATGCTCACGGCTGCGCTCAGCCCTGCCGCGAGCATTCCGGGGATTAATGCGCGGTAACAATGCAGGCAGCATTTTTTGCGCCTGCATTGTAATCCAGCGTTAAAACGCAGGCGCAAAGGGGAAAACTGCGGGCACAGTTTTTCCTCCCTTGCGTCCACGATTTAATGCTAGGATTTTGATATAGCCCTAAAAGGGTTATTCAAAGAGCGTCAAACTTGCCACCGAAAAGCACTGAACGACGAATTTTGTGGCAGTTCGTCTATTCAGAAAGCTGTAAATTCTCCAAATACTGGTGTAACAAAATATGGTGCAGTTCACCGCAATTCGTCAGTCTTCGACGACAGCTATATTGTCCCATAGAGAAGTAATGGTTAATCTATTCAGAGACACCGAACTGCACCGAAATGTCAGTGAAATGCTTATCGGTGGTTCAGTACGACATAGGATTCAATGTAGAATAATATTATCGTTTTCTTTTTTTTTTTTTCCAACCACTTATTCTTTTCAGTTTCAGCAAAAAGCCTTTTTATTAATTAATCTTTAATAAAAATTTGGGGGGTTTGGCCTAAATTTTTTATCCCAATTTTTTCAATGGCTTTTTTCTGTTCTGTAACAGACCTTTTTATTATTTTTTATAGGACCTTTTTTTATTTCCATACATTTTCATGCATTTTTATTGTCTTAAACACCTTTTAAAGAATAGCAGAGTTCCATTTTGTTAGTTTTTTTGAGCATTCGGCTGTCAGTTCAGCGTTCTGCGTTGGCGTTTGGCAGTCTGTTCGGTGTTTGAGGCGGCATTCGGTGCAGTACACAGTAGATCACTCACTATAGTATAGGGAAGGATAGTATCCACTAGAACATACACTATATGGGTGCATTGTATGATTTAAATACAATTATGCAGTTTAAGATTAACTCATTATGTCCTTTAACGTCCACTGAGTAATTGTCAGGTCTGTTCAACAAACAGGCAGGGTTGTCCGATAGTCGACATATTTGAACGTACTCAAAAAAACAGTGGAAATGTTTGTGACGTACCAGATCCCAAGACATCCCCTGTGGTCTTCTAGATCTTAGACACCAGCACGCATTTCCTATTTTCTTCCCGTACAAATCAGATAAGGACCAGACACTGAAATTCCAATAGATGGCAGCTAGTTTATTGGACACAACAAAAAGAGAGCAAAACAAGGGTGTGACAGCACCTGTCACGTATTCCCTATGGAGATAGGTATATGATCCCTGTACGCAAGGTTGCCCTAATCTTCCGATCCTTGTAGTGATCGGCTATAGTAACTAAATTGAGCACAGTCTATATATATATATATATGTTTGCAAACAGATGCCAGATATCTGTAAACAGTACTAAGGATCCAAGTAGTAACAACAACACGAGAGCAATATATTTCCAGACTCAGAGGTGTAAACAGAAGAGAAAAGTAATCGGTTGCCACAGCCAGGGGTCAGAAACACAAGAATGGTTGCTATCCAAAGCCAAGAGGTCATACAGAAGAGGTCTATACACAAGAGTAGTCATTTATCCAAAGCAAAGAGGTCATATACAAGAGGTCTATACACAAGAGTAGTTGTTTATCCAAGCCAAGAGGTCATACACAAACAATATATTATCATAGAGAACGCTGGGAGCACTGTGGGAAAGTGAGCAGGGAAAGTGTGTACACGACAGCGCGCTGATCTGGGCTAACTGAAGGCCTTAAATACCAGATTGCGTGCTATGCTTAAGTGGCCCCACCCCCACGTGATCGGCACGCATTATAATCCGGCGCTCGGCAAGCGAGCAGTGTGGAGGAGGCTGCCAGGCGCCGGAGGTACGTAACAGCACCCACCGAGTTTCAGTGTTACTGACTGCATCCCTTCTAAATAGCTCAAAATTAGTTTTTAAAACAAAGGTCCCAGCCTCCTATGTGCACCCAACGTGCGTTTCGCCCACTTCGGCTCGTCAGGAGTGGCCGTGAAACTTGGTGGGAAAATCCGTCTACGTAAGGCAGCCAAATGACAAAATATTTTGAAGAACTTTGACACAACGTTAGGCTCCATCTATATTGTGTTACACTCAGACCAATTGTGTGGGTCTGCTGTGACAGGGCTACGGAGCCCCTCGGAGCTGCTGTCCATGGTACTGAATAGGTTTCAACATCATAGACGGGGAATATATATCTTTTTTTTTCTTATACCCTAATCGGAGTAATTAATTCATCCATTTCACATTCCGAAATAACTAAAAAAAAGGAAATAACTAATAAAAACAAAATCATTAATCAATCCGAAATCTGAATTACCTATCGTCCGAAAAAACAAGTCGTTATGAAATACGAATCACTGTAAAATAACGAACGTACCGAAACAAACAAAAAAAAAAAACTGACTGCATCGAGACAAAAAAAACAAAACATTTTTTTCATTGTGCACATGTCTAGTACAAAACCTGTGAGCGTCTTATGGGACATGTGAAAGGGGAGCCTATTAAAAGGTGTAGGGGGCTTCCATCACACTAACAGGGTTATTAAGAGAGATTTGAAAAGTCACCGCACGTTCGGTGACCTTTCGTTTTCTGCACTTCGGAGCGATTCAGCGATTCCTAGTTCGCCAACCCTGCTGTGTATTCAGCAAGCACCGCAAGGCCCCCGTAGTGCAGGAATACGCAAACCCGCCGAACACTCGCCGAAAGGCGCAGAAACCACCGCAAAAACACCGAACACGCCAGAAAAACCCGACTAGCAGCCGATCACAGCGCAGAGCAGCTGCCGGAAAAAGCCGACAGGCAGACGAATGTCGTTAAAAAAAACAAAAACAGTACGCTTCAAAGTTTCAAAAGTGAAACGCTGTTTGCAAAAAAACTACTGAGTGAAAATGCCTGGAATTTACATCTAAGATCCAATGAATGATAATAAAAAGGGCTGTTAAGGAAAATTGAATAAATGATTTGAAAAAAAAAATGGAAAAGAATTTTGCCGAAAAAATCCAGAAAAATGCCCGAAGATCCTAAAAAATCTATAAATAAAGAGACTCTTTACTGCAGAATAAAATAATAAACAGTTTATTAGATATTGAATTAAAACGAGAACCATGTTAAAGGAAAGGATTGTTGAACATCTAAGAACACATAGATTACAGGATCAGAAACAACATGGGTTTACCTCAGGGAGATCATGCCAAACTAATCTTATTGATTTTTTTGATTGGGTAACAAAAATAATAGACACAGGTGGTGCAGTAGACATTGCTTATTTAGATTTCAGTAAGGCTTTTGATACTGTTCCGCATAGAAGGCTTATCAATAAATTGCAATCTTTGAGCTTGGATTCCAATATTGTTGAATGGATTAGGCAGTGGCTGAGTGACAGGCAACAGAGGGTTGTGGTAAATGGAGTTTATTCGGCGCAAGGTCTTGTTACCAGTGGGGTACCTCAGGGGTCAGTACTTGGACCCATTCTATTTAATATTTTTATTAGTGATATTGCAGAAGGTATTAATGGAAAAGTATGTCTTTTTGCTGATGACACAAAGATTTGCAACAGGGTTGACGTTCCTGGAGGGATCAGCCAAATGACAAATGATTTAGGTAAACTAAAAAAATGGTGGGAGCTGTGGCAATTGAGTTTTAATGTGGATAAGTGCAAGATAATGCACCTGGGACGTAAAAACCCAAGGGCTGAATATAGAATATTTGATACAGTCCTAACCTCAACATCTGAGGAAAGGGATTTAGGGGTCATTATTTCAGAGGATCTAAGGGTAAGTAGTCAATGTAATAGAGCAGCAGGAAATGCTGGCAGAATGCTTGGTTGTGTAGGGAGAGGTATTAGCAGTAGGAAAAGGGAAGTGCTCATGCCACTGTACAGAGCACTGGTGAGACCTCACTTGGAGTACTGTGTGCAGTACTGGAGACCGTATCTCCAGAAGGATATAGACATCTTAGAGAGAGTTCAGAGAAGGGCTACTAAAATGGTGTACGGCTTGAAGGAGAAAAGTTACCAGGAAAGGTTTAATGATCTTAACATGTACAGCTTGGAAAAAAGACGAGACAGAGGAGATATGATAGAAACATTTAAATACGTAAAGGGAATCCACAAGGTAGAGGAAGGGAGTATATTTAAACGGAAACAAAGTAGCAAAACAAGAGGACATAGTCTTAGATTAGAGGGGCAAAGGTTTAAAAGTAACATCAGGAAGCATTATTTTACTGAGAGGGTGGTGGATACATGGAACAGTCTTCCAGTTGAAGTGGTAGAGGCCAAAACAGTAATTGAATTTAAGCAGGCATGGGATAGGCATAAGGCTATCCTAAACAAAAGATAAATCCAGGTAAAGTATCCATGTAATTGGGCAGACTAGATGGGCCGAAAGGTTCTTATCTGCCGACATTTTTCTATGTTTCTATATTTTTAACATTGAAACCTATGGAATTCCCCTGAATAAACCTGTCGAATGAAACCACCGAACAGCAGGACATTTATGAAACCTTTCTCTGCTGTTTGGTGTCTCTGAATAGACTAAGCATTGCTTCTTTAAGGGGGATTTCACTGCCCTTGAACAGTCACCGTACGTGCAGGCAATTCGCCATAATTTGACGAACTGCCTGCTCTCTGAATAGCCGAATGGCCCCGAAATGTCCCCGTTCGCTGAATTTCAGTGTCCGGTTACATCTCGGGCACATTTCGGATCTCTCAGGAAGAAGTCAGCTCAGGATCTCTCTGAGAAGAACTCAGCCCCCCCCCCAGTCTGTCAGTAAAATGCAGAGGAAGTGTGAGTTTTATTTAACACGTGCCGTGGTACCGGGAAGTGGTTAATCCTATGACAATGTTATGGTTACAGACAGAACCCATTTGGAATGCTTAAGGCTGTTGAACTGTAAGGCAGGAGAGAGACGAAAGGGTCAGATATTTAAGGCATCTCTGATACATCACTACATGTGGACATGAATGAAACATCCTCGTTTATTACCATCGATTATTCCCATTCTTACTGGATATTTTGCAAAAATAGACCTCCAGTGAACAGATGGCCACAATGTCTCATGCATACCTTATCATGGCGCTAGCAGATTACTTAAAGCTGTGGGGAGCCAAACAGTACATATGTCCTGGAACAGATCCCTATATGTCAGTCCCCTGAAGAGCCGGCTGACAGGTCAGCAAACACAGCAGTTATTTAGTGAGTGAGAGTGATCCAGCTGCAAAACTGTGAACCCTCCCGGAGAAGTTATATGGAAATAGACTAAACCCAGTCTTTATGTCCTACACAATGGACTGTTTTACGTATTGCTCGTGGAACGTTTGCTGCTGGGCTAGAAATGTACATTTAAGGCAATTAAACTATATATGGAGGTTAACAACTTAAACAACTTTAAAAAATGTGAAATCCTTTTCTTCAAATACTTGAAGCATCATTTTGCAGTGATCTAATCATGCAGGAGAACATTCAGGCACAGGTTTGATGTCTGATGACAACGTGATGGCAAATCCATTATTTCTATTGAATATCTCTTCTGCATTACCCTGACAGTGTGATTCCACCAGCTTGGAGACCCATGGAACCCCTTGTTTGAGCCGATCCAGGCCTGCCTTTACACTCCTGGCCCATCCATCCAGCCCAAGACTTTCCTCTGGTCTGACATGGCTCTATTCACCTGATCATTGAGCACTGTCCCACTCCCTATGTAAGAGCGGTGCTCCCTCCTAGTAGTGCTCAGTTCTGAGTCTCCAGTGTGGAGTAAGCATGTCTTGTCCTCTGCAACCATCCAGCCCTGTCCTCTGCAACTATCCTAGGTGGTTCCACTCTGTAGTGTCCATCGGCTCAGCTATACCACGCCTGGATCCTGCTGGGTCATAAAGTTTTGATCCTTACAACTCTGTTTCCAATTCAATCCTCAAATGATGGGTTTTCCAAGTCACACACCATGCGTTTCACCATGGTGTATGCCAGGTGCCACCCTTACAGACAGAGGGTAACACTTTGCACAGGGCTGCCATAAGGTGGATGACAGCCCATAATGTGTTCAGGGACCCAGTGGCTCCAGAGGGCCCTGTCCAAACCCTGTGGAGCTTGTCTAAGTGCTGCAGATGAAAGGGTCCCTCAATGCGTCCCAGACAGCCCACAAAGATACCAACGACTTTCCTGGGGCATCTGGGGCTGGCAAGAGCACTCTGACACATCATTGAGGGAGTGACTAGTATGATCTGCACCAAATAGAGGTGTAGAAGAGAATGCTCTCCCATCATGGAACACTTTTTGTCCCCTTGCTGGACCACCAGGGAATTAGCCCACTCCCTGCAATACAAGCTAAGCAGAAGAGGAGACAAAATATTTGATTTTTAATGAGTTTGCTGGTATGGGCAGCTGAGGGAAGGTGGCCCTGACCAGTGGTCAAGTGAAGGGCCTCAAGATTTCTGATGGTAGCCCTTCCTTTGCGTGTAACGTGAGGGAGCAGAAGATCACAACTCTGTTTAAATATCAGCTTAGGATGGTATAACATCATAATCCGTTGCTATCTTCCTCTACTTGATGGAGCTATTGGAAGAAGAAGGGAAGGATAAAGTCAGATTGCATTCTGTCTACAATTTGCCCAATTCTAGTCATTACCTTGAAGTTTAAAACTGTACCCAGTGCAACCTTTTTACTTAGATCCTCAGGATTGTAATGGGCAAGCCTGGACAGGTTATCGGGAACAATAGACAAATGGACCTCAGGCCAAGGCAAACCTCCTAACTCAACCGCAGTCACCCCAAACCAGCCCATGACTTGCCCGACGCATACTACTTGCAAGGACCATGTATCCTTCCTGCAACCACTTTTCAATCTCAATCTGGCCCTGGCACTGAGCTGTTAATCTGGCTCAAGCAGGTGATAGGACTCCTGAAGTGTGTATGGTGGTTAAGTGGTTATTGGCATATAATTGTTGGGACCAGAATACTGATGATATTCAGAAGATTGCAGCTAGAGACGCTAGAGCTGAGCGCCAGTGCTGAGCCAGTAGAGTGGATCTTTTAATCACTTCACTGGCCCATACACCCAAATCACTGGCCTAACATAGGTCCTCTGGGAAGATCCTTTCCTCTCCCCGCTCTTACTGCAACCCTTGGACATTCTAGGCCCTGGAAACTCATTCCATCAGCCATGTCTGGTATTTATCAATGGCTCCATATGTCATGCATTTCTCACATAATGTCTTTTTGAAATGTATCCTTTATAATCATATGTACATACTTATCACGTTTTATTACTGTGGGTCAAAGTAATCAATTTATTGTAAATATGATGTACAGAGGTAGAGTCGCACATTATTATTTCATTCAAATATCAAAATAACTAATGGATTCTTTTCAATGTCAGAATTAAGAGTTGACATTGTTTTCCTTACATTGTTAGCTGCCCAGAATGTACTGCTCTCAAATGGTATTTTCAAAGTAGCTGCTTTATAGACTTCCATTAAATACACATTCAGGGTTATTCAAAGAGAATCGAAAAGCCACCGCACGTTCGGTGACTTTCGTTCTCTTCAATTCGGTGCGATTTGGCGATCCCATTTCGGCGACCCTGCGGTGTATTCAGCAAGCACCACAGGGCCGCCGAAATGCAGGAAAAAGTCGCCGCAAACCCGCCGAAAACTCACCGCAAAACCAGGGTGAAAATACACCGAAACCCGCAAAAACATCTGGATTAACTCCGCCGAACGCGCCGGAGAAACCCAAGCAGGAGCCGATCACAACGCAGAGCAGCCGCCGGAAAAACCCGACACCGCAGACGAATGGAGTGAAAAAAAAATGAAAAAAAGTATGCTTAAAAAGTGAAACGCTGTTTGCAAAGAAACTACAGAACGAAAATGTCTGAAATTTACATATAAGATCCAATGAATGATAATAAAAAGGGCTGCTACAGAAAAAGAAAAAAACAATTTAAATAATCGGAAATAAATGTTTGCAAAAAATCTCAAAAAATGCCTAAAAGATCCTAAAAAATCTAATAATAAAGAGACTTTTTACTGCATAATTTTATAATGAACGGTTTATTAGATATTGAATTAAAACTGGAATATTTTTAACATTGAAGTCTATGGGATTCGCCTGAATAAATCTGTCGAATGAAGCAACCAAATGGCAGGGCAATTCGGCAACTTTTCTCTGCTGGTTTTTGTTCTCTGAATAGACGAAGCATTGCTTCACTATGGGGATTTCACTGCCCTCAAACAGGCACCGTATGTGCAGGCAATTCGCAACATTTGGCAAACTGCCTGCTCTCTGAATAGCCGAATGGCCAGGAAAGGTAACCGAATGCCGAATTTCGGCGTTCGGTTACCTTTCGCCAGCAATTTGGAGCTCTTTGAATAACTCTGATTGACAGATATACAGAAAAAACAGGGTACAGCGCTCAGCATCTGACCATCAGATATATTTACCTCTCATGATATCCTCTTTAGCTGAAGGATATTTAGATAGAATTAGGAGTTTCCCAATGATGACAAGTAAACCTCAAAAGAAACAAAAAAGTACATAGCATAATATTGTATAACCATGTGTGATAGTTGACAAAACATATACGCAATTCACTCACGTATTCCTGAGCCTAAATGAGGCTCACACGAAAGAGCTTGTGAGTTGTTCAGTAAGGCCACCCATCAGCTCTTTTGGATGTCCCGCGGCGAGAATGGCGGCTCCATCCGCTTCTTCTTGCCGCCAAGAGCAGAGAGAGACTGGAGGAAAAAAGTCCTCCAATCTGCCTCTGTGAATCTCTTTGCTGACCTGCCGGATCTTGTAAGGCGAGATCCTGCAGGTCATGTGACCGGCAGCAGAAGCCTCAATGTACTCCACGAAGGGGATGTCCGTGACGGCACTTAGCGGTGCCACGAGCATCCTGAGGATTAGCACCGTGTTACAGTGCAGGCTGCTGGATTAGCGCGCTAAAACAGGGACGCTAAGAGAAACCTGCAGGCCCCGCTTTAGCGTGAGGATCGTAATAGTGCCCACTGTGTGTGTTATTGGGAGTGGCAGTTTACAACGCAAAATATCACACAATGGACCTCTCAGTCTGACCTTGACTTCAGACCATTTCTAGGACAAACAAAAAAGATTATTCTTAAAAAGCGTGTATTTTCTTCTTCACTGTATAATAATGTTATTGCTTTATTAGGCTAACATTCTAACACTGTATAAAAAAAATACATATTTTATAAACATTACAATCTTCACGCAAACGTTTGCGCCGGCGCAAAAAAAACGTTAACGTGAGGGGTAAAACCCTTTGCGCTGAACGTCGTATTACATTGTCAGTGCAACAAATGCGCGTAATCGTCTACCGCGGGTGAACCTGCGTGAACCCTTTGCGAACGTACTGTACTTTGCGCGTCCTATACTTAACATGTGAGCGCAAATGCGTATGAACGCTGGTATGCGGATGGTATTACAATCTATGCGCAGTTTGTAACGCACAGCCTTTGCACGCATAATTTTACCAACTCCTAAAAGCTGGTGTTAATGGCGAATTCTATCAACCTGGCCGAAACCAAATACACCAGCCCAAAAAAAATACGCAGTAAAGTATAGTTACACATTCTACACATACCCAAACAATAAAATGGAGAAGTTGTGTGTGCATTTTTTATTGCTGCAGCATATACAGTATGCGCAGATTGACAGCATTGGCGTAACAACTTAACTTGAGATAATTGTGGTTCTTAATTCTGATTGGCTGAATCGCGTGAAAAAAACAGTCCGCCCACTGATTTCTGCACGCAACGCTACTTACGCGCACATTTGTACGTGTCCGTTTTACGCGCGTTATTGCTCGAGGATTGTAATTCCAGCGTTGATTTACGCGCCTTAACGTTTAACGCTTGGCGCCCAAAATTCACGCGTTGCGCGAGCGTTTTAATGCGAAGATTGTAATGTAGCCCCATATCTCTGCTTATCTTCCACTCACACTGCTGTTAACAATCTTCCTTTATGATCCAGGGCTACTAAAAGAAATATTCACCTCTCTGGATAAAAGTTACACATTTTAAGCCAAATTCCCTTTCTGGGTCAGGAATAATAAGCACCGACTATAAGAAAGTAACGGGAAACATCTGGATAAACCATCATTGTTTCAACACGACACTAGTGATAAAATATAGATTTCCTCCCAAATAGAATACAACATCTTAAAGAGATCATAATCCACATAAATGCTGCGGGTTGGGTATTTAGATATTATATTATCACAGCACAAATTGATAAATACTATTTTGACTAGGGTTGCACCGATACCGATACTAGTGTCGATATCGGGGCCGATACTGGGTACTGCAGTACCCCCCGATATTTTTTCCGATACCGGAAGCCGGCATTGAGCCGGCTTGCCGGCATCCGAGGGGCTGCGGCGGCTGTCCGAATGCTCTATCGGCATTCGGACAGCCGCCCCTGGAGCTGCTCACCGCAATACTTACCTTCCTGGGCGCCGCCGAGAATGTCTCCGCGCGCGCGCTCGTTGAAAGGACCCCAGCCGCGACCACATGGGACCATGTGATCGCGGCTGGGGGCCTTCCAACGAGCGCGCGAGGAAACTTTCCCGGCGTCGCCCAGGAAGGTAAGTATGAACACACTGAGCAGCTGCAGGGCCTGTCCGAATGCAGATAGAGCATTCGGACAGGCCCTGCAGCTGCTCTCCGCGATGATACTTACCTTCCTGGGCGCCGCCGGGAAAGTTTCCCCACGCGTACTCCTTGGAAGGACCCCAGCCGCGATCACATGGTCCCACGTGGTAGCGGCTGGGGTCCTTCCAAAGAGCGCACGCGCGGAGACATTCCCGGCGGCGCCCAGGAAGGTAAGTATCGGGGGGGTCCAAGCTGGGGGGCATACCTATGTGTGAGCTGGGGGGCATATCCATGAGCTGGGGGCATAACCATGAGCTGGGGGGCATACCCATGTGTGAGCTGTGGGGGCATACCCATGAGCTGGGGGGCATACCCATGTGTGAGCTGGGGGGGCATAATCATGAGCTGGGGGCATAACCATGAGCTGGGGGGCATATCCATGTGTGAGCTGGGGGGGCATAACCATGAGCTGGGGGGCATACCCATGTGTGAGCTGGGGGGCATAACCATGTGTGAGCTGGGGGGCATAACCATGTGTGAGCTGGGGGGGCAAATCCATAAGCTGGGGGGCATATCCATGTGTGAGCTGGGGGGGCAAATTCATAAACTGGGGGGCATATCCAGGTGTGAGCTGGGGCAATATCCAGGTGTGAGCTGGGGCAATATCCAGGTGCGAGCTGGGGGCATTTTTATATGGTCTGTTCTTATTGGAAAGCGTCACATGACACTAAAGAAAAGTATCGGTACTCGTATCGGTGAGTACTTTTAAAAAGTATCGGTACTCGTACTCGGTCTTAAAAAAGTGGTATCGGTGCATCCCTAATTTTGACCCTCCTGGGATTTTATATTTTGTTTCATTTTAGCAGGGAAAATCTTCGCAATTTTTTCTTTTTTTTACCAGAACATAAGGGGTTATTATAAATGTCGCCAACATTTCGGTGCTCTCTCGTTCCCTACACTTCAGCAAATCAAATTTCCCACCCTGCGGTGAATTCGCGAACTTTCGAACTGCCAAAGTTCGGGTCGAACTCCGAACCGTCCGAACCCGAACAGCTCATCCCTAGTTTTCAGTAGCTTCTGCAGACATCCCGCAACACGAGCAAAGGAGATCCTGCAAGGACTGTGATCATGAAACAAAGGGCTACAATAAGGTTATTGTGTTTATTTTGCATTTTGCCTCTAGAAAACAAATTTTAATAATCTTTTCCATTGCCAACTGGATTTTATTAATATATTCACCAATTCGAAGGGTGCTGCCCCGATTACTCTGCTAGGGAACCCTTTGGTCGGCTTGAACATGGAATCAATTTGACTTTGGACAGTGCTCACTCAGGGTAACATCTCACTTTGTTCAAAGTCTTTAGGAAACTCATCTTATTTAAATGTATCCCACCGTTCCAGATAAATCTGTGGCCACTTTGTTCTATATATTTCCTTGCATTTACAGTTAAAAGATTGTTAGTGTAACCCGTGACTCCATCCCGCCAGGTCGACTTCTTCTTTACACGACGTTGACATCCATATGTTATAAAGCGGAAAAAAAGTATGTTATCGGTTCAAAGTAATGCGGTTATTCTAAACATCAACATTAAAGGCTGTTCGCTATATGACACAGGATATATTGTGCGCATGATTTATGCATGGATTTTCCATTCAAACTGGAAACAAATTAGTTGTGTAGGTGAGTTTGATGTTAGTAGATTCCATGCATGACAAAACAATGAAAACCACATCATTTTTTATCAGTTGAGTTCAGCTAACGGAACCTTTTAAATACACCAAAGACAAGACAAAGAATTCGTAGTAGGTCAACAGTAAGAATTGCAACCCCAAGGGGTCCCTTATCTAAATGGAGTAAGATGGCGAAAACATCTGTAAATATTGCAAAATGGGAAAGTAGTTACAAAACAAAATGCTTCATGCAACTCCCACTCTATATTCTATGCAATTCTGTACTTGCTTGGGTTGTGGTGGAGGGCAAAAAAATGAGATTAAAAGCCTCCACACAATAACTAATAAGGTTTATTATTGCAGAAGCCACTTGCACTTCACAGCAATTCAAAGAACTGCATCACAGAGCTCCTATGATACATTCCCCATATGCAGCACAGAACTCTGGGTAAGACATGCAAATTACATCCGTCTCACTTTTTTGCATCCTGTGTCTGTTTTCACACAGAACCCTTCAATCAACGCCATGTCATACTAGATGGCTTTTTTTTAGCAGAGATCAGCTTTATGCAACTGGTCAAAGCCAACTCTGGACAGCGCTGTTTCGGGTTTAATGGACCCTCGTCAGCAGAAGCTAGGCATGACCAGTTGCAGTGGATGCTTGGACCCGTAGGGCAAATAGTACTTGCTTGGGTTGTGGTGGAGGACTTTTTTGGCTATACAGCATATCGACTTTTGTCATATCGACTCAAATTTATTATGTTCACCAGTGGCGATACTCTCTGTTGGAGTCCAGTCCATAAGACCCGTATGAGCAGGTGTACTCATCTAATTAATTCCTTCAACAGAAATTGATTTTCCATTAAGCCATTGACATGACCCATTTGGTTTTATGGAGAATTACTTTCCATTACCTGCATAGTTAATATAGGGTGGACAATACTGATAGGAGACATTTAAAATGCATGTATATACAGTAGGCCAAGGATAAGCACAGGTACTAAGGATTATGTGTAATGCATAACTAAGGCTGGTGATGAGTTCACAGCACTGTCCCTGGTTTTTATCAATGAACATATAAGTCCAAAGTTCCCTATGTGCTTTACAAATCGACTATGAAACAGAAACATTATTTTGTTACTGGTTTAAAGTGTGACACAACTTTTTTTTTTTGATATTTAAGGTTTTTATTATGCAAATAAAGGATCACAAACTGTTCAGCGAAGTTGGCCTCGCAGGGCCATATAGACATATAAAACACATAAAACAGAAAGGGGGGTTTGCAGAAGAAAACACATCAAAGGTTAGAAACATGGCCATAATCTCGATAACATAGGAAGTGAATAAGTCGAGAACAACAAAAAAAGCTCCCTTACACAAAAGGGTGGGGGGTTACGAGGGGAACTGCCCATTTTAATGTGACCTAATCGGCTCACCCCGACAGCCCAAAGACAGTCGAGGGCCTGGTTGCAGGCCACGTGGCTGGGAGGATCCGGGGCCAAAAAGGGCGAACAGAGCTGCGGTACCAAAATGGTGCACCCGGGCCAACCCAATGTTCCCACTCCAAAATAATAATAATAATAAAAGAAAAAAGAAAAGGGGGTGGAAAAAGGTCCGGTACCCACATTGTCCATCGGGTGGCCTAGTCCTAAATAACATCAGTCAATGGAAATAAAGGGGGTCTGCATAATAATCAGAATGTCCGCTGGAGTAGCAGCGAGGGGGGGATTAAATTGGGAGATATCAGGGGGTCATCTGGAGTCGCTTGGTTCGTAGTTAGGGTAATTCGGAACACAAATATTGGCAAAGGGGGGAACCAAGGTATGGTACACGGGGGGAGTCAGTGGGGCACTCAGCCGCGGGCCCTCAGCGGCGCTGGAGGATTCTGAGAGACTGGTAGGATCCCCATTGTGCGGAGCAGAGACGTTGCTTCTTCAGGAGACACAGCCGACTGCGGTTTGCCCCCTATATTTATTAGGAGAGAGCCTATAGCACTTATAGCGGACACCCCGGTCCCTCAGCAGAGCAGTAATATCCTGAAAACGCCGTCGGGCAGTTAACGTCAGTTAAGACGGGCGATCTGAGTTTGGAGTTCATCCAGAGTGGAAGCAGTAGCAGCTTGCATCGTCTCCGTCAGCTGGACCTGGGTTTGCACCTCGGTGAGCTGAGACTGCAACGGTTCGAGTGCCGCACATACCTCCTTTAAGTCTTGTTGCCAGAGAGTTCGGAATTCCTCCATAACACCTTGGAGGTCCGCCATGGAAATTGAACGGACCGCGGGTAAGTCCATCGGGGACCCGACCGACGAGGGCAGGGTGACTCTGGTTGGATACTCAGCCAGCGAACCACGGCTGTGGCACTGGACCTCCTCCGCACGTCCTACTCCTAGCGGAGTGCGAATGTCTGGGATGCGCTGTCCCGCAGCCTCCCCGGACTTCACGGTTTTCTTCCCCATGGGGGTAGGGGCTGAGGGGCCTCCTCAGTGAAGGGAGCAAACCATCGGATCTCGAGTGTAGCCCGCAAGATGGCCACCACTCAGCAATAGTCCGGTCAGAGAGGGTTGTTAAAATCACTGTGCCTTCACACTTCCCCTGCTGCCAAAGATGTCAACTTGTGCCCGGAATAGTTAGCCATCAGCTGGAGGAGAGCTCGCCAAGATTAAGGCAATAAAACAGCTGCTTTCACCCGATTATAGGCAGCGCCGTACGGAGCTCCACGGAATGGCGGCTGCTCTCCTCGAGGTCCGGACACGCCCCAGTGACACAACTTTTAAACCCATTTTGCCCATTCTTGAAGTTGTCCGACAAAAGCCTAAGAGAATAAATAAAGCATTGACAAACAATGCTGGGAAAAACAGAAGTGGAACCCAAAAAGTAAAAACAAAGCATAAGAGACACTAGACATGTGCACAGCACAAAATTTAGTTTTGAACTAATGGATTAGTCCTAAAATGCAATTTATTTAGTTGCTAAAGAAATTCGTTTTCAGTTCTTTAGTATGAAAACTAATTTCATTCATCAGAAAACCAGTGGATACAATTACTATTGTAGTGGCTCCTCAGAGGGCTGAGATCGCCTGCTTGTTACAGTATCACTCACTCTCAGCACAATGTGCCAGGCAAAGTTGTTACAGTAACTGACTGCTGCTCAGAGTGCTCAGAGTTTCAGTAAAACTAGTAAATAATATTTTTATATATAAGAGGTTAGAACAATATTATTTCCTTGTTTTACTGAAACTCTGAGAGCTGTTACAGTCAGTTACTGTAACAGCTGAGCCTGATATATTGTACTGAGAGATAATATAACAAGCAGCCGATCTCAGTGCTCACAGCCACTGGATTTAAAGGACTAAAAAAAAAAGGCTCCTCTCTGTATAATGTATAGAACATCCTCCTGCATTAATTAATACCCCTCTCTATATAATGTAGATAACATCCTCCTGCATTAATTAATGCCCCTCTCTGTATAGAACATCCTACTGCATTGGCATGTGGAGGGTGCAGAACTTCAGAAAGCAATGCTTATCCAGCACAGGAGAGTGAACTTTTACTTACAAGGTAATTCAAAGAGATCCGAATTGCTTGAGAAAGGTAACCGAACGCTGAAAATCAGCGTTCGGTTACCTTTCTTGGCCATTCGGCTCTCCAGAGAGCAGGCAATTCGCCACATCCTGGTGAATTGCCTGCACATACGGTACCTGTTCGGTGCCTGTTCGAGGGCAGTGAAATCCCCATGAAAAGCACTGCTTCGGCTATTCAGAGAACAAAAACCAGCAGTGAAAGGTTCCCCTAATGTCCTGCCATTCGGTGGTTTAATTCGGCAAGTTTATTCAGGAGAACCCCATAGGCTTCGATGTTAAAAATATTCCCGTTTTAATTCAATATCTAATAAACCGTTCATTATAAAATTCTGCAGTAAAAAGTCTCTTTATTTATAGATTTTTTAGGATCTTTTAAGCATTTTTCTGGATTTTATTTTTTAACCACTTCGATGCTGAGGACGCGCTCAGCGCGTCCTCAGCATTCCCGCTGGTATGCGGAGGACGCGCTGAGCGCGTCCTCCCATTGGGGTCAGCGTTCGGCCGGGTTCCGGCCGATCGCTGGCCCCCCCGGTGCGGGCTGACATCCTGGATGTCAGCCGCGCATCCGGGACCACAGCCGCCGGAATTAGGTGTCATCGCGGCAGCGATGTGCGGAGGAGGCGCCTGAAAGGGAGGGGGGGAGGTCCTTCGGACCTCTCTCCCTCCCGATCGGCGGCTCTGCGGGGGTTAACCCAGGCATCATTTGGAAGGGCACAGCCTGCCCTTCCAAATGATGCCTGGCATTAACCCCTGGGGAGCTGGATCGCGAATCGGCGATGAAAAGCGCCGGTTCGCGATCCTTTCCCGGAGCTGGCCGACATCTTGGATGTCGGCCAAGCCTCCGGGAACTCCCCCTGAGGACTGGCGTCATCGTGCGTAGCACGATGAAGCCAGTCCTGGACTTAACCCTTAACTGCCACCAACGGTGGAGATAGGGAGTTCCAATGAACTCCCTATCTCCCGATCCGTGGCAGTTAGGGGTTAAATTTTGGTATGGTTGGATCGGCCAGAGCATGGCCGTTCCAACGATACCAAACATGAAAGTGAAAAATGTTGTAAAAAATAAATAAAATGAAAAATAAAAATAAAAAAAATTAAAAAACAAATTATAAAAAAAAAAATAAACACTTTTTTTTAATTTTTTTTGGTTTGTTAATGCAGCAATATTGTTCCCATTTCAATTATAATGTGAACAATGATGCTGCACTAACGATTTTTGAATGCGGTGCGTTTGTTAAAAATAGTGTAATTTTCCCCAAAAAAAAATGTAACAAGACCCCATCTCTAATTTTTTTAACAAGCGCACCCCATACAAAATATAACCGCAATTGCTCGCATGTTAAAATGTGAAAAAAAACACTTTACACATTGTAAATTATTGAAAATACATATTTTATTGCATTTTTTGTTATAATATACAGACATGACATAACGTATACATATAATAATGACATATTATGAATCTACCGAGTCTGACGGAAAGAACGATATATAATATGTCTGGGTCATATACTAAAATAAGCCTTCAAAACACGTTTAAACATGATGAGCAAAACCGGTAAAAATGACCTCAGCACAGGGGCGGGAAAAGCCTCAGCAGCGAAAGGGTTAAAAAGTCCGATTTTTTTTTAGATTTTTTTTTAAGTTTACTTATTTTTTCTGTAACAGCCCTTTTTATTATCATTCCCTGGACCTCACATGTAAATTTCACACATTTTCGCTAAGTAGTTTCTTGTTTCACTTTTCAATCATTCATGCAAACTGTTCTCCTAATTTATTCACTTCGCTCTGTCTGCAGTCTCGGCTTTTTCCAGAGGCTTCATTGCCTGTGATCGGCTCCTGCTCGGGTTTTTCCAGCGTCTTCAACGGGTTAATCCAGATGTTTTTGCAGGGTTTTCGGCGAGCATTCGCCGGGTTTTGCGGTTCGTTTTCGTCGGGTTTGCGGTAGCTTTTCCCTGCAATTCGGGGACCCTGTGGTGCTTGTTGAATACACCGTAGGGTCACCGAAATGGGATCGGCAAAACGAACCGAATGGAAGAGAACGAAAAGTCACCGAACGTGCGGTGACTTTTCGAATCTCTTTGAATTACCCTGTTAAACTTTGTATCGCTGTGGGGGAGACACAGAAATATAAAAGCAGGGGAGAGGGAAAATATTAACGTAAATCGGTCTGAAAGCTCAGAGAAGAGATGACATGACTGGTGCAAATTTATTTTTATAATAAAATAAAGCACTTTAAATCTAGGGAAAACATTCAAATAAATCACACTGAAGGCTCATAATGACAGAGTAACTGTGAGAGCTGGATAATAAATGTATCAGACGTAAAAAAACAACTTTATAACAAGCAGCACTGGGAGAGGAGAGGGACTTTATATAAAACGTGTATTATAGATGAGAAAAGGGAGATAGTGCTCCTGGATAATATAAAATGTATCAGACCTAAGCCCCTATTATGCAGAGCGGGAGGGGAGATAACACACGTTTTATAAAGTCCCTCTCTTCTCCCAGCGCTGCTTGTTATAAAGGGGTTTTTACTATCCAGCCCTCCTCAGTCATTAGCTTTCAGTGTGATTTATTTGAATGTTTTCCTTCTCCAGCTGCTTTCATCATCTTGTCTGCCTCATAGAAATGCAAGGGTTAAGTAAAGGTTTCCTCTCCTGTGCTGGCTGTCTGCGCTGCGAGTGAGTATTCTGGAGCTCTATCACTGTCAGATTTTTGAGTAGGGGTTGGAAAGGATTATGCATACTAACCTTTTCTGTAGCTTTGCGATGTTGCGCTTCATTACTGGTCTCCTTCACTCATCAATGTAATATCACAAAAAGGACTGAAACTAAAATGTAGTGCGTTTTATTTTAGTTTCTTTAGTTTTTTGTACTGAGCAGTTTCGTATTTATTTATAAAGGATTTTAGCAGGAAGGATACATTGAGATTTCTCTCGTTTTCAAGTACAGTGGCAATAAAAAGTATGTGAACCCTTTGGGATTACGTGGAGTTTTGCATGAATTGGTCATAAAATGTGCTCTGATCTTCATCTAAGTCACAACAATTTGAAAAACACAGTCTGCTTAAAATAATACAACACAAACATTATATGTTTTCATGTTTTTATTGAACAGAACATGTAAACATTCACAGTGCAGGGTGGAAAAAGGTGAACCTTTGGACTTAATAACTGGTTGACCCTCCTTTGGCAGAAATAACCTCAACCATACGTTTCCTGTAGTTGCAGATCAGACCTGCACAACGATCTGGAGTAATTTTGGACCACTCCTCTTCACAAAACTGTTTCAGTGTAGCAATATTCTTGGGATGTCTGGTGTGAATCGCTCTCTTAACCCTTTCACTGCTGAAGACGTGTGGGACACGTCCTCATTGATGCACGTTGCATGCTGAGGACGTGCCCCACACGTCATCAGCTGTGCGGGACCCCCGGCGGAGATACTCACCTCTCTGTCCGGGGTCCCACGGCGTTCTGACTTCAGCGTCCTCAGACGCTGAAGTCAAGCGCCTCCCGGCGTAAATGACGTCATCGCGCCATGCGCGATGACGTCATTTCCAGGCGACCCCCGGCAATGCCGGGAGATAGCCTGGAAGGGAGGGGGGGGGATCCGTTCGGATCCCTCTCCCTCACGATCGGGAAGGAGCAGCGGTAAAAGCCAGGCACCGCTTAAAAGGGGAGAGTCTCCCCTTTTAAGCGATGCCTGGCTTTAACCCTCAAGTGCTGGGTTGCACTTCAGCGCCTTGCGGCGCCGAAGTGCAGCCTATCTCCGGTGGGGGCCGCCATCTTGGATGGTGGCTCCGCCCCCGGGACTCCCCTCGCTGTCTGACGTCATCATGCATAGCGTGATGACGTCAGATAGCCGGGGAACCCCTAGCTGCCGGGGATTTCCCAAGGAAATCCCCTGGTGGAGATAGGGGTTCTTGTGAACCCCGATATCTCCAGAACCGTGGCAGCTAGGGGGTCATGGAGGGTGTCATTTGAAAGGCCTGAGCATGGCCTTTCGAATGATACCCAACATGACTAGGTAAAAAGTAAAAAAAAAAAAAAAAAAAAAAAATTAAAATAATAAATAAATTTAAAAAAATAAATAAATAAAAAAAAACATGTTTTTTTTTGTGTGTTGTTTTTATTAATGCAGCAATATTGTTCACATTTCAATTATAATGTGAACAATGATGCTGCACTAATGATTTTTTTCTATGGGGTGCGTTTGCTAAAAATCACGTAATTCCCCCCAAAAAAAGTAACAAGTCCCCATTTCAAATTTTTTATACAAGCGCACCCCATAGAAAACATAACCGCAAACGCTCATGTGATAAAATGTGAAAAAAAACACTTTACACACTGCAGATGATTAAAAATTCAATTTTTATTGTATTTTTTGTTATAATATACAGGCAGGTCATGACGTATACATATAAAAATGATATATTATGAATCTGCGTCGTCTGCCGGAAAGAACGATATATAATATGTCTGGGTCATTTATTAAAATGTGGCTTCAAATCGCGTTTAAACATGATGAGCGAAAGCGGTAAAAATTAGCTCAGCACACAGGCGTGAAATGCCTCAGCAGTGAAGGGGTTAAGGTCATGCCACAGCATTTCAATCGGGTTGAGGTCAGGACTCTGACTGGGCCACTCCAGAAGGCGTATTTTGTTTTGTTGAAGCCATTCTTTTGTTGAATTACTTGTATGCTTTGGGTCATTGTCTTGTTGCATCACCCATCCTCTGCGGAGCTTCAGTTGGCGGACAGATGGTCTTACGTTTTCCTGCAAAATGTCTTGATAAACTCTGGAATAAATTTTTCCATCAATGACAACAATCTGTCCCGGCCCTGAGGCAGCAAAGCAGCCCCAAACCATGATGCTCCCTCTACCATGTTTTACAGTGGGGATGAGGTTTTGATGTTGGTGTGCTGTGCCTTTTTTTCTCCACACATAGTGTTGTGTGTTTTTTCCAATCAACTCAATTTTGGTTTCATCTGTCCACAGAATATTTTGCCAGTAGTGCTGTGGAACATCCAGGTGCTCTTTTGCAAACTTCAAACGTGCTGCAATATTCTTTTTGGACAGCAATGGCTTCCTCCGTGGTGTCCTCCCATGTACTCCATTCTTGTTTAATGTTTTCCTTATTGTAGAGGTGTCAACAAAAATGTTAGCATGTGCCAGAGATTTCTGTAAATCTTTAGCTGACACTCTAGGATTCTTCTTTACCTCATTAAGCATTCTGCGCTGTGCTCTTGCAGTCATCTTTACAGGACGACCACGCCTAGGGAGAGTAGCAACAGTGCTGAACTTTCTCCATTTGTAGACAGTCTGTCTTACCGTGGACACATGAACATCAAGACTTTTGGAGATACTTTTGTAACCCTTTCCAGCTTCATGCAAGTCAACAATTCTTGATCGTAGGTCTTCTGAGAGCTCTTTTCTGCGAGGCATGGTTCACATCAGGCAGTGCTTCTTGAAACCAGTAAACCCAAAACTGGTGTGTGTTTTTAAAGTGCAGGACAGCTTTCAGCAACACATCCAATAATATCCCACTGATTGGACTCAAGGTTGGCTCACTCCTGGCTCCAATTAGCTCTTGGAGAAGTCATTAGGCTAGGGGTTCACATAATTTTTCCACCCTGCACTGTGAATGTTTACATGTTATGTTCAATAAAAACATGAAAACATATAATGTTTGTGTTGTATTATTTTAAGCAGACTGTGTTTTTAAAATTGTTGTGACTTAGATGAAGATCAGAGCACATTTTATGACCAATTCATGCAAAATTCCACGTAATCCCAAAGGGTTCACATACTTTTTCTTGCCACTGTATGTCCTGGGTTCAAGAACATTGAAGTGTTACAGTTACAGAAATACAAAGTAATACAATGCAAGATATAAAAAAAAAAACCACAAATATACAGATTAACAGAAAATAAATATGTAGGAAATATAGTCACTATGTTACATGTTTACAGGTGCATTCTGTATATAGTCACTATGTTACAGGTTTACAGGTGCATTCTGTATTGAGGTATGTTAGTAAGGAGCTCTTGAGTGACTTAAGACTGGGGGAAGATTTGATGGTGTCTGGGAGGTTATTCCATAATTGCGATGCTCTGTAGGAAAATGAGGACCGAGCCACTGTCTTTATGTATTGTGGTATTGCAAGTAAGGTGCTGGTCCTGGATCGGAGGTTATAGGATGAGGGAGCTGCTGGGGGAAGCAGACTATTCAGGTAGGGTGGCAGCTTCCCAGAAATGCTCTTAAACACCAGGCTGGAAAGGTGAAGGGTGCGTCTGGATTATCCCATTGTGCGCTGGTACGCGGATGGTATTACAATCTACGCGCAAATTTTAACAGACGTTTGCGCGCATAATTTTAACGTCTTTTAAAAGCTGGTGTTAATGGCAAATCTGAACGTTCTGGCCGAACCCAAATACACCAGCCCGAAAATAAAAATACAGCAAAGTACTAAATTATCCCAAAATTCGGATTAAATCGTTTTAGTACTAAAATTAATGCACATGTCTAAGAGACACTTATTCAATTGGGTGGTTCCCATAATGGTGTTAATGGTGTCATTATGGGCTCTATTACATTCTTCGAGCAAACGTTAACGCATGCGCAAAAACGCATTAACGCGAGGGTCAAAACTCTTTGCACAGAACGTCGTATTACAACGTCCACACATAAAACGCGCGTATACGTCTACCGCGGGTGAACCTGCACGAACGCTGCGTGAGCTTACTGTACGTCGCGCATCCCATACTTAACATTGTGAACGCAAATGCGTTTGTGCGCTGGTATGCGGATGGTATTACAATCTATGCGCAAATTTTAACAGACAACGTTTGCGCGCATAATTTTAACGTCTTTTAAAAGCTGGTGTTAATGGCAAATCTGAACGTTCTGGCCGAACCCAAATACACCAGCCCGAAAATAAAAATACAGCAAAGTACTGTATACAGTAGTTACACATTCTATGCATACCCAAACAATAAAATTGATAAGTTGTGCGTGTTTTTATTATTGCTGCAGCATATATACTCAGATTGATTTTGACAGGCGCAAAAACTTAATGGGAGACAATTGTGGTTCTTAATTCTGATTGGCCGAATCACGTGAAAAAACAGTCTTTGTTTTTGCGCGTTTTTTTTACGCGCGTTATTTTTTGACAAATGAAAAAATGTGCTCGGATTGTAATACCAGCGTTAATTTACACGCGTTAATGTTTAACGCTTCACGCACAAATTAACGTGCTGCGTGAGCGTTTTCGCGCAAAGAATGTAATAGAGCCCTATGTGTATTATCAGTATGCAATAATCCCAGCCAGCCAGTGGGGCGTGGAATGGGTTGCCAGTAGGATCAAGGAAGGCCCCATGCTTATAGTATGTAGAGACAAGGCATGGGTGGAGATCAGTTGGGTTGTGGATGATGCATGGGGTTCTGACCATTGCTTTTGTGGTCAGGGAGAACTTTTTTGGCTGCTGTAGACCTTGCCTTATATTGACTTGGGTCTGACAGCTAATCATTGTCCATTGTGACCCAACGGCCTTTCCAATGTGTGTTCAATGGCCATTCTGGGCTTTTGTATGACTTAATTTGTGCTGTAACACATCAGACAATACTTTTACTATGTAAAATTCAATGAAAACCAGACAAATTTGATTTAAAACTGTCATCATACATGGAAAGCATTAACAGAGCATTTTGTAGCTCAATACAGAGAAAGGTGCTGCAGTACTGAATTTGGATATGCTCTGTACCTAGTCCCTATTGGATCCCAGAGAAGAAACCCCTGAAGTGGAACAGGACCTGAAAATTTTGGGACTGTTTCATTATATCCAGGAGAGTTGGGAGGTCTGATGCATGTGTTCATAAATATTATTCATCTAGTCCTACCTACCTTCCATTGGATCTCATATCCTCTTAAAGATTTCTTCTTAGAGAAAATGTCTTTCCAGAGCCCAAATGGTTCTACCTAACTTCTATTGGTTCTCAACTCTTCTTCAATATTTCTCCTTTGAAACTGTCAGGGTTATTCAAAGAGATCCGAATGGCTGCCGAAAGGGAACCGAATGTTCGGTTACCTTTCTTGGCCATTTGGCTATCCAGAGAGCAGGCAATTCGCCAAATCCTGGCGAATTGCCTGCACATACGGTGCCTGTTCGGTGCCTGTTCGAGGGCAGTGAAATCCCCATGAAAAAGCACTGCTTCGGCTATTTAGAGAACACAAACCAGCAGTGAAAGGTTCCCGAAATGCCCTGCCATTCGGTGGTTTAATTCGACAGGTTTATTCAGGCGAATCCCATAGGCTTCAATGTTAAAAATATTCCCTTTTTAATTCAATATCTAATAAACCGTTCATTATAAAATTCTGCAGTAAAGAGTCTCTTTATTTATAGATTTTTTAGGATATTTTAAGCATTTTTCGGGAATTTTTTTTAAAGAAAAATTCAGATTTTCTTTATTTTTTTTAACTTTATTTCTTTTTTATGTAACAGTCCTTTTTATTATCATTCATTGGATCATATGTAAATTTCAGATATTTTCGCTCAGTAGTTTCTTTGCAAACAGTGTTTCACTTTTCAAACATTGAAGCAAACTGTTTTGCTAATTTATTCACTGCCTTCGTCTGCGGTGTCGGCTTTATCCAGTGGCTGCACTGCGTGTGATCGGCTCCTGCTCGGGTTTTTCCGGCGTTTTTGGCGGTTAATCCAGATGTTTTTTCAGGTTTCAGTGTGCGTTTACCCTCATTTTGCGTGAGTTTTCGGCGGGTTTGCGGCGACTTTTCCCTGCACTTCGGCTGCCATGTGGTGCTTGCTGAATACACTGCAGGGTCGTCGAAATGGGATCGCCAAATCATGCCGAATTGAAGAGAATGAAAAGTCACTGAACGTGCGGTGGCTTTTCGATTCTCTTTTGAATAACCCTGTCAGTCTTCACAAAGTCCAAGTCATACTACCTACTTTGCATTGGATCTAAACTGATCTTCAAAATTTATCCTTAGAGAACTTGTCTCTCCAAACCCCAAATGGCCCCACCTATCTTCCATTGGATTTCATCTCCTCTTCAAGATTTCTCCTTTTTAGAAAATGCTTTTCTAAACCCCAGTGGTCCTACTTACCTTCCGTTGGATCTCATCTCCTCTTCAAGATTTCTCCTTATAGATCGTGTCTTTCCAAACAGCACGTGATCCTGTTTTCCATTGGATCTCATCACCTCTTTCTACAAAGAGGGCCTGTCTACCTAAAGTCCAAGCGGACCTTCTTACCTTCCATTAGAGCTCATCTCCTCTTCAAAATTTCTCCTTACAGAAGATGTCTTTCCCAACCCCAAGTGGTCCTACTTACCATCGATTGGATCTCATCTCCTTATCAAGATTTCTCCATAGACAACGTGTCTTTCCAAAGTCCAAGTGGTCCTACCTACCTTCCATTGGATAGATGTTCCCCTCAACAGATCACCTAAGAGAAAGTATCTTTCCAAATCATGACGCAAAATGTACCCCACACATTTCTCTGGTTTCAAATAGGCAGAGCTATTTTCATTTCCAATGTCACATTCTCGTTATTTTTTATTCTATATGTCAGGGCTTTCACTTTTTTATAAGTATAATTTTTGAACCCATTATTGGTTTAAACATTTGAGCGATGGGTTTTGCTATTGGACCTCTCTCAACCTCTCTCAACATCTCCCACCCTACTATATTGTATTTCATGGCTACAGCTGTCACCCCACCCTCCATCAATAACCACGAACTATATCGTGGAAGAAAACTTGATCTTATTTTATCAGGTCATTTAAATGTATGACAGTCAAGAAAGAATGCATCTCCCTGTGAGGTCAAGGCGATGATGTAATAAGCCCAGGGAGACATATTACAGATGATGATAACACTGCGCTCTGGATGCAACTGACAAACAGAACGCTTCTTAGAGAGAAATAATGGCGGTTTCCCACAACATTTCAGATTAGAAGGTCGATAAACCTTGTCATGATGATAAAAAAATGCTCTGGATCACATCTGCTGGGTCTTTACCTTACGTACCAACAGGCCCCATAAGATGGATTGGCCGAACCATCAAAGGGAATCCCAACTCATGATGTAATTTACTTCCCCTCGGACCGCTATGCCTAGAATTGAAATATATTTTAGCATAATGATACCCATCATCAATCACCCAGACGTGAGCTGATTTTTTTTTTTTTTTGCGTGGTCCAGTTTGGTCTAAATTTGACAGACTTCCAGTAAAAGCTAGAAAACGATTAGGAAGCTTCTCTTTGTCGTGCCGTGCGTACCCTCCATTCCCAACTCTCTTACAAACACGCTCATGGAATTTATTTGTACGTAAGCCTGTGTTCTATAATTCAAGGCATCCTACGGAGATGTTTCACGAGATCCTAACGTAGCAATCTGCGAGGAATGTGTAAAACAACACCAGATTGCTGGAGGCAACACAGAAGACGCTGCACAAAGAAGAATGTAATAATTGCTACGACTGGACATCACAAACCTATATTACTTTTTAATAAAACTCATCCCCCTCACCCTTCACTAGCTTAGTCTTACCTTCAATAATCCGATGGCTAAATCTGGGGGGATAAAAAATGTGAATGTTGGACGACGAATTCAACTTACATAAAAACATTTCGGGCCCTATTACATTCTTCACGAAAAAACGCTCACGCAATGTGTGAATTTGTGCAGTCCAGCATTAAACGTTAACATGTGTAAATCAACGCTGGAATTACGATCCTCGCACATTTTTTCACCCGTCGAGCAATAACGGGCATAAAACGTTACGCGCAATGTTACACGCAGAAATTAGTGTGCGGACCGTTTTTCAAGCGATTCAGCCAATCAGAATTAAGAACCACAATTGTCTCACGTAAAGTTTTTGCGCCTGTCAAAGTCAATCTGCGCATATATGCTGCATCAATAAAAAAAGCACACACAACTTCTCAAATTTATTGTTTGGGTATGTGTAGAATGTGTAACTATACTTTACTGCGTATTTTTTTTTGGGCTGGTGTATTTGGTTTCGGCCAGGTTGATAGAATTCGCCGTTAACACCAGCTTTTAGGAGTTGCTAAAATTCTGCGCGCAAAGGCTGTGCGTTACAAACTGCGCATAGATTGTAATACCATCCGCGTACCAGCGCACAAACGCATTTGCGCTCACAATGTTAAGTATAGGACGCGCAAAGTACAGTAAGCTCGCGCAGCGTTCGCACAGGTTCACCCGCGGTAGACGTATACGCGCGTTTGTTGCGCTGACATTGTAATACGACGTTCAGCGCAAAGGGTTTTGCCCCTCGCGTTATGCGTTTTTGCGCCGGCACAAACGTATGAGCGAAGATTGTAATAGGGCCCGCAGTCTATATGGACTAGCGTGGTGTGCATCTACAAACCATTGAGAGCTCTATTCCCTAGTTGGTGCTTATGTTAGCACCTCTCTATGTGAGCGATAGCACCAGGATAAGTGCGTTTTAATACATTTTCACATAGTTTTTTCACTAGCGCATCCTATACTTAACATGGGGAGTGCATGGAGTAGAGGGTGGAGTGGAGGTAACATCACTGCTCTATGACTGTGGAGACTGTGAAGACACAGGTTCGATCCCGGCCAGAGCACCTCTCCAGTAAGGCTGGGTTCACACTTGAGCGTATCTCATATGCGCGTTTTACGCATATTTTTTTTAAAGCGTTTTATGAGCGTTTTTGACAATTAGAAACGCGCGTCGTACGCGTGTTTTTGAAGTCTATGGCCACAAACGCGCTGTAATAAGCCCCAAAGAAGCTCCTGTACTTCTTTGGGCATAGGGCGTTTTACAGCACGTTCCTATGCGCTGTAAAACGCCCAGGTGTGAACCATGCCCTTAGGAAATAATGAGATTTCAGTGTTTGAGCGTTTTACAGCTCATAGGAACGCGTTGTAAAATGACCAGGTGTGAACAGTGTCCTTGGGCAAGACACCTAACGGTACAGACTCGCTACCCCGAACATATGTGAAATCTCAATGTATCCTTCCTGGTAAAATACTTTCTGTAAAAAAAAAAAGGACATTAGCGTCTCAATAAGTAAGGTATTACAAAGTGCTAGCGCTAATTACCGCAGGGATGAGGACATCCAAAAGCTAGCACCTTCTTACAGCTGGCGCTACATGATTCAGCATTTGTAGCAACCCCTAAACCCCTCCAATAAATCCAATACTCACCTCTCATCCTGTGACAAGAACAGTGGCCCGATCGGCCGCTTCTTGTCGCCGAGAGCAGAGTGAGACTGTGAACAAATAGTTCCCAGTCTACCTCCTCAATCACTCAGTGGCGCTTTGTGATCTCTAAAGTGCCAGATTGCGCAGGGCACGCGGCCCCGAAGCACAACCCTCCATGGAGACCTATGGACACCAGTAGGTGATACTCATGGCAGCGCGGCTACCACAATCATCCCAGCTGCATTCAGGGACAAAATGCTTGCCCTGGAATATCACAGTAACATGGGGCGCTACGGAGAAATCTGCAGGTGCACATTTTCCCCCGTTACCGTCCCCATGTTAGCACGGACAAGGGAACAGGGCCATGGCATTTTTCACAATAGACAGATTTTTTTGACATTTTTCTATTATACGTATTGAACCTCGGCCCTCCAGATGTTTGTAAACTACATCTCTCTGATGCTCAGCTGCTCCTTAGGTTGGGAAGGGCCTAGTAGGGATCACAAAGTCAACATATGTTCATCAAATGGTGCATATATTAGTAAAACATAACTTTTACTTTACAAGCATGAAATAATGCCTAAGAGCATGCGTAGTGGTGGCAACAAGCATGAACCAGATGTTTACCTTATAAGTGAAAAAAAAATCACAAAAGGAACTTCAACATAGTCACAAACATGTGAAAAAACATGTTACACTACACAAAACATAAAACATAAATGCCTGTGCAAGGTTGTTCGATCAGAATACGCTAATATCAGTGTCACTTGCTAGAAAACACCATGAGGCACAGATGTCGGTGTATGGGGCTTAGGGGTTAATAGTGATAGGGTACACTCAGGGGTCAAGTCCTGGTGAAAAAAGTGAGGGAACTCACCCAAGAATTCCACAACCCACCATTACCTGAAGAAGAAAGAAAAAATGTATATATACACCCCCCCCAAGAATCATGTGTAACCAGCCATAGACCCCTCCGAATTATATATATCCAGCACAGACCCCAGAATTGTATATAACAAACAGACCCCAGAATTATATATACCCAGACAAACCCCAGAATTTTATGTACCAGCAGACCCCAGAATTATATGTATCAGCAGACCCAGAATTTTATATACCCAGACAGACCCCAGAATTTTATGTACCCAGACAGATCCCAGAATTTTATATACCCAGACAGACCCCAGAATTTTATGTACCCAGACAGACCCCAGAATTTTATATACCAGCAGACCCCAGAATTTTATGTACCAGCAGAGCCCAGGATTTTATATACCAGCAGAGCCCAGAAATTTATATACCAGCACAGCCCAGGATTTATATACAAGCAGACCCCATATTTATATACCAGCAGACCCCAGAATTGATATACCCAGACAGACACCAGAATTGATATACCAGCAGACCCCAGAATGTATATACCCAGACAGACCCAAGAATATATATACCAGACAGACCCCAAAATGTATATACCAGACAGACCCCAGGATTATACTTACCCAGAAAGATAGACCTCCTCTTGCATGTTCTTTCGAGCTCTTGCACGTTGCCGCCGAAGGAGCAGGCACTCTGGGAACACAGGCCAGTCGAGGGGGCTGCTAGCAGAATGCGGTTAATGCATTCCGCTAGCAGCCCCAGCAATAAACAAAATCGTCCCACAGCGGGAACATGCGTTCCCGCAACGTTCCCGCTGCGGCAGAAGTGCGGGAACGCCGTTCCCGCAGGACTCGAGCCCTGGGTACACTGAAATTCGTGCAATTGCTAACAGCAAATAGAAACAAGCCTTCGAGGGTCTGTGGGTATAGCAAAGTAGAGAACGAAAAGTAAGTATAGTTGGGAGATCTATTCAGTGTACCCCAGGCCCCAAATTCACCTCAATACACACCTAATATAAGAAAAAGCAGAGACAAAAATCACATGGTGGGGGGGTGAAGCTAGGTTTGCTGTCTTGTCTGTGAGCGCTTCCAACAGGCTGTAGGTTGTCAGACCTAGGAAAGATTTATTTATTTATTTATAAAGTAGTATTTTACCCAGAAGGATAGATTGAGATTTCTCTCGTTTTCACCTATGTCCTGGGTTCAAGAAATATTGAATTGTTACAGAAATAAAAAGTAATAAAATGCAAGATATTAAAAATAACACACAAATATACAGATTAACAAAGAAAATAAATATGTAAGTAATATACAGTTGTGTTCAAAATTATTCAACCCCCACTGAAATTGAGTGTTTTGGCCAGTTTGACATTGATTTTGATCATTCAGTCATCTTGCTTACAATTAAATCAAAGAGGCACGTGTAGGTCAGACAAATACAACATAACATTTATAATGAAATAACCACAAATGTCTTTTCTGTGCTCACATCATTATCAGTTTTATTCAACCCCCAAGTGACATTCAATCTTAGTACTTAGTACAACATCCTTTTACAGTTATAACAGCTTTTAAACATGAAGCATAGCTTGACACAAGTGTCTTGCAGCGATCTATGGGTATCTTCGCCCATTCGTCATGGGCAAAAGCCTCCAGTTCAGTCACATCTTAGGCTTGCGCACTGCAACTGCTTTCTTTAAGTCCCACCAGAGGTTCTCAATCGGATTTAAGTCAGGTGACTGCGATGGCCACTCCAAAATGTTCCAGCCTTTAATCTGCAACCATGCTCTAGTGGACTTGGAGGTATGCTTGGGATCATTGTCCTGTTGAAAGGTCCAACGTCTCCCAAGCCTCAGGTTTGTGACGGACTGCATCACATTGTCATCCAATATCTCCTGGTACTGAAGAGAATTCATGGTACCTTGCACACGCTGAAGCTTCCCTGTACCTGCAGAAGCAAAACAGCCCCAAAGCATGATTGACCCCCCGCCATGCTTCACAGTAGGCAAGGTGTTCTTTTCTTCATAGGCCTTGTTCTTCCTCCTCCAAACATAGCGTTGATCCATGGGCCCAAACAGTTCTAATTTTGTTTCATCAGTCCACAGAACACTATCCCAAAACTTCTGTGGTTTGTCCACATGACTTTTGGCATACTATAGTCGACTCTTCTTATTCTTTGGAGACAGCAAGGGGGTGCGCCTGGGAGTTCTGGCATGGAGGCCTTCATTACGCAGTGTGCGCCGTATTGTCTGAGCTGAAACTTCAGTACCCACATCTGACAAATCTTTTCTCAGTTCCTCAGCAGTCACACGGGGACTTTTCTCCACTCTACGCTTCAGGTAGCGCACAGCAGTCGAAGTCAGCATCTTCTTTCTGCCACGACCAGGTAGCGTTTCAACAGTGCACTTTGCCTTGAATTTGCGAATGATGCTTCCTATGGTCTCTCTTGGTATGTTTAACATCTTTGCAATCTTCTTATAGCCATTGCCCTTCCTGTGAAGAGTAATCACCTCTTCTCTTGTCTTCCTGGACCATTCTCTTGACTTCACCATGTTTGTAAACACACCAGTAAATGTCTAGAAGGAGCTGAGTATCACAGTCATTTTAAAGCTGCCTAATTGGTGCTTATTATGCTTTATTGCTGCTCCGTGACATCCACAGGTGTTTTCAATACCTGATTGAAAACACTTGAATGAACCTCTGTTCTTCAGAGTGGTAGTCTTTAAGAGGTTGAATAATTGTGTCAATGAAGAATTCACAAAAGAAACATTTACTACTGTATTACAAAACCAATTGATGTCTATTTAGTTGCATATGGTTCTTTAAAAAGTCCTTGTAGGATTTCATTCTGAATACAATTACAAATGTACACTAAATTCCCTAAAACCATTTACAGCATTGGGGGTTGAATAATTTTGAACACAACTGTAGTCACTATGTTACATGTTTAGAGGCGCATTCTGTATATAGTCACTATGATACATGTTTACAGGCGCATTCTGTATATAGTCACTATGTTACATGTTTACAGGTGCATTCTGTATATAATCACTATGTTAGATGTTTACAGGTGCATTCTGTATATAGTCACTACATTACATGTTTACAGGTGCATTCTGTATATAGTCACTATGTTACATGTTTACATGTGCATTCTGTATATAGTCACTCTGTTACATGTTTACAGGTGCATTCTGTATATAGTCACTATGTTAGATGTTTACAGGTGCATTCTGTATATAGTCACTGTGTTACATGTTTACAGGTGCATTCTGTATATAGTCACTATGTTACATGTTTACAGGTGCATTCTGTATATAGTCACTGTGTTACATGTTTACAGGTGCATTCTGTATATAGTCACTATGTTACATGTTTACAGGTGCATTCTGTATATAGTCACTATGTTACATGTTTACAGGTGCATTCCGTATTGAGGTATGTTAATATGGAGCTCTTGAGTGACTTAAGACTGGGGGAAGATTTGATGGTGTCTGGGAGGTTATTCCATAACTGCGGTGCTCTGTAGGAAATGAGGATCGAGCCACTTTCTTTTTGTATTGTGGTATTGCAAGTAAGGTGCTGGTCCTGGATCGAAGGTTATAGGATGAGGGAACTGCTGGAGGAAGCAGCCTATTCAGGTAGGGTGGTTGCTTCTAGAGATGGGCCGAATGTTCGATTCGAACATGAGTTCGAATCGAACATCGGCCGTTTGGCGAACGCCAAACATTATGGGATGTTCGCGGTCTGTCTGTTCAACCGCGGACATTCCATAATACAAAATTACTTTGCAAAATGTGTTCACAGTTCTCCTAAGCAGCCGCCGGTACATTTAGGAGAACTGTGAACACATTTTGCATGTTCGACCCCTATTGATTTGCATTGTGTTCGAGTTCGTATTGGAACATTTCAGCTGTTCGAATGTTCGAATACGAACCGAACACAGTGGTGTTCGTCCCATCACTAGCTGCTTCCCAGAAATGCTCTTAAACACCAGGGGCCCTATTACAATGTGAACGCAAACGTTAACGCTCACTTGCGTGAGCATTAACGTTTGCCTCTTAAAGTACATCACATTACAATCCAAACGCAAACGGGTTAAAAAACCCGTTTGCGATTGGTACCTTGCGCTCCTCTGCGCGAGGTTAGTGCACTTTGCGCTCCCTATACTTAACATGGGGAGCACAAAGTGTTAATCAGCGCTGGATGCGAGATTTGGCCGGTCACGTGACCGGCAGAGAGGACCTCAATGGAGTCCTATGGACTCCAGCGAGTGGATGCTCGCGGCTGCGCTCAGCGCTGCCGCGAGCATCCTGATTGTTAACGCTCGATAACAATGCAGGCAGCATTGTTTGCGCTTGCATCGTAATCTGGTATTAAAACGCGGGTGCAAGGGGGGAAACTGCGGACGCAGTCTTTCCTCCCCTGCGCCCGCATTTTAACGCTAAGAGCGTAATAGGGGCCCAGGTTGGAAAGGTGAAGGGTGCGTCTAGATTCCAGCAACGACCAGTTTAGTTCTTTTAACATGTCACAATGGTAGGTCATGTAGTTACATTGTAGCACAAAGCGGCAGAATGAGTTATACAATGTAGTAAGTTTCTGAAGGTGTGTTTGCGGGGCATCTGCATACACTACATCTCCGTATTGAATAGCCTGCATAAGCATTTGTTGTACAATCTGCTTTCTTACCGCTGGGCTCAGGCAGGATTTGTTTCTGTACAGGGCGCCTAGTTTGGGGTAAATTTTAGATGAGAGTTTTTCGATGTGGGGCCAAAGGATAGATTAGAGTCTAACCACAAACCTAGATATTTGAGAGAAGTGACTGTGGTGTGTGTGCATACTGTGTGCTATTGGGTAAACTCACTGGCACGAATAGAAATTAAGCAGTCAGAATGATATCTCGTTTATCTGTACCACTGGGTCCTGACAGTGGTTTTACGGGAAAACCTCTTGGCTGTGAAGGGGTTAAAAATATCTATTTTTAGTGAACCAAATTCTCTCTTTCCCCGCATAATGAAACGTTCAAACATGTGTTTTTCTGTCTGATGAGACAATCGTTTCGCATATTTTCTGCCGCGTTGAAACAGTCATGCCGTGAAAACAAACAGGATACATTGATATTGCTCTAAATATCTCTCAGCAGCAATTAATGCCTGGAATGTCTATTTTTATCCTGCATGCTTATTATTTCTCTGCTTCCAGATCATCCAAATGAAGGGTAGTCTGTAGGGGTTATTCACTAAGCAGCGAACTTGCCACCAAATTGCACCGAACGGTAAATTTCACCCTTCGGTGCACTTTCGGGCCAGTTTGTCTACTCTCTAAACTGTCAATTCTCCAAATACTAACAAACTGACAACGAAATATGGTGCAGTTGGCTGCAATTCGGCGATCTGCCACGGCAGCCAAATTGTCTTATAGAGAAGTAATGTTTAATCTATTCAAAGGACGCCAAACTGCACCGAAATTTCAGTGAAATGCCCTGATTTTCGGTGGTTCAGTTCGACAGGTTTAAAAAGGCGAATCCCATAGGTTTCAATGTAAAAATAATAGTTTTTTTTAAAAATTTATTCAACTGTTTGTTCTTCTCTTTTTCAGCAAAATGTCTTTTTTATTTATTTATTTTTTAGAGCATCGTTTTGTATTTTTTATAGACAAAATGTTTGATTCCCAATTTTTTTAAAATATGTTTTTTTTTA
Organism: Leptobrachium leishanense; assembly: GCA_009667805.1. Classification (NCBI taxonomy): domain Eukaryota; kingdom Metazoa; phylum Chordata; class Amphibia; order Anura; family Megophryidae; genus Leptobrachium; species Leptobrachium leishanense. Next base: position 62,983,008 of record CM019063.1, read on the forward strand.
ATTCTGTAACAGACCTTTTTATTCTTTATTAAAGGACCTTTTTTATTCAGACACATTTTAAGACATTTTTCTTGGTTTAAACACCTTGGGCCACATTACAATCTTGATGCTAACGTTAGCGCTCGCCTGAGTAAGTGTTAACGTTAGACTTTTATGGCCACCGCATCTTACAATCCAAACGCTAACGGGTTAAGAATCCCGTTAGCGTTTGGTGCCTTGTGCTTTTCAGTCCGAGGTTTTTGTACTTTGTGCTCCCTATGCTTAACATGCGCAAAAACACGCGCGCATTAACGCTGCGCGCAGAAATCGGTGTGCGGACTGTTTTTTCACGCGATTCAGCCAATCAGAATTAAGAACCACAATTGTCTCCCGTTCAGTTTTTGCGCCTGTCAAAATCAATCTGAGTATATATGCTGCAGCAATAATAAAAAAACGCACAACCTCTCCATTTTATTGTTTGGGTATGTGTAGAATGTGTAACTATACTGTGCTGTATTTTTTTTTTTTCGTGCTGGTGTTTTTCGTTTCGGCCAGAACCTTCAGATTTGCCGTTACCACCAGCTTTTCAAAGACATTAAATTTTGCGCGCAAACGTCGTTCGTAAAATGTTGCGCATCGATTGTAATACCAGTCGCGTACCAGCGGACGAACGCATTTGCGCTCACAATGTTAAGTATGGGATGCGCGCACAAACTTGCGCTCGCGCAGGGTCACTCGCATTAGACGTTAACGCGCATCGTTCGCGCGAACGTCGTAATACGACGGTCAGCGCAAAGGGTTTTGCCCCTCGCGTTATTGCGTTTTTGCGCACGCGCACATTTTTGCGCGAACAGTGTAATAGAGCCCCTTATGTTTACTGAAAAAATAAGAGTTCGTCGGGCACTTGTTCCATATAGTACGACTTCGTATGTGCCTGTTACTTTTGTGATAAACAAATCTGCAGCAAGGATTGGTTAGGACAGACTTGTTAAATAATGTGGTGATAATCTGTGCCACTGGCGCCACCTGGTGGTGATGGCAATAAACAACCTCAATACAAACAAATAAAACACAAAGGCCCCTATCACACTCTTCGCGCAAATGCGCTCGCGCAGTGCAATTTTTTTTGCGCCCGCAAAAAAACGTTAGCGCGCAAATTAACGCGGTATTACGATCCGAGCGCATTTTTTCAGCCTTCAACTTTTTTTGAGCGCAAATCCGACGCGCAAAGCCAGGCGCAAATGACCGTTGCGTGCAGGAATCGGTGGGCAGACAGTTTTTTCCCGGGATTCAGCCAATCAGATTTAAGAACCACCATTTGCTAGGTTTCGGTTGTTGCGCCTGTCAAAGTCAATCTGCGTGTATGTGCTGCAACAAAAATTAAACAATTTATTCATTTTATTGTTTGGGTATGTGTAGAATGTGTAACTGTACTGTGCTGTATTTTTTTTTGTTGTGCAGGTTCATTTCGTTTCGGCCAGAACGTTCAGATTGTAAGTTAACACCAGGTTTTCAAAGACGTTACGATACTTCGCGCAAACGTCGTGCGTTACATTTTGCGCTCAGATTGTAATACCATGCGTGCATACACGTACTAACGCATTGGCGCTCACAATGTTAAGTATAGGATGCGCGTAGGAACTTGCGCTCGCGCTGGGTTCACGCAGGGTCACTCGCGTTGGACGTTAATGCGCATCATTGGCACGAACGTCGTACTACCACATTATGCGCTAATGTTTTTTTCCTCGTGCAAATGCGCTGCGCGAAGAATGTAATAGGGGCCAAAGCAAGTAGAATAGTGCAAATAGGATAAAACTATCTAATGTGACATTTACAGTCTTATCCTGTGTATTCCAGGTTGTAAAAGTCTTATTGGTTGTGAAAGTCTTAATAATCAGTGCAGGGAAGAATAATAAAAGTCATACAGTATCTGGTATTTGTGGAGTCAGCTGCCTTTCCAGACCACTTGGTGGTATATCCCTTTTCCACCTTCTAAGTCCGTATAAAAGAAAGATGTGCTGGAGTTGACGCTTCTTGTCCTGTTAGTGTCACGGTGGCAGTACCACCAGGCACGCACCACCCTATTCTTGCCCTCCGATCCTTGGAAGTGGTCGGTCTGTATATGTATCCCTAAGAATATAACTCGCAGCAAGGTGAGGCCTTGGTTCCTGAGAGAAGCCCCTATATGCAGAGATGCAGGGTAAACTGCAAGGACAGGTGAAAGCAACAAAGGGTTAACAAAAGACCTCTGTACGGCAATACCAAAGATTCCCTGCACTGAAAGACTGGTCTTTAGGATAGCCGGATCTAATCTAAAGGAAAGTATTACCTTGAAGCCGTACAGAGTCTTTTGTTGTATACAGATGACAGGGTTTCCTGGAAACGGTACAGACAAGGAATATACAATAGAGTAGTCATAAAGAGGAAAGCCAAAGGTCATAACCAGAGAGAGTACATCATACAGAATATAGGAATAGGAACCAGAAGGAAGGTCAGCCAAGCCAAAATCAGTAACCGGGGAATCTGAATGGAACATAAACAGCAAAACAAAATACAGCAATAGACAGAACTGAATACACAGAAGGAACTGACATAAACTGGAACAGAAATAACAGAGGGAAAAACTGAACAAGGATGAACAAACGGAGGATATCAGGAACACAGCAAGGAGCTCGCAGGACGCAAGGAGACCAGGCAAAGGAAAAATGACCCAGCAATGTCCTATAGGTACATTGCTCTAAAATAGGCAGGAGAATCAAGGCAAGGGTCAACAGGTGAGCAGCACACAGAACACCAATTAACCCCTGGGAGGCCACCCAGGAATTGGCAGCAACAGAAACACAAGGGAAAAAACATATATTACAAATACAGAGGGCAGGAAGACAGATTTGCCAGCACAGAACGTGACAGTTAGTGGTTCCTTATGTGGCTCAGAATTGTGGTTTTCTTACAGGGTTACTATCCTCCGTGTCCCTCAAAATATAAAATGACTCAAATAGAGCAATATTGTATAAAATGGAGTGCAAACAAAGGAGAAGAATGTCATACTCACATTTTCTGGTGTCTCATTGATCAGACACCAGATTTGTGGCAGCCGGTGACTCCAGAAGGTGCACCGGATCACCTATCAGCCTCAGCCACCTCCTTGGCGAATACAAGCATCCAGAACCTGGGATAGGTGTTTTACGCATTTCGCATAAAAAACGTCCTCAGTTGGTGCTACAGTAGCACCAACTGAGGAAGTTTTTTATGCGAAGTGTGTTTTGGTATATTGTATATTTTAATACTAATAAAATTTGCCTTATTTTACACCTATCCTGGATGCTTATATTCGCCGAGGAGGTGGCTGAGGCTGATAGGTGATCCGGTGCACCTTCTGAAGTCACCGACTGCCTACAAATCTGGTGTCTGATCGATAAGACTCCAGCAAATGTGAGTACGACATTCTTCTCCTTTTTCCGTTTTATACAATATTGCTCTATGTGAGTCATTTTATATGTTGAGGGACACGGAGGATGGTAACCCTGTAAGGAAACCACACTTCTGAGCCCCAGAGTGCAGGATAAGGAACCACTAACAGGACAAGAAGCTCCAACTCCAGCACATCTTTGCTTTATATTGTTAAGTAAGATACTCCACGCTACGGGTACAAACCTAGTCAGTTTTCAGGGAAGTGGTGATGGGAGCTTTTGTCCACGATGCTTTGGAATGTCTTTTTGAACCCCCTGAGTTCTGCTGTGAACCTCAGGAAGATATACACCCCATATAAGTGAGTTTGCCTCATATAAGCAGTCATTAGGTAAGGAAGGCTAGGACCCGCCGTGGTGGAGTACACTAACTCTTCGGCAGGCTTATACAATGTATGATCGTGTTTACTAATAAAATCTCCATCATTTATTCCTAACTCGGGCGTTTTTAATATCTTTATGACTGTATGGTGATGGAGTGCTCTATATCTTGTATATTGGGTAAATAAACTCCTTCACTACCAAGGTTTTTCCCAAAAATCTAGGGCAGTATTACAATCTGCCCGATAAAATGGGGATGCTAAGGAGGGAAACCTGTGCCTGAGCATCATAGGAGATGTAGTTCCAAAACATCTGGAAGGTCCACACTGACCACTCCTGCTCTAGAACAACGTTTCACATCCCTGGTCCTCAGGTACCAGTAAGGCCGGGTGCATACAAACGCATTCAGAGTGGAAGGAACATCCGTGAGAGTTGACGTTCCTTCCACTCACGTCTGCCTGTCGTCCCCCCCCTAGCGCTGCAAAGCGCGATCCTCTTATGGAGGATCACGCTTTGCAGCCCATCAACGCGCATTGAAGGGGAGGCTTTCTAGGCGGATGCACAAGCGTGTGACCAGCCCCGTTGCAGCATCACCTGGCTGCGATGGGCGCTGGTAAGTGCGTGCACACGGGCACACTAGGTGCGCTTGTGTGCACCCGGCCTAAGAGGACAGGTTTTAAGGATTCCCTTGGGGAAATGGCAACTGAATCCTGCAATCACTGAGCATCATACAACCTGTGCTGTGCTATCCTGCAAACCTGGTCTGTTAGTGGAACGTGAGGACCAGGTTTGAGCATCCATGTTCTAGAGGATTCATGCTGGTAGAAATAAGCGCACATCAGAAAGATATATGTAAATACTGAACTTTGTTTTAGAACACCTGCATTAGGTACAAAGGCTGTTTAACGGCAATCTTTTCCGCTACTCAAGTAAGAAGAAAGAAATATCTGGGCAGCTCCAATTAATCAGGGATAATCTTGGGTCCTTCAAGAAATCCAACGGAATGCATCTTCTCAGGTTAGCATATCACATTCCTGAGAAGTGGCTCTCTTTTCATCTCCTCTGCCCACATCACTGGAGGAATCCCAACCCGCTCCCTTACCTTTCCATCCTGCCTCCTCCTGCCCTTGGCTTTTTTTATTTTTTATAGAACAGTGGTGATCACATCCATAATTTTATAGTTACGTAGGCTGAAAAAAGCGAAGTGTCCATCGAGTTCAGCCATTCACACGTCAACTACTGCCGTTGATCCAAAAAAGCAAAAACCCAGTCTGAAGTGCTCGCCAAATATGTAACACACTGGGAAAAAAGTCCTTCTTGACCCCAGATGGCGTCAGATTTCTCCTTGGATCAAGAAGCTTTTACCCACATATTAAATATTATATCCCTTAATATTCTGTGTCTGCAGGAAGTCATCCAGTCACTGTTTAAAAGTCTGACCCAACCACCTCAACAGGCAGAGAATTCTACAGCTTTATTGTTCTCACTTTAAAAAGAAAACAAAAAAAACCTTCCTATGCTTCAGGCTGAAAATCCTTTCATCCAGTCTAAATGGGTGACCTCGTGTCCTGTGTATAGTCCTGTTAATGACCCTAGGAATCTATTTTCATTCAACTTCTCCTCCTCCCCAACGTCTCTAGACTGTAAGCTCATCTGAGCAGGACCCTCTACATCTCTTGTATCCGATCCCTCTGTTTGTAAGTTTCTTAGTTTATTCCCTTCACTACAAATTGATTTTCCATAAAAGCATTGCCAGGACCTGGTGGTTTCGTGGAAAATAACTTTCCGTTACCCACATAGCAAATATGTAAAGAGATGTCCCACAGCATATGATCACTATAGGTAAGATCTATTTAAGAGGCAGATGACTCCAGCATATGATCACTATAGGTAAAATCTAATTAAGAGGCAGATGACTCCAGCATATGATCACTATAGGTAAGATCTATTTAAGAGGCAGATGACTCCAGCATATGATCACTATAGGTAAGATCTATTTAAGAGGCAGATGACTCCAGCATATGATCACTATAGGTAAGATCTAATTAAGAGGCAGATGACACCGGCATATGATCACTATAGGTAAGATCTATTTAAGAGGCAGATGGCTCCTTCTGCTGCCCAAACAGTGATCCTACATTTTCATTTTAGCTCATGCTCTGTTTTTTCTGGGCAGTAAAAACCAATTTCTACGCTTTCCATACAATTCCAACACATCGGCTCTCATGCTGGATGTGTTGAGATTTCAGGGCATGTTCTGGATCCCATTTACAAATGACTTTTGTTTCGAAATAAACAAAATTCCTTTCCATTGCTCCAGAATAAGACGACATTGAGTATACTCGATCACGGGGCACCTGCGGGAGCTATTGAAGATCAATTATACTCTACTATAAAGTATACTTACTATGTCAGGGCTCAAAATTTCAAGTCCAAGCTACTAGCCAAGCCTTAAGAGCTACTCGCCACTAGTTGCCCCACCTAACCCCTATCCTGCCTTGCCTGCCTCTGCATTTCCACTCGCCCTCATGTAATTTCCACTCGCCAAATGCGAGCAGGCGAGTGGAAATTTTGAGGCCTGTACTATGTGTACTATATATAGTATAATATATGTAGTGAAGGGGTTAATTCGGCATTCTGTTGGTGCTGCATAAATAATAATATTAATAATAGTAATAATAATAATAATAAACCCATGTGTGTTATCCACGTGCAGGCAGGATTCACTGACCTGAATATGATTCTATTGCTCGTATCATCTGCATCTCTTGCAGCCACAGCTATTTCACTGGTGCAGTGTCAGATGTCGGGAGTGATGGTGGGGGTCTATACATCACCATCTGCAGCTTGAGTTTACACTCTGGGTTTATGTGAAATGACATGCTGCGTCCTAAAAATATATTCGACCTTCAACCCTGAGACATACAGATGTGCAGACATGTGAGCTGAATGTTATTCTGCGCTGATATACTCTCTGAGTGTCTAAGGGAATTGCTTGGGGATTTGCGCGTCAAGAAAACAAAAGCATGAAACAAAACGGTAAAAGAAGAAAATAAATATACAGCACAGTCCATTAATAAAATAAGTGGGAAAAAAAATACCTCATCGGTTTATAATATAATAGGTGCAATTTGCAGTGTCTACATAATGATATAAATACAAAAAAGTACAAATAACCTTTTTTAAAAATTATAAATGTTTATTCAGTTTTAGAAAAATGCAAACAAGAAATAATAATATACAAAAGTTAGGGAGTGCATCTACAGTACAAGTACAAATAACTTTATAGTTACTATTGAGATAATAATAACAATAATTTTATTAATAATAAAAGTAGCAATAATAATGATAATAACAGCAGTAATAATAATAATAATAATAATAATAAAAACACCATTAACCATTAATAACATCAATAATAGTAATGGTAATTATATTAATTGTACATAAATTGTATTTATAATTATGTCAATAATAAAATTGTTGCTAATAGTATCGTTAACAATAATAATAATAAAAATAATAATAGCAATACTATTAATAATAATAAAAAATATACAATTAATAATAAATAGTATTGATATTATTATTATTTTTATTATTAATGTTAATAATGATAATAATAATAACAATAATACCATTAACAACAATAACATGAATAACTGTAATAACAATTATATTAATTGTACATATATATTATATTTATAATTATGGTAATAATAAAATTGTTGCTAATAGTATTGTTAACATTAATAATAATAAAAATAATAATAGCAGTACGACATACTTGAAAACGAGAGAAATCTCAATGTGTCATTCTTGGTAAAATATTTTATAAATAAATAAATAAATATTATTAATAATAAAAAATATTACAAAATAATAATAAATTGTATTGCTATTATTATTTTTATTGCTAATGTTAATAATGATAGTAATAATAACAAAACCATTAACAATAATAACATCAATAATATTAATATTAATTGTACATATATATTATATTTGTAATTATGTTAATAATACAATTATTGCTAATAGTATTGTTAACATTAATAATAATATAATAATAGCAATACTATTAATAATAATAATAAAACTTTTATAATATTACTAATAAATAGTATTGCTATTATTATTTTTATTATTAATGTTAATAATGATGATAATAATAATAATAACTGTAACACTTCAATGTTCTTGAACCCAGGACATACTTGAAAACGAGAGAAATCTCAATGTATCCTTCCTGGTAAAATCCTTTATAAATAAATAAATAAATATTAATAATAATAACACTTCTACAATGGTTCACCTGGGCTGTTTCAGTAAATCAAAATAGTTTAATTAAATCAAAGAATAACGAAAACCCCCAACACATTGTCCTTTGCTTATTTCTGCTAAAACAATTACATGAGTTATCCGACACTCGCTTGTATAAACAATCTGTTCGAGGGATTTTGTGGTAATCTCACTGCAGACATATTATCTATTTCATGTTTTTGTAAAAATTGTGGTTGCTATTCATAATATCTGCACCGTGAAGCCACAGAAAGAATGTAACTCCTACCAGCTCTGAAATCTCTTAAAGCTGGGCCATTTGTAAGATATGTGTCAACATTCTCCCTTAATCCTGAAGGTCAGGTCAGAAGAATTGTCAGAGATTTCCCTTGACATCATCTCAGCAGAGGCTGACACAAGCACAACAGACATCAAAGGGCGCCTGCTAGCTTTATTGGCCACCTAAGTGTGAGCACTGCTGACCTTCTCTTCATCTTAAGTGGTAAAATTAAAAGCAATTCTCAGGCTTTAAGAGCAAACTTTGTCTAGTGTGACTTCTTTCACAAGATTAGGGATGACTGATACATCACATAAAGGGCCTGGAAAAGGATGTCACAGATGTGATTGATCTAAAAGAGGTAAAGCACTCTAAAACAGAATTAGGAGAGTCCTAAAATAGACAATATTAGATAGATTATGACAGGCAGAAATATACTACATAAGGTTAATAGATAGATAATAGAGCCATCAATAGAGTTATAGATACTCGAGTATAACGCTAGAGTTCGGTGACAAAAATTTACCTTAAAATTGGAGGGGTCGCGTTATATTCGAGACATCTGCATCGCGTGTAAAAAAAAAAACTTGCCTTGCTCTGGATCCCAAGTCTCCCGTAAGTTCCTTTAGTCTCGCTGAAGTGAATGAGGTCTCCCTGGGATCCGTCACGGCCAGAGGGCACGCTCGATGTAAGCCAATCATTCACCTTGCTCGCGTCCGCCGGCCATTTAATCGCTAGTAAAGGAGCAGGGGCGGATCCAGAGACTAGTCTCGGGAGGGGCACTTACAGAAAATAAGGTGTTTTAGCAGAGAGCCCGACTCACGAGAATTTACAGAGGGCCCGGCTCACAGGAGCTTACAATCTAGAGGAGTAGAGGCCCGGCTCACAGGAGCTTACAATCTAGAGGAGCAGAGGGCACCCAGGAGCTTACAATCTAGAGGAGCAGAGGGCACCCAGGAGTTTACAATCTAGAGGAGCAGAGGACACCAGGAGCTTACAATCTAGAGGAGCAGAGGGCACCCCGGATTTTACAATCTAGAGGAGCAGAGGGCACCCCGGATTTTACAATCTAGAGGAGCAGAGAGCCCCCAGCTCACACATGAATTTGCCCCCAGCTCAAGGATTTGCCCAGCTCATGGATTTGCCCCCAGGTCATGGATTTGCCCAGCTCATGGATTTGCCCCCAGGTCATGGATTTGCCCAGCACATGGATTTGCCCCCAGCTCATGGATTTGCCCCCAGGTCATGGATTTGCCCAGCACATGGATTTTTTTTGTATAATATCTTTTTTATTGAAATAAAAGATTGCATATAATCAAGGCATTTTCAGTTCAATTACAGAATGATAAGTGAGATACAGAAAAGTACCGATAAAATAAGCTTATACCATCTAGTGTAAGGTATTCTTATGAAAAGAAAAAGCAAGGAAGGAGAAAACAAAAGGAAAACCAAAAACCATAAAGACAAAAAAAACAAAAAAACACACAACAAAAACAAAAACACAACGTTGGGTCTTGTGATCCCTATGGTCACATGGGAGAGTCTCGTTCGTCTGCCGGTTCCAAAATACTGTCTCAGTCAGCCAGCTCGGTCTCTGAGGGGAATACGGGGGATATGGCTCGCCTTTCATGTGACCTAGCTATGGCCTCCGGGTTATCCTTACGGTGTTTCATAACAAAGTCAGACCACCAGTACCACGTTTTAAAGTAAATATCATATTTGTTTTCCAGCGAGAGGTGGAGTTCCTCCATTTCCTTAACGCTGGAGACCTGATCTATCCATTCGAAGATCGTTGGTGGTGATTCCGATCTCCAGTGTCTGGGAATCAGGGATTTTGCGGAGTTAAACAAGTGAATCATTAGAGACTTAATAAATCTATTCGGGGAGAGGGGGACCACATGTAGGAGAGCCGCTTGCGGGGTGAAGGGGATTTCCATAGAGGTGATTTCTTTAACATAGGTGAACACCACCTCCCAGTAGGGCACTATAAACGGGCAGGACCACCAAATATGGATGAACGTTCCTTTCGAAAGCCCACATCTCCAACAATCCGGGGATACACCCGGGTGCATCAACGCCAATCTGTTAGGTGTGAGATACCATCGTGATAGCAATTTATAATTCATTTCTTGTACTTTCAGGTCTCTGGAAGAATGAAAAGTGATGTGGAAGATATCTAACCAAGCTCGTTCGGTCAAAGGAGGGGGTGTCTCGGCTTCCCACTTAGTAGTGTAGGAGGGTAGGTCTGGGTATTCCGCGGCCATCAGAAGGGCATATATTAATGAAAGGAGGTGAGGTGGTGGGGGTCCTGAGTACAGAGGTTTTCAAAGGGGGACAGAGAAGATCTGTACGGTTGGTGTGCAGTCAGGCTGGACCAGAAGTGTTTGAGTTGGAGATAGCGATATGCCTCCATTGGGGACGGTATCCGCTGCGGCACTAATTGCTCTAAGGGTAGAAGTGTGCCCTCAACAGTGCATGTCTGGATCGTTAGATAAGGGCCATCATAGTCAATATCAAGGAATGAGGGCTGGCGGCCGGGTAGGAAGTCAGGGTTGCTGGTTATGGGAGTAAGGGGGAGGGGAGCGGAGATAGATCCAGTCTGTGGCGATAACGGCGCCATAACCTCAGGGTCGGGGATATCGTTGGATGCGGTGTCGGGCAGATAGTGGTGTGAGAGACCGTTTGCCAGGGTGTCGAAGCAATGGGGACTTGAAGGAATTTTTGTTCAAGGGGGACCCACAGCTTATGGGGAGGGGACATGGACCAGTCTGACAGGCGAAGGAGCAGTGCGGCTACATAGTAGTATTCCATGTGAGGTGTACTCAATCCTCCCCGGTGTTTAGGGCGGGTCAGTAGGCGGAAGGCCAACCTGGGTCGTTTGTCAGCCCATATGAACTTTCCAAATAAGCTGCGTAGTGTGTTGAAGAAAGATGGGGTAACATGGATAGGGAGAGTCTGGAATAAGTAGAGGAACTTAGGTAGTATGGACATCTTTATGATATTAATCCGTCCGAACCAAGAGAAGTGGGGCCTATCCCATGCCTGCAGGTCGCTCCGTACCCTGTGTAAGAGAGGTTCATAGTTAAGAGTGTATAATAGAGTAAGGTCAGAGGGGAGGCGGAGGCCCAAGTATGTGATAGCTTCGGACTGCCAAGAGAAGGGGAAGAGCGATCTGATCTGCAAGCGAGTGGCGTCAGGGATGTCCACTCCAATCGCCTCACATTTAGTAGTGTTAATCTTAAAATTGGAGACCGCGGCATATAGATGGACCTCCCGCAAAAACGCAGGGAGAGATTGTAAGGGATCTATGATCGTCAGTAGCACATCGTCCGCAAAAGCGGAAACTTTATACTCATGTAAGGGGCCATTGTATCCTCGGATACACTCATTGTCCCGTAACCTCTGTAAGAAAGGTTCCAGTGTAATAATGAACAGTATCGGGGAGAGTGGACATCCCTGACGCGTCCCGTTCTGGACCGACAAGGGGCTGGATAGTGAGCCATTTACGTGAAGGAGGGCCGTCGGGTTACTGTAAAGTGCCGAAACCCAGGCAAGCCAGCGAGGCCCCAAACCTAGTTTCGCTAGAACCGTTATTAAAAATGACCAATCTACTCGGTCGAACGCCTTTTCGGCGTCGACCGAAAGAAAGAGCATAGGGAGAGAGCTGACCCTGGATATGTGAAGAAGGTTTATGGCTCTCAGAGTATTATCCCGAGCGCCTCTAAGAGGAACAAATCCCACTTGGTCGGGATGGATTAGGGAGGGGAGTATAGGGTTAAGTCTCCGGGCCAGCATTTTTGCCATAAGCTTTATGTCATTATTTATTAGAGAGATGGGGCGGTAGTTAGAGCATGATAAAGGGTCTTTACCAGGTTTCGGTATAAGCGAGATTGTTGCTCGGAGAGCTTCTGCGGGGAAACTAGTCCCTTCGTCAATCGCGTTAAAGGAGCGGAGAAGGTAGGGGCCCAGCGACTTCAGAAAGGTCCGATAGTACCCAATAGAAAAGCCATCTGGACCCGGACTCTTCCCCGTCGGGGTAGCTTTAAGCGCCTCCGCCAATTCCCCAGATGTGAAGGGGACATCCAGCGCCTCAGCCTGGTCCGGGGAGATAGTAACATCCAGAGCTTTAGCCAAGTAATCCGCCATAAGCTTAGCTGGAGGGGGTGAGTCCCTAAGATTATATAGGGAGTGATAGTAGGTATGGAACTCAGCTATAATTTCGTCATTGAGATGCGTGACGGAGCCGTCGGAGCGTCTAAGTTTGGGGATGTAGGTAGACTGGTACTTCTGGCGTAGGGCTCTCGCCAATAGTTTGCCACATTTATTACCGTGAAGGTAATAAGAGCGTTTAGTAAGGAGGAGCGACCTACGTGCATGTTGATGAAGCAGTTCCCTCAGTTCTGATCGGAGGGAGGACAGGGCGGAATAATGTTCAGCGGATGGAGTGGTCTTGTGGAGGGTCTCAAAAGTTTGAATATCCGCGAGTAAAGATTGGATCTTGTCTCCCCTATCCCTTTTACATCGGGCCCCCAGCTGTATCAGCTGACCCCGGAGTACACTCTTATGTGCTTCCCACAGTAAGGGATCCGTGACTTCCCCGTTATCATTCTCGTCAAAGTAGTGAGTAATGGCCTCCGTGAGGTACTCCCGGTGAACCACGTCTTTCAGAAGAGATTCATTAAGACGCCATTGGTATTGTCTAGGGGGTAAATCAGGAACTTCAAGGTCCATCAACACTGGGGCGTGGTCTGACCAAGTAATACTCCCTATGGACACAGTGCGAATTAAATGAAGGGTATGATGAGACATGAGAAAAAGGTCCAGACGGGAGTAAACTCGGGCAGCGTGTGAGTAAAATGTGTAATCGCGCCCAGCGGGGTGCATTGCTCTCCAACAATCTACCAATTGAAACGTCTGTAACAGTTGGTGAAATCTCCTCCGTTTAGATGGCTGTGACGCTCCCGGGGAAGCGGCAGCTTCCTTCGGGGAGTCCGGGGAGATATTGAAGTCTCCTCCACAAAATAGGGGGCCTTCAGCAAACTTAGCGAGTTTATTCAAAATTTTTCTGAACGCAGTGCATTGATGGGTGTTGGGAAGGTATATATTTGCCAGCGTAACCAATCTAGCTCCGATATGCCCCTTTATAAAGATGAAACGGCCCTGTGGGTCTGTCATCTGGGAGGTGCATGTAAAAGGTATATGCGAAGCTACCAGAATAGCCACCCCTCTAGATTTGGACGCTTCAAAGTTACTATAAAAGCCCTGGGTAAAGTAAGTTGAGCGCAAAGTTGGAGCACTGTCTAACCGAAAATGGGTTTCTTGCAAGAAGGCAAAATCGCATTTTTGCTTACGGAGATCAGCCATAGCGATCCGCCGCTTAGCCGGGTGGTTCAGTCCCCTGACATTCAGGGTTATAAGTCGTATCTTAGCCATAGTCTAAAAAAGTGTCCCTGAAAAATTTACATTGCTGGAGAGAATGCACTCCCCTGCGCTGGCTCATCACAAGCGGTTCCGGCACGGACAAGTCATACATGTTGCATGGACCCAAATAGACATACATTAATAAAGACCAAAATACAGACAAAAGGAAAATCATAAACCGCACCTTACAGTGCAGAACACATAATGAAGATCGGTGTGGGTACCCGCGTAGGGTACAGACCCATATGGGGTCTATCCAGCAAGAAGTGAGTGTGGAACAGCCGTTCCAGGCGTACTGGTGAAATTCAAACACCGTAAGGGGGATGGTGTAGAACACAAGTAAAATACGCAACATGGAAACCTTAGTGAGTGTTAAATAAACGAAATACAACACTACAGTTAAAGTAGTGTAACAGCCACCTAATTCTGCCGCACCCGGGCAAATATAGAGCAAGCTTAACCATCGAGTGTCGTCCTTAACATAAGGACATGACCACAGGGCATGTCCCGACGTCCAATATCTTATAGCAAAAAACCAAAAAAACAGGAGAACAAGAGATATAGAGACATATGGATGCTCCCGAGGGCTTTGGGCCTCCGTCCTCGGAATGTAGGTGTCGTAATGGACCTGCCGGTCGTTGTAGCCAACACAGTAGAAGGGGGAGTAGGAAACCATAAAGAGGGGGAGAACTTCTCAGGGGTCCTGCCTCACCGGGCCAAAGGACGGGTGGAGTCCTGGATCTGTTGCCTCGTCCCTGGGGGGGTGGCGGTGCTTCTGTTTACGGACTGCTTGCCATTTTTGCCGTTGGGGCTTGGGAGGGGGGAAATCCAGTAAATCACCTCCATGCCAATTAGCGATCTCCACCTGCGGTAATTCCAAAGCGCGGATAAATTCGGGCACATCTCCAGGTTCCATAATAGACATGAGCTGATTATCTCTTCGTACAGTAAGAGCAAAAGGGTAGCCCCACCTGTATCTAATGTCTCGATCTCTGAGGACATCCGTGATCGGTTTAAGGTGTCTCCGAGCTTGCAAAGTGAATCTGGAAAGATCTTGGTAGACTTCAACCGCGTGTCCATCATGTGTGATTGAGCGTTTCTTTCTGGCCGCTTGCATGATCTCTTCCTTGAGCGGGAAATGATGTATGCGGTAGATGATATCTCTTGGGGGTGCCGACGGGGCTCCCCGTGGGCGGAGCGCCCTATGTGCTCTATCAAGCAATATCGGCGTATCAGGCGGGCGTTCGAGGAGCGCATTGAACAAAGTTCGTAGGGTGAGGGGTATATCTTCTGCATCCTCCGATTCAGGGACGCCTCTAATACGGACATTGTTGCGGCGCCCTCTATTATCTAAGTCGTCTACAGAGCGGCGTAAGTCAGTAACATATCGGGACTGTTCATTTATTTGGGCCTGTAGTCTGTCCAGGTGGGCCATGGAAGCGTCTCTATCCTCCTCTAAATCCTGCACTCTGCCTCCCAGCCGCCGCACATCAGCCCCTAGTTCAGCGAATTTTGCATCAAATTTCGCCTCAAAGCGTGAAAATAAAGATTCCAAGTCTCTCTTAGTGGGAAGGTGGCGCAGGGTCTCCCTTACCTCCGCCGTTGGTATATCGCTCAGAGAGGAAGTCCGGCTGTCTTGCAGATCATCCTCCGATTCTACCATGCGGTCCCCGGCCGCCGCCATCTTGGTTTTGCGGCCTTGCGAGGAGACAGCCTGTGATCCGCGGAGGTAGTGGCGCATCGGGGAGCTCCCGGTCAGCGCCGGTGTGTGCGGGTGAGTCACAGAGGCAGCGGCTCGTTTTTTTTGTCCCGTGGGACGTCTTGCGGACATTCGAAGAGCTTATTTGGTGCGTCCGGGTGCAGAGCTGCAGAACTAAGCTGCCATCTTGCCTCGCGTCCAGGCCACGCCCCCCCAGCACATGGATTTGCCCAGCTCATGGATTTGCCCCCAGGTCATGGATTTGCCCAGCTCATGTATTTGCCCAGCTCATGTATTTGCCTGCAGGTCGTGGATTTGCCCAGCTCATGGATTTGCCCCCAGGTCATGGATTTGCCCAGCTCATGTATTTGCCCAGCTCATGGATTTGCCCCCAGGTCATGGATTTGCCCAGCTCATGGATTTGCCCCCAGGTCATGGATTTGCCCAGCACATGGATTTGCCCAGCTCATGGATTTGCCCCCAGGTCATGGATTTGCCCAGCTCATGTATTTGCCCCCAGGTCATGGATTTGCCCCCAGGTCATGGATTTGCCCCCAGCTCATGGATTTGCCCCAGCTCATGGATTTGCCCAGCTCATGGATTTGCCCCCAGCTCATGGATTTGCCCCAGCTCATGGATTTGCCCCAGCTCATGGATTTGCCCCCAGCTCATGGATTTGCCCCCAGCTCATGGATTTGCCCCCAGATCATGGATTTGCCCCCAGCTCATGGATTTGCCCCAGCTCATGGATTTGCCCCCAGCTCATGGATTTGCCCCCAGCTCATGGATTTGCCCCCAGATCATGGATTTGCCCCCAGCTCATGGATTTGCCCAGCTCATGTATTTGCCCAGCTCATGGATTTGCCCCCCAGCTCATGGATTTGCCCCAGCACATGGATTTGCCCCAGCACATGGATTTGCCCCAGCTCATGGATTTGCCCCAGCTCATGGATTTGCCCCCAGCTCATGGATTTGCCCCCAGGTCACACATGGATTTGCCCCCAGGTCACACATGGATTTGCCCCCAGCTCATGGATTTGCCCCCAGGTCACACATGGATTTGCCCCCAGGTCACACATGGATTTGCCCCCAGCTCATGGATTTGCCCCCAGGTCACACATGGATTTGCCCCCAGGTCACACATGGATTTGCCCCAGGTCACACATGGATTTGCCCCAGCTCATGGATTTGCCCCCAGGTCACACATGGATTTGCCCCAGCTCATGGATTTGCCCCCAGGTCATGGATTTGCCCCCAGGTCATGGATTTGCCCCAGCTCTCACCTGGATTGTTGCCCCAGCTCCGGCAGGGGGTTGAGGGACCCAGATGCCGGGCAGCGCGGGAGCGCCTGCCCGATCTTGAACAGTCCGTCCTGTGAAGTGGATGCGGCTGTGTGCGTGCGCAGCCGGTCACGCAGTCCGGCCAGTCAGGTGGTACAGAGACTCAGTACCACCTGATTAGCCGGACCACGTGACCGGCTGCGCACGCACACAGCCGCATCCACTTCACAGGACGGACTGTTCAAGACCGGGCAGGCGCTCTCGCGCTGCCCGGCATCTGGGTCCCTCAACCCCCGGGCCAAATCTCGGGGGGGGGCAATTGCCCCGTTGCCCCCCCTGGATCCGCCCCTGTAAAGGAGATGGGTGGCCGGCGGCTTCATACTTAGTATATCTGTACTGTAATCATTCTAGAGCAGAGCACCCTGGCCTGAAGGGGAACCTGACTGTGTTAAGAGAACCTGGAAGGATCTTAATTGTTTACTGGTACAGTAAAATTTTGCTCCTCGCGTTATATTCGAGTCTTGAGAATTCTCTCATTTCCATAATAAATCTCTATCCATTGCGTTATATTCGGGTCGCGCTATACTCGAGTATCTACGGTAAATAACAGACAGATAGATAATAATAGAAACAGTTACAACAATTACAGTTGCATACAAGTTTTTATAGAGCGCTAACAAGTTCCTTAGCGCTGTACAATGGGGGGGGGCAGAACAACAAATATACATACAGGTTAAACACACAGTACAGTAGGCGAGTGGACCCTGCTCAAAAGCTTACAATCTAAAAGGATAGGGGTGGCAGAGTACGTGAGGAGTTACTAGAGAATGTGAAAAACCTATAGCTACAGTAGATAGATTTGTACATATTGATATACAGGTAACAGAGAGATAAATTAGAGATCATTATAAATAGATAGACAGACAGATATGATATTCAGTGAATAGATGACATAGATTATACATAGAAATTGATTAATTATTATAGATACATATGGAGATAAATAGAAAGTGATGGATAACGTATTGAAAGATTTCCAGATAGGTAAAAGGAGATATATAGAGAGACAGCTTAAAAGAAGATATCATGCTAGAAAGATCAGATGGATATAGAGATATATATGTAGATATGTAGATAGATACAAAGATAGGTAGTCATGGGTCCTGCCTCTTTATCCTCTTTTATCCTCTATTTTGCTGTGAAGATAGATATAAAGAGAATGGATGGATAGATGGATGGATAGAAGGATAGATATTATAGATAGATAGAAGGATAGATATTATAGATAGATAGAAGGATAGATATTATAGATAGATAGAAGGATAGATATTATAGATAGATAGACGGATAGATATTATAGATAGATAGACGGATAGATAGATAGCTAGATAGAAGGATAGATATGATGGATGGATGGATGGATGGATAGATGGATAGATATTATAGATAGATAGAAGGATGGATGGATAGATAGCTAGATAGAAGGATAGATGGATAGATATTATAAATAGATAGAAGGATAGATATTATAGATAGATAGAAGGATAGATATTATAGATAGATAGATAGATGGATAGATATTATAGATGGATAGATAGATATTATAGATAGATAGATAGAAGGATAGATAGAAGGATGGATAGATAGATAGAAGGATAGATATTATAGATAGATAGAAGGATAGATATATAGATAGATGGATAGATATTATAGATAGATAGATAGATGGATAGATATTATAGATAGATAGAAGGATAGATATGATAGATAGATAGATAGATAGATAGATAGATAGATAGATAGATAGATAGATAGATAGAAGGATGGATAGATAGATAGATAGAAGGATAGATATTATAGATAGATAGAAGGATAGATATTATAGATAGATAGAAGGATAGATGGATAGATATTATAAATAGATAGAAGGATAGATATTATAGATAGATAGATAGATAGAAGGATAGATAGAAGGATGGATAGATAGATAGAAGGATAGATATTATAGATAGATAGAAGGATAGATAGATAGATAGATGGATAGATATTATAGATAGATGGATAGATATTATAGATAGATAGAAGGATAGATATGATAGATAGATAGATAGCTAGATAGATAGAAGGATGGATAGAGGGATAGATAGATAGATAGATAGATAGATAGATAGATAGATAGATAGATAGATAGATAGATAGATAGATAGAAGGATAGATATTATAGATAGATAGAAGGATAGATATTATAGATAGATAGATTTATAAAGTATTTTACTTGGAAGGATACATTGAGATTTCTCTCGTTTTCAAGTATGTCCTGGGTAGATCGATATAAAGAGGATGGATAGATAGATAGATAGATAGATAGACAGATGGATGGATAGATAGATAGATAGATAGATAGATAGATAGATAGATAGACAGATGGATGGATAGATAGATATAGGATAGATAGTAGACATGTGCATTTTGTATCGTCAGAATTTCATTTTCATCCGTGTTTTGCATTTTCGGTAGTCTTTCGTTTTGCGAAAAACGTAATATCGGCCGTCCGATATTACAAATCAGTTGAAATTACGAATCGCGGTAGCACAGCGAAAACGACTAAATGTTATATTGGAAGGGAAGTCGATTCAAAAAGATCCACAACTATGTCAATCGGACTGAAATCGATCAAAATGATCCGAAAGGAGAAAAATGTAATGAAAATGACCCAAAGCAACTGATAAAAAAGTAAATAACTCTTAACCCCTTAAGGACAGAGGCAATTTTACAAGTTCAGAACACGTCTAAAAGTAGAATTTCAGTTATTCGCCTGTACAACCATAATTTACCTCTTCATATTAAGTGCACCCAGGGGCGTACCTAGGGCATTTGGCACCCTGGGTGGATCCTATGTTTGGCACCCCCCCCCCCCACACACACACACACACTTTAAATTTTAAAAAAACACTGGCCCATTTTTTTTTTTAAAAAAAAATGCTTATTGCACAAATTGTATGTCAGCTCACAGTAATGTGCGGTGCGTATGAGCATATCAAAGAGCTGCACAGCAATAAAACTCACAATAATGTACGGTGTATGAGCATATCACAGAGTACCACAGCAGTATAACTCTTTCAGTAAAAGCAGTGAGTATGAGCGCACACAGCATCCACAGCAATAAAACTCTCATCGTAAAGGCAGTGAATATGAGCGCACATAGGGACGCAATGAGACTGAAGGTACCAGGACACTTTGGGAACACTTGGGATCGTTGGAGACACTGGGAACTTCGAAGGTACCTTTGGGTGAAGGACACAAGGGTGCTGTAAACAGGACACGAGACACAGGAGGGACCCTTTTTCGCAGTACAAGGGGAATATCCAGAAGGCTTTGGTCAAATAGGTAAGCCGGGTCTATACACAGGTTTATCAGGAGAAGATCTGGAATATGTCTGAACTCTTGCAGGGTTAGACTCTTAATGCTGAGGCCCTGAGAGAAGGGGGAAGTGGTCCTTTAATTAGGCAAGGGTGTGGTGTGTGTTTGTTATGGTTAACCATTTCTGGTATTGATTTGCCAGTGCTAAGGCTGAGCAGCACTCTTCATGTGCTGCCCACTGATAAATGGCAGGTATTAAACAGTCAGCGGCGGGGAGCCCGACAATAGGATAGATCAGGGCTCGAGTCCTGCAGGAACGCGGCGGAACAGCGTTCCTGCACTTCTCCAGCAGCAGGAATGCTGCTGGAACGCATCTTCTTGCCTGCCTCAGCTGCCTGGTTGGTGTTTGCGCACCCCGGCCTTGTTGCGCTGCGGAGCTTGCAGCCATTTCACTTTCCGCACATGTGATCGCGGTCTCTCCCGGCTGAAACACACGCAGCTGCGTGTGGTTGGCCAGAGAGGCCCAGTCACGTTCCCGGATGCCGGCGGAGGGCCAGTCACGTGCCCGGATGCTGGCTGCTGGCACATGACCCATGACCCACAGAAGCCACCACTCCAAGCTGACCCAGGTGCAAAGGCCTACAGACTCATACGGGAAACCATCCTGTGCAGTAAGGCGCCACTTCTGCCCCAGCAGCCCGGCCATCATCATACTCCATGCCCAGTCATCTTCCATCAGAGATAAGCTCTGCCATCTGCAACATGATTGACACCGCGGGAATCATCCCCTCCCAATCCCCATCCAGCGTCTCTAGACCCACCACTTCCAGCGCCTCCATTCCCGCTGTATGACCAGAACTTTCTGCTGTGGTCCTTCCGCCACGCAAGCGCCCTCTCGGGTCTGCAGCGCCTGCTTACTAGAGCTGCACAGGGATTTTGGCCCTTTGCAGCTCCTCCAAGAGAAGCCTCAGGTCACCTTTGGTCGAGGGTCGGTCATACCGGTAGAGCACTACCCCCCCTCCCGCTTCCCTCTAGGCCCAGTACCATGGCCCCGGAAATGGAGTCACAGAAACCCGGGCACTGTAGGCCCCAATATGCACAGGAGGATGACAGTGACCCATCCATCCCTGTTCATGGTGGCAGTCTGCTGGTATATAGATTCCTGGGCTCTGCTGGTACATACATTCCTGGGCTCTGCTGGTACATACATTCTGGGCTATGCTGGTACATACATTCCTGGGCTCTGCTGGTACATACATTCCTGGGCTCTGCTGGTATATAGACTCCTGGGCTCTGCTGGTATATATATTTCTGGGCTCTGCTGGTATTTACATTCTGGGCTCTGCTGGTATTTACATTCTGGGCTCTGTTGGTATTTACATTCTGGGCTCTGCTGGGATATAGATTACTGGGCTCTGCTGGTATATATATTCCTCGGCTCTGCTGGTATATAGATTTCTGGGCTCTGCTGTTATATAAATTCTGGGCTCTGTTGTTTGTTATTACATTCTGGGCTCTGCTGGTATATATATTTCTGGGCTCTGCTGGTATATATAATTCTGGGGGTCTGTGCTGTATAAATAATTATGGGGTCTGCTTGTTACATACAATTCTGGGGTCTGTGCTGGATATATATAATTCTGACCGTTCTATGTCTGGTTACACATGTACACCCCAGCCCGTCCCCTACGATCCAACAGTGACCTGCACCTGGCATCCTCCATCATTACCTCTTCACATGCCAGATTGCAGGACTTTTCTCGTGAGGCGCCGACCCTATGGAACGAGCTTCCTCGCAATATCAGACTGTCCCCAAATCTGGCTTCATTTAAATGCTCCATAAAGACCCTTCTGTTTAGGGAAGCTGACCCACCTGACTCCATAACAAGACATCCGACCGACCCAAAAAACTGACCTCTCCCTGCATTAACTCATCACTGCAGTCCCCCCTCCTGTTTCTAATCCCCTCACCATCTAGATTGTAAATTCCTACGGGAATAGGGTCCTCATGTCCTCCTGTATCTGCTAGCAGGAATACTGACCTGTCTCCTGTATGTATTTTAGAATTGTCCTGTCTTTACCCATTACACCTTGTACAGCGCTGCAGAATGTGTTGGCGCTTAATAAATAATAATAGATAGATAGATAGATACAGAGATAGATAGATACATACATACATACATACATACAGAGATACAGAGATAGATAGATAGATACATACAGAGATAGAGAGATAGCTAGAGATAGAGAGATAGCTACAGAGATAGATAGATTGATAGATACAGAGATAGATAGATAGATAGATAGATAGATAGATAGATAGATAGATACAGAGATAGATAGATACATAGATAGATACATACAGAGATAGATAGATAGATAGATACATACAGAGATAGATAGATAGATAGATACATACAGAGATAGATAGATAGATAGATAGATAGATAGATAGATAGATAGATAGATACAGAGATAGATAGATACATACAGAGATAGATACAGAGATAGATACATAGATAGATACATACAGAGATAGATAGATACAGAGATAGATAGATACATACAGAGATAGATAGATAGATACATAGATACAGAGATAGATAGATAGATAGATAGATACATACAGAGATAGATAGATAGATAGATACATAGATACAGAGATAGATAGATAGATAGATAGATAGATAGATAGATAGATAGATAGATACAGAGATAGATAGATACATACAGATGTAGCGCTCACTCCCGGAGGAGCCGCTGAATTTGTACCTCGGGTCAGTCTCCCCGCACTAGGGAATAAATATACTCCAGCACCGTTGTGGATTTTTATATTATATAGTTTACTTGAATAAAAGGCAAATAAAGAATAACACGGTCTTTGGATATATCTACAGTATTTCGTAATGCGGTAAACGCGCAGCGGAAAAGAAATACGAGGCTTCGTATTTCGGGAAAGTGCGCAGCGGAACAGAAAAATACAATGCTTCGTAATTCGAGAAACGCGCAGCGGAAAACAAAATAATATGCGAATCTTTGCCCCTTTTTCGGATACTAGGGAGTGAGTCCCGAACAGGTTAAGTCCCGAACTGTGAGTGTATGTGTGTGTTATGGTACCCGGGTACTATTCAACTGGCCAGTGAATTATTTAAAGTGATGTCTTCGACTAGTCAAGTTGGGGCCCTGTGGGTTTTAGAGACAAACAGCAGCGTGCTTTCTTGCTTTATAAACCGGCCTTGGAGGCCTCTCACCCATCCGCTCGAAGACCAAAGCTCCCCTGACCCAGGACGTCTCTCCGCTCGATGCCTCGCTGGGATACTGGTTACTGGATCCGTTGTCTGGCTCTCTCTGCTCCAACCGTGACTTGTCCAGTTACCGCCTGCTCTCCCATCCGATGGACCTGCGGTACTCCTCACTCAAGGATCCTCTGGCTTCCTTGATGGCAGCTTGGGTAATGTCTGTAGATCACTGGGTCTCCTTCTTACAAGACTGGGTAACCCCTCTTGGAATCCTGGTAGGCCGCACCTGCACTCCGGCCTAGTCACTGTTCCACTCTGCAGCACTGCGTCCTCTCTCTATCACTCCCTGGCGTGTTCTGACAGCTATTTCCACGAGGCTCAGGATGTACAGCGTCTGTGTCCCACCCACTTCCTGTGTCTGTTTGCAAAGCATGCCAGGAAACTAGTCCCAATGTCTTCTGTGTCTGTCCAGCATAATTTTACCATGGTCTCTGTCTCCCTCCGGTGGCCAAAAATAGGTACTGCCACAGTAAGGTTTTAAACACAGCGCTACACAGAGATAGATAGATAGATAGATAGATACAGAGATAGCTAGATACATACAGAGATAGATAGATACAGAGATAGATAGATACATACAGAGATAGATACATACAGTTGTGTTCAAAATTATTCAACCCCCACTGAAATTGAGTGTTTTGGCCAGTTTGACATTGATTTTGATCATTCAGTCATCTTGCTTACAATTAAATCAAAGAGGCACGTGTAGGTCAGACAAATATAACATAACATTTATAATGAAATAACCACAAATGTCTTTTCTGTGCTCACATCATTATCAGTTTTATTCAACCCCCAAGTGACATTCAATCTTAGTACTTAATACAACATCCTTTTACAGTTATAACAGCTTTTAAACGTGAAGCATAGCTTGACACAAGTGTCTTGCAGCGATCTACGGGTATCTTCGCCCATTCGTCATGGGCAAAAGCCTCCAGTTCAGTCACATTCTTAGGCTTGCGCACTGCAACTGCTTTCTTTAAGTCCCACCAGAGGTTCTCAATCAGATTTAAGTCAGGTGACTGCGATGGCCACTCCAAAATGTTCCAGCCTTTAATCTGCATCCATGCTCTAGTGGACTTGGAGATATGCTTGGGATCATTGTCCTGTTGAAAGGTCCAACGTCTCCCAAGCCTCAGGTTTGTGACGGACTGCATCACATTGTCATCCAATATCTCCTGGTACTGAAGAGAATTCATGGTACCTTGCACACGCTGAAGCTTCCCTGTACCTGCAGAAGCAAAACAGCCCCAAAGCATGATTGACCCCCCGCCATGCTTCACAGTAGGCAAGGTGTTCTTTTCTTCATAGGCCTTGTTCTTCCTCCTCCAAACATAGCGTTGATCCATGGGCCCAAACAGTTCTAATTTTGTTTCATCAGTCCACAGAACACTATCCCAAAACTTCTGTGGTTTGTCCACATGACTTTTGGCATACTGCAGTCGACTCTTCTTATTCTTTGGAGACAGCAAGGGGGTGCGCCTGGGAGTTCTGGCATGGAGGCCTTCATTACGCAGTGTGCGCCGTATTGTCTGAGCTGGCAATTCAGTACCCACATCTGACAAATCTTTTCTCAGTTCCTCAGCAGTCACACAGGGACTTTTCTCCACTCTACGCTTCAGGTAGCGCACAGCAGTCGAAGTCAGCATCTTCTTTCTGCCACGACCAGGTAGCGTTTCAACAGTGCCCTTTGCCTTGAATTTGCGAATGATGCTCCTATGGTCTCTCTTGGTATGTTTAACATCTTTGCAATCTTCTTATAGCCATTGCCCTTCCTGTGAAGAGTAATCACCTCTTCTCTTGTCTTCCTGGACCATTCTCTTGACTTCACCATGTTTGTAACCACACCAGTGAATGTCTAGAAGGAGCTGAGTATCACAGTCATTTTAAAGCTGCCTAATTGGTGCTTATTATGCTTTATTGCTGCTCCGTGACATCCACAGGTGTTTTCAATACCTGATTGAAAACACTTGAATGAACCTCTGTTCTTCAGAGTGGTAGTCTTTAAGGGGTTGAATAATTGTGTCAATGAAGAATTCACAAAAGAAACATTTACTACTGTATTACAAAACCAATTGATGTCATTTTAGTTGCATATGGTTCTTTAAAAAGTCCTTGTAGGATTTAATTCTGAATACAATTACAAATGTACACTAAATTCCCTAAAACCCTTTACAGCATTGGGGGTTGAATAATTTTGAACACAACTGTACATACAGAGATAGATAGATAGAGGATAGATAGATAGATAGATAGATAGATAGAGGATAGATAGATTCTGTTTCTTTTGTTTCAGGCTAAGTTCATGTGAGTTGATCTAGTTATGCTGACAGACATAGCACGCCGTGTTATTCTGTAAATAATACGCCAAGCCCATTGTCATTCACCATCCTCATCAGAAACCGACTAAAAATAATATTTTTGTCAGTTTGCCGCCTCACGCCCATAAACGCTGGACACGAGCGATGCGGAAGGCCTGGAATGCCTTAACGATCCTTTTATTTTATCGTTAAAGTTACGTTTTTGTATAAATAAATTGTCTTTCCAAGGCATATGTTATTTATTTTTCAATGGCTTCCACGGCTCGGGCGTGAAAAGACAACACTGCTACATTTACCCATGTAAAACAAACTGTAAATGTTGGGTTGTAACCGAGCCATGTGTTCTTTCTGGAACCGTCGACACATGAATTGAGTTTTCTCACAGGGCGGTGAGCCGGGGCCTGGTCACGTTCACAGCTGTGCGACTCCTGGAAATGGAAGTCAGAGGAGGCCAGTAACTACGCTGCGAGATATGAAGTGTTTAGAAGCCGGTGGCTTATCCTGAGATATCTCCAAACCTGTGTAACATTAAAGGGACACTCTGCTCGTCCGGACACTTTCAGGTCTATTCACTAAAGGTGAAACTCAGGAGAACTGGCTGGAGAAGAGAACAAGCTAGACCAAATAGCTGATATGGAAAGTGAGCTAAATGGGAGAATTAATTTTGACCTAGATTTTTCACTTCTCCAGTCATTCTCCCCATTTTCACCTTTCTTTGAATAGGCCTGTTCATCTTTTTAAAGGGGTCAGCATGTCCTCCTAGCTCCCACCTGGACACATCTATCCAAGGCTCCTGCAAGCATACTCAACTCCATACAGCTTCCAGGGCCAGCCTCTATCACAGTGTCCTCCTAGCTCCCACCTGGACACATCTATCCAAGGCTCCTGCAAGCATACTCAACTCCATACAGCTTCCAGGGCCAGCCTCTATCACAGTGTCCTCCTAGCTCCCACCTGGACACATCTATCCAAGGCTCCTGCAAGCATACTCAACTCCATACAGCTTCCAGGGCCAGCCTCTATCACAGTGTCCTCCTAGCTCCCACCTAGACACATCTATCCAAGGCTCCTGCAAGGTGATTTGAATCTACGCTTTGCAACGCCTAATACCTTAACTTTCAATGTTTAGTATGTATGCTTTCATAGCACTGTCCATGTTAATTTGTATGTTTATGTTAAAGTAAAATCCCATATAGCGTAACTGTTAAGATATTTTAACTAGACCTGTTTGCTATCATTAATTGGCATATCTTTACCAGTCCTGTTTGCACTCCAAAATTGCCATCTTTTACCAGTTATATTTATTTCCACTTAGCCATGGGCCTGGTATTCTGTGCCCCCCCCCGGTCATGATTCACTGCATTAGAGAATTTATTGCCCCAACATCCCCCAAAGATGCAATGTAATCCTGGATTTCTGTTTTTTCAGCATACTCAACTCCATACAGCTTCCAGGGCTAGCCTCTATCACAGTGTCCTCCTAGCTCCCACCTCGAAAAACTCTCATCTAAACTCTACCCCAAACTAGGTGCCCTGTACAGAAACAAATCCTGCCTGAGCCCCGCGGTAAGAAAGCAGATTGTACAACAAATGCTTATGCCAGCTATTGAATACGGAGATGTAGTGTATGCAGCCGCTCCACAAACACATCTTCATAAACTTACTACATTGTATAACTCATTCTGTCACTATGTGCTAGAATGTAACTACATGACACACCATTGTGACATGTTAAAAGAACTAAACTGGCCATCACTGGACTCTAGATGCACTCTTCACCTTTCCAACCTGGTTTTTAAGAGCTTTTCTGGGAAGCTGCCACCCTACCTGAATATGCTGTTTCCCCCGGCAGTTCCCTCATCCTATAACCTCAGATCCAGGACCAGCACCTTACTTGCAATACCACAATACAAAAAGCAAGTGGCTCGATCCTCATTTTCCTACAGAGCATCGCAATTATGGAATAACCTCCCAGACACCGTCAAATCTTCCCCCAGTCTAAAGTCCCTTAAGACTACCCTATTAACATACCTCAATACGAAATGCACCTGTAAACATGTAACATAATGACTTTATTTCCTCCATATTTATTTTTCTGTTAATCTGTATATTTGGTCTTGTGTTAATATCTTGCATTTTACTATTTTGTATTTCTGTAACATTTCAATGTTCTCGAACCCAGGACATACTTGAAAATGAGAGAAATCTCAATGTATCCTTCCTGGTAAAATCCTTTATAAATAAATAAATAAATGTGAGGAGTGCCCCCTTTCACAAACCCTCCCAGCTCCCCTGATCTGGAGAAATCTTGTGGTGAAGTGGAGGAGTTTCCTACATCCGCCCAGCATCACCATCATTCATTTCTGAATTTTCCAGCTGCCGGTCACCAGATCAGTTACTAGTGACGTCGGCACACAAACAGCATGCCGACATCACTCTCTCCCTCTATGAGACCACCCGCATTAGAGAGCAATCTAAGAGAACCAGCCTACGGAGCAGATCTGCACATGCGGACTCATCCTTTAAATAAGAGTCATTTTTCGAAGGTAGGAAAGCAATTTTACCTGAGGAAACTACTTGCTTTAAAGTGAGGAATTGATATGGGTAAAGCGTAAAAAGCACTCAAGTGTTACTGTAACCTCTTCACTGCCAGGTTCATTTTTTTATTTAGTTTTTTTCATAACTCTTATTTTAAAAATGGTGTGGTGTGAAGTTAATAATTAAATACAGGGTATAATAGAAAATTTACTCCGAAATTGTGATTCTGAGATAGTTAAATTATTAACTATTAGATTATTAGAAATTAACATTTCTCATTTTTAGTTTTTTAATTTATTCATTCATTTACAGAAATATTGCTGGGATGAAAGGTTCTAAACTCTAGATGGCATCCCTTATCTTACAGAATGTCACACGGGGTCTGCGTTATGAGCATACAGGCAGGAATGCCCTTTGTGTCACATAGAGTAAATGTGCTGCAGACAGATAATAAAAATGTTCAGATCTCCTGCTTATGGGGGTTTGTAGTGATCATAAAGAGATTATTAGCAATGCAATATCTGTATGTGCTGCATAATGCCTGTGTATGGCAATTACAGCAACACCTTGTATCTGTATGTGTTGCATAATGCCTGTGTATGGCAATTACAGCAACACCTTGTATCTGTATGTGTTGCATAATGCCTGTGTATGGCAATTACAGCAACACATTGTATCTGTATGTGCTGCATAATGCCTGTGTATGGCAATTACAGCAACACCTTGTATCTGTAAGTGCCAGGGCCGGCCCAAGCCACTGTGCTGCCTGGAGCGAAGGATGAAATGCTGCCCCCCCCAAAAAAAACACGTGACATGTATGAGCGTAACAGAGCTCAACAGCAATAGAAGTCACTGTAATGTGCGGTGTGTTTGAGCGTATCACAGAGCTCCACAGCAATAAAACTCACAGTAATGTGCGGTGTGTTTGAGCGTATCACAGAGCTCCACAGCAATAAAACTCACAGTAATGTGCGGTGTGTATGAGCGTATCACAGAGCTCCGCAGCAATAAAACTCACAGTAATGTGCGGTGTGTATGAGCGTATCACAGAGCTCCGCAGCAATAAAACTCACAGTAATGTGCGGTGTGTATGAGCGTATCACAGAGCTCCGCAGCAATAAAACTTGCAGTAATGTGCGGTGTGTTTGAGAGTATCACAGAGCTCCACAGTAATAAAACTCATATTATACTCACAGTAACGTGCCGTGTGTACGAGTATTACAGAGCGCCACATATCCCGGGCCCACTGTCACACACATACACACATCCACATACACAGTCACACAAACTTACCCACACATCCACACACACACAAACTTACCCACACATCCACATACAGACACACACACACACACACACAAACCTACCCACACATCCACATACAGACAAGCACATACACACACATCCACAGACACACACACAAACTCACCCACACATCCACAGACACACACACACACAAACTCACCCACACATCCCCATACAGACACACACACACACAAGCTTACCCACACAGTGGCATGGTCGCCAGCCTGCTGGATTACTTTCTGGATTCTTGAGAGCCTGGTCGAGGTCTGTAAAGCTTCTGCCTTGGGCCTAGCTCAGGGCCTGGCCGAGGCCGGCAGGCTTCATAAGTATCGGGCCTGGTCACCCATGGGTCTTGCTTCGGGCCTGGCCGAGGCTAGCAGGTTTGAAAAAGTTCGGGTCTGGACCGCTCCAAGTGGCGAGCTCTGCCTGCCGCCTCGCTCGAGACAAGGGAGTGGGCATCAGCCTGCACGTGTGAAGGAGGCAGGTGCCACTTCGTTGCATGAAGGGGCAGACACCATCGCCACTGAGAGGGGCGGACCCTAGCCCGCTGAGAAGGGCGGGTGCTGGCCCGCTGAGAGGCGCAGCCTGGCTTTGGAAACTGGTGGAGGAGGCGGGCCATGCCTTGTCCAGGGGGGAGCTCCACGCCGCGGCCCTTGACAGGGTGGCAAAATGCTCTGGTAGGTGCTGCATAATGCCTGTGTATGGCAAGTACAGCAACAACTTGTATCTGTACTGTACAGGGATTTTCACTCATTATAACCCCCTGAATCTTATCACTGTACAGCAGTGAGTGACCCCACAGCTCTCCCTGGATTCTGCCCTCTCTCTGGCTGCTGGAATCCAGCAGTAAAGTTAGCTGAGCTTTTCGTTATGATGAGGATTGGTGCTAATATTTGCAGCTTGTTCATAGTAATCACTGGGGAGATAAAACAAAGGGCCCAATTACATTCATCGCGTACCATTGTGCGCGCGCACAAAAACGCATTAACGCGAGGGAAAAAAACCTTTACGCCGAACGTTGTAGTACGACATTCGCACACAAAATGCGCGTTAACGTTAGGGATGAGCTGTTCGGTTTGATCTGTTTGGAGTTCGCATCGAACATCGGCCGTTCGACAGTTCGCGAATTTCAAACTTTTGGGACTTTCGCCAAAAGTTGAAAAAATTATTTTTTTTAAAAAAAGTATAAAAAATGCTTAAAAAATAGTAAAAAATCTAGAAATAAAGAGACTCTTTACTGCAGAATATTATAAGCAACGGTTTATTATATATTGAATTAAAACGGTAATATTTTTAACATTGAAGCCTATGGGATAAAACATTCTTGTTACTAAAACATCAGGCAGACATGGCCCTCTAATCAGGCACTGTAGAGGGCAGCCTGCCGGGGCCTGCCAAGGATCCCCATGAGGAGCATGCGGCCGCCGGATGACAGAGCTGCAACTGTGCGGGCTAGCCGCCCGGGTGCATGTGGCAGAGACGGGCGGCGCAGGGAGGGAGCCACTGCACCTGCGGCTACGGCAGACCCCCCCCCACAACCAGGATCCAGGGAGCCCCCACTGACCACCAGGCTAAGGTAAGGCGACAGATTTCTAAAAAAAATAAACTCCAAGGACATTTTTAAATGTCCCCGGGAACATAAAATAAAACTTTTTTTTTCTTTCTCTACCTGGCTGAATGTATTTAATTATATATATTAGATACATTCAGCCAGGTAGAGGGGGGTGGCATGTGGGCTGCGCGGGGTCTCAGGCAGTGGTTTGTTTTTTTTGTGTG
This sequence comes from Leptobrachium leishanense, assembly GCA_009667805.1. Lineage (NCBI taxonomy): Eukaryota > Metazoa > Chordata > Amphibia > Anura > Megophryidae > Leptobrachium > Leptobrachium leishanense. Next base: position 63,014,331 of record CM019063.1, read on the forward strand.
TATATTTTTGGCAAATCTATAGGGGAAGGGAAGGGCAGGTATGATATATATATTATCTATCTATATATATATATATATATATATTCTTATAAATATATATATCCAGACTTGTGTTACACACATATTTTGGCAATTAATTCCCCCCACTGATCCCTCCAGAAGAAATGTTGAACCCGATAGAGCAGAGAATAATATATATATTATCTGCTCTGTCGGGTTCAACATTTCTTCTGGAGGGATAGGTGAAATTGGGGGGGGGCGCATTTAGTTGAGATTGTCCACATGCCACCCCCCATGTGCGTATGTGTATATTTGGTCTGAGGTCTGTGGGTGGGTGTATATATATATCTGCGTGTTGATATATATGTATATATAGGTCTGCGTGTTGATGTATACATATATGTCTGTGTGTGGTATCAATGCATCCCTACTCTATACACAGCGCTCCGTGTCCCTATAATATATATGATCAGTGGTTACCTTTTTTTTATATTTTTATACTATTCCTATTAAATTAACAGTAATTTGTGTTGTATTTTATTCAGTAGAAACTTTTTTTGCCTATATAGCATATGTTTTGTGAAAATGAAACGGTTTTGTGTGTACATTTTAATTTAGTTAGTGAATTCCTGTCCAGTGCGGTGAGAAGCAAACGTAATGCAGTGTAGACACGCTGCGAGGCGGAGCGGAGTGAAGTCAAGCCTGCAAAATGTTTGCTTCTCTTCACTTTGCTACGCTGTGTGTCGCTACACGCTCAGTGTGTCTCAGCCTTTATTCCCGCATCACTAGCTTACCGAATCAGTTTGTATACTTGTTACTGACCCTGCTTGTTCTGAGCACTCAATCTGTTGCCGACTTTGCCTGCCATTTGACTATTCTCTCTGTGTATTCCCTGCCTGTTCTGTTTGCTTCCTATTGCTACTGGTCTGCGCTGATTCTCACCATATACAGAAACACAGTACAAGTGCCTAAACATTTCTGACCCGGTTTTGTTATAGCTGCTGATGTAACTGAATAGATCGGGGATCTCTTCTGCATTACCAAAACCTCCACCACTGCGCTCTTCCACAATACCTCAGAGGGGTTACGGTGTGAAGGCACTTGCTGCCACCAAAGGCACAATATTTGGGTGCACTGCCACTGACGCCTATACCAGATTCATATAAATTTAATATTGGACCGCAGGGTTCAACCCTGCACTCTTACACAATACCACAGATGGGTTACAGTGTGACAGCACTGTTGCCGACACTAAAGGCCCAATTTTAAAGCACCTATTGTTACTTTCATCCAAAGCCTGCATAAGTTTCACCATAATTTAGCCAAACAAAATCACTAAACTTGTTCTGTGTGTCCTAAAATGTCTCCTCTTTTCATACAGGCAGCCGCCCCAAGCAGTTGTTTATTAATAGAAAACCATTTACCGTCATTTGAAATGTAATTTTTTGTTTTTAAATGTTTCTATACATCCTTCAAATCTGCCACTTTACGGGCAGGTTATGGGGACCTCCTAGGCACGATATTTGAAGGAATTTTTCATTTTTATTCTTAACCCTTATTTCATGGAAAACTCACTGTTCCTTTAAAAACTTTGTTTAAAAACTTTTTGTCCTTGTTTTCTGTCCCCCAGGGCACTACCCGGACCCCCATACACCTTTTATGGCAAATATCTTGCATATATGCCCTCTTGGAGGGCACTCTAAAAATCAAACTTTTGAGTCCCATTGACTTGCATTGAGTTCGGTTCGAGTTCGAACTCGAACTTTTGAAATTGTTCGAGTTCGAAAGCAAACCGAACACGGGGGTGTTCGGCTCATCACTAGTTAACGTCTAACGCGAGTGACCCTGCGCGAACCCTTTGCGAGCGCAATTTAGTGTGCGCATCCTATACTTATTGTGAGCGCAAATGCGTTTGTGCGCTGGTGCGCGCATGGTATTGCAATCTTAGCGCAAAATAATTTAACGGCTTTGAAAAGCTGGTGGTAACGGCAAATTGTAACAACCTGACCGTACCAAACTGCGGATTCACAACGGAGAACGTCGATGCGCACATTTTTTTACTAGATCTGTCAAATATGACGGCCACTACCTTGTCTTCCGTCAAAACGTACGTCTGTTGTGCGCAGTCCGCACAAAAATGACAGACTCGCGTCACAAATGACAGACTCTGACGGACTTGCGTTAAAAATTACATTGCGCTCACTGATTTCTGCGCGCAAAGTACCATTTTTGCACGTCGGTTTTACGAGTGCAATTTCCCAACGGATGAAAAAATGCGCCAGGAATGTAATTCCAAAGGTGATTTTCGTGCGTTAACGTTTAACGCTTTGCGCAAAAAAACACGCGTTTAGCATACGTTTTTGCGTTAAGAATGTAATAGGGCCCAAAGAGTTTTGTTTCTCAACCGGGGAACACTAATCTTGCTTTAAAAAGGTGTGAAAATAGATTTGCTACCGTGTGCTTTTCAGTGTATTACAAATCAATCCCATTAACGCGATGTGTTGGTAGGGAAAGGGTTAACAAGATTCCACACGATTGCTTGTGCAGGCTAACCCAACAAAATCTAAACCTTGGGCTTCTTTGTGGGTTGATTATTTTTCTAAGGGGCTTCCACACATCAGAAATATCCTCGTTCTGTCGCAGAGCCCCGGCTGCGATATATCCTTCTGGCCAGCAGATGGTGACGTCTACCTGCCACATGGGACTAGTACAGTATATCGTGCGTTAAATAATTAATGAAAAGGGATTTTTCAAAACTTCACTTGTTCCTGGAAGGGATTTCTGGAAAACCACTTGGTAGTGTAAGGGGTTAATTATTCCATACTCGCATTTGCTCATCACCATTAACTGTATATTTTGTCAAAACCAAGGAGGCCCGTAGCCGAATCCAAACCATTATGATGTTTATCCCCTTTTGTAGCTCTACATCGTGCCCGTAGCCGAATCCAAACCATTATGATGTTTATCCCCTTTTGTAGCTCTACATCGTAGCCAAATCTAAATCATTAATATATATATGTCCATTTAATAATATGATATATTGTTTTTCTGTTGTTTTGGTGTTGGGTTCCTTCCTGAATTCCTTGACTGTTTTTCACTGTGGATTAATACATCTGAAATGGGAACTCGCGCACTGATGGAGGAACGCTGGCACGATGTCAGTATAGTGATCAGGGACGTTAAAGATCAAACTGGTGCCAGGATAAGTTGTCATTATTGTGCATTAATAGAATAGATTGCAGTGAGGGATTATGGGAATCATCCTGAACCAGCAGTGATGTAATTGTAAAATATGTTCTTACTGGAAAAGTAACAGTGTGAAAACTTGTGTTTTTATATATACAGTATATATATATAATATCCAGAATTCGACCATTTCTTACCGCTGCCACCACAAAGCAACTCATCCACGCCCTTGTTATCTCCCGACTTAACTATTGTAATAATCGTCTAGCTGGTCTCCCACTCTCCCGCGTCTCCCCCCTTAAATCCATTCTGAATGTCTCTGCCAGGCTCATCCATCTCACCCGCCGCTCCTCTCTGTGAGTCCCTTCACTGGCTCCCCATCCACTGCAGAATTAACTCAAAATCCGTACCCTGACCTACAAAACCCTAACTAACTCCGCTCCCCACTACCTGTCCTCACTAATCACTAAATACACCCCAGCCCGTTCCCTAAGATCAAACAGTGACTTGGGTCTAGCTTCTCCCCGCATCACCTCTTCCCATGATAGACTGCAGGATTTCTTTCGCGCAGCCCCCACCCTCATACTGTCAGATTTTCCTTTAGTTTCCCTTCCTTCAAACGCTCCCTTAAGACCTTCCTATTTAGGGAAGCCTACCACCCAACTCACGGATACACCTCACTGCCCCAACCAGTCCATCACTCTCACCTTGCAGCCCATCACTCCCACCTTGCAGTCCTCTCTTCCTATTTCTACACCCAATCTTTCTAGATTGTAAATTCCTACGGAAATAGGGCCCTCGTTTCCTCCTATACTGGTTTGTCAAATGTTGTTCAATGTATTGTAACCCTGTCTATATTGCGCTGCTGAATATGCTGGTGCTTTATAAAGAATAATAATAATATTTTTTTTTAATACATAGCCTGACCAAGAAAGTCACACTCTGTAATACTTGGTTGTTGCGCCTTTTGCTGTGATTCCGTCATGCATTCGCCGTGGCATTGTGTCGATAACCTCATGCAATGTCACATCATTTATTTGCGTCCAGAGTGGCATTAATTTGCGTCCAAGATCTTGTATTGATGATGGGAGAGTCGCAGCGCTGCGTAAAGTCTTCTCCAGCACATTATCCCAAAGATTCTCAATGGGGTTAAGGTCTGGACTGTGCGGTGGCCAATCCATGTGTGAAAATGATGCCTCATGCTCCCTGAACCACTCTTGCACAATTTGAGCGCGATGAATCCTGGCATTGCCATCTTAGAATATGCCCGCTGTGCATCAGGAGAGAGAAAACCCATTGATGAATACAGAGCAGTGGGTGAGGTGGATGAGCCTGGCAGAGGCATTCAAAATGGATTGTAGTGGGGAGAGGATGGAGAGAGAGAGAGGACAGCTAGAAGATTATTATTAAAATAGTCAAGTCGGGAGATTACAAGGGCATGGACGAGTTGTTTTGTGGTGTCAGGGGTAAGAAATGGCCGAATTCTGGAAATATTACGTAACTGGTAGCGGCAGGAGGGGCAAGAGACTAGATGTGGTGGATGAAAGAAAGAGCAGAGTCAAGTTTAATTCCAAGGCAGCAAACCTGGTTTGATGGGGAGATAGCGATACCCTCCACCATGATAGAGAAGTCAGGAGGTGGGGAGGCATTAGAGGGAGGAATTAGTAGGAGCTCTGTCTTGGACATGTTAATCTTTAGGTGGTAAGAGGCCATCCAAGAGGAAATACCAGATAAACAGTCACTGACGTTGCAAAAAACAGGAGGAGAGAGATTATGGGTGGAGAGGTAGATCTGAGTATCTTCAGCATAGAGGTGGTAGTTAAAGCCAAAACTGTTTACGATTTTGCCCAGGGAGGAGGTGTAGATTGAGAAGAGCAGAGGACCTAGGACAGTGCCTTGAGGTACACCAACTAATAAAGGCATTGAAGAGGAGGAGTTACCAGCAAAGGACACAGAGAAGGACCTGTCAAACAGATAAGGCTAGGGTCAGACTAACGCATTTTTCACGTTGTCCGTGAAAATGTGCGTTCGAAGAATGGACGTATTTTTTCACGGAATACGCAATAGCGGTCATACGATGCGCAGTTTCATCCGTGATTTTGTACGGATCATCAGTAAAACACTTCTTGCATCTGGACGTTATGTTGGCTGGACATTAGCAGCGTCTGATGTCTCCAATTCACGCACACACGCCGCTAGCGGACGCAGCGCACTCTGTACGTCAGTACTAGTGGTTTAACGTTCTCGAAAAAATGCGTTCATTTTCCACTTGCGTTGCGCAGCCGGACTTTTGTGCGACCGTACTTCGTATATTGGCCGTCATTGCCCGGCATCTGCTGCTAGCACGGCCGTGATTAAGTGCGCCAGAACGCGCGTTCGCACTGCCTCAGTCTGACCCTAGCCTAAGAGTCTATCCAAGAGAGCGCAGTGTCAAAGAGACTGAGAGAGCTTAGAGTCTGCAGAAGTAGGGGATGATCGACAGTGTCAAAAGCAGCCGAGAGGTTAAGCAGGATGAGATTAGAATAGAGGCCATGGTTTTTAGCAGTTAGGAGGTCATTGGTGACTTTGAGGGCAGTTTCGGTTGAGTGTAGGGGACGGAAGCCAGATTGCAGGGGGTTAAGTAGGGAATTAGAGGACAGGAAGAGGGAGAGGTGGTCGAAAATTTGTTATTCCAAGAGCTTAGAGGTAAATGGAAGCAAGGATACAGGACAGTAGTTGGATGGAGAGTTGGGATCGAGGGAGGGTTTTCTTAGTATAGGGGTAACCTGTGCCTGTTTGAAGGCGGATGGGAAGGAGCCAGTGGAGAACATATATATGTGTGTGTGTGTGTGTGTGTGTGTGTGTGTGTGTGTGTGTGTGTGTGTGTGTGTGTGTGTGAAAGAGAGCAGGGGTGAGGGAGGAGTAGAGTGGAGGTAATAGATGTGAGGGAATAGGGTCAAGTGAGCACGTGGTGAGATGTGAGGAGGACAGTAAGGAATTGACTTCCTCCTCAGTGGCTGGGAGGAAGCAGCAGCGGGTAGCAGAGGGGGCTGCTGGGAGCAGATGTGGTGGATTACTGGTTTGTGTGAAGATGTTGATTCGGATAGTGAGTTTTATTTAAGAAGTAATCTGCCAGGTCCTGAGGGCTAAAGGCAGATGATGGGAGAGGTGCGGGTGGGTAGAGGAGAGAGTTGAAAGTGGACCAGAGTCGTTTAGGGTTGGGGGACAGAGTAGATATAAGAGGTGAGAAGAAGGCTTGTTTGGCCAAGTGAAGGGCCAAAGTATGTGAAGTGAAGTATGAACGCAGAATAAACTTGAAGTGAATGAAATCATCTTCAGAACGGGATTTCCTCCAGGCACGAACTGCAGTGCGGGAGCATCTTTGCATGTGGTGTATCTGGGGAGTGTGCCAAGGCTGAAGCTGGCGGCGTGGGGCCTTACAGAGTCGAGGAGGAGCAAATGTGTCTAGAGCAGAGATAAGTGTAACTTTATAGTGGTTAGTGGCAGCGTCAGGGCAGGTGAAGGTTCATGTGTGTTGGAGATGTTGAAGGAATTTGGAGAATTGATGGGGATCCACAGCATGCAGATTTTTGCGTGTGTGGGATGGGGGAGTTTAGGTAATCCAGAAAGGTTGAAAGAGAGAAGGTGGTGATCAGAGATGGGGAAAATGTTCGTATCAACATCTGCCTCAATACAGATCAGCAAAATATAACAAAGAAGAAAATACAGCATATACACTGCCTGTAAGATTGTGTAACACTTTAAATGGCCACAACATGATGGTTCTCTGGAGATACTTATAAAGGTTATAAAGACAGAGGAATCAGAAGAAAATGTCCAGATTGCAGAGGTGTAATATCTCCCCCTAGTGACTAAACATTATACTGCAGTCCACAAGCAGGAGACGGCCGCAGAAGATCTCAACTTTTGTGTTTTGAATAAATATATGTTGTTTGAGCTGTAAAACTTTTTCTAGGTAGATTTAATTCCACTTGATCCCTGAAATCAAATAGTTCTCAGTGTTCCTCCATTTATCCTTCTGCCATTCCGGACAGATCGTAATTGTGCGAGATTCTATTTGTCCCCATGGAGTCCAATGGACTCCTGATGCTGATAACAAAAGGGCTTGGTTATAATGCAGGTGTTAAATGACAGACCCTAATGGGAAATGGCTCAGGTTTTCCATTAGCGTCTGTCATTTAACACCAAGCATGGAATAGGGACCCCTATCGGTGGTGACTCCAGGGTTAGAAAGGCCTTAGGTTTCTACATAAATAGTTTTCTACATAAATGCTACTATTTGAGGTGCGGGAGCTGTAACTAGATTGATTGTGCATAACAAATAAAACCACATTATAAAACACAGACTGATGTTTTGTCCTTTGTTTGAAGTAATTGCATTTAAAAAGGAAAAAAACAGTTAGTTTTTCTATCTCCTGTTTCCATTTTGTGGATTTTTGCCATTATTCAAAATTTATATTGTCCTGCCTCTTCTACCTGAAATAAGAGCTGGCAGCTGAATGAGATAAGACGGGGAGCTGAAAGGGATATGCATGTCTAGAAAAATTTTTTTTTTTAAATTGACATTTAAACACTTTTATACCTATAGACAAACTAGAATAAATTAATAAAAGTTTTAAAAATGTGTAAAATTTTTTATTTTCTTTAAACTCTGTCATTTTATCATGTCCGGCGACGCCCCTCAGCTAGGGGTGTTTCTTCAGCTCATACTTCTGGAATTTTCCCCACCTCCTCCCCGCCCACTGCTCCACCCATCAAAGCTTCACCTGAATTACATTTCTTGCTCCATCTTGCCCACAGCCCCCCATGCACCCCACTACTTCACATACTCAGCTATTACCCTCACCTATGTGTCGCCCCTCTCCTCTTAGATTGTAAGCTCTTGGGCAGCGTCCTCTCTCCTACTGTTATTTATTTATTTGCAAAGTATTTTACCAGGAAGGATACATCTGTTTGTTTAACTTGTATGGACATTTGTTAATCTGCCTCTCCAATTGTACAGCGCTACGGAACTTGCTAGCACATTTTAAATACCTGTGACTGTATGAACTAACACAAGCTGTGCAGCTAAGGACCTCAGACTGTGACTGTATGAACTAACACAAGCTGTGCAGCTCAGGACCTCAGACTGTGACTGTATGAACTAACACAAGCTGTGCAGCTCAGGACCTCAGACTGTGACTGTATGAACTAACACAAGCTGTGCAGCTCAGGACCTCAGACTGTGACTGTATGAACTAACACAAGCTGTGCAGCTCAGGACCTCAGACTGTGACTGTATGAACTAACACAAGCTGTGCAGCTCAGGACCTCAGACTGTGACTGTATGAACTAACACAAGCTGTGCAGCTCAGGACCTCAGACTGTGACTGTATGAACTAACACAAGCTGTGCAGCTCAGGACCTCAGACTGTGACTGTATGAAGTAACACAAGCTGTGCAGCTCAGGACCTCAGACTGTGACTGTATGAACTAACACAAGCTGTGCAGCTCAGGACCTCAGACTGTGACTGTATGAACTAGCACAAGCTGTGCAGCTCAGGACCTCAGACTGGGGAAACCGAGGAACTGAATATTTGCATCTCTGCAACTGTGAAAACAAAACACACTCACCCACTGACTCGCTCACACACTCACTCGCTGACTCGCACACACACTCACCTGCTGACTCGCTCACACACTCACCTGCTGACTCGATCATACACTCACCTGCTGACTCACTCACCTGCTGACTCGCTCACACACTCACCCACTGACTCGCTCACACACTCACCCGCTGACTCGCTCACACACTCACCCGCTGACTCGCTCACACACTCGCCTGCTGACTCGCTCACACACTCACCCGCTGACTCGATCATACACTCACCCGCTGACTCACTCACCCGCTGACTCGCTCACACACTCACCCACTGACTCGCTCACACACTCACCTGCTGACTCGCTCACACACTCACCCGCTGACTCGCTCACACACTCGCCTGCTGACTCCCTCACCCGCTGACTCGATCATACACTCACCCGCTGACTCACTCACCCGCTGACTCACTCACACACTCACCCACTGACTCGCTCACACACTCACCTGCTGACTCGCTCACACACTCACCTGCTGACTCGCTCACACACTCACCCGCTGACTCGCTCACACACTCACCCGCTGACTCGCTCACACATTCACCTGCTGACTCGCTCACACACTCACCCGCTGACTCGCTCACACACTCACCCGCTGACTCAGTCACACACTCACCCGCTGACTCAGTCACACACTCACCCGCTGACTCAGTCACACAGTCACCTGCTGACTTTCTCACACACTCACCCATGACTCGCTCACAAACTCACTCGCTCTCACACACAGACTCACCCACTGACACTCTCACTTGCGCTCTTTCAAGATTTACATATTCACTGTCTCACTCAAAGTCCCTCACACAGTCACTCTCACTCTTTCTTGTGCTCTCTCTGCTTTATCTTGTTGTCTTTCTCTCTTTATCGTTTCTTGCTGTATCTCTGTGCTCGTCTTTGCTGACCCTCTCTCTGCTGTCTCTTTTTCTCCCTGTGTATGGATGTCTTTCCTTCCCTGTCTCTGCAGTAGCTGGGGGTGAAAGTTCAGCCCCGCCCTCCCCTCAGCTCACAGTGCAGGAGGGAAGAGGAGCAACTCAGACGCACATGCTCAGTGCGTTTTTTGCTATACCTAGGTATGCACAGTGATTGGTTAGCTTAAAGTGCCTCCTGAGTTGAGTGTGGAAAACGCCAAGAAAGATCAGGTAAGTATGACAAATATCATATTTACTTGCTTTTTATGCCTGCTGAAGGACACTACTGAATCATTCAAAAGGCATTCCATGTTTTTAAAAGCACACTAGCAAAGCATGTATGTCCCTTTAAAAGACCTTTAAAAATCTACCCCCTGGTGATGTCCTTTGAATACATCCTGCACAATACAATGATGTGAGTCAGTGACTGACCCATTCACTCCATTCTTTGGCCAAAGCCACACAGTGAGGAGCAAGTGATTTAAAGATACACTGGAGGGGGTGCAGTGTTCAGCACTAAAGATCACACAATGGATGCACCCAGTGACACATATAGAGGAAAATATCACACAATGGATGCACCCAGTGACACATATAGAGGAAAATATCACACAATGGATGCACCATTGGCAAGAAAAAGTATGTGAACCCTTTGGGATTACGTGGAGTTTTGTATGAATTGGTCATAAAATGTGCTCTGATCTTCATCTAAGTCACAACAATTTGAAAAACACTCTGCTTAAAATAATACAACACAAACATTATATGTTTTCATGTGTTTATTGAACATAACATGTAAACATTCACAGTGCAGGGTGGAAAAAGTATGTGAACCTTTGGACTTAAAACTGGTTGACCCTCCTTTGGCAGCAATAACCTCAACCAAACGTTTCCTGTAGTTGCAGATCAGACCTGTACAACGATCTGGAGTAATTTTGGACCACTCCTCTTCACAAAACTGTTTCAGTGTAGCAATATTCTTGGGATGTCTGGTGTGAATCGCTCTCTTAAGGACATGCCACAGCATTTCAATCGGGTTGAGGTCAGGAGTCAGGACTCTGACTGGGCCACTCCAGAAGGCGTATTTTGTTTTGTTGAAGCCATTCTTTTGTTGAATTACTTGTATGCTTTGGGTCATTGTCCTGTTGCATCACCCATCCTCCGCGGAGCTTCAGTTGGCGGACAGATGGTCTTACGTTTTCCTGCAAAATGTCTTAATAAACTCTGGAATTCATTTTTCTATCAATGACAACAATCCGTCCAGGCCCTGAGGCAGCAAAGCAGCCCCAAACCATGATGCTCCCTCTGCCATGTTTTACAGTGGGGATGAGGTTTTGATGTTGGTGTGCTGTGCCTTTTTTTCTCCACACATAGTGTTGTGTGTTTTTTCCAAACAACTCAATTTTGGTTTCATCTGTCCAAAGAAAATTTTGCCAGTAGTGCTGTAGAACATCCAGGTGCTCTTTTGCAAACTTCAAACGTGCTGCAATATTCTTTTTGGACAGCAACGGCTTCCTTCCTCTGTGGTGTCCTACCAGGTAGTCCATTCTTGTTTAATGTTTTCCGCATTGTAGATGTGTCAACAAAAATGTTAGCATGTGCCAGGATTTCTGTAAGTCTTTAGCTGACAGTCTAGGATTCTTCTTTACCTCATTAAGCATTCTGCGCTGTGCTCTTGCAGTCATCTTTACAGGACGACCACGCCTAGGGAGAGCAGCAACAGTGCTGAACTTTCTCCATTTGTAGACAGTCTGTCTTACCGTGGACACATGAACATCAAGGCTTTTACAGATACTTTTGTAACCCTTTCCAGTTTCATGCAAGTCAAAAATTCTTGATCGTAGGTCTTCTGAGAGCTCTTTTCAGTGAGGCATGGTTCACATCAAGCAGTGCTTCTTGAAACCACTAAACCCAAAACTGGTCTGTGTGTGTCTAAAGGGCAGGACAGCTTTCAGCAACACATCCAATAATATCACACTGATTGGACTCAAGGTTGGCTCACTCCTGGCTCCAATTAGCTCTTGGAGAAGTCAATAGGCTAGGGGTTCACATACTTTTCCACCCTGCACTGTGAATGTTTACATGTTATGATAAATAAATACATGAAAACATATAATGTTTGTGTTGTATTATTTTAAGCAGACTGTGTTTTTCAAATTGTTGTGACTTAGATGAAGATCAGAGCACATTTTATGACCAATTCATGCAAAACTCCACGTAATCCCAAAGGGTTCACATACTTTTTCTTGCCACTGTAGATATATATATATATATATATATATAGATAAGATATATATCTATATTCTTATAAGTATATGTATCCAGACTTGTATTATACACACATTTTGTCAACACATCCAATAATATCACACTGATTGGACTCAAGGTTGGCTCACTCCTGGCTCCAATTGCCCCCCCCCATTTGACTGATCCCTCCAGATTAAATGTTGAACCCGATAGAGCAGAGAATAATATATATATTCTCTGCTCTGTCGGGTTCAACATTTCTTCTGGAGGGATCAGCCAAATGAGGGGGCGCATTTAATTGAGATTGTCCACATGCCACCCCCCCCCATGTGCGTATGTGTATATATGATCTGAGGACTGTGGGTGGGTGTATATATATCTGCGTGTTGATATATACGTATATATAGGTCTGCGTGTTTATATTTATGTTTATGTCTGTGTGTGGTATCAATGCATCCCTACTCTATACACAGCACTCCATGTCCCTATAATATATATATATATGATCAGGGGTTACCTTTTTTTATATTTTTATACTATTCCTATTAAATTAACAGTAATTTTTGATGTATTTTTTGCCTATATAACATGTGCTTTGTGAAAAATAAAAATAAATAAAATAGTTTTGTGTGTACATTTTAATTTAGTTAGTGGATTCCTGTCCATTGCGGTGAGAAGCAAACATAATGCAGTGTTGACACACTGCGAGGCGGAGCAGAGTGAAGTCAAGCCTGCAAAATGTTTGCTTCTCTTCGCTTCGCTACGCTGCGCGTCGCTACACGCTCAGTGTGTCTCAGCCTTTATTCCCGCATCGCTAGCTTACCGAATCAGTTTGTATACTTGTTACTGACCCTGCTTGTTCTGAGGACCCGATCTGTTGCCGACTTTGCCTGCCATTTGACTATTCTCTCTGTGTATTCCCTGCCTGTTCTGTTTGCTTCTTGTTGCTACTGCTGTGCACCGATTCTCACCATATACAGTAGCGCAGTACAAGTGCCTAAACATTGCTGACCTGCTTTTGTTATAGCTGCTGATGTAACTGAATAGATCGGGGCATTACTAAAGCGTCCACCACTGCACTCTTCCACAATACCTCAGAGGGGTTACAGTGTGAAGGCACTTGCTGCCACCAAAGGCACAATATTTGGGTGCACTGCCACTGACGCCTATACCAGATTCATATCATTTTAATATTGGACCGCAGGGTCCAACCCTGCACTCTTCCACAATACCACAGAGGGGTTACGGTGTGACGGCACTGTTGCCGACACTAAAGGCCCAATTTTAAAGCACCTTTTACTTTTTGTCCTTGTTTCCTGTCCCCCAGGGCACTACCCGGACCCCCATACACCTTTTATGGCAAATATCTTGCATATATATGCCCTCCTGGAGGCCACTCTAAAAATCGAACTTTCGAGTCCTTTGCATTGACTTGCATTGAGTTCGGTTCGACTTCGACTTCGAACTCAAACTTTTGAAATTGTTCGAGTTCGAATGCGAACCGAACACGGGGGTGTTCGGCTCATCGCTAATGCTGACCTACATTCATGATTTAATGCGACCCAAAGGACGAAACCTAGACCTTTTTTTGTCTGTTCTTTGAACCGTTTTTGATTCGGAAGATTCAAATCTGCTTTTATGGGCTTTTTGATCCCCGATAAAATTTCGGATCTAATATCAGCTGTATTTTTCAATAGAAATATCGACTTTAGGAATTAAATTTTTTCGGCAAGTCGATGTCTAAAAAAGATATCAAGTGCTGAAAACTGTTGATAAATGACTTTTCGGATGCTTGTAGCACTTTTTAATGTATTGTTCCGGCTCTTACTCTGCAGAGATTGTTTGAAAATGAAGCCCCGGACATGCTCGTTCTTATATGAAGTCCCTCAAACGCAAGTCTTACTGTAAAGCCCTGTAACGGCACAACTTTCTGTAAATTCCAAAAACGCATATTACTGTACATCCTGTAAACGTGAGCCATTATTTAGATCTGTAAATGCTGTGACAGTGTGATTAGGGGCAGGGTAGTAGACTATAGATTTATCAGCTGGCGGATGGAGGACTCCCTTTTCCCTAAAGGGTTAACTATAGCTGAGGTTAATTGGTATTGCCCTGCCCTTTAAATGTTGTGTGTGTGGTTCCCTCAGTGCGAAGTCTTGTGTGCAGGGTGCAGAGGGATGAAAGCCTAATTCTGAGGTAAACCAAAATTAACTTTTATAGGTTGGGAAACGGCTTAGGCTAGGATCAGAAAACGCATTTTTCGCATCGTCTGTAAAAAAGTGCGTCCGAACGCATGGACGTACTTTTTCACTGAATACGCGATAGCAGTCATATGATGCGCAATTTCGGCCGTGATTTCATGCGGATACAAACCAGGAAACTTTGGGTGTCTGGACGTTATGTTGGCAAGACATGAGTAGCGTCTGATGTCTCCTAATCACGCACACACGCCGCTATGCGGACGCAGCGCACTCTGTACGTCAGTACTAGCGGTTCGACGTTCTTGCGAAAATGCGTTTGTTTGCCGCTTACGTTGCACAGCCGAACTTTCGTGCGGCCGTACTTCGTGTGTGGGCCTGCATTGGACGTTATTTGCTGCTACCACGGCCGTAATAAAGTGCGGCTAAACGCAGGTTCGCACTGCGTTCGTCTGACCCCAGCCTTAGCTGTCCACCGTGTTAGACAGGTCTGTTCCAATGTTTAGTTAGCCTCCTCATCAAGGAGTAGGTTTTTATTTTGCATCTGTTTTATTTTGTGAAATTGTACCCTGCAATGGCTGCACAATTAAAAGCAGAAAGCTAATGCTAATGTCATACTCGTGTCCAGTGGTTATATCACAATGCGAATAGCAAAGTAAATCAGAGACTCGCGCATTTTTATTGTAAGAGAGGAAATGTTACAGTACGGACTTGCGAGTTGTAAAAATTACAAGAAAATATGTAGGTAGGAGCTTTTGAGAAGAAAATGTAGCCGTAAAATATTAAAGTTCAGTCATGCGCATTATTACTGTGACAGTGAAAAAAATTATTTGCAGAGATGCGAGTTATAACTATAACCGTGTAAATGGTAACATCCGGACTTGCGAGGATAAAATTCACAGTACGCAGTTTGCACGTTTTTATAGTAAATGTGGATCCTAATTATAATTCATAGTTCACTTATGTTTTAACTTACACCCCGTAGCAAACTGTGGGTCTCTCTGAATTTTTTTTAATTTATTTTATATCTTATGCTTAATCAGCAGTGAAAACCGAGATATTTTCCCTTTTCATACTTTTTAGTGTTCGGATGTTTTAGCAAAAATGCTTAATAAAACACATAGGGCCACATTACATTCTCCACGCTAAAACGGGGGATGGTAGGGACAAAAAACTACGCCCACAGTTTTCTCCCTATCGCCCCCGTTTTAGCGTGGAATTACAATGCAGGCGCTTAAAAAGCTGCCTGCATTGTTACCATGCGTTACACCCCTGGATGCTCAGCGCTGCCGCGAGCATCCACTCGATGGAGTCCATAGGACTCCATTGAGTCAGACGCCGGCGGTCACAGGACCTGCCGGATCTCACCTCTTGAGATCCAGCCGGTCGGCGTAGTGATCCGCAGGGCAAGACTGAGGAACTTTTCCCCCCAGTCTCTCCCTGCTCCCGCCGGACGGAGGAGGCGGACAAAGCTGCGGTCCTCGCTGCGGGACAGGAGGTGAGTATACGATCACTTTTTTTTATTTTTGGCTGGTGTTAACGGATTCTGGAGAAGCGGAACCCGTTAACTCCAAGTCCTGGCTGTGGTTAACTTTCTGTTAACCGCGGCCAAACGTTAATCAGTGCTAGTAGATTGTAATCCTAACGCTGATTAACACTTTGCGCTCCCCATGTTAAGTATAGGGAGCACAAAGTACAGTGACCTCGTGCTGAAAAGCACAAGATACCAAACGCTAACGGGTTACTTAACCCGTTTGCGTTTGGATTGTAATATGCGGTAGCCACCGGGGCTAACGTTAATGCTCACGCAGGTGAGCGCTAACGTTATCAACAAGATTGTAATGTGGCCCAAAAAATTCTAATCCATTTAAATTTCTAGCTTTTATTACAACAAATTGTGCATACGTTGAAGGGACACCGAAGCATGTTTGTTTACCGTTTTGACTTCTACAGTACATAGTTTTCGGATCTGTGTTGAGTTTTGGGTGTGCTGCCTCGTGTAGCTGATAGATGGCGGCCTTTCTTTGACAATACAACACAGTAACAAACTAAAGCATGAAGGCTTCTTGTTCATGGGTTACCGCTTTCTTAAAAATCAAAGACACGTTACAGACATTGCGTATCTTAAATAATACAGAGATAACATAATAAGAAAAAAATACAGTCATGTAAGTGCTTTATATTTTTACTTATTGGTATTATCACCTTACTTGCAATACCACAATACAAAAAGCAAGTGGCTCGATCCTCATTTCCTATAGAGCACCACAATTATGGAATAACCTCCCAGACGCCATCAAATTTTCCCCCAGTCTAAATTCCCTTAAGAGTTCCATATTTACATACCTCAATAAGGAATGCACCTGTAAAATGTAACATAGTGACTATATACAGAATGCACCTGTAAACATGTAACATAGTGACTATATACAGAATGCACCTGTAAACATGTAACACAGTGACTATATACAGAATGCACCTGTAAACATGTAACATAGTGACTATATACAGAATGCACCTGTAAACATGTAACATAGTGACTATATACAGAATGCACCTGTAAACATGTAACATAGTGACTATATACAGAATGCACCTGTAAACATGTAACATAGTGACTATATACAGAATGCACCTGTAAACATGTAACATAGTGACTATATACAGAATGCACCTGTAAACATGTAACACAGTGACTATATACAGCATGTGCCTGTAAACATGTAACATAGTGACTATATACAGAATGCACCTATAAACATGTAACACAGTGACTATATACAGAATGCACCTGTAAACATGTAACATAGTGACTATATACAGAATGCACCTGTAAACATGTAACATAATGACTATTTCCTACATATTTATTTTCTGTTAATCTGTATATTTGTTTTGTGTTAATTTCTTGCATTTTACTACTTTGTATTTCTGTAACCAATGTTCTTGAACCCAGGACATACTTGAAAAGGAGAGAAATCTCAATGTATCCTTCCTGGTAAAATCCTTTATAAATAAATAAAATAAATTATGGCTTGACAGCCCATGGCTTGTCAATGACACACGGCCACCTTATCTAACATACAATATAAACACTGCCTGGCCAAAAAAAGACACACACTGTAATATTTGGTTGTGTCGCCTTTTGCGGTGATTGCGGCACGCATTGGCCGCGGCATTGTTTGGATAAGCTCATGCAATGTCACAGCATTTATTTGCATCCAGAGTGGCATTAATTTGTGGCCAAGATCTTGTATTGATGTTGGGAGAGTCGCAGCGCTGCGTAACGTCTTCTCCAACACATTATCCCAAAGATTCTCCGTTGCCGAATCGCGATTCAAACCCGGAAGTGGCTGACATCTTTGTCAGCCAAGCTTCTTGGTCACCCCCCACTCACTGACGTCCTCACCATATGTGCGATGTCGTCATTGGGCCAGTTAACCCCCTAGCTGGCAAGTGGAGATAGTGGATTTTCAGATTATTTACAATTCGGACGAAACGCACATGTCTAGTTAAATCCCATGAGACCCAAGCGGGAACCCACCGAAGGGTATGGTGTGGAATTACTCCAAGCTGTTGTTCATTCTCCATGTGCTTATGTAGGCTTTGTTTCGTGATCTACTGTACATCGTAAGGGAGTGTTGTTGTGTATAAAGGTTTTGTATGTAGGTAAGTTGTGGCACGTGACGTGGGTGGAACCCCTTGTTATGAAACGTAAATGTCTGTCTTATGCTCTGGAAGTTGAAAAGGGTAAAGATATTGAATAACAACCACGTGCGTCATGATGACCTTTCCCGGCACGTCTCGCTTCACACAGCTATAAAAGTGCATGTGCTTAATACAAGACCTTTAAGCTGCAAAACACAACTGTGTACATTACACAAACAGTGATGTAACCTTCACACTATACTATATTCTCAGGAATTTCCCAGCCTTCATTGCTATATACTTTTGTAAAGTGACTCTGGCCATTAGCAAAGCATTATGTAAAAGTATATTGTGGCCTGTGGTCCATAAATACATAATGTGTGTTATGGCCGGCAAATACAACAAATACATAAGGCTTATTCAAAGAGATGACATTTCAGTGCTCTCTCGCTCCCCGCACTTTGAGGAATCAAATTCCCCGACCTTGCGGTGAATTCTGCATTCACCACAGGGTCCCCGGAGTGCAGGGAACTGACCCGAAAATCCGCCGCCTCCCGCTGCAGAATCTCTGAAAATCCGCTGAAAAATCTATGATTAATCGGCGGAAACATCCGCCAATACGACCTAAATTTCAGATCAATCCCACATCCGCCGATAAAATCACGATCGCACCCACTGCCAACCCGCCGAACAACTGCTTAAAACTCGCCGGACAGCCACCAAATGCAGCCGTCGAGCTGCTGACCGGCCGCAGAAAAAAGCCGCCAAGCCGCCAGACGTCAAAATTTAAACGCTGGTTGCAAATACAACTGCTGGACGAAAATGTCGGGAATTAACACATGAGGTCCGATGAATAATAATAAAAAGGTCCGTTACAGAAGAAAAAACATTATTTAAAAAATAACGAGATAAAATTTAGGAAAAAAATCACGGTAAATGACAAATCTTTAAAAAAATTGAGTTTCTGCTACAGATTAAAAAAATAAATGGGTAATAAAAACATGAATAATTTTTAGTTTGAAACCTATGGGATTCGCCTGATTAAACGTTCTGAACAAATCCATCGAACATCAGAGCTTTTCACTGACATTTCTCTGCTGTTCGGTGTCTCTGAATAGATTAACCTTTGCTTCTCTAGGGGGGATTTCACTGCCGTTGAACAGGCACCGTATTTTGCTGCCAATTCGCCAAAATTTGGCCAACTGCCTGCTTTCTGAATAGTTGATTGGCCACAAAAATGCAACGTATGGGGAAATTCACTGTTCAGTGTCATTTCGGGGCCAGATGAGCTCTCTCCGTATAACCCCTATATTCTATTGTTGTCAACACTGAGCATACAGAGATACTTTGTTGCATTGCGTGAAACACCTCAAACCAGAGATAAACATCAATTCCACGACATGGATAGGTTTCGTTATTATTGCAAAATAATTTCCCCTGTGAATGTGTTTCGTAACCTCGATGGAACCTTTATCAGAGAGAATATAATAGCACGGTCAAAGGTAATTAAAGATAATTACGGAATTGGCATTGGTAATAATTCAGCTTAAATTTTAACCACTTGGCTGCTATGGACGCGCTCAGCGCATCCAGCCAAGTGGTTCTCCTGTGCTATGGATGCGCTGAGCGCGTCCATGCACAGGAGGCAGCAATCTGCCGGATTCCGGCAGATTGCTGCGCCCCCCCGGTGCGGGCTGACATCTTGGATGTCAGCCCAGCACTCGGGACCCCGGCGGAGCAATTAGATGTCATCGCGGTGGCGCGATGACATCTAATTCAGGCGCCCCCCCGCATGTGCGGAGGAGGCGCCTGAAAGGGAGGGGGAGGTCCTTCGGAACTCTCTCCCTCCTGATCACCGGGGAGCAGGGGGTTAATCCAGGCACCGTTTGGAAGGGCACAGCCTGCCCTTCCAAACGGTGGCTGTCATTACCCCTGGGGAGCCGGATCACGAATCGGTGCTGAAAAGCGCCGGTTCGTGATCCTTTCCCGGAGCTGGCAGACATCTTGGATGTTGGCCAAGCCTCCGGGAACTCCCCCTGAGGACTGATGTCATCATGCATAGCACTATGACGCCAGTCCTGGAGTTAACCCCTAGCTGCCACCAATGAACCCCCTATCTCCCGATCCGTGGCAGCTAGGGGTTAATGTTTGATATCGTTGGATCGGCCAGAGCATGGCCTTTCCAACGATATCAAACATGATAATGAAAAAAGTTGTAAAATATATATATATATATTATATATATAAATAAAAAAAATTCTAAAAAAAAAATAAACAAGTTTTTTTTTTTTTTTTTAATGCAGCAATATTGTTCCCATTTCAATTATAATGTGAACAATAATGCTGCACTAACGATTTTTGTATGCGGTGCGTTTGTTAAAAATAGCGACATTTTCCCCAAAAAAAATGTAACGAGTCCCCATCTCTAATTTTTTTAACAAGCGCACCCCATCTATACTATAAAAGGATAAGCTAAAAACTGTCCGTCGCCAAAACCCTACTGCGCATGCGCGACGGACATTTGAAAGCGGCCGTTAGAACACACAGGTAGCAGCGCGTGCCGGCCGCGTGAAAAAAAAAAAAAAAAAACGGCACGAGCCGCGCGCAGCTACCCGTGTGTTTACACGGCCAGATGCCCCGATCCTCCAGCGGTGACCGTCCTCCGGCTGCCGGCGGGCCTCCAGGCTCAGGCGAGCCCCCGGCTCGGTTTGGGCCTACAGGCCCAGCCGAGCCGGGGACTCGCCTAAGCCTAGAGGCCCGCCGAGCAGCCAGCGGCAGCCGGAGAAGGTCACCGCTGGAGGATCGGGGCCGAAGTTCCCAAACAAACACACCCCAAAATCGGCCCTGAGCTCCAGCGGAGACCTCCTCCGGCTGCCGCTGGCTGCTCGGCGGGCCTCTAGGCTTAGGCGAGCCCCCGGCTCGGTTTGGGCCTACAGGCCCAGCCGAGCCGGGGACTCGCCTAAGCCTAGAGGCCCGCCGAGCAGCCAGCGGCAGCCGAGAAGGTCACCGCTGGAGGATCGGGGCCGAAGTTCCCAAACAAACACACCCCAAAATCGGCCCTGAGCTCCAGCGGAGACCTCCTCCGGCTGCCGCTGGCTGCTCGGCGGGCCTCTAGGCTTAGGCGAGCCCCCGGCTCGGTTTGGGCCTACAGGCCCAGCCGAGCCGGGGACTCGCCTAAGCCTAGAGGCCCGCCGAGCAGCCAGCGGCAGCCGGAGAAGGTCACCGCTGGAGGATCGGGGCCGAAGTTCCCAAAAAATACACCCCAAAATCGGCCCTGAGCTCCAGCGGAGACCTCCTCCGGCTGCAGCTGGCTGCTCGGCGGCCCTCTAGGCTTAGGCGAGCCCCCGGCTCAGTTTGGGCCTACAGCCCAGCCGAGCCGGGGACTCGCCTAAGCCTAGAGGGCCGCCGAGCAGCCGCCGGAGAAGGTCACCGCTGGAGGATCGGGGCCGAAGTTCCCAAAAAATACACCCCAAAATCGGCCCTGAGCTCCAGCGGAGACCTCCTCCGGCTGCAGCTGGCTGCTCGGCGGCCCTCTAGGCTTAGGCGAGCCCCCGGCTCGGTTTGGGCCTACAGGCCCAGCCGAGCCGGGGACTCGCCTAAGCGTAGAGGCCGGCCGAGCAGCCTGCTCGGCTGGAGGAGGTCACCGCTGGAGCTCAGGGCCGATGTTGCCTAACACATACTCACCGACATCGGCCCTTAGCTCCTCCAGCGATGGCGGTCCCGCTTGCAGCATCCTCTCTCCGTTGCTCGCCGGAATGACGTCACGAAAGCCTTGACCCCGGGGGGTCAAAGGCTTTCGTGACGTCATCCTGGCGAGCAACGGAGAGAGAGAGGATGCTGCAAGCGGGACCGCCATCGCTGGAGGAGCTAAGGGCCGATGTCGGTGAGTATGTGTGGAACCGGTGGAGAACTCGAGGCCGATGTAGGTGAGTATGTGCTCTACACACACACACCCTGCTTGCTCGGCCGGTATCCAAGCTTAGGCGAGCCCCCGGCTTGGCTTGGGCCTAGAGGCCCTGCCGAGCCAGGGACTCGCCTGAGCATGGAGGCCGGTCGAGTTGCATGCTCGGGCGTCCTCCAGGCTCAGGCGAGTCCCGGCTCGGCTGGGCCTCTAGGCCCACGCCAAGCCGGGGGCTCGCCTAAGCTTGGTCGGCACCCAGGCTCAGGCGAGCCCCCGGCTTGGCTTGGGCCTAGAGGCCCAGCCGAGCCGGGGACTCCGCTAAGCCTGGAGGACGTTTGAGCATGCAACTCGACCGGCCTCCATGCCGGGGGCTCGCCTAAGCCTGGAGGCCGGCCGACAGCCTACGACAGCCACCGCTGAGGCTCCGGGCCAATGTAGGGGGATGTTGCCTACACATACTCACCTACATCGGCCCTTAGCTCCTCCAGCGATGGCGGTCCCGCTTCCAGCGTCCTCTCTCGCTCCGTTGTTCGCCGGAATGACGTCACGAAAGCCTTTGACCCCGGGGGGTCAAAGGCTTTCGTGACGTCATCCCGGCGACCAACGGAGCGAGAGAGGACGCTGGAAGCGGGACGCGGGACCGCCATCGCTGGAGGGCCGATGTAGGTGAGTATATCCACGAGCGGGGGGGCCATATCCACGAGCGGGGGGGCCATATCCACGAGCGGGGGGGCCATATCCACGAGCGGGGGGGCGATATCCACGTGCTGGGACGATATCCACGAGCTGGGTCAATATCCACGTGCTTGGGCAGTATCCACGTGCTTGGGCAGTATCCACGAGCTGGGGCAGTATCCACGTGCTGGGGCAGTATCCACGTGCTGGGGCAGTATCCACGTGCTGGGGCAGTATCCATCCACGTGCTGGGGCAGTATCCACGTGCTGGGGCAGTATCAATCCACGTGCTGGGGCAATATCCATGTGCTGGGCAGTATCCACGTGCTGGGGCAGTATCCACGAGCTGGGGCAATATCCACGTGCTGGGGCTGTATCCACGTGCTGGGGCAGTATCCACGTGCTGGGGCAATATCCACGTGCTGGGGCAATATCCACGTGCTGGGTCAATATCCACGTGCTGGGGCAATATCCATGTGCTGGGCAGTATCCACGTGCTGGGGCAGTATCCACGAGCTGGGGCAATATCCACGTGCTGGGGCAGTATCCACGTGCTGGGGCAGTATCCACGTGCTGGGGCAGTATCCATCCACATGCTGGGGCAGTATCCACGTGCTGGGCAGCAGTATCCACGTGCTGGGGCAGTATCAATCCACGTGCTGGGGCAATATCCATGTGCTGGGCAGTATCCACGTGCTGGGGCAGTATCCACGAGCTGGGGCAATATCCACGTGCTGGGGCAGTATCCACGTGCTGGGGCAGTATCCACGTGCTGGGGCAGTATCCACGTGCTGGGGCAATATCCACGTGCTGGGGCAATATCCACGTGCTGGGTTAATATCCACGTGCTGGGGCAGTATCCACGTGCTGGGGCAATATCCAGGAGCTGGGGCAGTATCCACGAGCTGGGGCAATATCCACGTGCTGGGGCAGTATCCATCCACGTGCTGGGGCAATATCCACGTGCTAGGCAGTATCCACGAGCTGGGGCAGTATCCACGAGCTGGGGCAATATCCACGTGCTGGGGCAATATCCACGTGCTAGGGCAGTATCCACGAGCTGGGGCAGTATCCACGTGCTGCGGCAATATCCACGTGCTGGGGCAATATCCACGTGCTGGGGCAATATCCACGTGCTGGGGCAGTATCCACGTTCTGGGCAGTATCCACGTGCTGGGGCAGTATCCACGTGCTGGGGCAATATCACGAGCTGGGGCAATATCCACGTGCTGGGGCAATATCACGTGCTGGGGCAGTATCCACGTGCTGGGGCAGTATCCACGTGCTGGGGCAATATCCACGAGCTGGGGCAGTATCCACGAGCTGGGGCAGTATACATGAGCAGGGGCAGTATATCCACAATAGACTGCCCTCTGGGCAGCTTTACAACTAGTCTATACTATAAAAGAGTAAGCCTTCAAGTGTCCGTCGCCAAAAAGCGGTCTGCGCGCGCGCGACGGACATTTGAAAGTGGCCGTTAAAACAAACAGGTAGCTGCGCGTGCCGGCCGCCTGCAAAAAAAAAAAAATCGGCACGAGCCGCGCGCAGCTACCCGTTTGTTTAAACGCCGCAAGCCCCGATCCTCCAGCGGTGACCTCCTCCGGCTGTCGCGGCCTGCTCGGCGGGCATCCAGGCTCAGGCGAGCCCCCGGCTTGGTTTGGGCCTACAGGCCCAGCCGAGCCGGGGACTCGCCTAAGCCTAAAGGCCGGCCGAGCAGCCAGCGACAGCCGGAGGAGGTCACCGCTGGAGCTCCGGGCCGAAGTTCCCAAAACATACTCCCCTAGATCGGCCCTGAGCTCCAGCGGTGACCTCCTCCGGCCGAGCAGGCTGCTAGGCCGGCCTCCAGGCTCAGGCGAGCCCCCGGCTTGGCTTGGGCCTACAGGCCCAGCCGAGCCGGGGACTCGCCTAAGCCTAGAGGCGGCCGAGCAGCCAGCGACAGCCGGATGACGGTCACCGCTGGAGCTCAGGACCGAAGTTCCCAAAACATACTCCCCTAAATCGTCCCTGAGCTCCAGCGGTGACCTCCTCCGGCCGAGCAGGCTGCTAGGCCGGCCTCCAGGCTCAGGCGAGCCCCCGGCTTGGCTTGGGCCTACAGGCCCAGCCGAGCGGGGACTCGCCTAAGCCTGGAGGCCGGCCTAGCAGCCTGCGACAGCCACCGGTGGAGCTCCGGGCCAATGTAAGAGGATGTTGCCTACACATACTCACCGACATCGGCCCTTAGCTCCTCCAGCGATGGCGGTCCCGCTTCCAGCGTCCTCTCTGTCTCCGTTGGTCGCCGGTATGACGTCACGAAAGCCTTTGACCCCTGGTCAAAATGCCGGGGTCAAAGGCTTTCGTTACATCATGCCGGCGACCAACGAAGAGAGAGAGGACGCTGGAAGCGGGACCGCCATCGCTGGAGGAGCTAAGGGCCGATGTCGGTGAGTATGTGTAGGCAACATCCCCCTACATTGGCCCGGAGCTCCAGCGGTGGCTGTCGCAGGCAACTCGGCTGGCCTCCAGGCTTAGGCGAGCCCCCGGCTCGGCTGGGCCTGTAGGCCCAAGCCAAGCCGGGGGCTCGCCTGAGCCTGGAGGCCGGCCGAGCAGCCTGCGACAGCCGGAGGACAGTCACCGCTGGAGCTCAGGGCTAATGTAGGTGAGTATGTGCTCTCCACACCCACCCTGCTTGCTCGGCCGGTATCCAAGGTTAGGCGAGCCCCCGGCTTGGCGTTGGCCTAGAGGCCCAGCCGAGCCGGGGACTCGCTTGAGCCTGGAGGACGCCCGAGCATGCAACTCGACCGGCCTCCATGCTCAGGCAAGTCCCCGGCTTGACAGGTCCTCTAGGCTCAAGCCAAGCCAAGCCGGGGGCTCACCTAAGCTTGGTAACCGGCCGAGCAAGCAGGGTGGGTGTGGAGAGCATATACTCACCTACATCGGCCTCGAGTCCTCCACCGGTCCACACATACTCACCGACATCGGCCCTTAGCTCCTCCAGCGATGGCGGTCCCGCTTCCTCTCTCTCTTCGTTGGTCGCCGGTATGACGTCACGAAAGCCTTTGACCCCGGGTCAAAATGCCGGGGTCAAAGGCTTTCGTTACATCATGCCGGCGACCAACGAAGAGAGAGAGGAAGCGGGACCGCCATCGCTGGAGGAGCTAAGGGCCGATGTCGGTGAGTATGTGTAGGCAACATCCCCCTACATTGGCCGGAGCTCCAGCGGTGGCTGTCGCAGGCAGCTCGGCCGCCTCCAGGCTTAGGCGAGCCCCCGGCTCGGCTGGGCCTGTAGGCCCAAGCCAAGCCGGGGGCTCGCCTGAGCCTGGAGGCCGGCCGAGCAGCCTGCGACAGCCGGAGGACGGTCACCGCTGGAGCTCAGGGCCGAAGTTGCCAAAACATACTCCCCTACATTGGCCCTGAGCTCCAGCGGTGACTTCCTCCGGCTGTCGCTGGCTGCTAGGCCGGCCTCCAGGCTCAGGCGAGCCCCCGGCTTGGCTCGGGCCTACAGGCCCAGCCGAGCCGGGGACTCGCCTAAGCCTAGAGGCCGGCCGAGCAGCCAGCGACAGCCGGAGGACGGTCACCGCTGGAGCTCAGGGCCGAAGTTGCCAAAACATACTCCCCTACATTGGCCCTGAGCTCCAGCGGTGACTTCCTCCGGCTGTCGCTGGCTGCTAGGCCGGCCTCCAGGCTCAGGCGAGCCCCCGGCTTGGCTCGGGCCTACAGGCCCAGCCGAGCCGGGGACTCGCCTAAGCCTAGAGGCCGGCCGAGCAGCCAGCGACAGCCGGAGGACGGTCACCGCTGGAGCTCAGGGCCAATGTAGGAGGATGTTTGTAAGGAGCGTCGCCGCCGGCGTAATAAAAAACCTAGTGCTGGCTCATAGTAAGCTTCAGGAGTAATTACCAAGACTCCCCTCCACCATACAGCGCACAGGTGTTGTCTAATCTATCTGAATATTCCATGCTTAAAACCCAGCCACACCTAAAGCTCAATGCTTTTTCATTGCCTTGGAATCTCCAAGCTGGAAAGAGCTAAACCAGTCTTGTCCAGATCACCTGAACACCAGTTTCTACCACAGTTCCTGGTAAAGACCTTCTGCCACAGATCCTGTTAAAAGACCTTCTACCACAGATCCTGTTAAAAGACCTTCTGCCACAGATCCTGTTAAAAGACCTTCTACCACAGATCCTGTTAAAAGACCTTCTACTGCAAACCTGTTTAAAGACCTTCTGCTGCAAACCTGTTTAAAGACCTTCTGCTGCAAACCTGTTTAAAGACCTTCTGCTGCAAACCTGTTTATAGATCTCTTGTTGCCGACTCCTCAGAATCCTCAACCCGCTATCCTGCAGAATCCTCTACAGATACAGAACCCTCTGCATTCCCCTGGACACTCAGCCTACAACTAATTCTCTACTCTTCTTTCCTATTTTTCTTAAGAACTTCCTCCAATATCCATTTTCCTAACTAGGTCTCTCCCTATATTCTGCCTATACCTGCAATCTGCATAAATAATATATCCTCCCTGATTCCTTACTAATCCATTGTCATATATGTTATATATTTCTCCCTGTTCATTATCTGCGTTTGCTTCATTCTTATAGAGCTATTTTATCTTTAGTTCTAGTCTACCATTCCTGCCTATTATTTATCTATAACGTCAGTTACCCATTGATATCCTTTACTCAGCATTCTCCTTATGTTGCATACCCTTCCTATATTGTTATAGCCTTTAGTCATTCCTTTCATGCTCTCAATAAATCTGTTTATATAAATCTATCTGCCTTGTAAGATCCCATTCATTGCATATTGGCTTGACCTTGCTGCCCCGGAACCTGTATCCTGACAATGTTGCCTACACATACTCACCTACATCGGCCCTTAGCTCCTCCAGCGATGGCGGTCCCGCTTCCAGCGTCCTCTGTGTCTCCGTTGGTCGTCGGTATGACGTCACGAAAGCCTTTGACCCTGGGTCAAAGGCTTTTGTGATGTCATACCGGTGACCAAGAGAGAGAGGACACTGGAAGCGGGACTGCCATCGCTGGAGGGCCGATGTAGGTGAGTATGTGCTCTCCACACCCACCCTGCTTGCTCGGCCGGTATCCAAGCTTAGGCGAGCCCCCGGCTTGGCCTGGGCTTAGAGGCCAGCCGAGCCGGGGACTCACCTAAGCATGGAGGCCGGCCGAATTGCCTGCTCGGCGCGTCCTCCAGGCTCAGGCGAGTCCACGGCTCAGCTGGGCCTCTAGGCCCAAGCCAAGCCGGGGGCTCGCCTAAGCTTGGATGCCGCCCGAGCTACTTGCTTGGCCGGCATCCAGGCTAAGGCGAGCCCCCGGCTTGGCCTGGGCCTAGAGGCCCAGCCGAGCCGGGGGCTCGCCTGAGCCTGGATGCCGGCCATACACACACACACTGTAAAAAACATATATGTGTGTATATATATCCACATGGGGTTACAGTGTGTGTATTATATATATATATATATATATATATATATATATATATATATATATATGGACTGCGCATGCGCGCAGCCCACGGGGTGCTGTGGCGGTTGGATGCGCGCGCAGCCGGGTGCGCGCGCGCCACCCGCCGCAGCACGCCCAAAGCGTCCTACGGAGGTTTGCTGCGCGCGCATCCAACCTCCGTTGGACGCTTTGGGCGTGCTGCGGCAGGTGGCGCGCGCGCATCTAACCGCAACAGCCTGTTACGGAGGTTGCCACGCGCCTGAGCCCAGCGCCTGAGCGCCTGAGCCCAGCGCCTGAGCGCCTGAGCCCAGCGCCTGAGCACAGAGCCCAGCGCCTGAGCCCAGCGCCTGAGCCCAGCGCCTGAGCGCCTGAGCCCAGCGCCTGAGCCCAGCGCCTGAGCGCAGAGCCCAGCGCCTGAGCCCAGAGCCCAGCGCCTGAGCCCAGAGCCCAGCGCCTGAGCGCAGAGCCCAGCGCCTGAGCGAAGAGCCCAGCGCCTGAGCCCAGCACCTGAGCGCAGAGCCAGCGCCTGAGCGCAGAGCCCAGAGCGCGCCTGAGCCCAGCGCCTGAGCCCAGCGCCTGAGCCCAGCGCCTGAGCGCAGAGCCCAGCGCCTGAGCGCAGCCCAGAGCCCAGCGCTGAGCCCAGCGCCTGAGCCCAGCGCCTGAGCGCAGAGCCCAGCGCCTGAGCCCAGCGCCTGAGCGCAGAGCCCAGCGCCTGAGCCCAGCGCCTGAGCGCAGAGCCCAGCGCCTGAGCGCCTGAGCCCAGCGCCTGAGCCCAGCGCCCAGCGCCTGAGCCCAGCGCCTGAGCGCAGCGCCCAGCGCCTGAGCCCAGCGCCTGAGCGCAGAGCCCAGCGCCCGAGCCCAGCGCCTGAGCGCAGAGCCCAGCGCCTGAGCGCAGAGCCCAGCGCCTGAGCCCAGCGCCTGAGCCCAGCGCCTGAGCGCAGAGCCCAGCGCCTGAGCGCAGAGCCCAGCGCCTGAGCGCAGAGCAGAGCCCAGCGCCTGAGCCCAGTACCTGAACACAGCCCAGCGCCGAGTGCAGAGCACAGAGCAGAGCGCCAAGCAGAGCACAATAGATGGCACAGAGCAGAGCACAACCCATTAAAGGCACAGAGCCGAGCACAATAAACGCCACAGAGCCGAGCACAATAAACGCCACAGAGCCGAGCACAATAAACGCCACAGAGCCGAGCACAATAAACGCCACAGAGCCGAGCACAATAAACGCCACAGAGCCGAGCACAATAAACGCCACAGAGCCGAGCACAAAAAAACGCCACAGAGCCAAGCACAGCACAATAAACGGCACAAAGCACAGCACAATAAACGGCGCCGAGCACAGAACCAAGCACAACACAATAAACGGCGCAGAGCACAATAAAAGCCGAGAGCACAATATACGGGACGGAGCAGAGCACAGAGCCGATGTGCAGAGCCCAGCACAGAGCGAGCAAAACAGAATAAACGCCACAGAGCCAAGCACAATAAACTCCACAGAGCCGAGCACAGTACAATAGACGGCACAGAGCCGAGCACAACAGAATAAACGCCACAGAGCCGAGCACAATAAACGCCACAGAGCCGAGCACAATAAACGCCACAGAGCCGAGCACAATAAACGCCACAGAGCCGAGCACAATAAACGCCACAGAGCACAGCACAATAAACGCCACAGAGCCAAGCACAGCACA
Organism: Leptobrachium leishanense; assembly: GCA_009667805.1. Classification (NCBI taxonomy): domain Eukaryota; kingdom Metazoa; phylum Chordata; class Amphibia; order Anura; family Megophryidae; genus Leptobrachium; species Leptobrachium leishanense. Next base: position 63,043,842 of record CM019063.1, read on the forward strand.
ATAGACGCCACAGAGCCAAGCACAATAAACGGCACAGCGCCGAGCACAGCACAATATACGGCACAGAGCACAGCACAATAAACGGCACAGCCAATCACAGCACAATAAACGGCGCCGAGCACAGAACCAAGCACAACACAATAAACGGCGCAGAGCACAATAAAAAGCAGAGCACAATATACGGCACGGAGCAGAGCACAGAGCCGATGTGCAGAGCCCAGCACAGAGCCGAGCAAAACAGAATAAACGCCACAGAGCCAAGCACAATAAACTCCACAGAGCCGAGCACAGTACAATAGATGGCACAGAGCCGAGCACAACAGAATAAACGGCACAGAGCCGAGCACAGAGCCAAACACAGCACAATAAATGGCACCGAACCAAGCACAACGCACCACACTTATCAATAGACTGCCCTCTGGGCAGGCTTTACACCTAGTAAAATATATAAACGCAAACGATCGCATGTTAAAATGTGAAAAAAAAAACACTTTACACGTTGTAAATTATTGAAAATTCTAATTTTATTCCATTTTTTGTTATAATATACAGACATGACATAACGTATACATATAATAATGACATATTAGGAATCTGTGGAGTCTGCCGGAAAGCACGATATATAATATGTCTGGGTCATATATCAAAATATGGTTACAAAACGCGGTTAAACATGATGAGTGAAACCAGTAAAAATGACCTCAGCACAGAGGTGTGAAAAGAATCAGCAGTGAAAGGGTTAACGGGGTTCAATAATTAATCTGATGAACCAAAAAGGCTGCATTGCAGTCGGAAAATCAGTAGATTTCAGGATCGAGCTGAATTAAAACAAGCCCGAACAAGAAATGTGTAGGTCCCGGATCTGATGAGCTCCCAATACTTACCAGTGTTATACCAGGGAGAGACAATGATAACACTTTTCTGTTATTGTATGCAATTCTTTTTCCAGGAACACACTTAACCCCTTCCCTACCAAGTGCTTTTTCAAAAATCTATTGTCAGGAACCAGTGGGTTTTTTGGAAAATCATTTTAAATTAATTATACAGTAAGAAATATTTGGGAATATTCACAGTGTATTCCTTAATGTAATAACCTGTTTGGCAGGCGGATGTCGCCATCTGCTGGCCAAAAGGAGTTACTGCAGGTAGAACTGCAGATGATGGCTCTGTGCATTGGCTGGGGAAAGCCCGATAGGTCAGGACATTCCCGAGCCGATTTTAACCCTTTAAACTGCTCAGCCATTTCACATCTGTGTGCTGAGCTTATTTTTACGGTTTTGTGCTCATCATGTTTAAACGCAATTTGAAGTCATGCTTTATTGTAGGACCTAGACAAATTATATATCCTTTTTTTTCGGCAGACTCTGCAGATTCTTAATATATCATTATTATATGTATACGTCATGTCCTGTCAGAGTGCTATAAAAAAAATGTAAAAGAATTAGAATTTCTATTAAAATTTCAATCATCCACAGCGTGTAAAGTAATTTTTTTCACATTTTATCATTTGCGCCTTTGCGGTTTTATTTTCTATGGGGCACGCTTGTTAAAAAAATTAGATATGGGAACCCGTTACTGTATTTTTCGTAAATATACGATTTTAGCAAAAACTGAAAAAACTAAATTTTTCGTTAGTGCAGCATCATTGTTCACAATATGATTAAAAAGTGAATAGTGTTGCATTAATAAATAAATAAATAAAAAACATTTTTATTTATTTTAAAATTTTGTTTTACACTTAACCTCGGCACATTTTAGATAATTTAAAAGGCCATGCTATGCGCTGCCACCAGTCCAAAGGACCCTCCTATCTCCACCACAAAGATTTCCATAAGAAATCCCATGGCAGCTAGGGGTTAAGTCCCTAACTGGCTTCATCGCGCCCATGTGCGATGATGTCAGTGGGCGGGGGAGGCCACGGTAGCTTGGCTGACATCCAAGATGTCAGCCACCTCCAGAAGTCCGCAATCTGGCACCGGATTGCAGACTGGCACCCAAGGGGTTAAAGAGAGGCATCACTGGAAAGGTCAGACTGTGACCTTTCTAGCGATGCCTCTCTTTTTTCTCTATGTTCTCCAAAGGACCCTCCGTTTCAGGCACTCTCTCGGGGGGTGCCTGAAACTGACGTCATTGCACCAGTGCGATGACGTCAGTGTGCCAGGAGGGGGTGTAACCCATTAACGCCGCAGGACATACAATTACGCCCTCCATTAGTCAGGCTTTGAAGCCGCAGGACGTAATTGTACGTCCTCGGCGTATTCAGCTCCCCCGGCATATACTCACCTCCTCCGGCGGCTCCCTCGCTGGTCTGAGTCCCGCGGAGTCAGATCGGCAGGGTTTCCTCCTCCTGCGCACAGACGTCATCGCGCCGGGGGCGCGATGACGTCAGTTTCAGGCGTCCCCCCCGCCGGAACAGGGGAAGCGCCTGAAGGGGAGGGGGGATCCTTTGGATCCCTCTATCTCCCCATCGCCGGGGACCAGGTGGCTGTGGCCAGCATCGCTGGAAGGGTCACAGCCTGACCTTTCCAGTGACGTATGGGGGGGTTAAACCCTTAGTTGCCAGGTCGCGACCGAGCACTAATTTGTGCCCGATCACGGCCTATTTCTGGTGGGGCCCGCCATCTTGGATGGCAGCCCCCACCTCTGGGTCACCCCCCGCTCAACTGACTCATCGCGCCCCTTTATCTCCTGATCGGTGGCAGCTAGGGGGTCATGTATGATATTGCTGGAAATGCCAGAGCATGGCCTTTCCAATGATATCAAACATGACCATGTTATAAGTAAAATAAAAGTTTAAAAAAAGTAAAAATAAAAATAATAAATTAACCCTTTAGCTGCTGAGGCGTTTCACGCCTCTGTGCTGAGGTCATTTTTACCGGTTTTGCTCATCATGTTTAAATGTGTTTTGAAGGCTTATTTTAGTATATGACCCAGACATATTATATATCGTTCTTTCCGTCAGACTCGGCAGATTCATAATATGTCATTATTATATGTATACGTCATGACCTGTCTGTATAACATTTAACCCCTAGCTGCCACGGATCTGGAGATAGGGGGTTCAGCTAGGGGTTAACTCCAGGACTGGCGTCATCGTGATCTGGCTCCCCAGGGGTTAATGACAGCCACCGTTTGGAAGGGCAGGCTGTGCCCTTCCAAGTGGTGCCTGTATTAACTCCCTGCTCCCCGGCGATCGGGAGGGAGAGAGGTCCGAAGGACCTCCCCCCCTCCCTTTCAGGCGCCTCTGCCGCACGTGCGGGGGGGCGCCTGAATTAGATGTCATCGCGTCGCCGCAATGACATCTAATGTCCCTGCCGGGGTCCCGGAGTGCTGGGCTGACATCCAAGATGTCAGTCCGCCCTGGGGGGGCGCAGCAATCTGCTGGAATCCAGCGGATTGCTGCCTCCTGTGCTCGGACGCGCTCAGCGCGTCCGTAGCACAGGAGAACCACTTGGCTGGATGCGTCCATAGCAGCCAAGTGGTTAAATAATAAAAAAATTAATACGTGTTTTTTTTTTTTAATGCAGCACTATTGTTCACATTTCAATTATAATGTGAACAATGATGCTTCACTAATGATTTTTTTTGGGGGTGGGTTTAGCAAAAATCACGCAATTTCTCCCCAAAAAAAAATGGGGGTTCCCCGTTCTATTTTTTTTTACAAATCTACCCCATAGCATATGACCGCAGAGCCTTGGATAATAAAATTTAAAAAAAAAACGCTTTACACACTGTGGAAGATTGAAATTTTATTGAAAATTCACATTTATTTACTTTTTTTTACATTTTTTGTTAAAGCATTTTGGCAGGGCATGACATATACTTATAATAATGATATATTATTAATCTGCTGCGTCTGCCGGAAAGAACGATATATAATTTGTCTGGGTGGTATAATAATACGTGACTTAAAAACGGTCAAAATGAGCTCAGCAAACTTCTACTTCCGAAACAGCGCTGAAGTTGTAAAATTACTCCCGTCCTTAAGGGGTTAAAGGGACAGTCTGACTTCAAGGAAGTTAGACCGCCCCAGGAGTCCATTCTGAGCGCATGGGGTTTCAACTTTTGCTGAAGAGACCCCATGACGTGTGGGGGACATCCTTCGTACACAGTGTGCGACCTGAGGATGCCCAGTTTAGCACCTTTTGGCATTATGCCCACAGGCTTAAAACTTTGAGGGCTCCTTCCAGAGCCCAAAAGCAAACGAAATTTGTTTGCAACTAGGGATGAGCCGAACACCCCCGTGTTCGTTTCACATTCGAACTCGAACAATTTCAAAAGTTCGAGTTCGAACACGAACCGAACTCAATGCATATTAATGGGACTCAAAAGTTCGGTTTTTAGAGTGCCCTGCAAGAGGGCATATATGCAAGATATTTGCCATAAAAGGTGTATGGGGGTCCGGGTAGTGCCCTGGGGGACAAGAAACAAGGAAAAAAAGTTTTAAAAAAAAGTTTTTAAAGGGACAGTGAGTTTTCCATTAAATAAGGGTTAAAAATAAAAATGAAAAATTCCTTCACATATCGTGCCTAGGAGGTCCCCATAACCTGCCCGTGAAGTGGTGGATTTGTAGGATGTATAGAAACATTTAAAAATAAAAAAATGACGTTTCAAATGACGGTAAACGGTTTTCCTTTAATCTATTCATAAACAACTGCTCGGGGCAGCAGTCTGTATTAAAAGAGGAGACCTTTTAGGACACGCAAAACAAGTTTAGTGATTTTTTGGCTAAATTATGGTGAAACCTATGCAGGCTTTAGATGAAAGTAACAATAGGTGCTTTAAAATTGGGCCTTTAGTGTCAGCAACAGTGCCGTCACACCGTTACCCCTCTGTGGTATTGTGGAAGAGTGCAGAGTTGGACCCTGCGTTCCAAAAAATTAAAATGATATAAATCTGGTACAGGCGTCAGTGCACCCAAATATTTTGCCTTTGATGGCAGCAAGTGCCTTCACACCGTAACCCTTTTGTGGTATTGTGGAAGAGTGCAGGGTTGGACCCTGCGGTCCAAAAAATTTAAATGATATAAATCTGGTAATATAGGCGTCAGTGTCAGTGCAGCCAAATATTGTGCCTTTGGTAGCAGCAAGTGCCTTCACACCGTAACCCTTTTGTGGTATTGTGGAAGAGTTTAGTGGTGGAGGTTTTGTGAATGCAGAAGACATCCCCGATCTATTCCGTTACGTCAGCATCAGGGGATTGATAGCTGCTGATCCAGGACTGATTCATTTTTATAAATATCAGCCGGTCTACAGAGTCGGTGGACAGACGCACTCTTTTGTCTGTGACAAGACCTCCAGCGGCACTGAACGTCCTTTCAGAAAGCACGCTGGATAAAGGGCAACCTAGTAGCTGCATAGCATATTGGCTAAGTTCTGGCCAGTGATCCAATCTCAACACCCAGTAAGCCAGTGGATCATCTGCTGGAAGGGTATCCAGGTCTGCACTTGCCCCTAGGTAGTCCTTCACCATATGGTGATGACGCTGGCAATGGGTGCCTACATTTGACGTCCCTGGGCGTCGTGGACTAAAAAAATGTAAAAAGCATCAGTCAAGCGGCCCTGGCCTTCACCACTAATCCTCGGATCATCCGCAGCCTCAGAAGCACCTGTGTCATCACTTGGTAACCTACCAGTGCCTGGAAAGGTATTACACAAGTGTTGCTTTAGAGCGTCCTCTAGTTTTTTCATCCTGTGCTCCCTCTGTGCGGGCAGGATGAGCTCTGCAACTTTACCCTTGTATTGTGGATCAAGAAGGCTTGCCAACCAGTAATGATCCCTCTCCTTGATAGCACGAATCCTGGGGTCCTTTACCAGGCTTTTCAGGATAAGGGAGCCCATGCAGCATAGGTTGGAGGTGGCATTAGCTTCCGAGTCTTCCTGGTCAATGAGGATGACCCTATCGTGCACTTCCTCCTCCCAGCCACATACTAGTCCTTGTGTTTCTGGGCACACAAAACCCTCCCTTGAGGAATCCCCACCTTCAATGCCCCCACTACTTAAATATTCCCCCTCCTCCTCCTGTCTGATCTGAGGAGGACCCGCTGGAATGCTGTCTGCGGAAAGACTGGGGCCTTCAGAGCTAGGAAAGGCCTCCTCTTCCTCCCGCTGCTCTGCCTCTAGAGCCACATCTATAATTCCCTGCAGAGGGTGCTCCAGCAGGAACACTAAAGGAATTGTGTCACTGATGCATGCACTGTCCCTGCTCACCATCCTCATTGCCTCCTCAAACGGTGACAGTACATTGCATGCATCCTTGATCATAAGCCACTGCGGGGGGGGGAAACGAGTTGACCTGAACCTGTCCTTGTGCCATACTCACACAGGTACTCGTTGATGGCCCTCTGCTGCTTGTGCAGATGCTGCAGCATTGCTAATGTCGAGTTCCACCTGGTAGGCATGTCACAGATCAGACGGTTTGTGGGAAGGTGGAATTCTCTTAGAATTTCTGCCAGGCGAAAACTTGCTGGGAATGACTGTCTGAAGTGGCTGCAGACTTTTCTGGCCTGGCTGAGAAGCTCTGCCAGCCCTGGGTACCGTGATAGGAAATGCTGTACCACCAGATTTAGGACGTGTGCTAGGCATGGTACGTGCGTCAACTTACCCAGGTGTAGGGCAGAGAGAAGGTTGCTGCCATTATCACAGACGACCATTCCCAGCTCAAGCTGGAGTGGTGTTAACCATCTCTGCACCTGTCCCTTCAGAGCTGACAGAATTTCTGGCCCGGTGTGACACCTGTCCCCTAAACAAACCAGCTCAAGCACAGTATGACATCTTTTTGCTTGAGCCATTGCGTAGCCCCTGTCACGTGTCGGTTTAACTGCCACTTCGCCAGAGACAGAGAAGGAGGACGAGGAGGAAGAGGGAGAGGTGGAGGTGGTGGAGCAGACAGACCTAATACAAGCAGCTTTCTGGAGGCGTGGTGGATAAACAAGCTCCAGCACAGAACCCCGTCTTGGATCCCTCCCAGCTGCAATCAGAGTTGCCCAGTGTGCCGTGAAGGAAATGTAACGGCCCTGTCCATGCTTGCTGGACCACGTGTCTAAAGTCACATGCACCTTGCTGCTGACTGCCTTTCCCAATGACTCGATAACATTGTCTTCCATGTGCTGGTATAGTGCTGGAATGGCCTTGCGTGAAAAGTAATGGCGTTTTGGAACCTGCCACTGTGGTACAGCACATTCAGCAAATTCACAGAAGGGAGCAGAGTCCACCAGCTGGAAAGGCAGCAGCTGTAATGCGAGTAATTTTGCTAAACTGGCATTTAGATGCTGTGCTTGGGGATGGATGGGACTATATTTTTTCTTACGCTGCAGCAGCTGGGGCAACGTAATCTGACAGCGTAAATCTTCAGCTGATGGCATGCTGTCACATTGTGAGGAAGGACCTGGTACATCCATCCATTGTAGCATCATCCCTGTCAGTGGAGGTTGGAGTCAATGACATGGCAGGACATATAGTGGGGGTAGAGATAGGTGAGGAGGACCTACGCAAAGTTTTGCGCCAACGGGATGCGTGGCAGGTGGCCATATGTCGCCTCAAGCACGTGGTACCCAAGCGTCCAGTGTCTTTCCCACGCTTGAGCCTCATCTGACACAGATTACAAATAGCAACGGTGCGGTCCGCTGCACATTTCTTAAAGAACTCCCAGACAGCACAGTTCCTGGATGTGTTCTTTGAGACAACAGCGCTCTGCACCTGAGCAGCTCTGACATCTAATGCCTTGGACTGGCTAGTGCTATGGTTGGTCATAGAGGATGTTGTGCCTAGTGTTTGTTGTGCCTCCTCCTCCTCCTCACTTAACTCCTCTGTTCGATCAGGCACCCAGGTGGAGTCAGTGACCTCATCATCATTGTCATCACCCCCTATCTCCTTGTCACTGGAGCCATTTTGGCAGTATGCTGCAGCTGCTGGGGCAACATGAGTGCCAGTTATTTGTGTGTCATCACTGGCACCCACTTCCTCTAGATTGATTATACTCCCTTCCTCAACCTCAGAGATTGAATCAGAGCACTGTACTTGCTGCACATCCTCAAGCAGCATGTCACTGTCATTGTAGTCAAACAATTCAGCTGACTCCTCCGTGTGTGATAGTGAGGCCATGGCAGGAGTAGCTGTGGACAGTGAGGCTGCTTTAGATGCTTTGGCAGCTGAGGTGGACTGTAAACCACTACAAGCCTGCCTGGCAGAGGACTGGGAGGATGAGGATGGCCTGGTTAGCCAATCCACCAAATCCTCTGTACGTTACTGCTGCTTAAGACGGCCAGCACCAGTTAGAAAGGACAAGCGTGCCCCTGCAGAGGATGCACCACTTTCACGACGACCAGAGGCACAGCCTCCCGACACAGAGGCTGCTTGTCTTCTTATCTGTGCCTGGGAGCGCCTGCCTGTCCTTTTTGGCCTTTCTGACATGGTGAGTGATATATAGATTAAAGATATACAGAACTCCGATTCAACTCTGGTATAAAAATTGGAGATATGCTGCAGAACTCTGATTCAACTCTGATATAAAGATTAAAGATTTCCAGAACTCTGATATAACTCAGTGAGACACCCTGATAGCTGGTAGCTAGTGACAAGACACAGATTACAATTCCCAGAAACCGCCTATAAATCAGTGAGACCCCCTGATAGGACCCCCTGATAGCTGGCAACAGTGACAAGACACAGATTACAATTTGCAGAAATCTGCTAGAAGTATATGGGACACCCTGATAGCTGGCAGTGAGAAGACACAGATTACAATTCCCAGAAACCTCCTATAAATCAGTGAGACCCCCTGATGGGTGGCAGTGAGAGCACACAGATTAGAACAATTCCCAGATATTTTGTAGAAATGAGACCCCCAAAATACTTGGTGGCAGTGAGAACACAAAGATTAGAACAATTCCCAGATATTTTGAATAAATGACTGACCCCCAAAATTACTGGTGGCAGTGAGAACACAAAGATTACAACAATTCCCAGATATTTTGTAGAAATGAAACCCCCAAAATACTTGGTGGCAGTGAGAACACAAACATTAGAACAATTCCCAGATATTTTGTATAAATGACTGACCCCCTAAACTGCTGGTGGCAGTGAGAACACACAGATTAGAACGATTTTCAGATATTTTGTAGAAATGAGACCCCACAAAATACTTGGTGGCAGTGAGAACACAAAGATTAGAACAATTCCCAGATATTTTGTAGAAATGAGACCTCCAAAATACTTGGTGGCAGTGAGAACACACAGATTAGAACAATTCATTTCCCAGATATTTTGTAGAAATGAGACCCCCCCCCAATAGCTGGTGGCAGACTGGCAGTGAGAACACACACTAACACAACAATCTCCTCTCAAAAAACACGTGCTGAAGCGCTGTGTGAAGCCTTATATAGTGTGCTGCGGCACTTAGCTCTGTGAGCCCATGATTGGGCAAAATTTGCCCAATCAGGACTCTGAGCCATGATTGACATAGTCTTGAACCTGTCTTGCACCTGACCTGTGGTCAGGTGCAAGGCTGTAGCCAATTACAAGCTTCAGGCCAGTGGAAAAGTGCATTGTGGTCCATTGTGGTGCATTGTGGGCGAACATGCGGCAATGTTCGTAGTTCGCGAACATGCGAACAGGCAATGTTCGAATCGAACTCTGAACCGATCGAACCGAACAGCTCATCCCTATTTGCAACAGGAGAGTTTCATTTTACATCATACAGCACAGCCCCAGATAGTGGTAACACGATCTCGGGCTGGTGTGTCTGCTACCGCTGATCGTGTATACACGGTAGTAGAGTGGTTAAAATCACATTTTGCAGCCAATCGGCAAGTTGAATCTATACAGCGGCACATTTGGCAGCAAGGTGATTCACTGCGCGCTGACCAAGAGCTAGTGTATGTGTGTTTTTATTCCTCTTGCAGGGGATTAAAATGCACCATACCTTGGGATATCCAGGTGAAAATGAAAGGTCTAACTGAAATATCCTTTAAACAGCCCACGTGGCCTGAGTGATGATGTGTTCTTAAACTGAGGAAGTTATTAAGTCATTGCAAAAGTGTCCAAGTGACTGCAACATGGGGCGGTAATGATGATGAAATGCTGTAGTGTTTGCAGTGCTTTTGCAGCAGAGAAAAATTCAGTCTTAGGGAGAAGTCCGCACTATAGGGGTTATACAATAACCTCTGAATTGGCCGGAAATTGCACCGAACCGGTTGTGGAGCTCTTTGATACGCTCATACACACTGCACATTACAGTGAGTTCTATTGCCGTGGAGCTTTGTGATGCGCTCATACACACTGCACATTATTGTGAGTTATATTGCTGTGGAGGTCTGTGATACACTCATACACACTGCACATTACTGTGAGTTATATTGCTGTGGAGCTCTGTGATACGCTCATACACAGCGCACATTACTGTGAGTTATATTGCTGTGGAGCTCTGTGATACGCTCATACACAGCGCACATTACTGTGAGTTATATTGCTGTGGAGCTCTGTGATACGCTCATATACAGCGCACATTACTGTGAGTTTTATTGCTGTGGAGCTCTGTGATACACTCATACACAGCGCACATTATAACTGTGAGTTTTATTGATGTGAAGCTGTTAGGTGTTGCTGTTGAGGGGGCAGCAGCATTTCATCCTCGGACCCAGGCAACACAATGCTGTGGCCTGGCCCTGGCTATATTCTTTGGCTGCATGTGAGCGTGCCCCATCTTTTCATTGGCTGCTCACTGCCTGGCACTTAATTATGCTTCATGGTGAGTGCTCCCACTTTTTGTCCTAGAAAAAATGCACTGTATATACACATACACACATAAGGGGTTATTCAAAGTGCACCGAGCTGGCCACGGAATTGCACTGCACAGTGACTTTCCCCGTACGGAGCAATTTTGTGGAAGCGACTATTCAGAAGCTGGCAATTCGCCAAATATTGGCGGATCGCCAGCAAAACACGGTGATCTTCAGCGGCAGTGAAATCCCCATTGAGAAGTAATGGTTAATCTATTCAGAGACACCAAACAGCACCGAAATGTAAGTGAAATGCCCTGATTTTCTTTTTTTTTCCATATAAAAGTTTTTATTGAGGTAAAGAACAAATGCCAGAAATAAAACACAAATATTAAGAGAAGAAAGGATCACGCAGGATCCTACACATAAAATAAGTCTAGCATCAGCATAAAGAGTGCTTGTAACAAATCGGTTGAACCAAACATTTTCATTCCAAACTAAAGTATAGTGAAATTTTAAAGCATAACAAAGGAGCACACAAAAAATATAAAAATAAATTAAAAAAGGAAAATAAGAGAAAAAAAAGAGAAAAAATATGCTCATTTTGGTCCAATATCAACAACAATTGTATCACCATCCTCATCAATTATATCAATTATGTCAATTATATCAATTCCCCAGAGGAAACAAAAATCTTCCAACCCTCCCACACACCTTGAAACAAGAATAGAGAGTTAGCGGCCCTGTGGTACATTTCCTCTAATGGTAAACATTTTCCAGCGATAACATGACTTCTCTCATAGAGGGACTGACTTTAGAGAGCCAGTGGCGAGCTAGGGTAGATTTGGCTACGCTAAGTATAATCGAGATTATACCTCTATGACGTAGTTGTATAGTAATCGGAAGCATATGCAATAGGTATTGTTTGGGGCATAAAGGCAGAGACAGGCCGGTACAGTGAGAGATCAATCGACAAATTTTATCCCAAAAGGTAGCAAGGAGCGGGCATTGCCAAAAGATGTGAAGAATAGATCCGACACTGGTACCACAGCGCCAACACATACCAGAGTTTCCGGGGATGTGAGCCAAACGATTCGGGGTCAGATACCATCTATATAAAAGTTTAAGGTGTGATTCCCGTAAGTTAGTGCTCCTAGTGTATTTATATACAGTTTCAGTGGCATAGAACCAGTCGTCCTTGGAAGAGTTGAGTGACAGATCTTTGTCCCATCTGGTCATATAAGGCAGTTTCTTATTAGGGTTCACATTTAACAGACTGTCATAACACAAAGACAAGGGTTTTTTCATAAATTTTTTACCTAAGCACAATCTATGAAAGGCCGTAATGTCCGTCGTTGCAAAGGAGGAGAGACCACGTTGAGTCAGTGCATGTTTTACTCTAAGGTAAGTGAAACAGTCGCTAGCGGGGAGGGCAAATTCTCGTGTTAGGTCCGGAAAGGTTTTCATTGAGGAGGCCATGAAAAGCTGATTAATATGAGTAAGACCTAATTGGAACCAATGGTCAAGATTCAGGTCCTGGATCGTGCGGCATAGGAAGCGCAGCGGGGCCAAGCTTAGCAACGGGAAGGGTAGTAAAAGTGGTCTACCCCATTGGCGCCACGACATAAGGGAAAGGGAAGTGGAAGGTAGAATACCTTCTAATTTACGAAGTGGAAGCGTCACAAACCGCAGTAGGTCATGAACTCGAAAAGGGGCAATATAAGCATTCTCCATCCGTAGCCATCGAGGAGTTTCTCGCTGGGACATAGAGGACAGCAGCTGAGCCAGTAAAGCCGCCTTATAATACACAGTAATATTTATAAAGCCTAAGCCCCCCCTGTGCCTAGTCGCGGTAAGTGTGGAAGCTGAAATGCGCGGAGGCTTCCCTTCCAGATGTGTGCTTGAAGCATTTTTTGCATGCGAAGCAACATATGGGCTGGGATAAAAAACAGAATATTCCTGAAAAAATAGAGAATCTGGGGTAAAATACACATTTTCAGAGCCGCCATGCGTCCCATCCAAGAGACCTCCAGGCCAAGCCAGGAGGCCAGTTGGGAGGAGATAGAGGTCATTATGGGGTTATAATTGAGTTTAAGGATAGAGCTCCTGGATTTGGTGAGAGAGATACCTACAGTAAGTATTTTAAAGAGGTCGTCCTCCAGTCGAAGGGGTACGAGGCACGTAAGGTGGAAAGCGAGGAATTATCAACATGCAAGGATAATGCTTGTGTCTTGCCCACATTGTTTTTTATAATAGGAGACCAGGCCATAGGAGGTAAGCTGGCGAATTAGGGATGGCAAAGAGTTTCAGGGGAAGTAAGAAAAACTAAAATATCATCAGCAAACATAGCTAATTTATGGACTCCATCTGGGGTAGAGATGCCAGAGATAGAAGGATCCGCCTAATCCGCGAGGCCAAAGGCACCAGAGGCAGAACAAAGATTAGTGGGGAGAGGGGACATCCCTGACTGGTACCGTTAGTAATGGAGAATGAGGAGGAGAGAAACCCAGATGCCAGGACTTTTGCTGTCGGGAAGGAATATAGACTCATGATACTATTAATAAATAGAGCAGGGAAGCCAAAAGACTCCAATGCCTTACGCATATAGCCCCAATGAAATGCCCTGATTTTCAGTGGTTTCATTCGACAGGTTTAATCAGACGAATCCCATAGGTTTCAATGTAAAAAATATTCCTGTTTTTCTTAAATATTTATTCAACCATTTATTCTTTTCATTTGCAGCAAAAAGTCTCTTTATCTATTTTTTAGGATTTTTTTAGAATGCAGGGTTGTTTCTGTAACAGTCCTTTTTATTATTATTCATAGGACCTTATATGTTAATATGTTATTTTCATACAGTAGGACTCTTTCTTAAAACGCCTTTTAAAAGTTGCGGTGTGTGTGTGTGTGTTATTTTTTTTTTTTAACCCCTGGCTGGCTTTTTTCAGATCGATTCGGCGGTCTGTTCAGTGGATCGTCGGATGCTTTTAACGATTTTTCGGAGGTTATTGGATCGATCCGGCATTTTTTTCAAATCGATTCAGCAGTTTTTCTAATCGTTCCGCGGTTTTGCATCGGTTTTCTGATTTAATTCAGCTGTTATGCGGCGGTTTAAAAATGTGTTTGGCGGGTCGATCCGCTGCACTTCAGCCCCAGTGCTAATTGGAACCAATGGTCAAGATTCAGGTCCTGGATCGTGCAGCATAGGAAGCGCAGCGGGGCCAAGCTTAGCAACGGGAAGGGTAGTAAAAGTGGTCTACCCCATTGGCGCCACGACATAAGGGAAAGGGAAGTGGAAGGTAGAATACCTTCTAATTTACGAAGTGGAAGCGTCACAAACCGCAGTAGGTCATGAACTCGAAAAGGGGCAATATAAGCATTCTCCATCCGTAGCCATCGAGGAGTTTCTCGCTGGGACATAGAGGACAGCAGCTGAGCCAGTAAAGCCGCCTTATAATACACAGTAATATTTATAAAGCCTAAGCCCCCCCTGTGCCTAGTCGCGGTAAGTGTGGAAGCTGAAATGCGCGGAGGCTTCCCTTCCAGATGTGTGCTTGAAGCATTTTTTGCATGCGAAGCAACATATGGGCTGGGATAAAAAACAGAATATTCCTGAAAAAATAGAGAATCTGGGGTAAAATACACATTTTCAGAGCCGCCATGCGTCCCATCCAAGAGACCTCCAGGCCAAGCCAGGAGGCCAGTTGGGAGGAGATAGAGGTCATTATGGGGTTATAATTGAGTTTAAGGATAGAGCTCCTGGATTTGGTGAGAGAGATACCTACAGTAAGTATTTTAAAGAGGTCGTCCTCCAGTCGAAGGGGTACGAGGCACGTAAGGTGGAAAGCGAGGAATTATCAACATGCAAGGGTAATGCTTGTGTCTTGCTCACATTGTTTTTATAATAGGAGACCAGGCCATAGGAGGTAAGCTGGCGAATTAGGGATGGCAAAGAGGTTTCAGGGGAAGTAAGAAAAACTAAAATATCATCAGCAAACATAGCTAATTTATGGACTCCATCTGGGGTAGAGATGCCAGAGATAGAAGGATCCCGCCTAATCCGCGAGGCCAAAGGCACCAGAGGCAGAACAAAGATTAGTGGGGAGAGGGGACATCCCTGACTGGTACCGTTAGTAATGGAGAATGAGGAGGAGAGAAACCCAGATGCCAGGACTTTTGCTGTCGGGAAGGAATATAGACTCATGATACTATTAATAAATAGAGCAGGGAAGCCAAAAGACTCCAATGCCTTACGCATATAGCCCCAATGAAATGCCCTGATTTTCAGTGGTTTCATTCGACAGGTTTAATCAGACGAATCCCATAGGTTTCAATGTAAAAAATATTCCTGTTTTTCTTAAATATTTATTCAACAATTTATTCTTTTCATTTGCAGCAAAAAGTCTCTTTATCTATTTTTTAGGATTTTTTTAGAATGCAGGGTTGTTTCTGTAACAGTCCTTTTTATTATTATTCATAGGACCTTATATGTTAATATGTTATTTTCATACAGTAGTACTCTTTCTTAAAACGCCTTTTAAAAGTTGCGGTGTGTGTGTGTATGTGTTATTTTTTTTTTTAACCCCTGGCTGGCTTTTTTCAGATCGATTCGGCGGTCTGTTCAGTGGATCGTCGGATGCATTCAACGATTTTTCGGAGGTTATTGGATCGATCCGGCATTTTTTTCAAATCGATTCAGCAGTTTTTCTAATCGTTCCGCGGTTTTGCATCGGTTTTCTGATTTAATTCAGCTGTTATGCGGCGGTTTAAAAATGTGTTTGGCGGGTCGATCTGCTGCACTTCAGCCCCAGTGCTCACTGATTTTGCATTTTTTGGCTCCTTACTCTATGTTAATTGGTCCTATACTCTGTATAGGAGCCGTTAATAATGGCTCAGATCGAGAAGAGTGAGCTATTCCAGTGAAAAATCACGTAACACGTCAAAATAGGTAGACTAATAAAAACTATATTTATCCTTGACTCCGCAGTGCAGAGGATATCATGACACGCCAGATCCTCTTCCAGTGAGCACTGGTAGACTGGGAGCAAGTCTTTCCTAGAGTACCTCCACGGCCTCAGAGTGACCTTTCTTGTGCATAGGTCTTGGAAGGGCCACACGTGGCTCCATGAAGTCCCATGTATGCCACAAGCCTTTACCAGTGGTAGTATCTTGTAGCGGCTCCCAAATATTTTGACTTGAGAATCACAAATAGGGGATTGGGCGAACAGAATCAGTAACAGGGAGGTGCTATCAGCTTGTGTCGATAATTCTCTTTAGCACCTCCCTGTTACCGGCAAGTCGGCAACATTGGAATATGAAGCTGTAGTCTTGTAGGAAGAGAATGGCATCACATACAATCACAAAGTGTGAGATCTGTTTTTGCATTGTAGTTAAATCTCACAGATTACATGGCCATCAGTGAAAATAACATTATCTCAAATCCTGAAACATTTCCACTGGTGGGAGAGATTGACTTAAATGGGATCATGAGGCCGCGTGTACCAAATCACGTGCCTGTAGCATCCTGTGTTGATGGCAGGAAATTCTTATGGCGACAATGTAGTGGGTTTTTCTTATTTTTATATAAATATATATTCAACATTTCTTCTTTTAACCCCTTCACTGCGCAAGACGTGTGGGGAACGTCATGGGGATCTCCAGCTGTATGCGGAGGACGTTCCCCACATGCCTTCCGCTACCCGGGAGCACCCGAGATACTCACCTCTCTCCTTCGGGGTCCCACGGCGTTCTGACTGCCTGGAAGTCAGACACTGCTTTTGGGACCCCTCCGGACGCGATGATGTGATTTTCAGTCGGCCACCCGGCAAAGCTGGGAGATCACCTGAAAGAAGGGGGGTCCTTTCGGATCCCTCTCCTTCCTGATTGGGAGGAGGTACCGGGCAAAGGCAGGCACCGCTGAAAAGGGGAGAATCTTCCCATTCAAGCGATGCCTGACTTTAACCCCTGAGGTGCCGGTCTGCGATCCAGCGCCGGATCCCTGCCCAGTTCCGGTGGGGGCCATCATCTTTGATGGCAGCTCCACCTCCGGGGTCCCCCCTCTTCTCCTGATGTCATCGTGCATGGCGCGATGACGTCAGTTAGCTAGGAAACCTCTAACTGCCCTGGGATTTCACAAGGAAATCCTATGGTGTAGATAGAGGGTTTCTTTGAATCCCCATATCTCCCGAGCGGTGGCAGCTAGGTGGGTCATGTTTGGTATCATTGGAAAGGCCAGAGCAATGATACCAAACATGACCGTGTGCAATGTAATTAAAAAAATTGAAATTTATTTATTTATTTGCAAAGGATTTTAGCAGGAAGGATACATTGAGATTTCTCTCGTTTTCAAGTGTGTCCTGGGTTCAAGAACATTGAATTATTATTATTATTGAATTATTAATTGAAATATATATATGTATAAAAATTATAATAAAAAAACGTGTTTTTTTTGTGTGTGTGATTTTTTTATTAACGCAGCAATACTGTTCCCACTTCAATTATAATGTGAACAATGCTGCTGCACAAACACATTTTATTTTTTGGATTTTGGCTAAAAATCTGGTAATTTCCTAAGATAAAAAAGTAACGAGTTCCCATTTCAAATTTTTTTAACAAATTCACCCCATAGAAAATATAAACGCAAAGGCTCAGATGATAAAATTTGAAAAACAATCACTTTACACGATGTAGATGATTGAAAATGTAATTATTTTTTTTAATCAAATATTTCTTTTATTCAATGAGTTTAAACATACACATGACCAAAAGGAACAGCATACAGTAAATACAGATTCAGAAGACGGAATGGAGAAGATAAGTCATTCCTGGGAGTCGTACATACAGTATAATGCCAGCATATAAGAACCACAGGGTCCCAGGTCACGATTCCCTAATGCATAGGGGGCTTAGAAGAAAGATATTGTACAAAGCATGCTCTCCATCCGTGATCATAATTAGCCGCTCAGCACTACAGGGAACAGAATAACAAACAAAGGACACAATGGGACAAGACGACGAGCAAAACGAAACAAAGGACAGGATTCAACATTTTGGACAGAAGAAAATTCAAATTTTATTGCATTTTTTGTTACAATATTCAGGCAGGGCATGACGTATCCATATAATAATGATATATTATGAATCTGCCAGGTCTGCCGAAAAAAAAGGATATATAATATGTCTGAGGCCGGGTGCACACTAGCGTTTTCTTTAAAGGACGCACTTTATGACGGAAGAGATTGGTAGACGCCAGACGATGCATTAATTTTGACGCACGTCGTAAAAACAGAATTTGAGTTGAATGAGAAAAAAAAAGCTGGGCTGGAAGACATTTGACGTTCGGCACGCGGCCAACGTTGTCTATATGGCGTCAATTTTGGTGCGCAAATCCGACGCGCAAATTCGTGCGCAAATGAACGTTGCGTGCAGGAATCGGTGGGCAGACTGTTTTTTCACAGGATTCAGCCAATCAGAATTAAGAACCACCATTTTCTAAAGTTAGGTTGTTGCGCCTGTCAAAGTCAATCTGCGTATATATGTGCTGCAGCAAAAAACTTTTTTGACAAATTATTCATTTTTTTTGTCTGGGTATGTGTAGAATGTGTAACTGTACTGTGCTGTATTTTTTTTATTGCTGAGCTATTTCGTTTTGGCCACAACTATCTTATTTGCAGTTAACACCAAGTTTTCAAAGACGTTACGAAAATTCGCGCAAACGTCGCTCGTACGACTTTGCGCGAAGATTGTAATACCATCCGCACTAACGCATTTGCGCTCACAATGTTAAGTATAGGATGCGCGCACGAACTTGCGCTCGCGCTGGGTTCGCGCAGGGTCAATCGCGGTAGACGATAACGCGCATCGTTTGCTCGAACGTCGAAATACAACGTTCTGCGCAAATGGTTTTGTCCTCGCGTAAATGTGCATTTGCGCACACGCAAATGCGCTGCGCGAAGCGTGTAATAGGGGCCTTAGTGTTTCCATGACGGACTTCTTCAGCGCGCATTATGCGTTGCGCGCATACTACGTGTGCTCTTCTCTATCCGCGTAATTATATGCTACAACGGACATCATAAAGAGCATCATAACGCGCGCTAGTGCGCAGAAGAAAACGCTAGTGTGCACCCGGCTGAGTCGTATAATAAAACGTGACTTCAAATCGCGTTTAAACATGATGAACAAAAGCGGTAAAAATGAGCTCAGCACACAGAGGTGAAATGACTCAGCAGCGATGGGGTTCAAGTGGAACTTTTAATCTTAACTGTTTGCTAGCATTTTAGGAATGCAGAGGGACGGGTATGGGCGCATTTAAAGAAATTTTGCTGATGTGAGAAAAAGCGTATGATTACGTACAAGCTGCCAAATGTAAAGCCTCAGGTGTTGCGACGACTCTGTCATTAAGTACCTTATTTGGCATGATTTGGAATTCTCAGTGAAGTTGTTATGTTTTTAAAAAGATCTCTGCAGCTCTTAATTCGATTTTTTTTTTTTCCCATGAAAACATTGAGTTGCCCACCGACGACCAACCGCACAGCTGAAAACATTATTACATATTCAAATCGCACGGCACATTTATTCTTACTAGTGGTGTGAAATAAATTTAGAGGATCAGTGGCGCTTAGAAGGGGGGAAAAGAGGAGGCGAAACAATAAAGCTCGGTCGCTAGAACGCCTAAAATGGTAGATCCCAAACTATACCATAAATAGAATCAAGCAGAAAAAAGAGTGGTGCAGCGCTCGTATGGGTAACCCACCTCCAAGGTGAGTTATATTGCAAAGCGGTGAGACTCACTTTCTTCTTTTTTATAAAGTAGGATGAGATTTCCCTTTGGATGTGTTGTCGTACGTCATAAAACAAAGGGATGGTTTTGCATCAATATCATGAAAAAAAGAAAAAACGGCATCTCATAGTGTAAATCAGTAGATATAAGCAGATGGTATTTTTATATCGTATAATGTACCACTCACATTTGGAAGAGCGTTACACGCTCAGTGGTTTCAGCGTGCGGGTGATTTTAGGGCATACCCGTCTGCCACAACCTCATCGAAATCTTGGTGTGTCTCCATTTCTCGAAAGAACAGAAAGAATACGGGATAGTGCAAAACCATTTGTGCATACAGTAACCTCACTGGAGCCTATGACTCCAAGTATATTTGCTCATACTTGGAGTCTGGTCATAAGCTCCAGTGGGGTGAGTGCGAATTCTATCTTCATCATCTGCTTTAACTTTATGCACAAACGGTTTTGCACTATCCCGTATTATTTCTGTTCTTTCGAGAAACGGAGACACGCCAAGATATAACTGTTTGCTAGCATTTTAGGAATACAGAGGGGCGGGTATGGGCGCTTTTAAAGAAATTTTGCTGATGTGAGAACAAGCGTATGATGATTACGTACAAGCTGCCAAATGTTAAGTGTCAGGTGTTGCAGAGACTCTGTCATTAAGTACCTTGTTTGGCATGATTTGAATCATATCTTTTTGGAATTCACAGTGAAGCTGTTATGTTTTTGAAAAGATCTCTGCAGCTCTTAATTCGATTTCCCCCCCCCCCATGAAAACATTGAGTTGCCCACCGACGACCAACAGCACAGCTGAAAACATTAGTATATATATAAAGATCAAACTGCACATTTATTCTTACCAGAGGTGTGGACTTGAGTCGCATGACTTGGACTTGACTTGGATTCAAGTCACAAATTTGATGACTTGTGACTCGACTTATATTCAAAGAAGACTTGTGTCTTGACTTAGACTTTGACAGCAATAAGTCGAGACTTGACTTGGACTTGAGCCCTATGACTTGGAAAGTCGTTGTAGCTTCTAAAACCAGCCGTGGAGGCATCATTCTATGACCCCATCATGTACAGATGTCTGACAGACTTTTGGCCAATTTAGGGCCCTATTCCCTTCTTTGTGCTAACAGGGAAAGTCTGAGCCTGCAGTTTTCCCAGTAGGGTCCCCATGTTATAGTGATATTCTGGGGAAGGCGCTAACTCAGCACCTCACTGGGATACACGAAGTAGTGCTTCCGCGTTGCTGCAAGTATCACCTCTTGGAGTTTATAGAACTCCACGGAGGAATGCGCTTCCAGGCCGCAAAGCCCTGCGTGATCTCGCTCTCACAAGATCGCGCAGTGCCGCAAGAGTGATCGCGGAGGGAGACTGGGAACTATTTCTACCCAGTCTCATTCTGCTCCCAGCGACAGAAAGCGGCTGATTAGGCCACTGTTCTTTCACGTCCCACCCGTCCTGGGTCCCCGGCAGTCAGCAACACCTTCCTCGCTGCTCGATGGCCGGCCACCGAATGAAATAAGGGCTGATCGTGCTCACAGGATGAGAATGCCGGCGGGGCGCAATGTGATGACGTGGCGCCTGTCGAGTTTAAATGCAGACGCCTTAGCCCTGGTTCCTCACCCTGACGTGGTTCTCACTCCTCTCTGTGCTTGTCATTATTTCTGATTGATTATCTGTGTACCAACTTGGCTTGTCTATCGTTACTTTTGGCTGCTGACTCGGGACTTGTCTGTCTTGACTCGGGACTTGTCTGTCTTGACTCGGGACTTGTCTGTCTTGACGCAGGACTTTTCTGTCTGGACGCGGGACTTGTCTGTCTTGGCTTTGGATTTTTATACAAAGACTTGAGACTTACTTGTGACTTGCAAAACAATGACTTGGTTCCACCTCTGATTCTTACTTTGGAATTGTAATTTTATTGCATTCCACAGCTCAACACATAAACCAGTATTTTCCCAAAACACTCTTAGAACTTAAGAAAAAAACATTGACAGTGCTCCATGGGTTTAACTGTAATCATAATCAAGCTTTCGAGAGTATAAGTCTCTTCTTCAGGTCTGGAAGCTATATGTTTCTTTAGCAATAAGTCTTTTTAAGGCAGAGTTAATAGACGAGACACATTGTCACAGTGAATCACAACGCTGGGATTTTCTCCAAGTAATTGCTTTGTGGAAATATGATCCCGATCAATAATCTTATAGACAGATGTCTCTTGAATCACCTGACACAACTCGAACATGCTGAGTAGAATGGGAGGCTGGTGGAGTTATTCATGTTCACGTTGTACAGTGCACTAATAATAAACTGTATGAGATTTAGTACATGCACGTTCCGGTCTGTCCTTGGGTCCCCTCAATCGCCCTCAGGTGCATCCAGGGGTGAATACTATGGACGTTTGGTTAATTGTATGAGTAGTTTGCATTTGTTGGTAAGGTGAGGTCCTAATGAAACCATAAGCCGCTCCTCTGAGCAACTACATGCTCTCTTGCTGCTTCCTAGCTAATAGGGATGGGCTGCCGGTTCGATTCGAACATCGGCCGTTTGAGTGTTCGGCGAACACCGAACAATATGGGATGTTCGTGGTCTGTTCGACGCGGACATTCCATAATACAAAATGACTGCAAAATGCATTCACAGTTCTCCTAAATGTACCAGCAGCTGCCGGTACATTTAGGAGACCTGTGGCTGCAGCCCCCCCGGCCCCCGTACCTTCGGCCCTCCTGTTCCATCTGCTCCTCAGTCTGGTCGCCGCTCCTCTGCCCCACGCCTCGTCTTCATGCTGAGCTGATTGGGCAAAGTCCTGCGCCTGATCTGGACTTTGTCCAATCAGGGCTCTAATTCAATATTGAGCCCTGATTGGGCAAAGTCCAGGTCAGGTGCAGGACTTTGACCAATCAGGGCTCAGTATTGAATTAGAGCCATGATTGGGCAAAGTCCAGGTCAGGCGCAGGACTTTGCCCAATCAGAGCTCAGCATGAAGACGAGGCGTGGGGCAGAGGAGCCGTGGCCGGACGGAGGAGCAGACGGACCGGAGGAACAGGAGGCCGGGACAGCAGCTGGACAGGTGAGGTACGGGGGGCCAGGGGGCTGCAGCCACAGGTTTTCTAAATGTACCGGCAGCTGCCGGTACATTTAGGAGAACTGTGAGCACATTTTGCATGTTCGACCCCCATTGGTTTACATTGTGTTCGAGTTCATATTCGAACATTTGGGCTGTTCTAATGTTCGAATACGAACCGAACACAGGGGTGTTCGGCCCATCACTACTAGCTAAGAGGCAGAATGGTGGGTTTTATTTAAACCCTCACCAAATACTCACTTTGGGGTTAAAAACAAAAACATGGAAAAAGGAACACTTGCAAAAATTACCTAACTGGTGTTACACCAAAATATACATACATTCAGAACAAGTGCCGTGGTGCCCATGGCCGCCAGGCTGGCTGCAACCATAGTTGCCACCGCTTTTTCTGGTCAGTTTGCACTTGTGTTGGTTTAACTCAGTTTGTGTCAGTATTCGGAAGTGAATACCGACTCGCAAAGTCTTGTTCTAGAGGGATACTACCATTCAGGTCTTTCTTTTCTTTCTTTCTTTCTTTCCTTTCTTACTTTTCTTTCTTTCTTTCCCCTTTTTTCTTTCTTTCCTTTTTTCCTTCTTTCTTTCCTTATCTCTTTCTTACCTTTCTTTCTCCACTTCCCTATTTCTTTTAGGGTAAAAAAGGGAAGTCTGTGTCCCTTTAATATTGTGGCCAACTGGGAACCGTGCATGTTTGGGTTACATGATGCAGCAGTCTACCCTGGCAGTAAAAAGATCATGTTATACTGCAGCTGACGAGCAACAGGGAGGATTTCTTCAGCTATAATAAATATCAAAATATCATACCATGGAAAAAATGAAAACATACTACACTTTAATAGCACATGCACTGCGTGGAGGGCCAGGGGATCTCTGAACACCCTGGCAGCTCCAGTAAAGCCATGTAATAATCTACCTTTCCTGTTAATGATCACACAAAGCCGAGGCACGTCAGCCTTAGAGGTGAATGACCAGGAAACATTACACCACTATCTAAAGGCTATTTATAGAAGGTGAAACCCAAGCTAATACGTGTTGTTTACTACCTGAAAAGAAAGTGCGCTCATTAAATCATCACTCTCTCATATTTTGAGTCTCAGTGACTAAAATAAGAGAAAGAGAGAGAAGGAAAGAAAGAAAGAAAGAAAGAAAGAAAGAAAGAAAGAAAGAAAGAAAGAAAGAAAGAAAGAAAGAAAGAAAGAAAGAGAAATAAATTATTATTTAAAAAATATTTTTAAGATATCCTGGACTAATGACCATTGGATCAGAATATTTCAAAATTCAAAATTTTCGAAATAATTGGAACCAGCCGATTCAGAATATTGGAAGGTTCTGATATTTCCGTGGCAGTCCTATTTGGAATATCTGAAGCATCTGATACATGTTGGCCATTTCCGTTAATCATTACCGTGCTATGATTAGGGCTGCAGTAACTGTTTCCACTTGCTTTATGATTAAAGATAGGGGCGGGGTTAGTGTTAGGGTTACTGTTAGAATTAGGGTTGCTGTTAAGATGAGGTTTCTGCTTGTTTAATAATTAAGGTTAGGGTTACAGTTAGGGTTGCAATTTGTGCTTGCTTTTTGATTAGGGTTAGGGTTACAGTTAGGGTTACAGTCTGTTTTTTTTATTAGGGTTAGGGTTACAGTTAGGGTTACAGTCTGTTATGTTTTTTTGATAAGGGTTAAGGATACCATAAGGGTTGCAGTTTCTGCTTGCTTTTTGATTAGAGTTAGGGTTACAGTCTCTGTTATTTGATTAGGGTTAAGGTCACAGTTAGGGTTACAGTCTCTGTTTTTTGATTAGGGTTAAGGTTACCATAAGGGTTGCAGTTTCTGCTTGCTTTTTGATTAGGGATAGGGTTACAGTTTCTGTTCTTTTTGATTAGAATTAGGGTTACATTAAGGGTTAGGGTTGCAGTTATGGTTAGGTTTATAATTTCTGCTTAATTTTTTATTAGGATTAGGGTTACAGTTAGGATTACAGTTAGGGTTGCAGTTTATGGGGGGTTAGATCCAAATGACTATTTCTATTCAGATTGGCTCGGGTCAATTCTGATTTTATTTTTTTGGCATACAATTCAGTTCGAACATTGGCAATTTGGAATTCGAATTACCTATAATTCAGTCTATTTCAAAATCAGTCCGAACCTAATCTCACACATCTACTTAGCAGATCCCTGGTGCTGAGGGGTCGGAATCACTGCTATTTATATATTATTGATGACTGGTTAATCTTGCAGATTTCTACTCCGCTAAACCCAGCCATTCGCCAAATGCGACAGTGACACCAGGATTTATTGGCAGAGGGTATAGGCCGCAGCTTTATTTAGTTAAGGCTAGCATAGAATTTTATTAAGTCTTTTCAACATTAAATTGATAGCAGTTGGCAGTGAGGAGCGGATATTGGCAAGCAGGCACTTACCATCATTACAGCTTTAATTAAGAGCTCTTCACCCAGCTTTAGCGTTCAGCCTTCGTCAAGGATCATCTCTCACGAAGCACCCATGTCACTTTCCCTACCAGAACTCGGTACATGATCCTCGTACGCAGCACAACTATCCTTTCCCTCCGATTCTTCGGATTGGTTGGTAAGCGGCTAAACCCTATTGTCACGTTCCCTACCAGAGCAGCACAACTATCCTCTCCCTCCGATCCTTAGAAGTGGTCGGTAATTGTTTTAGCCCTATGCTGGTAACCGAACAGAATCCACAAATAAGGATAGATAAAGGAACGAAGCCAGGGGTCAATATTCCAGAGAGCGTCAGTAAACCTGGAGATGCCGCGTCAGCGCACCTGGCAACTGCCCCCAGCGTCACACGTGGCCGCCGCGGTTCCCTTCAACACTCGGCGCCCGGCCAGCGAGCAGCGAGGACGATGCTGCCAGACGTCTGGGGACACCAGCACGGTGCGTGACAACCCACCAATAGTTAGTAGGGATGTGGAATTTGTTTAGTTCCGAATTAAATTTCGTACGAAATTTACCATTTTCTTATTTTCGGGAGCATTTTCAAAACGTAATATCGGCCGTCCGAAATCCAAATCAACACAAACAAAATCATTTCGGTATGGAGCGCGAAACGAAAAAAAGAAACGGAATTAAAATGGTACAAAATGCTCAAAAAAACGGAACAAAACAATCAAAACGAATAAATTTCGTAACGATCTGAAATGAAGAAAATGGAACCAAATGAAATGATCTGAAATTAAAAAAGAGCAAAATGATTTAAAATAAAAGAAAATCCGGAACCAAATTATCTGAAACGAAAAAAATACAGCCGGTATACTACAATAAAAATACCAGCCGCTACCAAAATAATCTCATAGGTTTCAATTTTAAAAAAAATCCACGTGTTTATTAAATATTTCTTAAACCGTTTATTATTTTCAAATGCCGCAATAAGCTATTTTGTTTATTTATTTTTTAGGATATTTCTTGTCATTTTTCGGGAATACCACAATAAAAATACCAGCCGCTACCAAAATAATCTCATAGGTTTCAATTTTAAAGAAAATTCACGTGTTTATTAAATATTTCTTAAACCGTTTATTATTTTCAAATGCCGCAATAAGCTATTTTGTTTATTTGTTTTTTAGGATTTCTTTTGTCATTTTTCAGGAATTTTTGGGTGAAAGTTTAGGTTTCCTAACTTATTTTAACCCCTTCCCTGCGGAGGTCGTGTGGGGAACGTCCTCATTGACTCCCACTATATGCGGAGGACGTTCCCCACACGTCATCCGCTAGCAGGAGCTGTCCACTCAGGAGAGAGATATTATTAAAACTATAGCTTCTTTTAAATGAACATAGTACAATATTTACGGTGCATAGAGGACGTGAAGTCTGGCAGTGGGGAGAGGGAAAGCTTTATCTGAAAGAAGCTGAAGAAGCTGGAGGAACAAAGCAGGAACATTAGGAAGTTTCCCTGTTTTCAGTCGGAATGCTGCTATGGAACCAAGTCGGATTCAATTTAAATCGAGGGGTCTGATCCAAATTGAAATCCCTAGGATTTCCTGTGTGATATTATCTTGTCAGCTTCCCACGTGTTGGAGTTCTTTGTGAAGAACTTACTTCCTCTTCTTTGAACGGTGGAGACAAGGGATGAGGATATTCTTTCTGTTTATGACTGGAAAATGCCTGGTCATCACAGAAACATGCTTGATTTTCAAAGAACTGGTGGGTCATGGAACAAATTTGCCACAGCTGGATCCTCCTTATTGGCTTATTTGTCAGCTGTAATAATTTCTTCATTAAACCACCTTGGCCCACGCATGATGAGCTATAGGAAACAAAGTGAAGGTGAATATGGAGAGAATCCCCACCACACACTCACAAATCGCAATGACGTATGACGAATGGCTGGTATCCTAAAAAAATACAATGACAGGAATACAAACATAGTATACTGCTGTATAATCAAGTAACTTAACCTAAGAGAGGGCGCTGGGGTCACTCACTGCTGTACAGGGATAAGATTCAGGGGGTTATAATAATGACTGTAAATCCCTGTACAGTACAGAGGAGATATGATAGAAACATTTAAATACGTAAAGGGAATCCACAAGGTAGAGGAAGGGAGTTTATTTAAAAGGAAACAAAGTAGCAAAACAAGAGGACATAGTCTTAGATTAGAGGGGCAAAGGTTTAAAAGTAACATCAGAAAGCATTATTTTACTGAGAGGGTGGTGGATACATGGAACAGTCTTCCAGTTGAAGTGGTAGAGGCCAAAACAGTAATTGAATTTAAGCAGGCATGGGATAGGCATAAGGCTATCCTAAACAAAAGATAAATCCAGGTAAAGTATCCATGTAATTGGGCAGACTAGATGGGCCGAAAGGTTCTTATCATCCTTGTATACATACAGATACAAGGTGTTGTTCTTATTATCCTTGTATACATACAGATACAAGGTGTTGCTGTAATTTCCATACACAGGCATTATGTTCTTATCATCCTTGTATACATACAGATACAAGGTGTTGTTGTAATTGCCATACACAGGCATTATGCAGCACATACAGATACAAGGTGTTGCTGTAATTTCCATACACAGGCATTATGTACCACATACAGATACAAGGTGTTGCTGTAATTGCCATACACAGGCATTATGCAGCACATACAGATACAAGGTGTTGCTGTAATTGCCATACACAGGCATTATGCAGCACATACAGATACAAGGTGTTGCTGTAATTTCTATACACAGGCATTATGGACCACATACAGATACAAGGTGTTGCTGTAATTGCCATACACAGGCATTATGCAGCACATACAGATACAAGGTGTTGCTGTAATTGCCATACACAGGCATTATGCAGCACATACAGATTCAAGGTGTTACTGTAATCACCATACACAGGCATTATGCAGCACATACAGATACAAGGTGTTGCTGTAATTGCCATACACAGCATTATGCAGCACATACAGATACAAGGTGTTGCTGTAATTTCCATACACAGGCATTATACAGCACATACAGATACAAAGGTGTTTCTGTAATTTCCATACACAGGCATTATGCAGCAGATACAGATACAAGGTGTTGCTGTAATTGCCATACACAGGCATTATGCAGCACATACAGATACAAGGTGTTGCTGTAATTGCCATACACAGACATTATGCAGCACATACAGATATTGCATTGCTAATAATCTCATTATGATCACTACAAACCCCCATAAGCAGGAGATCTCACCATTTTATTATTTGTCTTTATCACAGTTGCTGTATCTCACACATAGGTCTATTCTGCCTGTATGCTGATAATGCAGACCCCATTTGAAATTGTGTAAGATAAGGGATACCACAGAGCTCAGGATCGGACATTTCAACAATATTTCTGTAAAGGATAAATTAATACATGAAGAATAAGGCTAGGGTCAGACTAACGCATTTTTCGCGTTGTCTGTGAAAAAGTGCGTTCGAACGAATGGACGCATTTTTTCACGGAATACGCGATAGCAGTCATACGATGCGCCTTTTCGTCCGTGATTTTGTACGGATCATCAATAAAACACTTTTTGTGTCTGGACGTTATGTTGGCCGGACATTAGCAGCGTCTGACGTCTCCCAATCACGCACACACGCCTCTAGCGGACGCAGCGCACTCTGTACGTCCGTACTAGAGGTTTGACGTTCTAGAAAAAATGCGTTCGTTTGCCACTTGCGTTGCGCGGATGAACTTTCGTGCGGCCGTACTTCTTGTGTTCCCCGGCATTGGACGTCATTTGCTGCTAGCACGGCCGTGATTTCGTGCGTCTAAACGCACGTTAAAACTGCTTTCGTCTGACCCTAGCCTTAGAAAAGAGCAAATTAACATTATTTAAATTTTTTAACTAGCTCAGAATAAGAATTTCTGTGCAAAACGTCCCTATAAATACCCTATATATATTTATTAACGTCACATCCCATGTTTCAAATAAATGTTATGATAAAAAAAAAAATCAACAATAATCGCTTGGTAGTGAAGGTGTTAAACCCTGTCAGCACGGTTCTAAAACAGATACTAAATAATAATAGACAGCTGTCGGTGAATACATTGAAATAAGTAGCAATCAGCTAATAAATAATACTTTTTATGGTAAAATAACACTTATACATTGTACAGGACAAGTGAACTTAGTTTATTTATTTATTTAATTTTTTTATATAAAAATACTGTACGTCATTTCACTTTTGGAAAACGATACAAGCAAATTGCACATCATCTCAAGCTTTCTGTTACCAGATAAACAGGTTTTACAGCCACATTATCTGCACAAGATTAACCCTTTCCCGTCTCTTAGAAGCTATACGATTCTAAAGGTTTGTAACTTTTGTCGGCTTATTTTTTTTCTAGACGCAAGTGGATTTTTTTGTTTACTTAAAGACGTATTGACGTGATCGTAACATGTTTATTTTTACGCAAAAAAGTGATTTCTAACTATCCTGACGAGCCACATTCAGGAACTGCCTTCAGCTCAGCTTGACGCTCAGTGTGCAGAACGCTTCCTCTTTCCTCCGCTCTATATATACCCGCCATATTTATCGCTCTCGGCCACACGTCCAGAATTCAATTTCGTAATCGCTTTCAGGTGCTTCTCCTCCCACCTCACAGGGCTTGTGTACGATGTGGTAAAACCCCAAATAAGCTCATCGCACGTTACCCTCAACCTGTGACATTAGCACACCTGCAAAAAATTCTAAATCCCAAATAGGGACATTTGCGTTTGAGGTAATGTCGCAGGAGGCGGGGCCTGAAGGTAAACTATTTTTTAAGCTTTACGACCTACCTGGGGGCATTTACATCAATAACAATATCATTTAGAATGAGCAGCAAAAAATTATATTTACACCAAGTGATTTCTAACAACATTTCTTATATGTTAGGGACTCACTGCTGGCAGATTTATTGCTGTGCAGCTCTGTTATACACCGGCACACTTTGAATATATAGAGCAGCCCTAACAATACACATGCACACTATGAAGATGTGGGGCAAAAGACACCCTAACAATCCAAATACATGCATCTAAAAAGACACCCGCACAGTCTGAATATATGGAGGAGCCCCTAAAAATACACCCAGACACCACGAGTATATGGAGGAGCCCCTAAAAATACACCCACACAGTCTGAATATATGGAGGAGCCCCTAAAAAGACACCCGCACAGTCTGAATATATGGAGGAGCCCCTAAAAAAGACACCCGCACAGTCTGAATATATGGAGGAGCTCCTAAAAATACACCCAGACACCACGAATATATGGAGGAGCCCCTAAAAAGACACCCGCACACCCTGAATATATGGAGGAGCCCCTAAAAATACACCCACACACCCTGAATATATGGAGGATCCCCTAAAAAGAAACTCCCCACAATCCCTGATGGTTTCGAAGAGCTCCTAAAAAGACACCCGCACACCCTGAATATATGGAGGCCCCTAAAAAAGACACCCACACACCCTGATATATGGAGGAGCCCCTAAAAAGAACACCCACACATCCTGAATATATGGAGGAGCCCCTAAAAAGACACCCACACCCTGAATATATGGAGGAGTCGCTAAAAAGACACCCGCACACCCTGAATATATGGAGGAGCCCCTAAAAATACACCCACACATCCTGAATATATGGAGGAGCCCCTAAAAAAGACACCCACACACCCTGAATATATGAAGTAGTCTCTAAAAAGACACCCGCACACCCTGAATATATGGAGGATCCCCTAAAAAGACACCGCACACCCTGAATATATGGAGGAGCCCCTAAAAAGACACCCACATACCTGAATATATAGAGGAGTCTCGAAAAAGACACCCACACCCTGAATATATGGAGGAGCCCCTAAAAAGACACCCGCACACCTGAATATATGGAGAAGCCCCTAAAAAGACACCCGCACACCCTGAATATATGGAGAGCCCCTAAAAAGACACCCACACACCCTGAATATATGGAGAAGCCCCTAAAAAGACACCCACACACCCTGAATATATGGAGAAGCCCCTAAAAAGACACCCACACACCCTGAATATATGGAGAAGCCCCTAAAAAGACACCCACACACCCTGAATATATGGAGGAGCCCCTAAAAAGACACCCGCACACCCTGAATATATGGAGGAGCCCCTAAAAAGACACCCGCACACCCAGAATATATGGAGGAGCCCCTAAAAAGACACCCACACACCCTGAATATATTGAGGAGCCCCTAAAAAGACACCCACACACCCTGAATATATGGAGGAGCCCCTAAAAGACACCCACACACCCTGAATATATGGAGAGCCCCTAAAAAGACACCCGCACACCCTGAATATATGGAGGAGCCCCTAAAAAGACACCCACACCCTGAATATATGAGGAGCCCCTAAAAAGACACCCGCACACCCTGAATATATGGAGGAGTCTCTTAAAAAGACACCCGCACACCCTGAATATATGGAGGAGTCTCGAAAAAGACACCCACACACCTGAATATATGGAGGAGCCCCTAAAAAGACACCCACATACCCTGAATATATAGAGGAGTCTCGAAAAAGACACCCACACACCCTGAATATATGGAGGAGCCCCTAAAAAGACACCCGCACACCCTGAATATATGGAGGAGCCCCTAAAGACACCCACACACCCTGAATATATGGAGAAGCCCCTAAAAAGACACCCACACACCCTGAATATATGGAGAAGCCCCTAAAAAGACACCCGCACACCCTGAATATATGGAGAAGCCCCTAAAAAGACACCCACACACCCTGAATATATGGAGAAGCCCCTAAAAAGACACCCACACACCCTGAATATATGGAGGAGCCCCTAAAAAGACACCCGCACACCCTGAATATATGGAGGAGCCCCTAAAAGTACACCCACACACCCTAAATATATGGAGGAGCCCCTAAAAAGACACCCACACACCCTGAATATATGGAGGAGCCCCTAAAAAGACACCCGCACACCCTGAATATATGGAGGAGCCCCTAAAAAGACACCCGCACACCCTGAATATATGGAGGAGCCCCTAAAAAGACACCCGCACACCCTGAATATATGGAGGAGTCTCTAAAAAGACACCCGCACACCCTGAATATATGGAGGAGTCTCGAAAAAGATACCCACACACCCTGAATATATGGAGGAGTCTCTAAACAGACACCCGCACACCCAGAATATATGGAGGAGTCTCTAAAAAGACACCCGCACACCCTGAATATATGGAGGAGCCCCTAAAAAGACACCCACACACCCTGAATATATGGAGGAGCCCCTAAAAAGACACCCGCACACCCTGAATATATGGAGGAGTCTCTAAAAAGACACCCGCACACCCTGAATATATGGAGGAGTCTCTAAAAAGACACCCACACACCCTGAATATATGGAGGAGCCCCTAAAGACACCCACACACCCTGAATATATGGAGGAGTCTCTAAAAAGACACCCACACACCCTGAATATATGGAGGAGCCCCTAAAAAGACACCCACACACCCAGAATATATGGAGGAGCCCCTAAAAAGACACCCACACACCCTGAATATATGGAGGAGTCTCTAAACAGACACCCGCACACCCTGAATATATGGAGGAGTCTCTAAAAAGACACCGCACACCCTGAATATATAGAGGAGTCTCTAAAAAGACACCCACCCACGTTCGTGCGCTGGTACGCGGATGGTATTACAATCGATGCGCATCTTTTACGAACGACGTTTGCGCGCATAATTTTAACATCTTTGAAAAGCTGGTGGTAACGGCAAATCTGAACGTTCTGGCCGAAACGAAAAACACCAGCATGAAAAAAAAAATACAGCACAGTATAGTTACACATTCTACACATACCCAAACAATAAAATTGTGAATTCGTACATGTTTTTATTATTGCTGCAGCATGTATACTCAGATTTACTTTGACAGGCGCAAAAGTTTAAGTGAGTCAATTAAGGTAAATTGATGTCAATTAAGGTTCTTAATTCTGATTGGCTGAATCCCGCGAAAAAAACAGTCCGCACACTGATTTACGTGCGCTACGTTACTGCGCGCGTATTACTCTTTGTTTTGCGCGTTATTTTTGGACGGATGAGAAAATGCGTTCGGATCGGAATACCACTGTTAATTTTCACGTGATAACGCTGGACGATGCGCGCAAAAAAAATTGCGCTGCGCGAACTAAATTGCATGAAGAATGTAATAGGGGCCTTAGTTTTTAAAGGTAACTATCTGATTTGATTTATAGCACGTCCTCACCAAAGCCAGATCTCAAGATTTAGGGAAAAGCTTTCAAATAAGCAGAGAATCACTGCAAAAAACTAATTTGCCTGTCAGTTCATTTTCATTGGTCTAACGGAGCCGGTCGATACCAGAGTGTCTTAGCCGAAATAAGTGTCTGTTAAACGATCGCCACTCGACGCGTTTCGCCATCTAAATATACTTCATCGGGAGGAACCCCTAAAAAGACACCCACACACCATGAATATATGTAGTTGCCCCTATAAAGACACCCACGACCCTAAATATATAGAGGAGCCCCTAAAAATACACAGGTGACTTGTAGGACATATAGACAGAATAGAGGTAAAGTGGGGGACACAGCGGTAGAATGCAGGCAAAGTGGGGGACACAGCGGTAGAATGCAGGTGAAGTGGGGGACATGGACAGAATTCAGGTGAAGTATGGGAAGCGAGGTAGAATGGAGGTAAATACAATGCAAAGTGGGCAGAGCGGAGGTGAGTCTGGGCACTAGGGATGTGCGTTTCGGGTTTCGGAATTTCGGAATTTTCACGAAATTTCCCGATTCGTGGTTTCGGATGCGGCCGAATTTCCGAAAAATTTTAGATCCGAAAATTTCAGATCCGAAATGCTTTCCGAGCCGAAACGAAATATTTTCGGATTTTTCGAATGGACTTGAAATGTGTCAAACGAGGAGAACAGATGTTCCGAAAAACGAAAATTTTCCGAAAAACGAAAATTTTCCGAAAAACGAAAATTTTGTAAAAACTAAAATTTTCTGAAAAACGAAACTTTTTGGAAAAAAAGAAAAGTCGATACAAAAAACGGGCAACATGACACAAAAAATACGAAAAATGGTCGATATTCCGAAAAATGTGCAATTCCGGAAAACGAAAATTTTTCCGAAATTCCGAAAAGTCGATACAAAAACCGAGCACAGTGACACGAAAATCCGAAAAATGGTCGATATTCCGAAAAAAAAATGTACCCGAAAAACGGGCCGAACCGAATCGAATCGAAACATAAATCGGTCGAAACGAGCCGAGTCGAAAAGTTTAAAAATCCGAAAAATCGAACCGAATCGAACCGAAAAAAAAATCGGTGCACAAGCCTACTGGGCACAAGGGGCAGATTGTAGGGGAGGTGCTGGCACAGGGGGGAACCATATGGCAAAACATGTGGGTGTTTATCCTAATAAAAAAGGACTGCTATGTTTTTAAATGTCCGTTTCTATTTTTTGTCCCCGTCCGACCCTGCTCCGGAATTATTTCCCATGATGCACACAAACCCCGTATTACACATTTGTTGCAAGTACAGAAAAATACACATAAAAAACACATTTATTGTAGGATCATGAAAGAGGAACCATAAAAACGGAAGGAAGGGGGCTAAACTACTGAGCCATGATCCGGGAGATTTCATCAGATTCACACATTATGCAAAATGGAAAATGACGCCATGGGAGCTTCAGAACTGGATGATGAAGGAGAAACAAGAACAGACATTGTTTGCATTTGATTAAACGTCTGTAGGTGCATGAGGTCGGGGATCTAGCCCATACAGATATGCCATTCCCCAAAAATGTGCTGCACAGAGATAAAGCTTATTCTATGGAAAAGCTCACATTAAGAGGCTCCTAAATTCTGTGCTCACATTGTCACCGCGACACTGGCGGAGGACGCAGGGGCCATTCGTTATGCTCGCCGTTTCTAAATGTTTCGCATAAAAAGCCAGTTCCCCGTCATTACCTGAAATAATAGGCAGTCGTTACACGCAACACATGTATGGTCAGGAGATAATGTATCAGTGTAACAGAACTCATAAATGCTTCCGGTTGTCACCGTGTCTAAAAACCATTGGTTTTGGTGCTGGTGGTATAAGCTCCAAGTCTGCTGATCCGAGGGAGTGAATCCTTTATATAATGCAATATGCAGGGGCTAGGGATACTCAAGGTGCTATATACAGGGGCTAGGGATGCTCAAGGTGCTATATACAGGAGCTGCTAGGGATGCATCAAGGTGCTACAGGAGCTAGAGATGCTCAAGGTGCTATATACAGGGCCTAGGGATACTCAAGGTGCTATATACAGGGGCTAGGGATGCTCAAGGTGCTATATACAGGAGCTAGGGATGCTCAAGGTGCTACAGGAGCTAGAGATGCTCAAGGTGCTATATACAGGGGCTAGGGATACTCAAGGTGCTATATACAGGGGCTAGGGATGCTCAAGGTGCTATATACAGGAGCTAGGGATGCTCAAGGTGCTACAGGAGCTAGAGATGCTCAAGGTGCTATATACAGGGGCTAGGGATACTCAAGGTGCTATATACAGGGGCTAGGGATGCTCAAGGTGCTATATACAAGGGCTAGGGATGCTAAAGGAGCTATATACAGGGCCTAGGGATACTCAAGGTGCTATATACAAAGGATAGGGATGCTCAAGGTGCTATATACAGGGGCTAGGGATGCTCAATGTGCTATATACAGGGGCTAGGGATGCTCAAGGTGTTATACAGTTGCAAGAAAAGTATCCCTTTGGGATTACGTGGAGTTTTGCATGAATTGGTCATAAAATGTGCTCTGATCTTCATCTAAGTCACAACAATTTGAAAAACACAGTCTGCTTAAAATAATACAACACAAACATTATATGTTTTCATGTTTTTATTGAACAGAACATGTAAACATTCACAGTGCAGGGTGGAAAAAGTATGTGAACCTTTGGACTTAATAACTGGTTGACCCTCCTTTGGCAGCAATAACCTCAACCAAACGTTTCCCGTAGTTGCAGATCAGACCTGCACAACGATCTGGAGTAATTTTGGACCACTCCTCTTCACAAAACTGTTTCAGTGTAGCAATATTCTTGGGATGTCTGGTGTGAATCGCTCTCTTAAGGTCATGCCACAGCATTTCAATCGGGTTGAGGTCAGGACTCTGACTGGGCCACTCCAGAAGGTGTATTTTGTTTTGTTGAAGCCATTCTTTTGTTGAATTACTTGTATGCTTTGGGTCATTGTCCTCTTGCATCACCCATCCTCTGCGGAGCTTCAGTTGGCGGACAGATGGCCTTACATTTTCCTGCAAAATGTCTTGATAAACTCTGGAATTTAATTTTTCCATCAATGACAACAATCCGTCCAGGCCCTGAGGCAGCAAAGCAGCCCCAAACCATGATGCTCCCTCCGCCATATTTTACAGTGGGGATGCGGTTTTGATGTTGGTGTGCTGTGCCTTTTTTTCTTTACACATAGTGTTGTGTGTTTTTTCCAAACAACTCAATTTTGGTTTCATCTGTCCACAGAATATTTTGCCAGTAGTACTGTGGAACATCCAGGTGCTCTTTTGCAAACTTCAAACGTGCTGCAATATTCTTTTTGGACAGCAATGGCTTTCTCCGTGGTGTCCTCCCATGTACTCCATTCTTGTTCAAGGTTTTCCTTATTGTAGATGTGTCAACAAAAATGTTAGCATGTGCCAGAGATTTCTGTAAGTCTTTAGCTGACACTCTAGGATTCTTCTTTACCTCATTAAGCGTTCTGCGCTGTGCTCTTGCAGTCATCTTTACAGGACGACCACACCTAGGGAGAGTAGCAACAGTGCTGAACTTTCTCCATTTGTAGACAGTCTGTCTTACCGTGGACACAAGAACATCAAGGCTTTTGGAGATACTTTTGTAACAATTTCCAGCTTCATGCAAGTCAACAATTCTTGATCGTAGGTCTTCTGAGAGCTCTTGAAACCAGTAAACCCAAAACTGGTGTGTGTTTTTAAAGGGCAGGATAGCTTTCAGCAACACATCCAATAATAACACACTGATTGCACTCAAGGTTGGCTCACTCCTGGCTCCAATTAGCTCTTGGAGAAGACATTAGGCTAGGGGTTCACATACTTTTTCCACCCTGCACTGTGAATGTTTACATGTTATGTTCAATAAACACATGAAAACATATAATGTTTGTATTGTATTATTTTAAGCAGACTGTGTTTTTCAAATTGTTGTAACTTAGATGAAGATCAGAGCACATTTTATGACCAATTCATGCAAAACTCCGCGTAATCCCAAAGGGTTCACATACTTTTTCTTGCCACTGTATACAGGGGGGGGGCTAATGATGTAGAAGGATATGGAAACATTCTTTCTTTTCTGTGGGATGCCTGGCAACGCAGGAGCTACTATTATCATACAGTTATATATCAATCAGATGAAAGTTGGTCACCGCAACTAGTTTTAAAACGAAGACAGGAAGTATTAACTCTTACCTCAAAACCCCAACTAGTTAATAGTTGCATGTGGCATTAATGTCAGCCCCTGCCTTAATCACTCATTCTGCTAGTCTGGTGTACGAATACGTGGATGGACAGACATAAATATTGACAAACAGATGAAATACAGGCAGACAGTTGGATGGAAGGATCGACCGAGAGAAAGACAAGTGGACGTATGACCAACAGACAGGTATATTTTATAATCTTGAATGGACAGACAGACAGGCGAATGGATAGATGTGTAGATAGATAGACAGACAGATATGGAGGTGGATAAGGTAGTTAGGTCGAGAAATATTGGGACATTGACACAATTCTAACATCTTTGACTCTATACACCACCACAATGGAGTTGGAATGAAACAAACACAATGTGCTTTAACTTCAGACTGTCAGCTTTAATTTGAGGGTATGTACATCCAACTCAGGTGAACGGTGTAGGACTTACAGCAGTTTGCAGATGTGCCTCCCACTTGTTAAGGTACCAAAGGTAATGGGACAATTGGCTTCTCAGCTGTTCCATGGCCAGGTGTGTGATATTCCCTCATTACCCCAATTACAATGTGCAGAAAAAAGGTCCAGAGTTCATTTCAAGTGTGCTATTTGCATTTAGAATCTGTTGCTGTCAACTCTCAAGATGAGATCCAAAGAGCTGTCACTATCAGTGAAGCAAGCCATCATTAGGCTGAAGAAACAAAACAAACCCATCAGAGAGATAGCAAGAACATTAGGCGTGGCCAAAAGAACTGTTTGGAACATTCTCAAAAAGAAGGAACGCACCGGTGAGCTCAGCAACACCAAAAGACCCGGGAGACCACGGAAAACAACTGTGGTGGATGACTGAAGAATTCTTTCCCTGGTGAAGAAAACACCCTTCACAACAGTTGGCCAGATCAAGAACACTCTCCAGGAGGTAGGTGTATGTGTGTCAAAGTCAACAATCAGGAGAAGACTTCACCAGAGTGAATACAGAGGGTTCACCACAAGATGTAAACCATTGGTGAGCCTCAAAAACAGGAAGGCCAGATTAGAGTTTGCCAAACAACACCTAACAAAGCCTTCACAGTTCTGGAACAAGATCCTATGGACAGATGAGACCAAGATCAACTTGTACCAGAGTGATGGGAAGAGAAGAGTATGGAGAAGGAAAGGAACTGCTCATGATCCTAAGGATACCCCCTCATCAGTGACGCATGGTGGTGGTAGTGTCATGGCGTGGGCATGTATGGCTGCCAATGGAACTGGTTCTCTTGTATTTATTGATGATGTGACTGCTGACAAAAGCAGCAGGATGAATTCTGAAGTGTTTCGGGCAATATTATCTGCTCACATTCAGCCAAATGCTGCAGAACTCATTGGACGGCGCTTCAAAGTGCAGATGGACAATGAACAAAAGCATACTGCAAAAGCAACCAAAGAGTTTTTGAAGGGACAGAAGTGGAATGTTATGCAATGGCCAAGTCAATCACCTGACCTGAATCCCATTGAACATGCATTTCACTTGCTGGAGACAAAACTGAAGGGAAAATGCCCCAAGAACAAGCAGGAACTGAAGACAGTTGCAGTAGAGGCCTGGCAGAGCATCACCAGGGATGAAACCCAGCGTCTGGTGATGTCTATGCGTTCCAGACTTCAGGCTGTGATTGACTGCAAAGGATTTGCAACCAAGTATTAAGAAGGGAAAGTTTGATTTATCAAACAGAAAAATATAAATAAATATATTTAAGGGAGCGCAGTACATATATTGATGGAAATTGTAAACAAGGATTGACTTAGCTTTAAATTAATCAGCATAGGGTTGAACCTTCTTATTCGGAAATCTAATCATATAATATCATCATCCTATATGAAAAGAAATATAAATTGCGTAGTACAGTATGACAGTTTATAGCACACTAAGTGGTGTAAATGGTCGCACTCACAAAGGTGGAGCCCCCAATGGCTCGTATCAATTGGCCTTTAGGTCTCTTATAGGAGGGGGACCTCGCCCATATGGGATGTCTTGAAGTTTTCCTGGGATAGAGGATAACCAAAGGTGGAGTCTCCAATGCCTCTTATCAATTGGCCTTTAGATCTCTTGTAGAGGGGAAACTTCGCCCATGTATGAATTTTTTCTTTTGGATGGCAGGATGTACCTCAAATGTAAAGGATAACGCTATAGTGCATTATCATAGATACACAAATAAGGTATACAAAAGTGAAAAACTCACATGATTCAGAGCCTTCCGATATGATGGCTCTGTATATAAGGCATATGGACCTCTTATTTGGTCAGAGGGGGTCCTTCCTCCAGGATAGAGATAGATAAACTTCCAAAATGAAGAAACATTATATTTTTCTTTCTATCATATTTTCGTATTTACTTATATTTACCTTCGTATTTTTATCGTTTTATCATTACATATATATTTTCGTATTTATTTCGTATTTATTTCATTATATGCATATCCATTTTCTACAGATTCTTAAAAGAAAACTATGTATTTTGCTCATTATACATTTAAAAATATACTCCAAATGGGACGACTTGTGATTTCCGGTGTCAACATCCGGAAAACGAACGAAAGAATTACGAACTACGCATGCGCATCGGAACAGCGAGAGCGGAAGCACTACTGAGTGGTTCATAACAGAAGCGAAAATCGGAAGTAGTGGTGATCCGATGCGACCAGGTGAATCGTATCGACCAATTAATTTACGAACAGAAAGTATATTTAAACAGCAATAATGAACAACATCCCATTACCGACTGAGGAGGTTTGCAGAACGCAAGCGAAACGCGTTTCGGATTTTTTTCTTTTCGTACTTATTCTTTTCGTATTCATTTGTTTTTCTGTTCTGTGCAATTTCGGATTTTGTTCTTTTCGGATTTTATTCTTATTAAATTTTCTTTTATTTTTATGCTCAATTTTCTTCATTTTGGAAGTTTATCTATCTCTATCCTGGAGGAAGGACCCCCTCTGACCAAATAAGAGGTCCATATGCCTTATATACAGAGCCATCATATCGGAAGGCTCTGAATCATGTGAGTTTTTCACTTTTGTATACCTTATTTGTGTATCTATGATAATGCACTATAGCGTTATCCTTTACATTTGAGGTACATCCTGCCATCCAAAAGAAAAAATTCATACATGGGCGAAGTTTCCCCTCTACAAGAGATCTAAAGGCCAATTGATAAGAGGCATTGGAGACTCCACCTTTGGTTATCCTCTATCCCAGGAAAACTTCAAGACATCCCATATGGGCGAGGTCCCCCTCCTATAAGAGACCTAAAGGCCAATTGATACGAGCCATTGGGGGCTCCACCTTTGTGAGTGCGACCATTTACACCACTTAGTGTGTTATAAACTGTCATACTGTACTACGCAATTTATATTTCTTTTCATATAGGATGATGATATTATATGATCAGATTTCCGAATAAGAAGGTTCAACCCTATGCTGATTAATTTAAAGCTAAGTCAATCCTTGTTTACAATTTCCATCAATATATGTACTGCGCTCCCTTAAATATATTTATTTATATTTTTTCTGTTTGATATTGGTAAGGTGACAGGTACACCCAATAGGTGAGCAGCATTATATATCACCAGTTTACTATATGAAATAGCGCCGATACTCTGAACGTCTTTTCGTTCTATTTTCGAAAGTTTGATTTATGATTATTATTCTGTCCCATTACTTTTGGTCCCTTAACCCTTTCGCTGCTGAGGCTTTTCCCGCCCCTGTGGTGAGGTCATTTTTACCGGTTTTGCTCATCATGTTTAAACGTGTTTTGAAGGCTTATTTTAGTATATGACCCAGACATATTATATAACGTTCTTTCCGTCAGACTCGGTAGATTCATAATATGTCATTATTATATGTATACGTTATGTCATGTCTGTATATTATAACAAAAAATGCAATAAAATATGTATTTTCAATAATTTACAATGTGTAAAGTGTTTTTTTTTCACATTTTAACATGCGAGCAATTGCGGTTATATTTTGTATGGGGTGCGCTTGTTAAAAAAATTAGAGATGGGGTCTCGTTACATTTTTTTTGGGGAAAATTACACTATTTTTAACAAACGCACCGCATACAAAAATCGTTAGTGCAGCATCATTGTTCACATTATAATTGAAATGGGAACAATATCGCTGCATTAACAAACAAAAAAAAAGAAAAAAATTTATTTTTATTTTTTTTTATTTTTATTTTTCATTTTTATTTTTTTTGACAAAATTTTTCACAGTAGTGTTTGGTATCGTTGTAACGGCCATGCTCTGGCCGATCCAACCATACCAAACTTTAACCCCTAGCTGCCATGGATCGGGAGATAGGGAGTTCATTGGAACTCCCTATCTCCACCGTTGGTGGCAGACAGGGGTTAAGTCCAGGACTGGCGTCATCGTGCTACGCACGATGACGCCAGTCCTCAGGGGGAGTTCCCGGAGGCTTGGCCGACATCCAAGATGTTGGCCAGCTCCGGGAAAGGATCGCGAACCGGCGCTTTTCAGCGCCGATTTGCAATCCAGCTCCCCAGGGGTTAATGCCAGGCACCATTTGGAAGGGCAGGCTGTGCCCTTCCAAATGGTGCCTGGGTTAACCCCCGCAACGCCGCCGATCGGGAGGGAGAGAGGTCCGAAGGACCTCCCCCCTCCCTTTCAGGCGCCTCCTCCGCACATGCGGGGGGGGCGCCTGAATTAGGTGTCATCGCGCTGCCGCGATGACACCTAATTCCAGCGGCTGCGGTTCCGGATGCGCGGCTGACATCGAGGATGTCAGCCCGCACCGGAGGGGCCAGCGATCGGCCGGAACCCGGCTGAACGCTGACCCCAATGGGAGGA
Organism: Leptobrachium leishanense; assembly: GCA_009667805.1. Taxonomy (NCBI): domain Eukaryota; kingdom Metazoa; phylum Chordata; class Amphibia; order Anura; family Megophryidae; genus Leptobrachium; species Leptobrachium leishanense. The sequence continues at coordinate 63,086,250 of CM019063.1, forward strand.
CGCGCTCAGCGCGTCCTCCGCATACCAGCGGTAATGCGGAGGACGCGCTGAGCTCGTCCTCCGCATTGAAGTGGTTAACAAGTGGGAGGCACATCTGCAAACTGCTGTAAGTCCTACACCGTTCACCTGAGTTGGATGTACATACCCTCAAATTAAAGCTGACAGTCTGCAGTTAAAGCACATTGTGTTTGTTTCATTCCAACTCCATTGTGGTGGTGTATAGAGCCAAAGATGTTACAATTGTGTTGATGTCCCAATATTTCGAGACCTGACTGTAGATAGATAGATAGATAGAGGGCCAGTCTTGGGCCTTTAGGCGCCCTGTTCAAGAAAGCTGTGGAGCTTTGTGATACACTCGTACACACTGCACATTACTGTATTACAGAGCTCCACAGCAATAAAACTCACAGTACTGTGCGGTGTGTATGAGCGTAACACAGAGCTCCACAACAATAAAACTCACAGTAATGTGCGGTGTGTAGGAGTATCAAAGACCTCCACATATCCTGCCACACAGTCACACATCCATATACCCACACATCCACACAAGCAGTCACATATCCACACACAGACAGTCACACATCCACACACACACTGGTGACACACACACATACACAGTCACACATCTACACACAGTCACACACATACACATTCACACTTCCACACACACATCCACAGGCACACATCCACACACACATACACAGTCACACATCCACACACAGTCAAACACACATCCGCATACTTACCCACACACCCCCTGAACAGGACTAGCAGAGGCACTGGCGGATGCCGGGCCTAGTCAAGGATTAGGCGTGTGCACGGTCTGGTCGAGCCACCCCATTGCAGCTGGGCTTGGTGTAGGCCCAGGACACTGCCTGGCCTGGTAGAAGTCTAGGAGGGCGTCGGGTCTAGTCAAGGCAACTGCGGTAGCCATGCCTGGTTGATGCCCAGTCGGGCACCAGCCTGGTTGAGCTCTCCGTGGCAGCTGCTGTGGAGGATGCAAACTGTGTGTCGGCTGCCGGGTGCCCCTCTTGCCATGGCGCCCTCTGCAGCCGCACAGCTTAAGCACCCCAAAGGCCGGCTCTGGATAGATGGATGATAGAGAGACGTAAATATGAATATATAGTGATAGATGATAGATTGAATATGAAAGTGATTGTATAAATGAGGAGATGACTACTATGGAAATTTTGAATTAACGCTTATTACAACATGAAAGAAATCTTGTGTAATTTTCTTGCCTGATAAAACAAGACGTTTGCTGTCACCTCCTTAGGCAAACAATTTATCACTCTCATGTTGTTTCTTCATCTCACAAACTTTCCTTTTTATTTCCTTGATAGAATATTCATGCAATACTCAATTATTTTAGTTAAGTGGCCAACCATTCCATAATGTATCCGGTACACGGGTCAGTGCACCCAAATATCGGGCCTTTGGTGCCAGCTAGTGCCTTCACACCGTAACCCCTCTGAGGTATTGTGGAAGAGTGCAGGGTTGGACCCTGCGGTCAAATATTGAAATGATATGCGCCTGTCACATTCAAGTGCAGAAAAATTGTGTCTTAGTCGGTGGTGCACGACATCGAGAATCTAACAGGGTTATTCAAAGAGATCCGAATTGTGGCCGAAAGGTAACCGAACAGTGAAATTCAGCGGTCGGTTACCTTTTCTGGCCATTCGGCTATTCAGAGAGCAGGCAGTTCGCCAAATGTTGGCGAATTGCCTGCACATACAGTGCCTGTACATTGCCTGTTCGAGGGCAGTGAAATCCCCATAGAGAAGCAATGCTTCATCTATTCAAAGAACAAAAAACAGCAGTGAAAAGTTGCCGAAATGCCCTACTGTTCGGTGGTTTTATTCGGCAGGTTTATTCAGGAGAATCCCATAGCTTCAATGTTAAAAATATTCCCGTTTTAATCCAATATCTAATAAACTGTTTATTATTATATTTTGCAGTAAAAAGTCTCTTTATTTATAGATTTTTTAGGATCTTTTAAGTATTTTTTGGAATTTGTTTTCCATTTTATTTCCTTTTTTTTTTTTTTTTTTTTCATTTTTCTGTAACAGTCCTTTTTATTATCATTCATTCATTGGATGTTATGTGTAAATTCCAGACATTTTCATTGAGTAGTTTTTTTGCAAACAGCGTTTCATTAACGGTCAAACTTTTCGCGAACATCAAAAAAATGTGAAGTTCGCCGAACTTTCGAACGGCCGATGTTCGATGGGAACCGGTAGCCCATCCCTATTCCAGGACCCCAAATCCTGCCAGTGCTGCCAACCTTCCCTGTGTTTCCATACCCTCCGGTATCCTGTGTGTCTTCCAGATCCTATTGTTCTAGTTTGTTTCCTACTTCCCCTTCATCAAGCCCTCTACATGTCCTGTCCCTCTTCTCCAAAGCATTTGTTTTTGCTGCCTCCTGCAGCAACTCACAATCAACCGTAGGCCCCTGTATTGGTGCATCACCACATCCCAGTCTCAGTATCATGCCACCTCTGTACCACCCTGGTATGATCCCTGACACTGACGGCTGCTGTAACCCTCGTGCAGAGGAGGCTTCCTTGGCATTTAACCTCTGGCCGCCCTATCTGGGTGAGAGCAGCCTGCCTTCCATATGGTCTTCTCTGTAATGGCATCATCGAGCTAAAACCTTGTGAGACCTGAGCGAGGACCACCATAGAGCATGACACTATTTATTTGTTTATTTATTAATAAAGGATTTTACCAGGAAGGATACATTGAGATTTCTCTCGTTTTCAAGTATGTCATGGGTTCAAGAACATTGAAGTGTTACAGTTACAGAAATACAAAGTAATACAATGCAAGATATTAAAAAAACAACACAAATATACAGATTAACAGAAAATAAATATGTAGGAAATATAGTCACTAGGTTACATGTTTACAGGTGCATTCTGTATTGAGGTAGTACACTAGTGATGATGCCTGTTCTCAGTGTGCTCTTAAACTTGTTTTTTTGCCCAAAAATGTCAAACAATGCCTTTTGGTGACTTACCTCTACATGAGTGCAATATGCTGGTATTTATCCGCTATATGAGTGCAATGTGCTGGTATTTAACCCCTACATGAGTGCAATGTGGTAGTTATGGCCTATAAAGCCACAGTCTACTACGGCAGGGACGTGCAGTCAGGGGTGGCAGGGGAGGCAGAGCCTCCCCTGCCATTCCAGTAAATTAATGTGCTCATTGTGCTGTAATGACATGTGTGTATAGTTAAACTGTAAATAACCCTGTGTATATCTGGCTGTGATACTAGCCAGTGCCTCTCCAGCCACTGACCTCACCGCACGTCACTGTACTACGGTATATGTGCGTAGTGTAGGACAGGGAGCGCTGTGACTGTAATATGAGGGCAATATGTTGTTATTTCATTTATTAGTGTACATTACATGTAGGTATTGTATCATAGCAGACATTGTTATGATTTCTGGGAAGGTGACAGCACAGGGGGTGACATACATATGGTATATCAATGACATCAGCCAATCCGGCATATGATTAAGTGCAAAGTAGCACAAACCGCGTAATGTGATGTGGTGAGAGGGGGTTGGCCCTGTGTATGCTGTGCATTTCCTGAGTCATGCCGTTATATTTACTGCATACCAGAGGCTTCCATGTGGTTTTCAATCACAGTGTTTGTTGTATGTGCTTTTTTTCTTTTCTTTTTGCCTTTCTGTTTTTAATTGTGAATATAATAATGTTTAACGTATATATAAAGCCATTGAGGAGTCCAGGCTATTTTTGCGCCGCTAACGTAAAGCCCTCTGTTACCTAAAGTGGAATTTAAAGCCTATGTGACACATTAATTTGTTTATTCTTCATATAAAGCAGGGCTGCCACCTGGGAGTGGTGGGAGTTTGAGCGTGGGACTGGAATCTGTGCGTAAAGTTATTTTATTTTTCAGAAAACACATGCACACCCATACACACACACACACGCAAACACAGGCACACCAATACACACACACGCAAATACACACACAGGCACATGCACACACATTCCCACACATACATACACACACATACACAAACGCTCATACACACACAGGCACGTGCACACACACAAGCATATGCACACACATTCCCACACATACCGTACATACACACATACATGCAGAATTACACAAATGCTCATACACACACTACAGTTGTCAGATCGGCCATGTTTTCCTGGACACATATTACTATTTCATGCAGAGGGAGAGCACAGGGAAAAGTTCTGCCCTGCAACATGTACATATGCTGCAGGAAGGAAACCGAGGCAGGTCACCTGGGATTCCTTATTGATATCTTAACTGCTGCGTATGGATTCTACATGTTGCATTTTTCATGCACTGTCCATCAGCATGAATAGATTATATGCGTCCAGGAAAACATGGCCGATCTGGCAACTCTAACATTCAAGCACACACACATGCACATACAAGCACACACATGGATATATTTGCCCCCAGCTCACACATGGATATATTGCCCCAGCTCACATATATTGCCCCAGCTCACACATGGATATATTGCCCCAGACCAGCTCACATGGCTTTATTGTCCCAGACCAGTTCACATGGATATATTGCCACAGGCCAGCTCACATAGATATATTGCCCCTGGCCAGCTCATATGAATATATTGCCCCAGACCAGCTCTCATGGATATATTGCCCCAGACCAGCTCACATGGATTTATTGCCCCAGGCCAGCTCACATGGATATAGTGCCCCAGGCCAGCTCTCATGGATATAGTGCCCCAGGCCAGCTCTCATGGATATATTGCCCCAGGCCAGCTCTCATGGATATATTGCCCCAGACCAGCTCTCATGGATATATTGCCCCAGACCAGCTCACATGGATTTATTGCCCCAGACCAGCTCTCATGGATATATTGCCCCAGACCAGCTCACATGGATATATTGCCCCAGACCAGCTCTCATGGATATATTGCCCCAGACCAGCTCACATGGATTTATTGCCCCAGGCCAGCTCTCATGGATATATTGCCCCAGACCAGCTCACATGGATATATTGCCCCAGACCAGCTCTCATGGATATATTGCCCCAGACCAGCTCACATGGATTTATTGCCCCAGGCCAGCTCTCATGGATATATTGCCTCCGGACCAGCTCTCATGGATATATTGCCCCAAACCAGCTCACATGGATTTATTGCCCCAGGCCAGCTCACATGGATATATTGCCCCAGACCAGCTCATATTGATATATTGCCACACGCTCTATACACACACACGCTCACGCACACACACGCTCATACACACTCTCCATTTATTTTTTTATTGAAAAAGACAAACCACGAAAGAAAGAAAGAAAGAAAGAAAGAAAGAAAGAAAGAAAGAAACAGAAACAAAAACAGAAAAACAGCCGTCTCTTCCTTATTTGCTCTGACACGTTGGAAAGTGTTACGCTGTATCAGGAAGACGGTCAAGTTGCTACACGAATCTTTACTTCCGCTTTGTGCTTCTCATCTGCACCTCCATGTGACGCCGAGGGTATTTCCAAGTATTATAAGAGGGCGGCGCTAAGCGCAGATAATCACAGCCGACACGCTGCATTCCCACAGATCTGTCTGAGAGCCCAGAGAGAGCACAGCCTTCTTTGCTGTCACTTACTCTATCTGTGCTAACCTCAAGAAACACAACGGCGATCGTACCTATCACTCCTGAAGTCATCGCCGGCTCAAAGAAAGCAGCCATGAAACCAGGCAGGAGCTCGTGGAAAAAAACTTTGCCTCCAGGTAATAATAATAATAATAAATTAAAATAAATAAAAATAATAGTAGATTTGTATCTATAACCTTATAGCCCTCAACAGACATTTCAGATGGCCGAAAAAACACGTTCGCTCTATTAAGGTGGCTTCTCTTAACTCATTGTTTCTTTGTTTGGTGTTTTATGTTTTTTTTTTTATTGCTGTTGAGATCTCTGATACACAGTTACACATTGATTTCCAGTTAGTATGTAACTGAAAGGGTTACAGTTACAAGTTTTTATAAAGCACTAACAGGTTCTGTAGTTCTGTACAATGGGAGACAGACTAACAAATACACATACAAGTTAAACGCAGAGAACAAAAGGAGAGCGAACCCTGCTCAAGAGCTTACAATCTTTATTCACTAACCTAGGAAGTGTCAGATATTGACCAAACTGTGGTTTGTAGGACTTTAAGGGAACAGGATAGCTCTGGCGGTGAACAATGAAATCAAAACAAGAAAACATAAAACACAAACTAAAGTAATTCAAAGTTTGTAGCAACAATGACATGTAACATATAAACTTTTGTTTCCGAGTCATAAATGTGATGTTTGTCATTTTGCCAGTGTTTTATGTTGTAAAGTAGTGGGGAAAATGTTGGAAGAATAAATAATAACAATGTAACAACGTGTTACAGTAAGGCTGGGTTCACACCTGGGCGTAGCGCTGCGTCACGCAATGCGCGCGTTTTTTTTACGCGCGTTCGCGCATACAAAAAAAACACGCGTTGCAGCACGTTCGCGGCTATGATATAGCCGCGAACGCGCTGCTGTATGCCCGAAAAGAAGCTCCCGAACTTCTTTTTGCGTTGGCCGTTTTAAAGCGCGTTCCTGCGCGCTTTAAAACGCTTAGGTCTGAATGGGTCCCATAGCAAAGCATGGGATTTCCCCGTTCATGCGTTTTAAAGCGTGCACGAACGCGCGTTAAAACGGCTAGGTGTGAACGGGGCCTGATAAACTGGTTCAGTAAATGTGATACATTGAATCAGAAACGGAAATACTGAAGATCAGATTTCAAATAACTTTACACTTAAAACGTTCGATTCTCTAACGTCCCCAGATTAATGAATAGCGTCATTTTTCATGGTTTTCCTCTGAAAGATCTAAAAGCTATGCGGCAGTAAACCTCAACATAGTATCATGTCTATAATAAGCAGTGACAGGAGAAGATTCTAATGGCATGATTGTGTTGTTTTCTGGGTTATATAAACATGTTAATCTGTTTGGTATTCCCTTCTTTAAATTGAACAGGTGGTTTCAACAACGTATAATAATGAGGCTGAAATAAATGTAGGTCAAGTAATAATTGTCCTAAATTACCCTGTGACGTCATTTGTTTTTCTCTCTGTGACCTCGTTCAGTCCTCCTTATTAAAACAGTATATACGTGAGTCATCCTCTCACCGTATGGATAACAGGCCTCGGTGACGGGACTAAGAGGCTCCTTCTGGTTGTATCATTGCGTGTGTAATATATATATATATCTCCGAGAAATGTATAAACACATTGATGTGTATAACACATATATAAATTTTATTTATATATGCATATAGTATTTCTATATATAATATATATACAGTATATATTCGAGTCTTGATACTGAGTCACAAAACCAAAAACAATTCATATGTTGTAAATACTCTTTAATGTCTCTGAGAGCATCCGTACACTTTGATCTGGAATACACACACGCACACACACACACACACACTGTCCTTATTGTGTTTATTTGATGTTAATGTTAACATAATGTTTTGTTTTTCTCTTGTATGTTTAGTTAAGAAAATATTTCACTCTATATGTGTCACTGGATGCATCAATTGGGTGATATTTTGTGTTGTAAACTGCCCCCCCCCCACAGTATCTTTACATCACTTGCTCCTCACTTTGTGGCTTTGGTCATAGAATGAAGTCCTACGGGTCAGTCACTGACTCACATTATTGTATCGTGTGGAATGTATTCAAAGGACATCACCAGGGGGGTAGATTAGAAGTCTTTTAAGCTTCCTGTCTTATCTCATTCAGCTGCCATCTCTTATCTAGCCTGGCGAACAATAGATTTATCTAAACCTCCACCTTATTAACTGTTAAATATTGTAGATTAGATAAAGCACAGCAGTAACATGAAACGTTTGCACATATTTTTTTATTTTTTTGCTTTTTACATGCAAACAGCAGCGTGTTCTTTTATACAGTGCTTTGTTTAGAGTGTACAAGTAATCTAGTTACAGTTTATGTAAGTGGTAGTGTCCCTTTAAGGAGCTGGTCATTGAGCACTCATCTCCTTTAGACAAAGCTGATTCTTTCTGGCAGCCTTATCTGAATTACAATGATGACATGAGGACCTTTGGTAAAGTTCTTCTTCAGGCCTACAGATGGCCTCTATCTAATCGTTGTAGTCATTAACTAACTAATCGTCATAATTGTTTATAGCACATTGATTAATACGACAAAGTGTTTTATTTTAAGTGACCACATCCTCATGACTTTCCATTTCTTATTATAGCAGACAAAGAGGTTGTCAACGAGGTGGCAAAGGAGGTGCGGCAAATCGGAGACATGTACAACTTGACGCAGAAGCTTCTCAATGCTGTGGCTAAGATACTGTCACCCGGAACCTGACAGCTGGAAAGACAATACCATAAATCCGTGTAAATTTACCAGAAAAAAAGAAATCGGAAAAATATGCAGTCTGGGTGAGCGTTGGACGCCCTCAAAAGATGTAAAAAGGTGTGTAAATTACAAAGATCCTACTCTCCAATCAAGTCGTGTCTTTTGGAATTCTGGAGAAACAGAGTCTTCAATATTCCGTGTGGATACAGGGACTATATAACCAGTGACTATATTCCAGTGGTGAGGTCACGTGGGAACTATTGTACAGTACAACGGGATGCGCCATTCCACGAGACGAAGCACAGAGGAGAATAGAAGAATGAACATTTATCCCTCAGTCGGTTAAATATACATGTGGTTAAGCAATGGTGGACATGTGGTGACTTGATGATATGGTTATTACCAGAAGCTCATCGAATACGAACATTTTATTGACTTAAAGCCTGAGCTTTGACACCAGGCTATTTCTGCAACAAAAAACAGTTATCACTAAGCACTAAAGAGAAGCATTGTTGTGCTTTGTTGTTGTTGTTTGTTGTTTGTTGTTTGTTGTTTTTTTACAATAAACTGTCAATTAATGAAAATATCGACCATGTCGTAATAAGCATGGGGAAAAAACAAACTTAATTTTTTTCAATGTGGTTGTTTTATGTAAAGTTTTTATTGGGTTGAGGCATTAAACACCCATACCATGAGAGTAAAACTAGACTTTCTTATTCTTATAGTGTGTTTGCCGTCTTTTGTTTGTGCAGGTTCACTCAGTCTGGTATTATAGTTTTGTTTTCGGATCCACATAAGTGTATCGTCCTATGTATTATATCTTCTATCAAGGTGATCTATATATTCTACAAATCGGGCAGCTGCATACCTAGAACATTTGGCACCCGGGGCGGATCCTATATTTTGCACACCCCCCAACTTTAAAATGTAAAAGAAAAAAAAAAATCACACGCACTTTTTTAATGTTTTCAAAAATATTTTTAGTTATAGCATTCTGTCAGGACATGACGTATACATATAATAATGATATATTATGAATCTGCCGATGGTGGATCATTCATGCGTCCTCTGTGCTGTGCAATAAGGGGCGAGTGCAGATTCTTTTTGGATAATTGTTATTTTTAAGTGATTTTGCAAACTCACAAAATATCCATCCTATAGTGGTTTTTCTTTTTTCTGTAACAGCCCTTTTTATTATCAATCATAGGATCTTATATGTAAATTCCAGACATTTTCGTTAAGTAGGCCAACTCCCTGCACTTCGTGGACCCTGCAGTGAATGGTGAATTCACTGCAGGATGGGGAAATTTGATTCCCCGAAGTTCAGGGAACAACAGAACACCAAAATATTGTCGCCAATTTGGTGCTCTGTGAGTAACCACTTTAGTGTTGGGTTTTTTGCCTCCCCATGGAAAGTGCCAGCCTAGGCCTTGCCTACCAAGGAGATACTTGAAAATTAGTGAAGTCTCAATGTATCCTTCCTGGTAAAATACTTAGCAAAAGTTAAAAAAAAATTAAAAAATCTTTAAGGTGTCACCCGGTGCGGCCTGCCCCCCTAGGTACGCCCCTGAAATCGGGTCAAACGTGTCAACCCTTCAACTGGACTTCCTGTATTAAGGAGATACAGAAGGGAATGTGAATAGAAGAATAAACTTACACCACTTACCTGGAAAGTCAAGGGAGCTTCAGCTATAAAAGACAACCAGACTTAATTAGTACAAATATGAAATGACATCAAAAAATTCTTCGTATGCGCGAAGAATGTAATAGGGCCCATGGTCAGGTTATGTGTAAAAATAAAATGTTTATATTTTTCCCCCTTTTTTTTCCATATTCTATTGCAGCGCTATTGTTAACTTTTCAAATATAACATGAGCTGCACTAACTCACCTTCTCATTTCCCATGATGCCCGCAATTGTGGAGAAGATTGCACAATGCGATATTACTCATTGTTCCATCCGAAACCTAAACCACTGCACTGCTGGGAGGAACACTGGGGTGACTTTTGAACCCTGTGCCTCTGATCTTTACAAAGTACAGGGTGAAGTGAGGTTTCATTGGAAAGGTCAGAGTCTGGCCATTCCAACTATACCAAATATAACCAAATAGTGTGTAAAAATAGAAAAAAATAAAAAAAATATGCATAATTTACTTTTTTCCCCTCTGTTCTAAGGCGGTGACATTATGTGCTTTTACTTGTAAAGCTAACAATGCCACTACCCTTACTCACCTTCTCATGTGATGGCGCAAAGCGTTATTACTCATTCGTCCATCGAAAACACAAGGCAAAGCACAGCTGTGAGGAGAGCATTTGATTACATTATTTGTGGGGGAAATTAAACGGTGTGTTATGTGGTTGTATGTATTTTTCGTTTTTTATCAACAATAAATGATTTTATGAAAAAAATAAATTATTGTCATTTATCATTATTAATTCCTGATTTTGTCACATATGGTGCAGTCAGATACCTGAGTACTTTGGAAATGATAAAGTAATTTAACTTTCATGTTATTCACTAAGTGGTGTATAATGGAGATTTCCAAGAGTATTTGGGCCAAAATAGCTAAATTGTGATTGGATTTCCAGTTATTTTCCCTTAAGGCCTTTACTACCAAATAATTTTTCATAAAACCCTAGTCAGGAAGCTTTGGATTTTTGGAAAAATCCCCTTAAATTAATTATACAGTAAAAAAAAAAAATCATTGGGAATATTCACAATATATTTCTTACTGCATCTGCCTATTTGACAGGCAACCGACACCATCTACTGGCCAAAAAGCACTACTGCAGTTGGGGATCCAAGCAGAACCAGCTGAGGATTTATGTTTCAGATGCAGAGTCCCAGCTGTTCAAACTGTTTTGGCACCTTTGCTGTCAGGCCGAGGTGCTAAAACTTTGGGGCACATTCTGGAGCCTATTTCTAAAACAATTACATTTGCGATAAATGGAATTCCTGTGCATTTCTCCAAAATTAGACCAGTTTGAGTATGCTCAATGTAAGGGCCCTATTCCAAGGTTGACAATAAGATAACTTCTGGAGATGTTATACATGAAGTCTCCTGTAGTTCTGCTATTGTTGGAATCTACTCTTGGTATAACCTGTGCTTGCACCTTGAGTATAGTGCATCCCTACTGTAAATTATTGCCTCTTATACTTGTATCGGAGGTATTAATTTGTGCCACAGAGTAGAAAAATGATCTATTCCAAAGTAGCTTGTTCTTCTGTCTATGAGCATGTATTTCTCAAAGAAATACCGTGACCTATAATGTGGTGTTATGTGATTTTGCTTTTTCCTACTCAAAGCACCAAACAACACACAAACTCTCCTCTCATCCCACGGTGAAGAGCACAGCATAGCCCTTCACTTCCTCTCCACGGGAGGAGCGGAGACTGAAAAGAAAATAGTTCCCAGTTTCCCTTTGCATCCACAGCTCCTGCACTATCCCATGAGTGTGAGTGTTGCGTCTTCAGCCCCCGCAGTGCTGCCTGGGGGGTCTGGACGCCCGGTGGTGTTGCTGGCTGGTCGAGTGCCAGCAGTTGGTAATGGCCGATCGGCGTCTGAGGGGGCGGGGCCTGGTGTGGTCACGAGGAGCGTCGGGTTTAAAGTAGCGCACAAGAGATTGCTCGTCGTCCTGACGTGGTGTTCCCGCATCGCCTGCTCTCTAGCATCATTACTTTTGATTACCCAGTTGCCGACTTGCTTGTTTGAGGACCCTGTTTACATTTTGACCTGGCTATCCTTATTGACGATTCTCTTGCTTATCCCCTTGGTGTTGTGTATGAACGGCGTTCAGTATTCATCTTTATGTTTTACCGCTTGTGTGCATTTTGGAGGTCTGCCCGTCGTTCGGTAAACTTATCTCTCGCCCAAGGTCTCTGATGACTAATCAATCTGGTGTGAGTCCTAATCACAAGGCATCCGATCATAGGCGTCTCTACAGGGGGGCAATTGCCTCCCTAGGTTATTCCTTGCCCCCCCATGTGCCACCCCACCAGAAATCAGCATCCAGCTTCCCACACTTTTTCGGAAGGATTATCTCCATCCTTGTGTATCTTATATGGACGATCTAGGTGTTATTGGTTAGGGCAGATTCTAGCCTTTCCAATGATACCCAACATGATACCCAACATGAACAACATGATTCAGTGTGAAGTAAAAGTCATAAAACATTAAATAAAAACAGGCATTTAACATTTTCACAGGGTTGAAATGGCTCAGCAGTGAAGTGGTTAATGTTCAGACTATACATTACATTGTGTATTACGCTAGTTTTTGCCTTGGTTTAGTTGTATATTAAGGGTTAATGGGTAGGCTTCTTCCTGCCTCAAAGTGTATTAATTTCATGTTTTCCCTTGATTAATGGCATTTTAGGGGTAAAGGGGTAGGCTAAATGATACATTGTTTATTATTTTTATTGCATCTCCCTGGGTTTATGGCATTTTGGGGGTTATTATGGAAGTTAGAATCTAAAGGGTCTATTCATTTTTAGATCCTCAGCTTTTCGTCACATTTCGGCGAATTCATTTCGCCGAAAATATGGCGAGTTCCCTATATAGCGATCAGTCACTGTAATTTGCTAAAACCGGAGTCGCTGAAGCAGCAATCAGACATTCAGCGAAAACTGCCGAATTGAGGAAAATAAAATATTGAATTTAAGTATCAGGTTAGTACAACAAAAAGGCATCATTGCATCACATTAGTCACCACGTCACATTACTCTGGGGTTTTGGAATCTTACTTATATATACTTATTTAGGGCACTATTACCTGGTGTGAGCTAACCCTTGCGACGGCATGGTTTTGCGTTAGCGCCAGGTTAATTGAGTCTAGCGCCTGACCAACAGATTGTCTGAAGGTATTAATGGTAAAGTATGTCTTTTTGCTGATGACACAAAGATTTGCAACAGGGTTGACGTTCCTGGAGGGATCAGCCAAATGACAAATGATTTAGGTAAACTAAAAAAATGGTCGGAGCTGTGGCAATTGAGTTTTAATGTGGATAAGTGCAAGATAATGCACCTGGGACGTAAAAACCCAAGGGCTGAATAGAGAATATTTGATACAGTCCTAACCTCAACATCTGAGGGTTGGGATTTAGGGGTCATTATTTCAGAGGATCTAAGGGTAAGTAGTCAATGTAATAGAGCAGCAGGAAATGCTGGCAGAATGCTTGGTTGTGTAGGGAGAGGTATTAGCAGTAGGAAAAGGGAAGTGCTCATGCCACTGTACAGAGCACTGGTGAGACCTCACTTGGAGTACTGTGTGCAGTACTGGAGACCGTATCTCCAGAAGGATATAGACATCTTAGAGATAGTTCAGAGAAGGGCTACTAAAATGGTGTACGGCTTGAAGGAGAAAAGTTACCAGGAAAGGCTTAATGATCTGAACATGTACAGCTTGGAAAAAAGACGAGACAGAGGAGATATGATAGAAACATTTAAATACGTAAAGGGAATCCACAAGGTAGAGGAAGGGAGTATATTTAAAAGGAAACAAAGTAGCAAAACAAGAGGACATAGTCTTAGATTAGAGGGGCAAAGGTTTAAAAGTAACATCAGGAAGCATTATTTTACTGAGAGGGTGGTGGATACATGGAACAGTCTTCCAGTTGAAGTGGTAGAGTCCAAAACAGTAATTGAATTTAAGCAGGCATGGGATAGGAATAAGGCTATCCTAAACAAAAGATAAATCCAGGTAAAGTATCCATGTAATTGGGCAGACTAGATGGGCCGAAAGGTTCTTATCTGCCGACATTTTTCTATGTTTCTATGTTTCTATGTCTGCCTCCCGCTACAAACGGGAGAAATCACTTAGCGCGTTGCTATTAGTGATTTGTACCACGAGCTTACTGAACTTTGCGTGTCCTTTTCTTAACACGGGGAGCGCTAGAGATCAAGCGATTTTGTAACCAACAGATCACTTGGTGCCAGCGCTAATTTTTTGAGGGAAACTAATTGCAACATTTTACCTACTGCTCAACCTTGGTGCTAACTCCAAAAAATCTGAAAAAAAACAGATCCTCGCCCAAAATTAACAGGCAATTGAAAGGAATGCAGCACAGGTGTTCTCTTGGCCCCATACACCATAGTAATGGATCTGGTCAGCAATGTCGCTGCTGTTGCAGTAGGCTCTATTATGATAGATATGTATCCTTTATCCACATATATCCTAATTCTAACATTTTGCCTAATTTAAACATTTTATGCTGGGGGTTATTCATAGTTTGTAAGCGGTTGGTTATTAAGGTGACCGTGTGGACCATGTTTAAAAGGGACACGTGAATAATTCTTGCCCTGAAACATGTATTATTTATATGCTGCAGCAGGGAAGTTATTGTGACTCACCTGGCCTTTCTTTTGGATCTATTAAATGCAGTGTAAAGATTCTACATGCTGCTGGGTGGCATTTATCATGCAATGCCCATCAGCCTTAATATATGTGTGCATCAAAACATGGATGATACCACCTTGGAGGATTTTAATAATGCAGGGGTGTGAGGTTATTCATTGGATGTGTTCATATTCAAGCTTGTGAGGGCGGGGGATAGGTATGGCCCGGCACTCTGCATTAGAACAAAACAATTCTGTACACAACCGCATTAGCGCTGGATCAGCCTGGGTCTTAGAGTTTTCCTAGCATGCGCAAAACGACCTTGTACACGGACTACCATGGACAAGGTGATCTGTTAGTAGGTCGTCAGGCACTAAGTTTTAGCAAATCGCGCTAAATTTTTCCTTTAATGATGGTGTTTTAGCTCACACCAGGCAATAGGGCCCTTAGTTTTATTCAGTGGTATGATTTAGTGGTGAAAATTATTAGTGCCCCGCAGTTTTGACTGCGGTATCTTCTGTGCCCCCCCTAAATATTGTTCCTAGAGTCGCCATTGCTTCCGATTGTGTCTGCCCACCAGGTTGAGAGACCTAGTAATCGCTCCAGCTGTCTGTTATATGTTCCTTCTGTTTGTAGCCATAACCACAAGTTCTCTGATTGTGTGACTGCCCTGCAGGCTGCTCAATTCACCAACCTCGCAAAAGACAAATCTAATATTCACAACACATATCTTATACCAAGTCATGCTCATGTATCCATGCAATGTATCTATGTGAAGAGTTCTTGTGTTTTCACTAAGCAGCCTCTTGGTCTCGAAACCAATTGGGCTTAAGTGGTATTTAGTACATAAAAAACAAGAATACCGCAGTATATTCGGGAGCGCAAATGGATGATTTGTCCCCTTAGGATAGCAGTCTTAAGTTCTTTAGGAATCTTCAAAAAGATCTTTGTGGATAAATCTTTGTATAGGATAATCCAGTAGAATCTCCAATCACACAGCCAATATAGAATGAAGAAGAGAGAGAGAGAACATTTGGGCAATATCGTGTACCATATATATGCCAAACTATGTATTCATAGGAAAAAAACTCACAAGCGTGGAGCTAGATAGCTCAATAGGTATAGGCAGTTGAGTCACTAGAGGGGACTCCTCCCTTCAATCGTGGCAGTTCCTATTCTCTTGTTCACTTCAATGGATTTTTCACAGCCGGTATACCTCAAAGGAAATATACATAGCGTGATAACGTCACAATGGGAGAAAGGAGGAACACTTGATGGAGAGGTACTCACATGTACAGGAACCTCCTATTTGGTGGTTCCGTATTACCGCAGTAGACCACTTTTCAGGGGGTCTAAGCCTCTGTCTGGATATGTTGATATGTTGATATCATCCAATGGATGTATAGATGGGTGCCGATGGACAGATAGACAAATGGATAGGCAAAGGTGCATGAAATGTATTTGCATACACCATGTAGTGGACGTGGAGAGGGTATTGGTGGACAAAAACTTTTTAATAAAACATTAAAATGAACAAAGTAATAAAATGGTTGCGGGGGTCATCGAGACGCGTTTCTCTTACAAAACCTGTAAGCTTCCTCAGTCGAATGAACCCCGCCATAAAAGTTACACAGTATATATACCCTCCAAATGTTCGTGCCGCAACATATGGCGTGCGTTCCACCTCAAGTCCTTCCACGTGCGTTCCATGCAAGGCACTTCCGCATGCGTTCCATCCAGAACACTTCCGCATGCGTTCCATCCAGAACACTTCCGCATGCATTCCATCAATCGCATAGCTTGTTTCATAGTCCTTCGGATCTTTAACCATCGATACATTTAAGTTCTTGGTAATCTTTATCGGAAGGACTATGAAACCGGAAATATGCGAGTGACGGAACGCATGCGGAAGTGTATTTGGAGGGTATATATACTGTGTAACTTTTATGGAGGGGTTCATTCGACTGAGGAATTTTACAGGTTTTGGTAAGAGAAACGCGTCTCGATGACCCCCGCAACCATTTTATTACTTTGTTCATTTTAATGTTTTATTAAAAAGTTTTTGTCCACCAATACCCTCTCCACGTCCACTACATGGTGTATGCAAATACATTTCATGCACCTTTGCCTATCCATTTGTCTATCTGTCCATCGGCACCCATCTATACATCCATTGGATGATATCAACATATCAACATATCCAGACAGAGGCTTAGACCCCTGAAAAGTGGTCTACTGCGGTAATACGGAACCACCAAATAGGAGGTTCCTGTACATGTGAGTACCTCTCCATCAAGTGTTCCTCCTTTCTCCCATTGTGACGTTATCACGCTATGTATATTTCCTTTGAGGTATACCGGCTGTGAAAAATCCATTGAAGTGAACAAGAGAATAGGAACTGCCACGATTGAAGGGAGGAGTCCCCCCTAGTGACTCAACTGCCTATACCTATTGAGCTATCTAGCTCCACGCTTGTGAGTTTTTTTCCTAGGAATACATAGTTTGGCATATATATGGTACACGATATTGCCCAAATGTTCTCTCTCTCTCTTCTTCATTCTATATTGGCTGTGTGATTGGAGATTCTACTGGATTATCCTATACAAAGATTTATCCACAAAGATCTTTTTGAAGATTCCTAAAGAACTTAAGACTGCTATCCTAAGGGGACAAACCATCCATTTGCGCTCCCGAATATACTGCGGTATTCTTGTTTTTTATGTATTATTGTTGGGTGAGGGATACACCTAAACGGTGAGCTGCATTCTGGTATATCACCAATTTAACTCTTCTGGTGTAAAATTACAACTTCTTTATGGTATAATACCAGCACCTTAATACTCATTCGACCCTTGATTGGGTCACCCCTCTCCTTTACATTAAGTGGTATTTAGGACTGTGTATAACCTCCCTGGCTTGGGAAACCAGGCATTACTGGCCTCATTTATTTTTGTGTTATAGAAATCTGTTCATTAAGATCCAAAATACGCTGATCTGGGGTGAACCCAGTAGCGTTCGGTACAGTAAGCTCATGCAATATGCGTGGCTGGGATGCTGTGGGATCCTATGGACTCCAAGAGTCGATACCTGCAGCGTCGCACAAGTATCACTCTACGCCTCTGCTTCTTGGGGCCAGGCACTAATAAGCACCTACCTCAGATTAGGTACATTAAAAGTGAGACGGTCAGAGTCGCACCTAGAAACCTCAGGGCCCAGGTGCAGGAATCCATCACGGGCCCCGCACCAACCGAAACAGAAACATATTTTGCCCCCTCTCCATCACAGCGCACTGTACGCCTCCAGGTCCACAATGTTGACTCCACAGCAATAAAACTCACAGTAATGTGACTGACACCCCCATTTTTTCCATCCTCGGAGACGGTAAATATAATATGCTTGCGCAGCTTTTTGCGCCATTATTGGAATAGGGTGCATGTGGCCTGTACGTCCTAGCATGGGTCAGGGTGTACTGGCCACAGCTGTATTCAAATTTTATTAACTTTAACTATCAACTTAAATCTTCGTAAAGATAAATTAACACATGATACAATACAATATATAATGCATAAACCCGCCCCCTAGATAAGTAAAACTCCACCATAGAGTCAGGCTTTTCCCGCAAGAGGGAACGCCTCATGTCACAAGCTCCTACCACCACCTATTCTCTCACCAGGAAACTCACACAACACAAAAAATGAAAACAGAAACCTATCATCCAGGATCCTTCCATTAGGTTGGACTGTAAACATAGGAGGAGAGAGACATGTGAAAGACATTTATATAAGCCACGCACGGCAAATTTTATGTAGTTGGGTCATCCAGTCACTCAGTGGCTAGCTGCCAGGTCCATAGAGGTCCCAGACGAGGTGACCAAGTTACCTTATTCAGTAAAAATGTCTAAGGGAATTCTTATATGTGCTCACGATGGGGCCCCTATTTATTCATTGGGCCACCTGATATATCTGGTGTTCCCCTTCTGCCTTCTTTTAGTGTGATGCATGCATACGTGCTGTTGGAAGGAAGGAGGAAACAGAGATGGATGACGAAGAGGTGGTTTCGTTATGAGTAAATGGTATGTCATCATGGCATCATGCAGCAGCTAGAGAAAGTAACGGTGTCCAGGGCTTTCCTTGCACACTGACCTCCTGAAGCACTCCGACATAGACAAATATGTCTTGTGACCTTTCGCAAAGGAATGGAGATTAAATAGATTTTCTTGTTATTCGAGAGAATAATTATTATTGACTTGCTCTCTCCATGTGCTGGAACATCAGACACAAAAACCTTCAGTGGTTGGCCAGCGGTGTCTTGCCAGATCCAGGATCTATGATGATACGTACGTGAGAACACATGAAGGCACTTGTGCGTCAATCAGAGCATAAGTAAAATAGTGTTCTATACGCTTTGCATGGGTTTACTCAATTATCTGGGGCCGTGTGGATAAAAAGATACGTCCTATCGATTTACGTACAGTAACTTTATTCTCTGGACAAGCGATTCCCAACCTTAGTCCTCTGGTCCCCAACCAGGCCAGGTTTGCCAGGTATGTGACGCACAGGACAGGTGATCTGATTTGCAGCTCAGTGATTGCAGGATTCATCACTGCTTAGACCTGTGACCTTTCACCAACCCATGACCATCCACCAATTGACCAATAGCACATAGACACATCATTGACTGGAAAGGACATTGGTCACAGCTTAATTAATAACTAACATAACCTATAACTTGTGAAGTTCTTTTAAACAACTCTGCCTTAGCACATCTACCTGAAATAGGTAGTTCCCCCAATCAAGAAGCTCGTCTCCTCAAGGCCTCACCCGTAGGTGGCTTATATTACCTCGAACACTGCTGGCAAGGAATTACACCAATACTCAGCTGTGACACGAACAAGTCGAACCTGACACAAGGCGGGTGGGCATCTTCTGAAGTACCGCTTTCGCTGGCAGGGATCAAAGAGGCAAGACCCTCCCACTTCAACATCTATATAACACAGGTAAGTGCAACATTGTTGCATCCCCACCAATAGCTCGTCAGAACACATCCTGACTGTCCAGCACACCCCAGCAGTCATGCTCCCCTTCCCAATAGGTCCAAGGGATTTCTGCCTGCATTTCCCAAGGTAATCCTTAAAACCTGGCCTATTAGGGGGATCTGATGACCAGGGTTGGGAACCTCTGCTTTAGACTCACCATATAAGGGTATTAAAGTGATTGCTGGATTGTTTATTATGTCACCTGGTAGATTGAGGAATTTGCTTAGGGCCGCTGGCTGCAGAGTTCGATGCATTTCTGGGCTGGGCTTTTAAAATGAAAGTGAAAGTAACTTTATCAGCAATTGCAAAACATAGGATTTTTTTCTCTGTCTCGTGAAATGGAAACTCCGCGTAGTGTGCTTTAAGGAAGAGATCAAGAGATGAGGTATATATTGTTTAATTCATAGAATTCTTACAGACGCTGAGAGAAACCCCACAGTAACCTTGTCACCAGGGCCAGATTTATTTATTAATTAACTATTTATTTATAAAGGATTTTACCAGGAAGGATACATTGAGATTTCTCTCGTTTTCAAGTATGTCCTGGGTTCAAGAACATTGAAATTTTACAGTCGTTACAGAAATACAAAGTAATAAAATACATGTTACTAAAAAATATAGCACAAATCTACAGATTAACACAGAAAATGAATATGTAGGAAACACACAGGGTTATTCAAAGAGATCCGAATTGTGGCTGAAAGGTTACCGAACAGTGAAATTAAGCGTACGGTTACCTTTCCTGGCCATTCGGCTATTCAGAGAGCAGGCAGTTCGCACCGACTGGGTGGAGTAGAGGTAACATCGCTGCTCTGCTTGGAGAGAGCCTGTAGAGTCATGGGTTTGATCCCGACGAGCACATCTCCAGTAAGTGTCCTTGGGCAAGACACCTAACGGTACATACTCACCACCTAGGACATACTTGAAAACGAGAGAAATCTCAATGTATCCTTCCTGGTAAAATACTTTCTCCAAAAAAAACCAAAAACATACGGTGCCTGTTCGGTAGACATGTGCACAGCACAAAATGTTGTTTTGAACTAATGGATTAGTCTTAAAATGCAATTTATTTAGTTGCTAAAGAAATTCGTTTTCAGTTCTTTAGTATGAAAACTAATTTCATTCATCCGAAAACCAGTGAATACAATTACTATTGTAGTGGCTCCTCAGAGGGCTGAGATCGCTGCTTGTTACAGTATCTCTCACTCTCAGCACAATGTGGGCCATATTACATAGTTGGTGCTAACTTAACCAGAGCTGTTGTAAACTTCCCAGAGCCATTATAGCCTATGGAGGTTTTCAGCAACAGCTCTGGGTAAGTTAGCACCAACATTGTAATACTGCCCCATGTCAGGCAAAGCTGTTACAGTAACTGACTGCTGCTCATCACAGTGCTCAGAGTTTCAGTAAAACTAGTAAATAATATTTTTATATATAAGAGGTTATAACAATATTATTTCCTTGTTTTACTGAAACTCTGAGCGCTGTGATGAGCAGCAGTCAGTTACTGTAACAGCTGAGACTGATGCATTGTACTGAGAGATAATATAACAAGCAGCCGATCTCAGCGCTCACAGCCGCTGGATTTAAAGGGCTAAAAAAAAAGGCTCCTCTCTGTATAATGTTTAGAACATCCTCCTGCATTAATGAATACCCCTCTCTGTATAATGTATACAACATCCTCCTGCATTAATACCCCTCTCTGTATTATGTATAGAACATCCTCCTGCATTAATTAATGCCCCTCTCTGTATAGAACATCCTACTGCATTGGCATGTGGATGTTGCGCTCTTCATTGCTGGTCTCCTTCACTCATCAATGTAATATCACAAAAAGGACTGAAACTAAAATGTAGTGCATTTTATTTTAGTTTCTTTCGTTTTTTGTACTGAGCAGTTTCGTATCTCTTCAGTCATAGGAAAACTAAATTATCCCAAAATTCAGACTAAATCGTTTTAGTACTAAAACGAATGCACATGTCTACTGTTCGGTGCCTTTTCGAGGGCAGTGAAATCCCCATAGAGAAGCAATGCTTCATCTATTCAGAGAACAAAAACCAGCAGTGAAAAGTTGCTGAAGTGCCCTGCTGTTCGGAGCTTTCATTCGACAGGTTTATTCAGGCGAATCCCATAGGCTTCAATACTAAAAGTCACTATGTTTACAGGTGCATTCTGTATATAGTCACTGTGTTACATTTTTACAGGTGCATTCTGTATTTAGTCACTGTGTTACATGTTTACAGGTGCATTCTGTGTATAGTCACTATGTTACATGTTTACAGGTGCATTCTGTATATAGTCACTATGTTACATGTTTACAGGTGCATTCTGTATATAGTCACTATGTTACATGTTTACAGGTGCATTCTGTATATAGTCACTATGTTACATGTTTACAGGTGCATTCTGTATCATGGTATGGTAATAGAGATCTCTTAAGTGACTTTAAACTGGGGGGAGATTTGATGGCGTCTGTGAGGTTATTCCATAATTGCGGTGCTCTGTAGGAAAATGAGGATCGAGCCACTTTCTTTTTGTTTTGTGATATTGCAAGTAAGTTGCAGGTCCTGGATCGGAGGTTATAGGATGAGGGAACTGCTAGGGGAACGAGTCTATTCAGGTAATGTGGTAGCTTCCCAGAAAAGCTCTTAAAAACCAGGTTGGAAAGGTGAAGGGTGCGTCTAGATTCCAGCGATGGCCAGTTTAGCTCTTTTAACATGTCACAATGGTGGGTCATGTAGTTACATTTTAGCACAAAGCAGCAGAATGAGTTATACAATGTAGTAAGTTTATGAAAGTGCGTTTGCGGGGCCACTGCATACACTACCAGGGTAATTCAAAGAGATCCGAATTGCTTGTTAAAGGTAACCGAACGCTGAAAATCATCATTCGGTTACCTTTCTTGGCCATTTGGCTATCCAGAGAGCAGGCAATTCGCCAAATCCTGGCGAATTGCCTGCACATTCAGTGCCTGTTCGGCGCCTGTTCGAGGGCAGTGAAATCCCCATGAAAAAGCACTGCTTCGGCTATTCAGAGAACACAAACCAGCAGTGAAAGGTTCCCCTAATTCCCTGCCATTCGGTGGTTTCATGCGACAGATTTATTCAGGCGAATCCCATAGGCTTCAATGTTAAAAATATTCCCGTTTTAATTCAATATCTAATAAACCCTTCATTATGAAATTATGCAGTAAAGAGTCTCTTTATTTATAGATTTTTTAGGATATTTTAAGCATTTTTCTGGATTTTTTTCCTTAACCCCTTAGTGACCGGGCGGTTTTACACAAATCCGTCCTTTAGTGACCGCTGCTGTTTTTACGTTTCTGCGCTGCTCGTGTTTAGATCAAATTTTCCTCTTACTCGTTTATTCAACCCACACATATTATACACCCTTTTTCCCGCCATTAAATGGACTTTCTAGAAATACCATTATTTCCATCATATCCAATAATTTAATATAAAAAAAATATGAAATATGATGAAAAAAATGGTAAAAACACACTTTTTCGTAATTTAATCCCCTAAAGCTATAACCACCAATAAAGACCCCGGCTAAATAGTTTCCAAATTTTATCCCGAGAATAGAAATACCCAATTTTTACATGTTTTTACCTTTTAACCCTTTCACTGCTGAGCCAGTTCACCTATGTGCGCTGCGCTCATTCTGACAATTTTGTGCTAATTATTTTTAGATGAAAGCCTAAATCCTATTTAATTAAACCCCCCCAGACAAAAAAAACTTTAAAAAAAAAAATCATTTTTTTATTTTATTTAATTTTTTTATAATTTGTTTTTATTTAAATTTTTTTTTACATTTTTTTTTAAAACCAAACCTGGTCATGTTTGGTATCATTTGAAAGGCCATAATCAGGCCTTTCAAATGATGGCAAATATGACCATCTAGTTGCCATGGATCGGGAGATAAAGGGATCCTTAGGATCCCCTTATCTCTACATGGCAGCTAGAGGGTTAACTGGCCCACTGACATCCTCACACATATGGTGAGGTTGTCAGTGGGTGGGGGGGGACCTGGAGGCTTGGCTGACATCCAAGATGTCAGCCCCCCTCCAGGTTTGAATCACGTTTTGGCGCCAATTGGCGCCGCAACGTGATCCGGCGGCGAAATGGTTAATGCCATACACCGCTGGAAAGGGGAGGCTCTCCCCTCTCCAGCGGTGCAAACGGCATCTCCCTAGCTTCAATGGTTGTGGAGATAGAGGGCTCCGAAGGAGCCCCCCCTCCCCTCCATTGAAACACATGGGGGCACCTTCTGATGACGTCACCACGCAGCGTGGCGACGTCATCAGCCTCGCCTGCCCATGTAAATCACATGGGCAGGCTTCCTCCCTGTCAGATCGCCGTGGGATCCGACGAGGGAGGTGAGTATCGGGCGGGAGGGGGATTTGGCGCCGCTGACGTACCCTGTACGTCATCGGGTCTAAGGGAGACCCGAACACAGGACGTACAGGGTACGTCAGCGGTCGGGAAGGGGTTAAACTTACTTTTTTTGTAACAGCCCTCTTTATTATCATTCCCTGGACCTCATATGTAAATTTCCGACATTTTCGCTCAGTAGTTTCTTTGCAAACAGCGTTTCACTTTTCACTTCACTCGTCTGCGGTGTCGGCTTTTTCCGGCGGCTTCGCTGCGTATGATTGGCTCCTGCTCGGATTTTTTCGTGGTTTTCGGCGGGTTAATCCAGATGTTTTTGCGGGTTTTCGGCGTGCATTCGCTGGGTTTTACGGTGAGTTTTCGTCGGGTTTTCGGCAGCCTTTCCCTGCAATTCGGGGACCCTGTGGTGCTTGCTGAATACACCGCAGGGTCACCGAAATGGGATCGGCCAAACAAACCGAATTGAAGAGAAAGAAAAGTCACCGAACGTGTGCTGACTTTTCAAATCTCTTTGAATTACCCTGTACATCTCCGTATTCAATAGCCGGCATAAGCATTTGTTGTACAATCTGCTTTCTTACCGCGGGGCTCAGGCAGGATTTGTTTCTGTACAGGGCGCCTAGTTTGGGGTAAGGTTTAGATGAGAGTTTTCCGATGTGAGGGCCAAAGGATAGATTTGGATCTAACCACATACCTAGGTATTTGAGAGAAGGGACTGTGGTCAGCGTGCCATTTGATTTGATTTGATTTGATTTGATTTGCATCACAGCAGAATGAAAGCACAGATCAGGCGCCCCCGCCCCCACAGAAAAATAATGCATAAATTGGGAAAAATACTTTTTAATTTAAATTTTTGAGACACTTTACATATTAAAGAAAGAAAAGAAAAATAGATTCTCAATGAGCGTGGACAGGAAGCATAATGGAGATAACGGAAAGCGCTAAGGAAAAGCACCTGGAGAGCTGGCTGCTCAAATTGCTCAGTCATGACCACCTGCGCTCCTTGCTGTGTCCAGCTCCATGCTGGAGATTCTACATACCAGCCACCTCTAGGCAGAGCAAAGGCCAGCCTAAGGCTGGGGTCAGACTAACGCATTTTTAACGTGCGTTTAGGCGCACTTAATCACGGCCGCAGTAGCAGCAAATGACGGGCAATGACGGCCAATATACGAAGTCCGGCCGTACGAAAGTCCGGCCGCGCAACGCAAGTGGAAAATGAACGCATTTTTTCGAGAACGCAGAACCGCTAGTTCTGACGTAGAGAGTGCGCTGCGTCCGCTAGCGGCGTGTGTGCGTGATTAGGAGACGTCAGACGCTGCTAATGTCCGGTCTACATAACGTCCAGACACAAAAAGTGTTTTATTGGCGATCCGTAAAAAAATCACACACGAAGATGCGCATCGTATGACCATTTTCGCGCATTCTGTGAAAAAACACGTCAATGCGTTCAAACGCACTTTTTGACGGTCGCTGCGAATAATGCGTTCGTTTGACCCAAGCTTTAGCAGTTACGGGGTCCTCTGAAAACATGTTTCATTTAGTATAGCACAGGGGGCACCCTGCTCTGCAAAACTAATATATCGTTTTACATTTAGCTTTTCTTTTGGTTTTTTTCACTTTTACACTTACAGGTTTTTTACAGTCTTCTTACTTTTACAGCAGAGCAAGGTGCCTCCCCTGTGGGGGTCACCTGTAGGCACATGCCTACTTTGCCTAATTGTTAATACGGCATTGGGAAACAGAGTCAGGTAGCTTGCTAATTGAAGTGCGGATAATGGCAGGTAACTTGAACAAGAACAGAGACAGGTAAACCTGGATACACAGGAATAGGCTTGGGTGCAGATAAACGTGGGCACCGGTAACTTTGGGCACAGCTGATTGCTGACCAGACCTTTGGCTGCTGGAGATGGACACAGTTGACAGGACCTTTGGTTGTGGGAAAACAACAAGACAGACTGGATCAGGGCAGGCTTCTCTGAATCAAGGCAGAATGGTGCTAAATATGCGCCTTGTGCTGGGTCAATGCTGAAGCCTGCAGTTCCAGTTCGTTGTACAGCTCAATGTCCATGTAGCTCAGGCATGTATGTATTATCTGGTGTTAAGTGATTTTACCCTGGCATATACACTTAACACTTCAATCAAATTTTCTTAAAACATCCCTTACTCACCTCAGCGCTATGGAACTTGTTAGCGCTTTATAAATACTTGTAACTGTAATCTCTGGTCCCATTTTGCAGTAGGTTATTAATCCGCCGCCTCTTCTCACTGCTTGCAGTTTATGTGATCTGTTTTTGTCACTGACGGGTGATTGACAGTGACACCTAGTGGTAGTTTGAAGAAGTATGTCGGAAAGGAAAAAAATAAATGTAGGGCCCTTATCGAAGCAAGCCACTGTGGTTAATGAGTGATCTATTAAAAAGTACACTTAATGTGACACCTTTATTGTTTTAAAGTGGGTAAAGTGGTAACGTTTCCTCCACTTCACCCAGTGTCAACAGCAGCTGGGATTTTTGAATTTCCGGGCTGCTGATTACCAGATCGGTCACTAGTGACTTCAGGATGCATAGAGCATGTCAGCATTAGGGATGAGCCGAACACCACCGTGTTCGGTTCGCCTTCGAACTCGAACAATTTCAAAAGTTCGAGTTCGAACGCGTACACAAACCGAACTCAATGGGACTCAAAAGTTCGATTTTTAGAGTGCCCTGCAAGAGGGCATATATGCAAGATATTTGCCATAAAAAATGTATGGGGGTCCGGGTAGTGCCCTGGGGGACAGGAAACAAGGACAAAAAGTTTAAAAAAAAAAAAACGTTTTTAAAGGGACAGTGAGTTTTCCATTAAATAAGGGTTAAAAATACGAAAAATTCCTTCAAATATCGTGCCTAGGAGGTCCCCATAACCTGCCCGTGAAGTGGCGGATTTGTAGGATGTATAGAAACATTTAAAAGCAAAAAAATGAGGTTTCAAATGACGGTAAATGGTTTACCTTTAAGCTATTCATAAACAACTGCTTGGGGCGGCAGTCTGTATTAAAAGAGGAGACCTTTTAGGACACACAGAACAAGTTTAGTGATTTTTTGGCTAAATTGTGGTGAAACCTATGCCGGCTTTGGATGAAAGTAACAATAGGTGCTTTAAAATTGGGCCTTTAGCGTCAGCAACAGTGCCGTCACACCGTAACCCCTCTGTGGTATTGTGGAAGAGTGCAGAGTTGGACCCTGTGGTTCAAAAAATTAAAATGATATAAATCTGGTACAGGAGTCAGTGCAGCCAAATATTGTGCCTTTAGTGGCAGCAAGTGCCTTCACACCGTAACTCTTTTGTGGTATTGTGGAAGAGTTCAGTGGTGGAGGTTTTGTGAATGCAGAAGACATCCCCGATCTATTCCGTTACGTCAGCATCAGGGGATTGATAGCTGCTGATCCAGGACTGATTCATTTTTATAAATGTCAGCCGGTCTACAGAGTCGGTGGACAGACGCACTCTTTTGTCTGTGACAAAACCTCCAGCGGCACTGAACGTCCTTTCAGAAAGCACGCTGGATGAAGGGCAACCTAGTAGCTGCATAGCATATTGGCTAAGTTCTGGCCAGTGATCCAATCTCAACACCCAGTAAGCCAGTGGATCATCTGCAAGGAAAGGTATCCAGGTCTGCCCTTGCCCCTAGGTAGTCCTGCACCATATGGTGAAGACGCTGGCAATGGGTGCCTACATTTGACGTCCCTGGGTGTCGTGGACTAAAAAAAATTAAAAATGCATCAGTCAAGCGGCCCTGGCCTTCACCACTATTCCTCTGATCATCCGCAGCCTCAGAAGCACGTGTGTCATCACTTGGTAATCTACCAGTGCCTGGAAAGGTGTTACACAAGTGTCGCTTTAGAGCGTCCTCAGGTTTTTTCATCCTGTGCTCCCTCTGTGCGGGCAGGATGAGCTCTGCAACTTTACCCTTGTATCATGGATCAAGAAGGCTTGCCAACCAGTAATGATCCCTCTCCTTGATAGCACGAATCCTGGGGTCCTTTACCAGGCTTTTCAGGATAAGGGAGCCCATGCAGCGTAGGTTGGAGGTGGCATTAGCTTCCGAATCTTCCTGGTCAATGAGAATGACCCCATCATGCACTTCCTCCTCCCAGCCACGTACTAGTCCTTGTGTTTCTGGACACACAAAACCCTCCCTTGAGGAATCCCCACCTTCAATGCTCCCACTACTTAAATATTCCTCCTCTTCCTCATCCTCCTGTCTGATCTGAGGAGGACCCGCTGGAATGCTGTCTGCGGAAAGACTGGGGCCTTGAGAGTTAGGGAAGACCTCCTCTTCCTCCCGCTGCTCTGCCTCTAGAGCCACATCTATAATTCCCCGCAGAGTGTGCTCCACCAGGAATACTAAAGGAATTGTGTCACTGTTGCATGCACTGTCCCTGCTCACCATCCTCGTTGCCTCCTCAAATGGTGACAGTACAGTGCATGCATCCTTGATCATCAGCCACTGCGGGGGGGGGACAAGTTGACCTGAACCTGTCCTTGTGCCATACTCACACAGGTACTCGTTGATGGCCCTCTGCTGCTTGTGCAGACGCTGCAGCATTGCTAACGTCGAGTTCCACCTGGTGGGCATGTCACAGACCAGACGGTTTGTGGGAAGGTGGAATTCTCTTTGAATTTCTGCCAGGCGAACACTTGCTGGGAATGACCGTCTGAAGTGGCTGCAGACTTTTCTGGCCTGGCTGAGAAGCTCTGCCAGGCCTGGGTACCTGGTTAGGAAACGCTGTACCACCAGATTTAGGACGTGTGCTAGGCATGGTACACGTGTCAACTTACCCAGGCGTAGGGCGGAGAGAAGGTTGCTGCCATTATCACAGCTTAAGCTGGCGTGGTGTTAACCATCTCTGCACCTGCCCCTGCAGAGCTGACAGAATTTCTGGCCCGATGTGGCTCCTGTCCCCTAAACAAACCAGCTCAAGCACAGTATGGCATCTTTTTGCTTGAGCCATTGCATAGCCCCTGTCACGCATCGGTTTAACTGCCACTTCGCCAGAGAAGGAGGAGGAGGAGGAAGAAAACCTACTGAGGAAGCAAGGTTTCTCGCGAAACGCGTTTAGGTGATATATTCATGTTCCTGTTTTATTTATTTTAATAAATTTTTGCCTTTAAAACCAATATTTGGCGTCCAGAAATTTTTGGAATGGCAAGACTACGAATCCTGGGGGAAATCTGGCATTCCCATCCAAATTTTGCCGGTAGCCTGGAGCATCTAGTGTCTGATTGAGACACAATAAAATGTGAGTGTTCCTTTTCTTTATTATTTCCAGCTACATAATAAGTTTACTATGCTATGGCAGCGTTTCTGCTTATTTTAAAGGTATATAGAAAACATACATATATATATATATATATATATTTTGCCAGCTCACATCATGCGTATATATATTGCCCAGGCCAGCTCACATCATGCGTATATATATTGCCCATGCCCAGGCCAGCTCACATCATGCATATATATATTGCCCAGGCCCATGCCAGCTCACATCATGCATATATATATATTGCCCATGCCAGCTCACATCATGCGTATATATATTGCCCAGGCCCATGCCAGCTCACATCATGCATATATATATTGCCTAGGCCCAGGCCAGCTCACATCATGCATATATATATTGCCTAGGCCCAGGCCAGCTCACATCATGCATATATATATATTGCCCAGGCCCAGGCCAGCTCACATCATGCGTATATATATTGCCCAAGCCAGCTCACATCATGTGTATATATATTGCCCAGGCCCAGGCCAGCCCACATCATGCATATATATATTGCCCAGGCCAATCCCCTGGTGGAGATAGGGGGTTCATTTGAACCCCTGATATCTCCAGGCAGCTAGGGGGTCATGTAGGGTGTCAATCGAAAGGCCTGAGCATGGCCTTTCGAATGATACTTTATACCTGGTCATGTTGGGTAAGAAATAAGAAAATAAAAACATGTATTTTTTTTTGTGTGTTATTTTTATTAATGCAGCAATATTATTCACATTTCAATTATAATGTGAATTATGATGTACTAATGATTTTTTTCTATGGGGTGTGTTTGCTATAAATCACGTAATTCCCCCCACAAAATGTAACAAGTCCCCATTTCTAATTTTTGTACAAGCGCACCCCATAGAAAACATAACCACAAATGCTCATGTGTTAAAATGTGAAAAAAGCCACTTTACACACTGCAGATGATTAAAAATTCAATTTTTATTGCATTTTTTTGTCATAATATACAGGCAGGACATGACGGATACATATAAAAATGATATATTATGAATCTGCGGAGTCTGCCGGAAAGAACGATATCTAATATGTCTGGGTCATTTTATAAAATGTGGCTTCAAATCGCATTTAAACATGATGAGCGAAAGCGGTAAAAATTAGCTGAGCACACAGCGGTGAAATGCAGCATATTAGAAGAAGATTTAGGAGAGAAATTAACACTTCTCAGAAGCACAGGTGTTGTTTGACACATCAGGAGACACACCACACCCTCATTGTACATACAATGTATCAAATTCATTAGACCAGACTAAAAACACCTGTTTTCGGTGTTTGAAAACACAGGTCATTTAGAGGTGAGAATCTTTGCACTTAGACATTATTTTTTAATTCAATATCTAATAAACCGTTGCTTATAATATTCTGCAGTAAAGAGTCTCTTTATTTCTAGATTTTTTAAGAATTTTTTATACTCTTTTCAAAATTTTTATTTTTTTTGAAAACTCGAACCGAACAGCCCAAAAAGTTCGAAGTTCGCGAACTTGCGAATGGCCAAAGTTCGAATCGAACTCCGAACTGATCAAACCGAAGAGCTCATCCCTGTGACACCCCCTAATATCTGACTGTCAGTGACTGAGAAGACACGGATTACAATTCACAGAAATTTTATGGAAGTATGTGACACCCCCTGATAGCTGACTGTCAGTGACTGAGAAGACACACTTTCCACCACCAATTCCCAGATATTGCAACAAGTGAGCCCCTCAAATTGCTGCTGGCAGTGAGAAGACACACTTTCCACCAATTCCCAGATATCTGCAACAAGTGAGACCCCCTTTAACGGTAGCTATATCGCTTACCAAGAGTAGCGGAGTTGGGATCTTTGAGGACAGAAGTATCTGCTTGAATAATACAAAAAGGTTTATAAACTACAGACGGTAACAAGGAGACACAAGGACTAACTGAACTGTCTCTAAGCTCTGAAGGTTTCGAGACCAATAGATTACCTTGGACACATTCAGAAACAGCAGATGTGGAATGACAGTCCGTGAAGTATTCAAGGTGCAGTGCAGTCAAATGCAGAAACCAATCGTTTTGGTACAAACAAGGACTAACTGAATTGTCTCTAAACTCTGAAGGTGTCGAGACCAACAGATTACCTAGGACACATTGAGAAACATCAGACATGAAATGACAGTCCGTGAAGTATTCAAGGTGCAGGGCAGTCAGAGATGCAGAAAACATAAAACAGAAATAAACAATAGATTGTTATCATGGTCTTAGCAAAACCATAAACATAAGTTGTAACCTGGGAAAATGGTCCCCGGAGAGTTGCAAACGATACCCCTAAACGTGAAGGGATAGAACCCAAAACTGCAAGTGATCAACCCAGCAACCAGCAGGGGGTTGAATCACTAAAACAAGTGATACAGCGTAATAAACACAATAGAGAGTGGTCTAAGCCAAGCCGGGTCAAATAACAGGAGAAGCGATCTCATACAAGCAGGGTTGTCAACAGTAAAGACAAATAGATATAGAAGTAGCGGTGCGTGAATAACTCCACAACAGGGCAATGAGGCCATTCCTAGAGCCCTGTTTTAAAGCCTGTGGCTCCTGGTAACCACACCTGACCCCGCCCCCTCAGATGCCGATCTGCCAGCAGAAAGGGCAGGCATCCGACCAGCCAGCGTTTCCCCTTCTTGCCCAGACCCCCCAGGGGGCACAGCGGGGGCTGAGGATGTAACACCCCCAAATAGCTGTCACTGACTGAGAAGACACACTTTCCACCAATTCCCAGATATCTGCAACAAGTGAGCCCCCCAAATTGCTGCTGTCACTGACTGAGAAGACACACTTTCCACCAATTCCCAGATATCTGCAACAAGTGAGACCCCCCCAATAGTGTCACTGACTGAGAAGACACACTTTCCACCAAATGCCAGATATCTGCAACAAGTGATACCCCCCCAATAGCTGTCACTGGCAGTAGACTTGTGCACCAATTTTTTTTCGGTTCGGTTCGTTCGGATTTTGTAAATTTTCGTTTCACCTTGTTTCGGCCGATTTCCGTTTCGGTTCGGTTAGTTTTCGGTTCGTTTTTCGTATCGACTTTTTTTTTGTGATTTCGGAAATTTTCGTCTTTTTCGGAACATCTGTTCTCCTCGTTTCAAAGTGTCTATTCGTTTTGACGTAAACTAATGGTTTTTCGGATCCGATATTTCTGTCGATACGATAATTCTGTCATTGAGATTTCTCATGTTTTACAAGAAGGATACATTGAGATTTCTCTGGTTTTCCAGGAAGGATACATTGAGATTTCTCTGGTTTTCCAGGAAGGATACATTGAGATTTCTCTGGTTTCCCGGGAAGGATACATTGAGATTTCTCTGGTTTCCCGGGAAGGATACATTGAGATTTCTCTGGTTTCCCAGGAAGGATACATTGAGATTTCTCATGTTTTACAAGAAGGATACATTGAGATTTCCCTGGTTTCCCGGGAAGGATACATTGAGATTTCTCTGGTTTCCCGGGAAGGATATATTGAGCTTTCTCTGGTTTCCCGGGAAGGATACATTGAGATTTCTCATGTTTTACAAGAAGGATACATTGAGATTTCTCTGGTTTCCCGGGAAGGATACATTGAGATTTCTCTGGTTTCCCGGGAAGGATACATTGAGATTTCTCTGGTTTCCCGGGAAGGATATATTGAGATTTCTCTGGTTTTCCAGGAAGGATACATTGAGATGGGAATGATACAAAATTACAGAATCAGCGATATAACCGAAAAATACGTTGTACGAAATTACTGAAATGGAATCAAAATCAGGAATGGAGCCGAAATCACGAATGGAACGAAAATGACTTTCGATTTTACACATTTCTAGTCCATTCGAAAATTCCGAAAAGTTTTCGTTTCGGTTCGGAAATTTGTTCGGATCTGCCGTTTTCGGATCTGAAAATTCTTGGAAAATCGGCCGAATCCGAATGCACGAATCGGGAAGTTTCGTGAAAATTCCGAAATTCCAAAACGCACATCCCTAACTGGCAGTGAGAAGACACACTTTCCATCCTTTCCCAGATATCTGCAACAAGTGAGACCCCCCCAATAGCTGTCACTGACTGAGAAGACACACTTTCCACCAATTCCCAGCTATCTGCAACAAGTGAGACCCCCCCAATAGCTGTCACTGGCAGTGAGAAGACACACTTTCCACCAAATCCCGGATATCTGCAACAAGTGAGACCCCCCCAATAGCTGTCACTGACTGAGAAGACACACTTTCCACCAATTCCCAGCTATCTGCAACAAGTGAGACCCCCCCAATAGCTGTCACTGGCAGTGAGAAGACACACTTTCCACCAAATCCCAGATATCTGCAACAAATGAGACCCCCAATAGCTGTCACTGACTGAGAAGACACACTTTCCACCAAATCCCAGATATCTGCAACAAGTGAGACCCCCCCCAATAGCTGTCACTGGCAGTGAGAAGACACACTTTCCACCAGTTCCCAGATATCTGCAACAAGTGAGACCCCCCCCAATAGCTGTCACTGACTGAGTAGACACACTCTCCACCAATTCCCAGATATCTGCAACAAGTGAGACCCCCCAATAGCTGTCACTGGCAGTGAGAAGACACACTAACAGAACAATCTCCTCTCACTCCTGCAGAAAACACGTGCTGGCTGGGCTGGGTTCAAGCCTTATATAATGTTTTGCGGGAGTTAGCTCTGTGAGCCCATGATTGGGCAAAATTTGCCCAATCAGGACTCTGAGCCGTGATTGGCATAGTCTTGCAACTGTCTTGCACCTAAACTGTGGTCAGGTGCAGGCTGTAGCCAATTACAAGCTTCAGGCCAGTGGAAAAGTGCATTGTGGTTCATTGTGGTGCATTGTGGACGAACATGCGGCGAACACGCGCAAACGTTCGTAGTTCGCGAACATGCAAACAGGCGATGTTCGAATCGAACTCCGAACCGATCGAACTGAACAGCTCATCCCTAGTCAGCATCACCTTCTCTGATACCAATCGATGTAGCAAATGGCCTGAGAAAGGCAGCGGATAGATCGGATCTGTGCATCCCTGCAGCCCCGATCCGTCGCTCTGTGCAGGTGCTACAGAACTTGTGTATGTAGAGTGTGTATGTCCCGCAGCAACGATGCACAATTTACAGTTCTTAATATGCTACTCAAACTGTGTAGGAGAAAAGCTTCAGGGACATCCATGTTCAGGAGTCCTTGAGTTGAAGAGGAGGAGCAGTGCGCGGCGAGGGAGAAAAGGTGAATGAAATGACTCTAAAAGATAAAAACATTAAAATATAATTGGGCAGAGGCTGTCAGCAGCATCTATCCAATTATATTATTTTAGGGCAAAAAAGGGGAACTCTATTTTTTATATTGTATCCCTTTATCATTTATTTAACCCCTTAGTGACCAGGCAGTTTTACCATTGTCAGTACGAAAGTACCAGCTGCTGTTTTTATGTTTCTGTGCTGTTTGTGTTTAGTTGTAATTTTCCTCTTACTCGTTTATGGAACCCACACATATTATATACCGTTTTTCTCGACAGTAAATGGACTTTCTAAAGATACTATTATTTCCATCGTATGATTTACTATAAAAAATATGAAATATGATGAAAAATTTAAAGAAAACAACAGTTTTTTTAACTTTATTCCCCAAAATTTACAACTGCCAAAAAAGACCCAGTCTAAATAGTTTCGAAATTTTGCCCTGAAATTAGAATACCCAATTTTTACATGCTTTTGCTTTTTAACTCCTTCACTGCTGAGACATTTCACCTGTGTGCTGAGCTTATTTTGACCATTTTAGGCTCATCATGATTAAGTGTGATTTGAAGTCCTATTTTATTATATCCCCTGCAGGCACTGGGGGGGCACCTGGAAATGATGTCAATGATGGGGTGTATTTTTGGAAAATCATAAGTAACATACAATCACCCCCTGTCCACTCCCTACCAGCTGCTGTCAAAGTAAACAACCAAACCCTGCAACACCCCCTAGATGTAGCAAATGCCTTTAATAACTATTTTGTTGGATGCGCCAACACCCTGATTGCTAAGCTAGCAAACGACACAAAATCAGAAAGGCAGCACACAAGTCAGATCCTTCCAACTGTGCAAAAACCCTGTATCAAAGGGAAATTCAGTTTTAGACCGATGCCTGTCAGTGCCATTACTAAACTTCTCTGTAACCAAAAAATGAAACACCAGTCAGGACCTGACCAAATCCCAGCAATGCTGCTGAAAATCAGCACGCCGCAATTGCAAAACCTGTCACAACCCTAATCAATGAATCACTGGCGACTGGATATATACCCAAACTCTGGAAGACTGCAAGGGTGGTACCTGTCCATAGAAGTGGAGACAATACTTTGGTATCCAACTACCGTCCAATATCATTGCTTCCTGTAATCTCAAAAGTTCTGGAAAAATGCGTCTACACTCAATTACGCGATTACTATCAGTATTTGCACTATTTAACCCCAGATCAATCCGGCTTCCGTCCAAATCATTCAACCACAACTGCCCTTTTAAAAGTTTGCAATGATATCCAGGCTGGTATGGAGCAAGGAAACATAACTGGAGCCATTTTCCTTGATTTTACCAAGGCCTTTGCCACAGTAGACCATGGCATCTTATTACAAAAACTAATCGCACACTAACCTGGTTCCAATCATATGTGTCTGATCGGTCGCAATATGTATCCATTTCTGACAGCACTTCCCTCCCCCTCCCAGTCACGTGCGGTGTACCCCAAGGCTCGATACTCGGCCCCCTGCTATTCACAATATTCATAAATGATCTGCCCAACGTCTTTAAAGCCTCAACTGTACACATGTACGCAGACGACACTGTAATCTATACCAGAAAACCAGATCTCCGACAGCTGGAGGCCGTGCTGCAAGACCAATTCACAGATGTAGAAAAGTGGATCAAAGATAACAAACCTTTTCTAAATACTGACAAAACTGTTACAATGCTCTTTGGAACAGCACCTAAACTACACAAATTGTATCTATGTGTTGGGACAAGATCAAATGGCATGCTGACCACAGTCAGTCACTTCTCTCAAATATCTAGGTATGTGGTTAGACCCAAATCTATCCTTTGCCCCCCACATCGAAAAACTCGCATCTAAAATTTACCCCAAACTAGGTGCCCTGTACAGAAACAAATCCTGCCTGAGTCCCGCGGTAAGAAAGCAGATTGTACAACAAATGCTTATGCCGGCTATTGAATACAGAGATGTAGTGTATGCAGCTGCCCCGCAAACACACCTTCAGAAACTTACTACATTGTATAACTCATTCTGTCGTTTTGTGCTACAATGTAACTACATGACCCACCATTTTGACATGACAAAAGAACTAAACTGGCCATCGCTGGAATCTAGACGCACCCTTCACCTTTCCAACCTGGTGTTTAAGAGCTTTTCTGGAAAACTGCCACCCTACCTAAATAGACTGCTTACCCCAGCAGTTCCCACGTCCTATAACCTCCGATCCAGGACCTGCACCTTACTTGCAATACTACAATACAAAAAGAAAGTGTCTCAATCCTCATTTTCCTACAGAGCGCCGCAATTATGGAATAACCTCCCAGACGCCATCAAATCTTCCCCCAGTCTAAAGTCACTTAAGAGATCTCTATTAACATACCTCAATACAGAATGCACCTGTAAACATGTAACATAGTGACTATATACAGAATGCACCTGTAAACATGTAACATAGTGACTATATACAGAATGCACCTGTAAACATGTAACATAGTGACTATATACAGAATGCACCTGTAAACATGTAACACAGTGACTATATACAGAATGCACCTGTAAACATGTAACATAGTGACTATTTCCTACATATTTATTTTCTGTTAATCTGTATATTTGTTTCGTGTTAATATCTTGCATTTTGCTACTTTGTATTTCTGTAACGACTGTAAGAATTCAATGTTCTTGAACCCAGGACATACTTGAAAACGAGAGAAATCTCAATGTATCCTTCCTGGTAAAATACTTTATAAATAAATAAATTAGTGAGGACAGGTAGTGAGGCGCTGCGTTAGTGAGGGTTTTGTAGGTCAGTGCAAGGATTTTGAATTTAATTCTGCAGTGGATGGGGAGCCAGTGAAGGGATTCACAGAGAGGAGCAGAAGAGACCGAGCGGTGGGTGAGGTGGAGGAGTCTGGCAGAGGCATTCAGAATGGGTTGTAGGGGGCGAGGCGAGAGAGAGGGAGACAAGCTAGACGAATATTACAATAGTCAAGTCGGGAGATTACAAGGGCGTGGATGAGTTGCTTTGTGGTGTCAGCGGTAAGAAATGGCTGAATTCTGGAAATATTACGTAGTCGGTATCGGCAGGAGGAGGAAAGAGACTGGATGTGGGGGATGAAGGAAAGAGCCGAGTCAAGTGTAACTCCGAGACAGCGAACCTGGTTTGATGGGGAGATAGTGATACCATCGATCATGATGGAGAAGTCAGGAGGTGGGGAGGTATTAGAGGGGGGAATTAGTAGGAATGTCAAGGACGTCTCTTTTTTGACAGTAACTGCACAATTATTTTCTTCTAATTTCTTATTTTAGTTGAAAATACTCCCCTTTTCTCCCTCGGTTTGCCCTGCAGCTTCTGAGATGCGGAAGTGACACATCCTCGGCACCTGTGGACCTTCAGGGGGGTCTGGGCACCCGACGGCATCACTGGCTGGCCGGGTGGCAGAGGTTCTGGCAGTTTGTGCGCCTGGGGAGGCAGGGTGTGGCATGGTGACGCGGAGCTGCCGGCCTTGGATGCGGGGCCCGCAGATCAACTCATTGCCCTGACGTGGATTTAGTTCCCGCATCACCTGGTGTATTCATGATTCGATTCTTTGCTTTGTTACTGAACCGGATTGTATGAGGACCCTGATTGTTGCTGACTCGGACTGCCTTCCTGACCAAGCCTGTATATATGTAATGCCCAGAGCAGACTCAGAGTGTATGCTGATCTTAAGCCATGCTGACTCAGCGTGTATATCGATCCTGCATAACGCTGACTCAGAGTGTATATCAATCTTCGTGATGGTGGATACAAAGTATATTAAAACTTAACTTTTATTGAATTAGAAGGATCAGATGGACATTTACACTTTGGACCACTAGGGGGCACCAAAGGAATA
Source organism: Leptobrachium leishanense (assembly GCA_009667805.1). NCBI lineage: Eukaryota > Metazoa > Chordata > Amphibia > Anura > Megophryidae > Leptobrachium > Leptobrachium leishanense. The sequence continues at coordinate 63,124,846 of CM019063.1, forward strand.
GAAACAAGCCAACTCCTTTAAGGAACCTACCAATTTATGAGCTATTTTTTTTTTGAACCAGCAGGTCAGGAATCTATTTCACACTTCCCTATACATAGTGAACCCTTGAAGGCTCCCATTCCTCACCTGTTCTTGCATATGCAGCAATTCCTATAGGAATCTCCTTGGCAAAATTAGCTTTTGTCCCATACCTTTTGTGAACGGGGAAACAAGGATACAGAATTAGGGGAGACCCTTTTAATGCTACTGGGTCCTTTTAAGTGCAATCTAAGCTAGCTACCTCCCTCTGTGGAATTCTCCAGTAGCTGTTACAATCTGCTCACCCTTCTAAGGGTCTCTACTAGTCTAATAGATAATCTATTTCCAGACTTTTCCATACCCAGTGAACCCTTGAAGGCTCACCTGTCTCTGCCTGTGCAGCAATCTAATGTAGGATCAAAACAGGCTCTATCTAGTCTGCCTCTCTCAACATAGTAATCCCTGCTATACACATTCCATATCCTCTGCTAACATGGGAATCAATGGCATAATTATATGAGAGCCCCTTCCAATGTTATTGGGTCTTTCCAAGTTAGATGTACTAACAAATACAAGTCTAAGTTTCCCTGCAGTTCCAGGCAGCTCTGACACACATGTTTGTTTTTTAATTCTCTGCAAGCCCATCCAGAGCTTGATTTTTCACTGTTTCTTTTCCTTTGGTGCCCCCTAGTGGTCCAAAGTGTAAATGTCCGTCTGGTCCTTCTAATTCAATAAAAGTTAAGTTTTAATATACTTTGTATCCGCCATCACCGATCTGACATAAATTTGGGTTACCCCCTTGCACCATCTGGATACTTAGTTACATATAGCTGAAGTTGATTTGTCTGTTATCCTTCAGTAAATGTCCCACATGTACCCTGTATATCAATCTTGCATAACGCTGACTCAGACTGTATCCCAATCCTGCATAACGCCAACTCAGTTAATCCCTTGATCTGTCCTGTTGCCAAGTCGAAGTGTATGAGAACCTTGTGTGTTACCGAACCAGCCTGTATGAAAACCCTCTCTGTTACCAACTCGGAACGTGTATATGACCACGCTGATGTTAACCCCTGGTGTATGAATACACTGCTTAAGCCTTTCTCGGATTCAGAGACGCCGAACTGCACAGAAATGTCAGTGAAATATCCTGATTTTCGGTGCTTTCGTTCGACAGGTTTAAACAGACGAAACCCATAGGATTCAATAGAAAAACAAATTACCATTTTTATTATTTGTTTTTATTCATCCTTTTATTCTTTTCATTTGCAGCAAAAAGTCTTTTTATTTATTTATTGTTTAGAATTTTTAGGCATTTTTCTGGATTTCTTTGAAATTTTTGATTCCTGTATTTTTTTTAACACCATTTTTTTTTATTCTGTAACATACCTTTTTATAATTATGTATAGTACTGATAGGACTTATTATTTTCATGCATTTTTTTTTAAATTGCTGTTTTTTTTTCCCTTTACCCTCAGTTTGTCGGCTGATCATCTTTTTTCGACAGTATTCAGGCACTCAGGGGATCGTCGGCTGCGTTCAGCGGTTTGCGGCTGCGTTCGGTGGTCTGTTTGGCAGATCATCAGCTGCGTTCGGTGGCCTGTTTGGCGGTGTTTGGCGGATCGTCAGCTGCATTCTGTGGTCTGTTAGGCACATCGTCAGCTGCATTCGGCGGTCTGCGGCATGCGTGCAGCGTATCCTTCAGCAATCAATCTTCGGGGACCCTGCGGTGATGCGGAATTCAGGGAATTGAACTTGCCGAAGTGCGCCGAACAAGAGAGAGCACCGACATTTTGATGAAATGTCGATGCTCTCTGAATAACCCCTCAAGTGAAATAATCACCTTTCCATCTTGAAATGAAGCAGAAAGTACAATATAAAAACTTTCCTTTCTGCATTTTATACTTATTTACAGTTGTGTTCGAAATCATTCAACCCCCAATGCTGTAAAGGGTTTTAGGGAATTTAGTGTACGTTTGTAATTGTATTCAGAATGAAATCCTACAAGGACTTTTTAAAGAACCATATGCAACTAAAATGACATCAATTGGTCTTGTAATACAGTAGTAAATGTTTCTTTTGTGAATTCTTCATTGACACAATTATTCAACCCCTTAAAGACCACCACTCTGAAGAACAGAGGTTCATTCAAGTGTTTTCAATCAGGTATTGAAAACACCTGTGGATGTCACGGAGCAGCAATAAAGCATAATAAGCACCAATTAGGCAGCTTTAAAATGACTGTGATACTCAGCTCCTTCTAGACATTTACTGGTGTGGTTACAAACATGGTGAAGTCAAGAGAATGGTCCAGGAAGACAAGAGAAGAGGTGATTACTCTTCACAGGAAGGGCAATGGCTATAAGAAGATTGCAAAGATGTTAAACATACCAAGAGAGACCATAGGAAGCATCATTCGCAAATTCAAGGCAAAGGGCACTGTTGAAACGCTACCTGGTCGTGGCAGAAAGAAGATGCTGACTTCGACTGCTGTGCGCTACCTGAAGCGTAGAGTGGAGAAAAGTCCCCGTGTGACTGCTGAGGAACTGAGAAAAGATTTGTACGATGTGGGTACTGAAGTTTCAGCTCAGACAATACGGCGCACACTGCGTAATGAAGGCCTCCATGCCAGAACTCCCAGGCGCACCCCCTTGCTGTCTCCAAAGAATAAGAAGAGTCGACTGCAGTATGCCAAAAGTCATGTGGACAAACCACAGAAGTTTTGGGATAGTGTTCTGTGGACTGATGAAACAAAATTAGAACTGTTTGGGCCCATGGATCAACGCTATGTTTGGAGGAGGAAGAACAAGGCCTATGAAGAAAAGAACACCTTGCCTACTGTGAAGCATGGCGGGGGGTCAATCATGCTTTGGGGCTGTTTTGCTTCTGCAGGTACAGGGAAGCTTCAGCGTGTGCAAGGTACCATGAATTCTCTTCAGTAGCAGGAGATATTGGATGACAATGTGATGCAGTCCGTCACAAACCTGAGGCTTGGGAGACGTTGGACCTTTCAACAGGACAATGATCCCAAGCATACCTCCAAGTCCACTAGAGCATGGTTGCAGATTAAAGGCTGGAACATTTTGGAGTGGCCATCGCAGTCACCTGACTTAAATCCGATTGAGAACCTCTGGTGGGACTTAAAGAAAGCAGTTGCAGTGCGCAAGCCTAAGAATGTGACTGAACTGGAGGCTTTTGCCCATGACGAATGGGCGAAGATACCCGTAGATCACTGCAAGACACTTGTGTCAAGCTATGCTTCACGTTTAAAAGCTGTTATAACTGTAAAAGGATGTTGTACTAAGTACTAAGATTGAATGTCACTTGGGGGTTGAATAAAACTGATAATGATGTGAGCACAGAAAAGACATTTGTGGTTATTTCATTATAAATGTTATGTTATATTTGTCTGACCTACACGTGCCTCTTTGATTTAATTGTAAGCAAGATGACTGAATGATCAAAATCAATGTCAAACTGGCCAAAACACTCAATTTCAGTGGGGGTTGAATAATTTTGAACACAACTGCAGGTGCTATACTTCATATCAGCTGATGGGGGCAGTCTCAGTCCATGAAGACATCCATTTAACATCAATATATCACAGATAAAACTGAAACTGCGTGTGAGCAGATCATTTCTTTCAATTAAAAGTTCATTAGTGTACATGGCATCATTTTCTGGTCCATCACGGCGTGACGCCATTTATGTTTGACTATGAGATGATCTGCTTCAAAGGTTTACTAACCACTAAGATGACGAGTCAAGATGCGATTGTTGCGTTGTTATTCTTGTGCGCTTACACTTTTTTCAGATACATAGAGATACCCACAGATGACGTGCGCAGGATCAAAAAATTCACATTGTAAAAAAGTATATTTCCCTTTTTTTTGCCCTGAATAAATTGGGCAGACGCTGCTGACATCCTCTGCCCAATTATTATTTTTATTTATTTTTTATAATTTTTTGTAGGTGATTTTACTCATCTTTTCTCTCTTGCCGCATGTTGCTCTTCCTCTTCGGCTCAGGGAGTCCCAAACTTGAAAGTCCCTTAAGATTTTCTGCGCAATTTGTGCTCCTACGCAACTTGCATAGCTTAGGAACGCAAATTGCGCAGCTCTACGGTACTTGCGCACATTATGCACACAGGTTCCGATGCCCCTGCGCAGAATGATGGATCGGCTGCCTCTCTCGCTACAGCGATTGGTCTCAGACATGGTGATGTCTGTGAGCTGATGTCACTAGTGACCAATCTGATGACTGGCAGCCGGGAAAGTCAAAATTCTGGTTGCTGGTGACACCGGAAACTCCTCCACTCCACCCAGTGATTCTGCCAAGGGCAGCAGGGATGGGGGAGAAGAGGGGGGCACTCCTCACATCCTGACCACTTTAAAACAATAAGGGCCCTATTACATTCTTCACGCAAATTCGCACGTGCAGCACAATTTTTTTTTTGCGCACAGCATTAAACGTTAACGTGCGTAAATTAACACTGGCATTACGATACGAGCGAATTTTGTCAGCCGTCAAAAAATATAGTGGGCAAAAAAGACGCGCAAAAACGCACGCAAATTAACGCTGTGCGCACAAATCGATGGGCAGTCTTTTTTTTTTAACCACTTCAATGCTAAGGACGCGCTCAGCGCGTCCTCAGCATTGCCCCTGGTATGCGGAGGACGCGCTGAGCGCGTCCTCGCATTGGGGTCAGCGTTCGGCCGGGTTCCGGCCGATCGCTGGCCCCTCCGGTGCGGGCTGACATCCTGGATGTCAGCCCGGCATCCGGAGCAGTGGCCGCCATTGTTATGTGTCATCGCGCCCCCGCGATGACACATAATTCAGGCGCCCCCCCCGCATGTGCGGAGGAGGCGCCTGAAAGGGAGGGGGGGGAGGTCCTTCGGACCTCTCTCCCTCCCGATCGGCGGCTCACAGGGGCTTAACCCAGGCATCATTTGGAAGGGCACAGCCTGCCCTTCCAAATGATGCCTGGCATTAACCCCTGGGGAGCTGGATCGCAAATCGGCGCTGAAAAGCGCCGATTTGCGATCCTTCCCGGGAGCTGGCCGACATCTTGGATGTCGGCCAAGCTTCCGGGAACTCCCCCAGAGGACTGGCGTCATCGTGCGCAGCACGATGACGCCAGTCCTAGCATTAACCCCTAACTGCCACGAAGTGTGGAGATAGGGAGTTCCAATGAACTCCCTATCTCCCGATCCGTGGCAGTTAGGGGTTAAATTTTGATATCGTTGGATCGGCCAGAGCATGGCCGTTCCAACGATACCAAACATGAAAGTAAAAAAAAATGTAAAAAAAAAATAAAAAATAAAAATAAAAATAAAAAAAAATTAAAAAAAAAATTAAAAAAAAAAAAATAAACACTTTTTTTTTTTGTTTTTTGTTTTGTTAATGCAGCAATATTGTTCCCATTTCAATTATAATGTGAACAATAATGCTGCATTAACGATTTTTGTATGCGGTGCGTTTGTTAAAAATGGTGTCATTTTCCCCAAAAAAAAATGTAACGAGACCCCATCTCTAATTTTTTTAACAAGCGCACCCCATACAAAATATAACCGCAATTGCTCGCATGTTAAAATGTGGAAAAAAACACTTTACACGCTGTAAATTATTGAAAATACATATTTTATTGCATTTTTTGTTATAATATACAAACATGACATAACGTATACATATAATAATGACATATTATGAATCTACCGAGTCTGACGGAAAGAACGATATATAATATGTCGATGTCATATACTAAAATAAGCCTTCAAAACAGGTTTAAACATGATGCGCAAAACAGGTAAAAAATGACCTCAGCACAGGGGCGGGAAAAGCCTCAGCAGCGAAAGGGTTAAAGCCCCCTAGTGGTAGGCGGCTTTAGGCACTTGCCTACTCTGCCTAAATATAAATCCAGCCCAAGAACTAGACAAGACATGGCTAAGAGGCAACATATGACTGGCCTGTACTAGTGCCCACATATGTATATGGTAGTATAAAAGAAAGATGTGCTGGAGTTGGCGCTTCTTGTTCTGTTAGTGGTTCCTTATGCTGCACCCCGGGGCTCAGAATTGTGGCTTTCTTACAGGATTACCAACCTCCGTGTCTGTCAAAATATAAAACGACTCACATAGAGCAATATTGCATAAAATGGAGTGCAAAAAAAGGAGAAGAATGTCGTACTCGCATTTTCTGGTGTCTTATCGATCATACACCAGATTTGTGGCAGCCGGTGACTTCAGAAGGTGCACCGGATCACCTATCAGCCTCAGCCACCTCCTCGGCGAATACAAGCATCCAGGACCCGGGATAGGTCTAAAATAAGGCGAGTTTTATTAGTATTAAAATATACAGTATACCAACACATGTTTTTTCATAAAAAGCTTCCTCAGTTGGTGCTACTGTAAATGTGATCACATTTACAGTAGCACCAACTGAGGAAGCTTTTCATGCGAAATGCGTTTTGGTATACCGTATAACTCCAGCACATCTTTCTTTTATTCTGATTTATAACGTGGAAAAGGGATATACCACCAAGTGGTCTGGAAAGGCAGCTGACTCCACAAATACCAGATACTGTATGACTTTTATTATTCTTCCCTGCACTGATTATTAAGACTTTCACAATCGTTAAGACTTTTACAACCTGGAATACACAGGATAAGACTGTAAATGTCACATTACTTTGTTTTATCCTATTTGCACCATTTTACTTGCTTTGTATTTTATTTGATTGTATTGAGGTTGTTTATTTGCCATCACCACCGGGTGGCGCCAGTGGCACAGATTATCAACATATTTATATGGAACATCTCCACATATCCCAGGAGAAAATCCCATCAACAAATAACAAAACAGAGGACGTGCTGAGCAAGTTGTCGATTTGCACGTTTTTGTGTGGACGACACGCTCAGCGTGTCCTTGAGGCATGGCGGATCTATGGTTGCGGCATGGCAGGACAAATAACAAGACAAAGGTCTTCGCATTCCCAGAGATCAATTGAACAATAGATTGAGGATATAAACAGGGGATTCAGATTTAACAGTTTCTGGTTTATAACTCGGGAGGGAATATTACATTAACCTGATAACAACCAGACAATACAAGCAAGAGCTAGCACCAGCAAATCTGTATCTTCTCTGATAGCAGGAAAACAATAGAATACAATAGAATACAGTCTGCCATAAATGTATCCAGGTGCAATAAATCCAGAGGTGGTGAAAGAAGCAACTGGAAGCCCAAATGCGTCACACCTAGTTACGTCCTTGTGTCATTTGTGTTGATACATATTTGCACAGTGCTGATATGCATCTCTGAATGTTTCCTGGAAGATTCATGAATGTTAACGTTGTGAAAGGTCATTTCAGGTGTTTTCAGGAAATGATAGTTATTTTAATTCCTGCAATGCGTCTAATTCAGCAGATTCTTGTAGATTCATGTTTATCATTGAGATCAGGTTGTAATTACTCTGTTCGTCATTTTTTTGGGGGGGTTATCTTTTTTTTCTTGTTCTTACATAGAATAGGTTATCCATTTAGCTAGTTTATTAGTGTTTTATATATATATATATATATATATGTTTTACTGTTGTTGCTGTTTGTTCACGTTGCTCTCACTTGCATTACATATGATTTAGTATTTGCATTTGATTCATTTGTTTGTTTCATTTAGGGCTGAAACAACTAATCGATTAATCGACAACTAATCGATGATTAAACTAGTTGTCAACTATTTCCATTATCGATTAATCGGTGTTGATTAATCGTCCTGTGTACAGCACACACTGTTTAGAGTCAGACGGAGTTAAACGTAAATAACCTCAGCTTCGGAGCTGATTGGAGAAGACGCACCGCTGCTTTACTAGGTATGATTTAGTTCTAGGGTGATGTCAGACACAACCAGTTTGTTCTTATTCCGTTTACAACATTAGCAGAACTATAACACAAACAATAAGATACTGTCACTGGGTGAAGGAGCTATATGGCTGTGTTTAATCTTTACTTGAAGCTGGAGTCCTGTGCCACCACCCCACCCTCCCTTCCACACCCTCTTTGGTCTGGTCCCTTTCCCCAAATTCACTCCCACACTCAGGTCTGGTCTTTTGTCCATACCCACTCCCTCTCATACTCAGTCAAGTCACTTGAGCAAACTCACTCCCATACACCTCCAGTCTCTCCTCCCACTCCGTTTGTTCAGGAAATTATTTTAAAGGGACACTCTACGCACCCTGACCACTTTATCTTATTAACCCCGATTTCATGCTGACATCATCATCTATGACCAAGTGCTTGTAGCCGCGTTCATTTAAGAAAACAAACATGGGCTTAAGCTGCGCATGCACTGATCTCTGCGCGCAACGTTACTGCGCGCGCGTTTTTGCGCTTCCGTTTTACGCGCGTTATTTTTGGACGGATGAAAAAATGCGCGAGGATTGTGATACCAGCGTTGATTTGCGCACGTTAACGTTTGACGCTGCGCGCAAAAATTCACGTGTTTACCGTGCATTTTTGCATGAAGAATGTAATAGGGCCCCCTGTGTTTAACCACACCGGTCTGCCCCAAAGCTGGACTGGCCTACCAGGATACCAGGAGGAATCCCGGCAGGCTGCTTGATTTATGGGCTGACGGTGCTGGGGAGCTGTGCTGCCCTGCCTCCTCCATTCCAGCAGCAGCGTCAGGTCCCGACAGGGAGGTAAAGAGGCACAATGTGAGTAAATTAAGTTGCAGTGGGGGGATTCATGTCTAGTGAAGTTTTTCTGATATTCCTCCTTATATGATTTATTTGGTCCTATTTATATAAATAGTTATAATGTGTTCACTCTATCAGGGTTATTCAGGGAGCACCGAATTGTCACTGACGTTTCAGTGCTCTCTGGTTCACCTCACTTCGACAAGTTAAATTTGCAGACCGTGCGGTGATTCAGCATTCACCGTAAGGTCCCCAAAGTGCTGTGAATCGACCCGTCGAACGCTGCAAACCTGCTGAATGTCGCAGATCAACCCAAAGGCAGCTGCAAACCCACTGAGCAAACCGCCGAACACACCTGACAAGCGCAGCCACCGAAGAGACTGCCGAACGCACCTGCAAGCCGCCCAAAGAGACTGCCGAACGCATCCTGTAAGCCACCAAAGAGACTGCCGAACGCACCCGCAAGCCACCCCAACGCAGCCACAAAAACCTGACCAGCAGCTGAACGGGTTCAAAAAAACAACAAAAAAACACCCAACTTTTAAATGCGGTTTGCAAAATACTTACTGCATGAAAATGCCTGGAAATAGTATATAAAGTCCTATGAATAATAAAAAAAAGGTCTATTACAGAAAAAGAAAACATTTTAAAATAATTCTCCAGAAAAATGCCTAAAAAAAGAGACTTTTTGCTGCAAATTAAAAGAATAAATGGTTTATTAGATATTGAATAAAAACGGGAATATTTTATAACATTGAAACCTATGGGATTCGCCTGAATAAACCTGTCGAATGAAACCACTGAACTTCAGGGCGATTTCACTGTCATTTCTCTGCTGTTCAATGTGAATAGTTTAATCATTGCTTCTCTATGGGGGATTTCACTGACGCCGAACAGGCACCGTATTTCCCTGGCAATTCAACAAAATTTGCCAAACTGCCTGCTCTTTGAATAGCCGAATGGCCCCGAAATGGCACCGTATAGGGGAAGTCCCTGTTTGGTGCAATTTTTGGGCCAGTTTGGCTCTCTTTGAATAACCCTGTATATGTGGGAGTTTGGCGTAACTCAGAGACTGGTCAGTAATGAGAGCTGTAATTATTATTATGGAATGTCTTCTCTATGTTATATACCAGGATATTATTTCCGCTTCTTCTTTTATTTTTCCTGTGTTCTTTCACCATAAGAGCCCGTGGGCGCCGGCAGGTTAATAATGTGCGCCGGAAGGTTTCCCCTTAGTGTCCCTGTTTTATCTCCATATTACGGGTCAGGTGCTGATTCAGAAATCTACCCCATAATGCAGCACTAAGTGCCACTGCAAGTACCTCCTCCTGCAGTCCATAGGACTCCATGGAGGCTTTTGCTGCCCGGCCGATCTTGCAGGTCCGCAACTTGACTCGAGGAGGAAGACTGGGGACTTTTTTGTCCCCAGTCTCACTCTGCTCCCTGTGGCCAGAAGAGGCTGATCGGCCCACAGTTCTCACCACGGGATGAGAGGTGAGTCTCTGAATTTTTTTTTTTTTTCAGCTGGTGATAAATGATTCAGGAGAAATGGTATCAGTACCAGCTTCTAGCGGTGGTTAACTTTTTCGTTACCGCATCAGTGCAGTAATTCGCGTTAGGACTTTGCGCTCCCTATCCTTAACATGGGAAGCGCAAAGTACAGTAAGCTCACAGAAGCGAGCACAATCACTAATGCTCTAAGGCCGGGGTCACACCTGCATGTTCTTCAAACGTGCGCAAAACTAATGTTTTTTTTATGCGCGTTCGCGCATACGAAAAAACGCGCATTTCAGCGCGTTCCCGACTATGTCTATGGCCGTGAATGCGCTGCTATGCGCACCAAAAGAAGCGCCCGGACTTCTTTGGGCGCAGGACGTTTTAGGCTGGGGTCAGACCAGCGCACTTTTAACGTGCGTTCTGGCGCACTTAATTACGGCCGCACTAGCAGCAAATGATGCGCAATGACGGCCAATATACGAAGTACGGTCGCACAAAAGTCCGGCCGTGAAACGCAAGTGGAATTTGAACGCATTATTTCGGGAAAGCAGAACCGCTAGTACTGGCGTACAGAGTGCGCTGCGTCCGCTAGCGGCGTGTGTGCGTGATTAGGAGACGTCAGACGCTGCTCATGTCCGGCCAACATAACGTCCAGACACCCAAAGTTTCCTGGTTTGGATCCGTAACAAATCACACACAAAAATTGCGCATCGTATGACCGTTTTCGCGCATTCCGAGAAAAAATACGTCAATGCATTCGGACACACTTTTTGACATTCGCGTGTAAAAATGCTTTGGTTTGACCCTAGCCTTAAGGCTAGGGTCAGACTGAGGCAGTGCGAACGCGCGTTCTGGCGCACATAATCACGGCCGCACTAGCAGCAGATGCCGGGCAATGACAGCCAATATACGAAGTACGGTCGCACAAAAGTCCGGCCGCGCAACGCAAGTGGAAAATGAACGCATTTTTTCGAGAACGTTAAACCGCTGGTACTGACGTACAGAGTGCGCTGCGGCCGCATAGCAGCGTGTGTGCGTGATTAGGAGATGTCAGACGCTGCTAGTGTGCGGCCAACATAACGTTCAAACAGCCGGATTTCCCTAGACTTCTTTTCACCCCACCGTCATGAAATACGTCCAGAATTGCGCATCGTCTGACCACTTAAGCGTATTCCGTGAAAAAATGCGTGCGCACGCATCGACGTACATTTTGACGGTGGCCGCAGAAAATGCGCTCATCTGTCCCTAGCCTAAAGCGTGTTTTAAAATGCCCAGGTGTGAACGTGTCCCATTGAAGAGCATGGGATTTCCCCGTCCATGCGTTTTAAAGCGCGCAGGAACGCGCTTTAAAACGTATAGGTGTGAATGGGGCCTAAGGGTTGTATTTTTTAGCCCGTTAGCGTTCAGATTGTAATATGGGGCATGCGTTAAGGTCACTTAATTTAGCGCTATAGGGCTGGTCTAATTTTTTTTTCCAGGGCTGATTTTTATTCCCAGTCCGGCGCCGGTCTGCCCTCTAGGTGGACGAGCAGGGCGCACGCCCTGGGCCCCGCACCTTGGGGCTCCCCGCACCACTGCTCAGATCCTCTGTGTGATAGATCAGTCGTCGCTGACACTTTTTATCTATGGAGATGTGTTGAAGGGGAGTCTATCTTGGGTCAAGGGGTCAGGGTTGTCTATCTGGGGGAAATGAGAAGATCACAGGTGTCATTGTGTGTACCTGTGCGTGCAAAAAAAAGGTGTGTGACTGAAAGTGTGGATGGGGGTCCAAAAAATGTTCTCGCCCAGAGCCCCTCAAATGGTAGAGATGGCTCCGCCCTTACATGATATATGAATTATTGTAGCTATTATTTCAGGTTTGGTTTTCTGAGTCAGAGCTTGCACTCACCGACGCCAATAAATAAATATATATATGGCAATCTATAGAAACGACGAGGTTAACAAACATTACTCATCTTTGGTTGCAGATGCCAAGTGGAACATTAATTTGGCATCGTATGCAGCAAAGATAAATGATACATGACAGGAAAATGAATCGTTTTCTGGTAACAGCGAGTCACCAGGACTTTCCTATCAGCAGATAATCAGCGGTCTTCTAGTTACTGCGCCATTGCTGATCTATCCCCCACACAGCCCCCGTGCACCCCATTACCTCTCATTCACTGCTATTCACCCTCACCTCTGTGTGTCACCCCTCTCCTCTTAGATTGTAAGCTCTTGAGCAAGGTCTTCTTTTCCCTCGCGTTCTCCTTGCGTCTAACTTGTTCGTTAATTTTATTTGTTTTGTCCTACCCATTGTACAGCGCTATGGAACTTGTAGGCGTTTTATAAATATGGGAAATCGTAATTATCCTTGCGCATCGCTTTCTATCAGAGCTTTTAGGTAGGATGATCGGCTTTATCAGCGGAAATCGGGAGAAACCGAGTCCCGATCCGATACCACACAACCTGGAATGGAACCAGCGGCTCGGCTGCTAGGGAATCCCGGGGTCACTGCACCCTACCTAATCGCAGATTTCACACTGCACAGCTTCCTCTAACAGCCGGCAGTGCTGCACACACCTGCAGCATCGTCCCAGCAAGCAGGCGGTGAACGCCGAGGCTGTGGTCCAGGTCGATCCCTGAATTTGCACGATCGGGTCCCGATCCTGAACTTTAGGATCAGATCGAGACATCACTACTCTTAGGTATAGAGCAGGGGTCAGCAACCTTGGCTCCCTGAGGTTTTGGGAACTACATTTCCCATGTGGCTCAGACAGTCAGCATAATGTGTGACTGAGCATCCTGGGAAATGTAGTTCCCAAAACATCAGGGAGCCAAGGTTGCTGACCCCTGGTATAGAGAGAAGGGATGAGCCGAACACTCCCCGAGTTTGGTTCGAGCCCGAACCCGAACTTCCCATTTGTTCGGGACCGAACCCGAACCCAAACCCCCATGCAAGTCAATGGGGCTGAGAATTCGGTTTTTTGGAGTGCCCTCCAAGAGGGCATATATGCTACATATTTGCCATAAAAGGTGTATGGGGGTCCGGGTAGTGCCCTGGGGGACAGGAAACAAGAACAAAAGTTTTAAAAAAAACGTTTTTAAAGGGACAGTGAGTTTTCCATGAAATAAGGGTTAAAAATAAAAACGAAAAATTCCTTCAAATATCGTGCCTAGGAGGTCCCCATAACCTGCCCGTGAAGTGGCGGATTTCTAGGATGTATAGAAATATGTAAAAACAAAAAAAATGACATTTCAAATGACGGTAAATGCTTTTCCTTTAATCTATCCATAAACAACTGCTTGGGGCGGCAGTCTGTATGAAAAGAGGAGACATTTTCGGACACGCAGAAAAAGTTTACTGATTTTTTGGCGGTGAAAAGCAGGAGAATGACTGGAGAATGGAAACTTCTAGACCAAAAAGCCGATTTGGAAAGTGAGATAAATGGGAGAATTTTTCTGGTTCGGCAATTTTGACCTAGAATTTTCCATTCTCCAGTCATTCTCTTGAGTTTCACCTTTCTCTGAATAACCCTGTCAGGGTTATTCAGAGAGCGGTGAGGAGCAGGAGAATGACTGGAGAATGGAAAATTCTAGGTCAAAATAGCCAAACCAGAAAAATTCTCCCATTTAGGCTAGGGTCAGACTAGCGAATTTTTTAACGTGCGTTTAGGCGCACTTAATCACGGCCACACTAGCAGCAAATGACGGGCAATGACGGCCAATATACGAAGTACGGTCGCACGAAAGTCCGGCTGCGCAATGCAAGTGGAAAATGAACGCATTTTTTCGAGAATGCAGAACCGCTAGTACGGACGTACAGAGTGCGCTGCGTCCACTAGCGGCGTTTGTGCGTGATTTGGAGACGTCAGACCCTGCTCATGTCCGGCCAACATAACGTCCAGACTCCCAAAGTTTCCTGGTTTGGATCTGTAAAAAATCACGCACAAAAATGCGCATCGTATGACCGTTTTCGCGCAATCCGTGAAAAAATACGGCAATGCGTTCGGACGCACTTTTTGACGGTCGCTGCGAAAAATGCGTTAGTCTGACCCTAGCCTTATCTCACTTTCCAAATCGGCTATTTGGTCCAGATTGTTCTCTTTTCCTGCCATTCTCCTGGTTTTCACCTTTCTCTGAACAACCCTGAGAGAGAGGTGAAAGCCAGGAGAACTGGCAAGAGAAGAGAACAATCTAGACCAAATAGCCGATTTGGAAAGTGAGATAAATGGGAGAATTTTTCTGGTTTGGCTATTTTGACCTAGAATTTTCACTTCTCCAGTTATTCTCCTGCTTTTCACTGCTCTCTGAATAACCCTGTGAATGTTTAATCCCGAGGTGAAAAATAACATTGCTTTAGAATTTTTTCAAACACCAGTTAAATGCAGCATATTAGGATGTTTTAGGGAAATTAATTCTCAAATCTCAATCAGAAACAGACACCACCCCACCCTCAGTATTTTGTACAATGTATCAAATTGATTACCAGACTAAAAACACCTGGTGTTATGCCCGTTTGTGAACAGAGGTCATTTAGAGTTGATAATCTTTCCACGTACACATTAGTTTTTAATTCAATATCTAATAAACCGTTGCTTATAATATTCTGCAGTAAAGAGTCTCTTTATTTCTAGATTTTTTAGTATTTTTTTAAGCATTTTTTATACTTTTTTCAAAATTTCTTTTTTTTTTTCGAACCCGAACCGAACACACCCAAAAAGTTTGACATTCGCGAACTTTCGAACTGCCAAAGTTCGGGTCGAACTCCGAACCATCCGAACCCGAACAGCTCATCCCTAATAGAGAGATGGATATGAGGAATTGAGAGATATGAGAGATGGTTCCCAACCCCTGATCCTCAGGTCCCCCTAACAGGCCAGATTTTGAGGATTCCCTTCAGATATCCTGCAAACCTGGCCTGTTAGGGGGACATGAGGACCAGGGTTGGGATACACTGTTGTAGATGGTCATATTAACATATAATAACCGACATTACTTATCATATCACATAATAACACAAGATATGCCAATCACTGCCCTCAAGCACCGGTTACTTTTTGGCAGGACTTGATTATCAGCTTTTACACATTTCCTCTCTCACAGAGCGATAAGGCACATTTTGCTAATTTTATCTGCCGGACGAGTGATAAGCTGAGCGCTTTAACAAAAAACAAAGCCGACGAATGGAAAACATAATAAATTTAAATTGTTTTAAAGCGGAAATGTAAAGAATGCTCTTTTATGACAGTTTCATAAAGTATAGAGTGATTAATACATTTATAAATGTGTCATTTTATACATTTTAAAACATCTGAGAATTGTGGGATCCTGTCGAACTCCAGCCCCCCCCCGAGATATTTCTGAACCACAACTCCCATGATTCTCTGGCCACCTATTGCACATTGAAGGAGTTCTGGGATTTGTAGGTATGAGCGTCTGGGTGGCCGTGAGTTTGACAGCCCTAGGAGATATCAGTTACAATGTTACTGTCGTTAGGTGAAGCTATGTATGAGCGAGCCGAAAGGTTTTGTGCACAAACAGGATGTTTTTTGGAGGCAGAATCCCTTTAAGGTAAAGATGTGGTATCGCTACTGAAAAAAAAGAGACTTAGGAGGAACAAAACCTGCTTTTAGGTATTTTTTCCATCTTGCTTCCTTCTCATTTCCCGCTTGCGTTCCACCCACTCCACTATTTGCAGCCAGAGTAACCGGTTTTACAGGTTACCGGCAGCGCCTCGCTGCCTGCTCGTAGTTTTTAACTTTTTTTTTTTTTTTACAAAACAGGAAAACAACAGGAAACCTGCAATAACATTTTCAACTTTTCGTGAGAGTCTGAGTGTGTGAAGGATGTTTGGGGGGTGGCATGGATGGGTCAAGAAGAGGGACACGATCCTGGTTGGAATTTGATGTGGGTTGAGGGTTGGACTGTCAAAGAAGAGGGACACGTGTCACGATTTATCTGGTCTCCCCACTCGCTGCAGGATGCACTGTCCGGTTAGTCTCAGCTGGCTTTCTTGACTACGTGGTGTAAAGGGTCATCATATAGGGTGTCCGGTGCTGCAATAGATGTGGGCCATGAATCCATGGTAGCTCTGTGGGAATGTAATAGATGATGAGCCCATGCCTGGGGTTCTCCTGCAAGCTTGGAGATGATGGTCTACACTTTAATGACATCAGAGTGATATGTACAGGGTTTTAAGGGGAACATGATTTGACAGTTGGACCAAAAGGTCTACCACAGTCGCCACTGCTTTTCTCTGGAAAGGGAATAGGAGGCTGGAGGTGGGCCGGAGAGGACCAGGTGGTGCCTGGTAAGGAGTAGGAGGTGCCCCCAGTCCTCTCGGTGTATCCAGGCTCCCCCCCCCATATCTTGTATTGGGGTTTGGAGGAAGTTCTGACCAATATGTAGTGTTTGTATTATTTGCATCAGGAAGCCCATCTGGTGATGTCTCAATAAGACTTGTGTGGTCCCTGGTAATGACACACTAGTGGTGTTATGGTTTGGGTCAGCAAGCACAGGCCTGCCTAATGCACATCTGGTGATCAGAAACCATTGGTACTGAAATAGCACCTCTTGGGATTTAATCTAGAAATATACTAACACAGCTAATCCGCCATTTTGATGTTCGCTCAAGGTATGCTACCAACTCCATTTTGTGTTTTAAAAGTTTGCAGTCCCTTTGTGCTCACTAGAGTCAACTAAGTGTAGCCTCTAATAAACCTGATTTCTGCTGACTGAAGAATTATCTCTTCTCTCCCCCAGGTCTCTAACTCTAAGCCATAAAAGTTGCTTAATATATCGAGACAGCAGAAGGAATGCTAAATCCCATAGCTTGCCATATTTGCTTTTGAAGAATGATTCCTTTTTATAACCATATTGACTAGACAGAGAATTCAGAGTGGGCTCAAGGGTCGTTTCTTTGAAGTGAACCTTGCTGACTTGCAAAATGATGAATAAAGTCCAATATGTATAATGAAGGTTGATATAAGTGGGAGGGTAACCTGGGGAGGGGAATAAGGTGTGCATTTTTACTCACTATGTATAAATTCTTTGTTTCTCTGTTGGCTCGGGACTTGAGCTTTGATTTGTGAGCAAGACTTGCAGCTGTCGTCCGGTACCGAATAAAACCTTTTTTCCTTTCAAGAATCAAGGCCTCCGTCTGGCATTTATTTTGTCGAGTCATCACCTAAATACCCGGTCAGATAGCTATTACATTTCTGGCGGCTCGTGCGGGATAAAAGGCCTTGACTCGGCAAAGAAGCCTGAACGGCAGTGATTGCTGCGTCTCGGCGGAATCCGGCGGGAGATGGCCCAGGTATGCTGATCTTCTACTAGGCGCCAAGGCGAGAGTTCTCGCCCTGTGGACCATCAACCTGCTGAGGGCACGCTCCCGACCGAGAATCCAAGGAGAGGAACAGGCCGAGGAAAATTGGTGATGCCGCGGCAGAAGGGGTAAATAATGATTTGTATTTCTTTGTGTGGAATAAGGTAGCAGCTAGTTTCAATCTGTGTGTAAAGAGTTGTCCGCGCAGCGGAGGGGGCCGAGCTCCAGATTTCTGCACCTGTGTGTGATACAGAGGCTGGGGATCGACCGCCCTCTAGCAATGATAGACGAGGTCTGTAGAGCCTCAAGAGAGCCTGTGATGCTCATAGCCGTCCGGATCAGTTACGGTAAATACTGATCCCAGACAAGGGGACAGGCCATCCCCTTTGTGCTAAAATGCCTGCAGTAGGGTAATAAATACTGATGGTGAAGTAAATAATGATTGAAAGCTAGCTGTCTACGACAAGAACTGTTACACAAATATTGTGTTTGTATTTTATGTTTATCTGTATCTGATATTGAGTGGTGACTGAAACTGTGAGTGAACGTGCGCCTACACCCTTCGGGGTAAAGCAAATACGAGAGTGGCCCTATAGTAGGTGAGATTCCAAGCTGGGTGACCACGACTTGGCCACCGAATTAGGGACGCAAAAGAATTGTTGAGTGAAATATCAGATTGTGCTTTTGTGTATTACTTGGTGCTGGTCACCAAGTTGCGGAAATGGGAAACACCAAATCCCATAAGGCAGTGGTCCCCAACCCTGGTCCTCAGGGCCCACTAACAGGCCAGATTTTGCAGATCACCTTGGGGAAATGCAGACTGAATCCTGCAATCACTGAGCAGCAAATCATAACACCTGTGCTGTGCTTCAGATATCTGGCAAACCTGGCCTGTTAGTGGGCCCTGAGGGCCTGGGTTGGGGACCACTGCCATAAGGGAAACAAAATTGTGAAAGGTGAAACACCGCTTGGGTATATGTTGCAGAACTTCGAGACTCTCTTTGCAGTTCATCAATATGGGAGGAAGCTGCATAAGAGCCGGCTGCGAGTTCTGTGTGAGGTTGATTGGCCCCTCCTTTCTCCTTCATGGCCGCAGGAAGGATCAATGGAGCCTGAAGAGATCCAAAAGGTTCATTCAGTGGTCACTGGACGCCCAAGGCATCTGGATCAATACCCTGTATGGATGTATGGAGTAGTCAATGTAATAGAGCAGCAGGAAATGCTACCAGAATGCTTGGTTGCGTAGGGAGAGGTATTAGCAGTAGGAAAAGGGAAGTGCTCATGCCACTGTACAGAGCACTGGTGAGACCTCACTTGGAGTACTGTGTGCAGTACTGGAGACCGTATCTCCAGAAGGATATATACACCTTAGAGAGAGTTCAGAGAAGGGCTACTAAAATGGTGTGCGGCTTGCGGGAGAAAAGTTGCCAGGAAAGGGTTGGTGGTCTTGGCATGTATAGCTTGGAGGGGAGACGAGACAGAGGAGATGTGATGGAGGCATTTGAATACGTGGAGGGAGTCCACGGGGTAGAGGAAGGGAGTATGTTTAAGAGGAGGCAGAGTAGCAGAGCAGGAGGACGTGGTCTTGGATTTGAGGGGCGGAGGTTTGGGAGTAACATCGGGAGGCATTATTTTGCTGGGAGGGTGGTGAATGCATGGAGCGGCCTTCCAGTGGAGGTGGTGCAGGCCAGGGCAGTGATTGAATTTGACCAGGCATGGGATGGGCATGAGGCTGTCCTGGACGGAGGATGGATCCAGGTTGAGTGTCCGTGTGGTTGGGCGGACTGGATGAGCCGAGGGGTTCTTATCTGCCAACATTTTCTATGTTTTTATGATATATGGAGGTATTGTATGTGCTCTGTATATATGTGTTGTGTTTGCTTTAAAAAAAAGATGCTGTGTGTGTTTCCTGTAAATATGCTTTTGCAGTATGTATACAGAAGCTATTATTTGTTGCATTGAACGAATACACTATGAGTGTATGCTGAGTAGTATTATATATGGCTGCAGCCAGTGTGGGTATGTGCTATTTACATAGCAAATGTGTATAAATGTTATGAATATGGATTTAGAGTTGTGTATGTATATGTGCTCTGTGCAGTAAGTGTATATATTTGCTGTTCGCGTTTATGGCGCAATGTATATGTGCTGCCCAGTCTGTATAAGTGCTATATATGTGTATAGTGGGTTTATATGCTCTTTGGTTTTGTATGCATTGCAATGAAAATGATCTATGTGTAGCGCTGTGTTAAATCTTGCTGCTGGCAGTACCTATTTTTGGCCACAAGATGGAGACAATCGCGATTAGAGACACTGGACATTGGGACTACATTTCCCGGCGTGCTTTGCAAAGGCACAGGAAGTGGGTGGGACACAAGAGGCTGACTTCCCGAACCTCGTGGAGAACGCGGCAGAGCGCGTGAGGGAACGAGAGAGAGCAGACGCAGTGCAAGACATCGCAAGAGCCCAGGCCAGAGCGCGAGTGAGACCTGTCAGTTCCTCACCGGGTCATTCAGCCTAAAGAGAAGGAGACCTCCAAGTTCCAGAGATTGCTGCAGATTAAACAAACCGAAGACCTCGAGTAAGGAGTCGCCGCGAGCCGATCGGATACGGAGAGCAGGGGTGAGCTGGACAAGTCGTGGACAAGCAACGGAGAGTCAGACAACGGATCCGGCCGCTAGTATCCCCAGTCAAAATCGAGCGGAGAGACGTCCTGGCTAGCGGAGCCTAAAGCAACCGGTGATGGGTGAGGGCCTCCAAGGCCGTATGTAATTAAGAAACACGTTGCTGTTTTCTTTAAAGTCCACAGGGCCCCAACTTGACTAGTCGAAGACATTCCTTAAGTAAATTCACTGGCCAGTTGAACAGTACCCGGGTACCACACACACATACACACCTTTTACATTCCGGGACTTAAACCTGTGCAGGACTCATTTTGTTACGAATCGGAACGGGAGTTAAAGTTACGTTCTGAATACATATTTTCTCTTTTCCGCTGCGCGTTTATCGTAATACGAAGAGATTGTATTTTGGGGTTGCTACGTGTCTCTGTTTTTTCCGAACTATTGGGCAATTGCATTATATTTTTCTGTTCGGTTGCGAATATTTTATCTTCCGAAATACGAAGCCTCGTGTTTCGTTTCTTTTCCGCTACGCGTTTTTACCGCGATACGAAAGTACTGTAATAATATCTGTGAATACCGTGTCTCAACATCTGCTTACCATTTTAGTAAACTATTTAAATGATAAAAACTCACAGCGGTGTTGGAGTATATTATTCCCTAGTGCGGGGAGACTGACCCGTGGTTCATTTTCAGCGGCTCCTCGGGAGTGAGCGCTACACGTGGGGGCTCGTCCGGGATCCAGTCTCTGGAAAAACCGCATCTAAAGGGTTAAATATGGATCCAGACACTGTTGCCGAGTGGTGTGAGGAGCACAGTGGTCAGTTAGAATGTTGTATAGTCATGGATATTCCCGCAGTCACTTGGGCCGAAGATCAGATTCGCCAGGCTGTGGCCGTGCTGACACCAGACCATCGGGGGTTAATACTGGACATTGTAGAACACAGATACCTCTCACACGTATGTTCTTCTTGAATGGAGAAAGGGTGTTCCACCATGTTTTCAGGGCGCGAGCGTGAAACTGGCCGATGAGGTGGAAGTCCAACTAATTCAGCCAAGTGCGCCACGTGGCGAATCCGCAAGTGTTCCCGCGCCTAGTCCGTTGGCCATGATCGGGCCTGAATTTATCGTGGCTATTGGAGATCTACTGGCTAAATGTCAGAAAACAAGCCCTCCTCACACTAACTTCGGTTATCGACGGTTAAGAAATTTTACAGGAAACGTGCCACCTCCGGCGGGAGAAGAAACCTTTGAAGAATGGGTGGAACAGGCGATGCAGGCTCTGGATGAGTGGGATGTCCCTGAGGCCCAGAAAAAGCAAAGGATCACCAAGAGCTTAAAGGGACCTGCGTCAGAAGCGGTGAGAAACCTGAAACTGAGCAGAAAAGATTGTACTGCTTTAGATTACTTAAACGTTCTTGAGGAAGTTTTTGGGCGAACCGAAAAGGCGGCCGAACTGGTATATCAGTACGAACACACCTATCAGAGAAGAGGTGAAAGGATGACCGAGTACATGAGGCGCCTAGATAAGATTCTACACCAGATACTCCTGAAGAAAGGGGCCGAACCGGCCGAAGTAGATAAGATCCGAATAAAACAGATCCTGAGGGCTCTCTCAACCTTTAGATCCAGTAATGATGCAGCTGAGAAGCAGAGCAGGTAACCAAGAGTTAAAGTACCTGGAACTGATCCGAGTTGTACGAGAGGAAGAGGCTTTACTGGAAGAGAAATCCTTCAGGCGGGGGGAAAGGGCTTATGCACAACCTGTGAGACATAACGACGGTCTGCGGCCTGAAAGCGACTCTCTAGATACTTGTGGATCTGACGAGGACGAACAAGACACCTAGTCGTTTTTAAATCTACAGAGAGGGCTGCCAAAGAATCGAACCTCCCTGAACGTGGTGAATTGTCCAAAACCGTCAAGAAAGTACAGGAAGCTCAAGTTGAATTGCAACAAGCGCACGCGGAACTGTGCCGAGTGTTGATGAAGGTGACCGAAATGCAGGCAGAAATGCAGAAATTCCTCACAGGTATGCAGACGACAGAGTTGCTGTGGCATCTAGTCCAAGTCCTTTAACCAAATCTCAACAAGCAACTACGTCTCCGCTCTCTAAGAAGAGATGTTTCGGTTGTGGAGAAATGGGCCATTTCCGCGCACAGTGCAAAGGCCGAAAGCCTGAGAAGGATAGAGTCGAAGACTGTTGGAAGCCTAGAAGGACTGTTATCTACCTCACCGGCGGGAAACGCCAGAGGGCACAAGTGAAGGAGCAACTTAGGTGCCCGAAGGTTGAACCCCGCTCCAAAAACCAAGCCAAGACTAAGAGGACGAGAGGGCCCAAAGCCGAGCCAACTGCTGAACCTGCCAGAACTGAAAGAGTCACTCCCTTAGCATCCGGGTCTACGTCATGGGGAAGCAATGCACACCCAAAGCCTACACGGGCCAAGAAAAGGCCAGGGTACAGCAAACTGGGTCTAAGCGTCCGGATACCGCCACCAAGTTTCCTGACCAACTGATAGGTCCTTCTCCTATTGTGCCAATCCAAGTGGAAGGAGTTTACACTAAAGCCCTGTTAGATTCAGGGGCTCAAGTGACCTTGATCTACAAAGACTTCTACGAGAAACACTTAAAGCACATTCCTCTGCAAGAATTGAAGGATTTGGAAATATGGGGTATCGGCACTGAGAAACTCCCTTATGACGGGTACCTGCAAGTGAAGTTGGAGATCGGATCTGAAGTCATCGGACAGTCTGGGGGTTGCGATGCATTGGCCATTGTGTGTCCTCGACCCTCAGGTGCGAACAGAAGCTCCCTGATAGTGGGGACGAATACTGACCTAGTGCGGCGTCTCCTGACACCTGTTGTATTGGAAGAAGGTTCGACTCAAGGAGTACACCCAATGTTACGTCCGGTCTATCAGAGGATGGTCGAAGAACGAAAGGCACCTGCCGAGGTGGGAAGACTGTGGAGACTGGGTGGAACAGAGAAGGTTCTGCAAGCAGGAGAAGTAGCGAGTTTCCGGGCTTCAGTCAAGTTGAACGGATCGCAACCAGGTCCCTATGTGGTGCTGGGAACCGATTTTAATCATGGGAGTGAAACCGGAGTCGAAGTAATTCCTGAAATAATTTCCACCAAGCTCTGAAGAGAACACGAGGAAGAGTCTCGGTCAGCGTATGCAATGTGACGGATTCTCCAGTAGTCCTTGAAGCACGAATGCCTATCGGGCAAGTAGAGTCTGCTACACCCCTCTCTACCGATTCAGGAGGGGGAGTGGATAAAGAGATTCCAGATGAAAGATTCTACCCCAAGGACGCTCCCATTTCACCTGAGTGGAAGAAACGTCTTCAGTCTCAAGTCCTAAAGTGGAAGGAATTGTTCTCGAAAGATGAGTTCGATGTGGGCCTAGCTAAGAGTACTGAGCACCGCATTCGGTTACAAGAAGACAAGCCGTTTCGGGAAAGATCAAGGCGAGTTCCGCTAGGAGACTTAGATGATCTGCGAGAGCAGCTGGAACGATTGCAAAGAACCAAGGTGATTCAAGAGTCCAGGAGTCCATACGCATCTCCCATAGTGTTGGTCCGGAAGAAAAATGGTTCTGTCCGCTTATGCATAGACTACCGCACATTGAACCGGAGAACCATCCCCGATCAATATGCCACTCCTGGATAGAAGATGTCCTACAGTGTTTTGTCTGGAGCAAAGTGGTTTAGTGTACTAGACCTGCGAAGCGGGTATCACCAGATACCAATGCATCCTGAAGACAAGGAGAAAACTGCGTTCATCTGTCCACTGGGGTTCTTTGAATTCAACAGAATGCCTCAAGGCCTTACGGGGGCTCCAGCCACGTTCCAACGGTTGTTGGAGAAGACAGTCGGGGATATGAATCTAATCGAAGTATTAGTGTACCTGGATGACATAATTGTGTTTGGGAAGACTCTGGAAGAGCATGAGCAATGTCTAGAGAAGGTCTTGAAGAGGCTCCATGAAGAGGGCTGAAACTGTCTCTGGAGAAATGCCAATTTTGTCTACCGTCTGTTACGTATCTAGGACATGTGGTCTCAGCAGAAGGTGTTTCGACAGACCCTCGGAAGTTGGAGGCCGTAGCTTCTTGGCCTAGACCCCGAAACGTCACTGAACTTAGATCTTTCTTGGGATTCTGTTCATACTATCGAAGATTTGTGGGAGGATTCGCGAAAATAGCTCAACCACTGAACAAACTCCTGCAGAAGGAAACCACAGAAGAAGGCTGCAAGGTCTCTGACCAACCCGTCGGCTCCAGGGCCAAGGAAAGCTCGAGAGTCTTTACAAGGTGAATGGACCAGTCAATGTGAAGGAGCTTTCGTGAAGCTGAAAGAGAGTCTAACCCGAGCTCCTGTTTTGGCCTATGCGGACCCTCACAAGCCGTATGAGTTACATGTGGATGCCAGCCGAGAAGGTCTGGGAGGAGTCCTGTATCAGGAGTATGGTGGATTGCTGAGGCCTGTAGCGTACGTGAGCCGGAGCCTTACGCCTTCAGAGAAGAATTACCCTACCCACAAGTTGGAGTTCCTAGCCTTAAAGTGGGCAGTGGTAGACAAGTTAAAAGACTATCTGTATGGAGCCGAGTTTGTGATCAAAACGTATAATAATCCTCTTACCTACATCCTTACTACCGCAAAACTGGACGCAACGGGACATCGGTGGTTGGCCGCTCTGTCAGGGTTTCGGTTCAGCCTGAAGTACCGCCCTGGGGTGAATAATCGAGATGCTGATGCGTTATCGAGAAGACCCTACACTACAGAATGGACTCAGTTGACTCCAGACGGGGTGCAAGCTTTGTGTCAAGGAACAGAGCGCCGGGTCAAAGGAGGGATTGAAGCGGAGGCCATAGGAGTCATGGCTGCGGCTGTTCCTGAGTTCTACTGTAACCCTACGCAGTTAAGGGATGAAAGTTTACCTACCTTTTCGAGACAGGACCTGAAAGCGGATCAGGCCAGAGACCCTTTAATTGCCTTGACCATAAAGGCCCTGACTGCAAACCAGCGTGAGATTTTGCTAACCAACTCCCCGAGTGGAGCCAGATTGGTCTACAAAGAGTGGGAGCGGTAGAAGATGTTGGATGGGGTGGTCTACCGAAGGGGCCCCTCAGCTAATGCTGAAGAGATTCAACAGTTATTCCTCCCCACTAAACATAGGGAGAGTGTGCTACGATCACTACATGATGAGCATGGACATTTGGGTGCTGAGAGAACTTTTAAACTGGTGCGAGATAGGTTCTATTGGCCTTGCATGAGAGCTGAAGTGGAAAACTATTGTCATTCCTGTCTGAGGTGTATTCAGAGAAAGACTCTACCGACCCGAACTGCTCCAATGAGCCATCTGCAGAGCCAGGGACCCATGGATTTGGTGTGCATTGACTTCTTGTGCTTAGAGCCGGATGCTAGTGGGCAAGAGAACATTCTAATAGTGACCGATCATTTCACTCGTTACGCCCAAGCTTTTTCCACAAAAGATTCAACGCGCTCCGACAGTGGCCAAGGTGTTGATGGAAAAGTTTTTGTTCATTACGGACTGCCAAGGAGGATACACTCGGATCAGGGTAGAGACTTTGAAAGCAGACTGGTGGGGCAATTGCTAGAGCTGTTGGGAATCCAAAAGACCCGAACTACACCATATCACCCTCAAGGTGATGCTCAGCCTGAAAGGTTTAATCGCACACTGCTAAACATGCTGGGGACCTTGTCGAATGTGGAGAAGCAGAGTTGGAGTCGTCACATAGCTACTCTGGTGCACGCATATAACAGTACGGAGAGCGATGCAACTGGATACTCACCGTACCGTCTTATGTTCGGAAGGGAGGCTCGACTGCCGGTTGATTTGGCATTTGGGTTATCTCTAGACCAGACGTCAGTAGCTTCCCATAGAAACTACGTGGATAGACTTCGAAAGAATCTGGCTTCTGCGTTTGAACAGGCCCGTTTGACCTCAGAAAACAGGGAGCAAAGAAACAAAAGGAACTATGACTTGAAAGTTCGAATACAAGATCTACAACCCGGTGATAGGGTTTTATTGAAGAACTTGGGTGCTGCTGCGAGACACAAGTTGGCGGATAGGTGGAGTTGCCAGGTTTACATTGTCTGCAAACAACTGCCGGGTCTGCCGGTGTATCAGATTCGCCTGGATGGAAAGGCTGTGCCTCTCAAGAACTGGCACCGGAATCATTTGTTACCTTTGAGAGAGGCTGTGAGGATGCCAGTTGGGGACGAACTGCCTCTGCCAATTCCGCCTGCTCCACGTTTGCCTCCTGTTACTCGGTATCAGC
This sequence comes from Leptobrachium leishanense, assembly GCA_009667805.1. NCBI lineage: Eukaryota > Metazoa > Chordata > Amphibia > Anura > Megophryidae > Leptobrachium > Leptobrachium leishanense. Next base: position 63,151,279 of record CM019063.1, read on the forward strand.
AGACCCGGGATGTCGAAGAGAGCGAAAGAGACAGTGAAGAAGAGAGTTATTGTCTGGACTGGATGCGCTCACCGGAGCCTGAGGAGATTGTCGTTGTTCCTGAGCGGTGGGAGAGTAATTTGAGACCTGAAGCTCCTGAATTTCTGCTAGAAGTCCCTGAGACTGTTGAAATCCCTGAAGCTCTTGAATTTCAGTTGGAAGTCCCTGAGGCTGTTGGGATCCCGGTAGCTCCGGAAGTTGAAGCTTATTCAGGCGATTATAGTTCTATGCCTTCACTGGAGGGATCATACTCTGAAGAAACGTCTGCTCCAGTGACAGAGAGAAGGACTGAGCCAGCACCTATAGTACTTCCACCTGAAGAGAACTGATTGAGCCAGAACCAAAACGCTCTGTTCGACCGCCCCAACGCCTCACCTACGACTCACCAGGACATAGCACTGAAGAGGCCATCACCACCGTGCAGAGGTTGCCCGAAGTGTCTGCTATGCTAGCTGAGGTAGCCCAAAATATGAATCAACTTGAGGAAGTGTTCCTAACCCACTATGTGTATGCTGCTGAACCTGTACATGTTATGTAAACTGTATTCAAATATTGTGGAAATGTAATGTAACTGTTGTACCTCCTTGGAGAGACCCAAGAGTTCTAGAGGGGGAGAGTGTAGCGCTGTGTTAAATCTTGCTGCTGGCAGTACCTATTTTTGGCCACAAGATGGAGACAATCGCGATTAGAGACACTGGACATTGGGACTACATTTCCCGGCGTGCTTTGCAAAGACACAGGAAGTGGGTGGGACACAAGAGGCTGACTTCCCGAACCTCGTGGAGAACGCGGCAGAGCGCGCGAGGGAACGAGAGAGAGCAGACGCAGTGCAAGACATCGCAAGAGGGCCCAGGCCAGAGCGCGAGTGAGACCTGTCAGTTCCTCACCGGGTCATTCAGCCTAAAGAGAAGGAGACCTCCAAGTTCCAGAGATTGCTGCAGATTAAACAAACTGAAGACCTCGAGTAAGGAGTCGCCGCGAGCCGATCGGATACGGAGAGCAGGGGTGAGCTGGACAAGTCGTGGACAAGCAACGGAGAGTCAGACAACGGATCCGGCCGCTAGTATCCCCAGTCAAAATCGAGCGGAGAGACGTCCTGGGTCAGCGGAGCCTAAAGCAACCGGTGGATGGGTGAGGGGCCTCCAAGGCCGTATGTAATTAAGGAACACGTTGCTGTTTTCTCTTTAAAGTCCACAGGGCCCCAACTTGACTAGTCGAAGACATTCCTTAAGTAAATTCACTGGCCAGTTGAACAGTACCCGGGTACCACACACACATACACACCTTTTACATTCCGGGACTTAAACCTGTGCAGGACTCATTTTGTTACGAATCGGAACGGGAGTTAAAGTTACGTTCTGAATACATATTTTTCTCTTTTCCGCTGCGCGTTTATCGTAATACAAAGAGATTGTATTTTGGGGTTCGCTACGTGTCTCTGTTTTTTCCGAACTATTGGGCAATTGCATATATTTTTTCTGTTCGGTTGCGAATATTTTATTCTCCCGAAATACGAAGCCTCGTGTTTCGTTTCTTTTCTGCTACGCGTTTTTACCGCGATACGAAAGTACTGTAATAATATCTGTGAATACCGTGTCTCAACATCTGCTTACCATTTTAGTAAACTATTTAAATGATAAAAACTCACAGCGGTGTTGGAGTATATTTATTCCCTAGTGCGGGGAGACTGACCCGTGGTTCATTTTCAGCGGCTCCTCCAGGAGTGAGCGCTACATATGTATGAAACCTCTGTTGTGTGTGTGTATATGTATTATGGTGTGTACAGTGTACAGCCGTTGTTTTGTGTTTTTTGGGTGTACCCCTAAAATGCATACAGTTAAAATTGTTTGTAAGACAGGATGAATTCTAATGAACACATTTCAGAGAGCATTGAGTAAAAAGGCTAAATTAGGAAGAGACCTGCAATTAGGAAGAGAAACAAAAAAAAAAAAGTTGTTGCCACTTTGAAGCCCAACCCCCCCCCCTTATGCAAACAAGTAACACTGACAGAGGAGAAAAGGTGGGAGGGAAGGTTCTAGGAGAGGGATCTGAGAGATACAGCAGATATAGGCGTTAGATCGTTTGGAGAAATTGTAAAATAAATAGAAAAGATAAGAAAGTGATAATAAGAAAGTAAAAGACAAGTAAAATGGGGAATGCACAAAGAAGTTACTTATAATGAGAAAAGAGAAACGTGTTAAAAAATGTGTATTATTGACAGTAAGATGAATAAAAAAAAGTAATAGCCCGTGGCGCTGCGCCAGTACCACATCCCACAAAAAGCCAGGCAACACATCCAAGTCCACCTTGAACGCTTGCTAAAGTATGGTTTTCTAAAGTTTTGTGCGTCTTCATGGAATACCCCGTTGCTCCAGTTCAGGAAGAGGGCACTCAAGAATTCACACCTGTACAGGATTTAAGGGCAGTTAATTCTGCCACAGTGACTTTATACGGATTTGGCCCAATTGAGTGTAACCTCCTAGCTCTGATACCCGGCAACACAGAATTCTACACTTAATTTAAAAAGATGCGTTCTTCTGTATCCGCTTGGCTCCAGCGAGTGAGCCATTGTTTGCCTTTTAGTGGGAAAATGCCCAGAATGGCTCCAAACATCAAATGACGTGCCTCCTTCAAGGTTTACTATCCTCGGGAGAGCGCTGAACAAAGACTCTCAGCCAGACAAAGCTAACCTATTGCAGTATGTTGATGAACTCCTGCTTGCCTCACCAACTGAAGAAGATTGTTTCAATGCCACAAACAGAACTGTTAAGTATTTTATGCAAGGCAGGCTACAAAGTTTCTAAAAGAAAGGCCTAAATCTGCCAACGCAGTGTGAAATACCTAGGCTTTCAACTTACAGGTACCAAGCGTGCAATCCAGAACGCAAAGAATCAGTCTGCCGTGTCCCTCAACCACAGACTCGTAGCCAAGTAAGAGAATTCTTGGGAGCTGCAGGCTTCTGTTGCCTGTGGATCCCCAACTCTGCCATCATTGCCGAGCCTCTGTACCAAGCCACCAAAGGTGCAGAGCCTGACCTATTCATTTGGGGTGAAGAACAAATGGAGGCTGTCACCCAATTAAAGACTTTGTTGCTTGAAGCCACTGCCCTCCTGGTTGCAGAAGCAGACAAGCTCACAATAGGCCAAGAACTCTTTGTGAAAGTCCCTCATGCAGTCCAGACTCTTCTAGACCAAAAGGCAATTACTGGTTCAGCAATGCAAGAATGACCAAGTACCAAGCCATGCTGTGTGAAAACCCAAGAGTTCACTTGGAACTTATCTCCACACTGAATCCTGCTACATTGCTTCCAGATGCTTCAGAAGACCATGAACATGAATGCCTCCAAGTAATGGATGAAGTATATAGCAGCAGACCTGACCTCAAAGACATACCCCTAGACAAATACGACTTGCAACTGTTCACTGATGGAAGCAGTTTTGTAGAAAATGGAAAGAGAATTGCTGGGTACGCAGTAGTCACTCTTGACGAAACAATTGAAGCTAAACCACTGCCCAATGGCACTTCTGCTCAACTGGCTGAAATTATTGCCCTTACCAGGGGTCTAGAACTATCTGAAAACAAAAGAGTGAACATATACACCGATTCCAAGTATGCCTTCATGACAATTCAGGCTCACGGAGCACTCTACAACGTCAAATATGCCCTTGAAATATTGAATCTACTGGATGCGGTATGGAAACCGTCCGCAGTTAGTGTTATACATTGTCGAGGACACCAGAAAGGCAAAGAAGAAGTTCCCAGAGGAAACCATAAAGCAGATCAAGTGGCGAAGGAAGCAGCAAGACAGACACAAGCCCTTGAGCGTAGCTGTGATTGGAAAGAAACCAATGCCAAGAGAACTCGACAGCAACAGGAGAATCACTTGAAAAGCTTCCGGAATGGAAATCCGGAACACCGAACGGAAACTTCGGTTCCCCAGAGAGGACTGGTTCAAGTTGACTCACCTATCAAGATTCTGGTATGTAAACCCATATCACCGCAAATGAAAGTCGAAACTCTGCTCTGTCTAAATACTGTGCTTCAAGATATGCCTAACGTTGACTTCTATATGAATAAGAGAAGATTTGCACCTCCATGGAGAATTTATTGAAGATGTTCTTTGCCATTGGTACAGTGAATATGAACTTCTAGAGAAGCACCACAGCTATATCCAATGGTTGTTTCCCCTGCGTGAACAAGGCCGGAATGCACATGCAAAGCCTCTGACTACTTCTGAAATTGAAATTCTGAAGAACACCGCTGAAATCCAACATAGGCTGCGGAGAGCCTATAAACTGATGCTGAATTTCTTCGGCGTAAAATTAGTGGGGGAAGAGGAGATAGAAGTGATACGAGACTCAAATTTTTTGACACGCTTCTCCAATTTGAATACCAACACCCACAATAATCTGAGAATTACCCGAATTGTGAAAAGCATGGGAGAACTGGGGGCTACACAATACCAAGCTCCGCTGGTGAAGTTCTTCCTGAAAGAGATACTGGTTGAAGACCAGCTGCAAAATATGAAAGAAAGTGCTTTAAAGTATTTCCTGCTGACTGTAAAGAATGAACATGAAAGAGATGCACTGTCTGAATATGCTCTGAAGCACAGAATACCCAAGTATGTCAAAAGACTTGTCTCAGTGGTGACACCCCTGTTGCCAACACCCATTACGCACTGAACTCCGGCCTACTCTGAAAAGGAGAAGAAATGGCTCTCCGAAGAGCCAGGAGAATACAGAGAAGACTGATGGTACCAGTTGGAGAGTGAAAGAATTGTCTTACCAGCCACCCTGGCACCTGAAATTGTCCGGGCCCTGCATTCCAGAACACATGGAGGAAAGACAGCCATGGAGCAACAACTAGAACCGCACTTCTACGTTCCTGGACTCACCTCCGTCTGCAGAGTAATTGCCCAACAATGTGTCACTTGTGCTAAGAACAACCCAAGGCAAGGGATAGTACAACCACCAGGAGTATTATCGGTTGGATTATCTCCAATGTCCTCCCTATAAATTGACTTTACTGCTCTCCCACCATGCAAAGGATATAAATATCTACTGGTGCTAGTATGCACATTAATGGGATGGGTTGAAGCCTACCCAACTCGAACAGAAAAGACTGCAGAGGTAGTAAGGTGCCTCGAGAGAAAATTATCCCAAGGTATGGACTGCCTTTTGAAATCGGATCAGACAATGGCCCAGCCTTCATACAAAGTTGTTTGCAGCAGCTCGTCCGATTGCATACAGATTTCAAAGCTCTGAAAAAGTGGAAAGAATGAAAAGAACTCTAAAGACATTGATGGCTAAAATATGCCAAGAAACGTCATTGAAATGGCTGGATGTGTTGCCAATTGTTCTACTGCACGTGAGAAGCAGCCCTACCTCACTCCTAAAATTGAGCCCATACAAGATGATGTTCGGTTATCCCACTCCTTTGATAACTGGGTTGAGGGGGGTTTCCCGGGTATTAGGAGAAACTGACCTACGCCAGCAAGTGATCAGGTTAGATCAGACGATGTAGAACATGTATACATGGGTTAGTGAACACATACCACATTTCCTATACTTACCTTTACACAGATACTGTCCTGGGGACTCAGTATGGGTTAAGGAATGGAAGGTAGACCCGTTAGGGGCTAAATGGAGAGGTTTTTATGTTGTCTTGTTATCCACTCCCACAGCAGTGAAAGTGGCCGAAGTGGTGCCGTGGATACACCACTCATGATTGAAACCTGCTGCAGAGGTAACGGACAACCCATGGAAAGTGATAGCCAGTGAATCTGACCCGCTGAAGCTACATTTCCACCGTACCCAAGCAGCTGCACAGACCGGAGAGGAATAAGGGAGATCCAAGTCTAGTTGACCACCGGCTCCCCAAACTCCATTCTTTGTGCTTGTTGTTATTGAAAGACCTTTAAGTTTACCACACTGCCAACCAATGGAAGCTCCAGAGATACCCCAGGAGGCCCATGAGCCTCTGCTTCCAGATATTATTTTTAAGAGGTTAAAAAGACCATTTGAGCCTTCCTGATAATTGTTGCTGGACTATTTTTTCCAATCCAGCTCCCTAAGGGAGTGATGTCAGCCCCTATTGTGTTGACACCGGAATTTGACATGACTGTCCCACCAGCACAGGACCGACGGAAACGAGAATTGACAAGACCAGAGGATAAACTGCTTATTAAATTTACGTATGCGTATGCAAATAAGTCAGGATATGAATCCTGTTGGGTGTGTAACAAATTGAACCAAGGGTCATCAGTTATTCCCACCTTAGCGATACCCCTTAACTTGTCTGACTTCCCTGTGAATAAAGGTGTAGTGGTCCCTAGTGTTCTTAAACTGACTAAGAGCTTAATTATGCCAAAAACAAACCACACTATTCAGATCAATAATTGGGCTTACTTCCCTTTATGGTGTTTCAAACTAAAGAAAAATCAGGCCCCACCTAGTTCAATGTGTAAAGAATCCTTGTTTAATGCAACACTAAATGTATCTGATCCAGGGGCATTGGGAAATAGTCTCCAAGTAATGGTTTGTTGCGGAAACTTATGTCACATGTGGATAAATACTGATATAAAGACGTGGTGTTACCTGGCCTGGGTAGTCCCCCTCCAGCGGATCAAAGGTGAAACCCAGGACCAAGGGACACCACAACCACGTTATTCCTTAAATTTTGCTAAACGAGAACTGTTTTCCAAAGGTGATATGGCCTGGTCTTGGTTTCCTTCCTTCACAGGATGCGGCATTGAAATGATGACAAGACTTAATATGTTGTACTAAAGGATGAAATTGTGAATATTACTATTGCTGACATCCAACTGTTGAATGCGGAGCTCCGATAAATCTGTAAATTAAAGTTATATCAGAAAATAGCTATTGAACAGATACAGGCTGTATTAAATGGAATGTGTGAAATTACGATACAATATGAATGTTGTACTTATCTCCGCACAGCTACTTCTGATGTACCTGAATATTTTGATGTAATTCTCAAGCACCAAGAGAAAGTGTCCCATCTGGGGTACATTTTGGTCATGGTTTGGCTCAATCATAAGTGCGATTTACAGGGTAGGGTCCCTGATCCTCATTGGTATACTAATTCTTCTTATCTGTGCACTAACCTACAAGTTAGCCATGTGTCTGTGACCAATCTGACGTAAATTCCTGAAGCCAGAAGATAGGCCCCTGGGGGACACTTCAAATTACCATCCAATGAGCCAAGTAACCCCTACTGATTAAAAATCCTTAATGATTTAGTTAGTTGGCTGGGAGAGGTCATTGTAGACTCTCCGCCAAGAGGAGGGAATGAGATAGCACCTCTTGGGATTTAATTTAGAAATATACTACCACAGCTAATCCGCCATTTTGATGTTCGCTCAAGGTATGCTACCAACTCCATTTTGTGTTTTAAAAGTTTGCAGTCCCTTTGTGCTCACTAGAGTCAACTAAGTGTAGCCTCTAATAAACCTGATTTCTGCTGACTGAAGAATTATCTCTTCTCCCCCCAGGTATCTAACTCTAAGCCATAAAAGTTGCTTAATATATCGAGACAGCAGGAATGCGTAAATCCCATAGCTTGCCATATTTGCTTTTGAAGAATGATTCCTTTTTATAACCATATTGACTAGACAGAGAATTCAGAGTGGGCTCAAGGGTCGTTTCTTTGAAGTGAGCCTTGCTGACTTGCAAAATGATGAATAAAGTCCAATATGTATAATGAAGGTTGATATAAGTGGGAGGGTAACCTGGGGAGGGGAATAAGGTGTGCATTTTTACTCACTATGTATAAATTCTTTGTTTCTCTGTTGGCTCGGGACTTGAGCTTTGATTTGTGAGCAAGACTTGCAGCTCTCGTCCGGTACCGAATAAAACCTTTTTTCCTTTCAAGAATCAAGGCCTCCGTCTGGCTTTTCTTTTGTCGAGTCATCACCTAAATAGACGGTCAGATAGCTATTACAGTACAGCTGAGCATTTTGCAAGACCGAAATTTTGGTGAGCGACAGGAGAGACTTCACAGTGCAGCTTCTCCTGTCACCCTTTGGATTTTAGTTCTGTGAAATGCTGACATTCGTTGAAGTTGGAATACTAGCGCGAATATCAATGGTATTTGCAACACCGGTGTCACGAAACCCCGTGCTCAGAGACTGTGGACTGTACTAAAACCTTGATCCTCTGCTATTCCCGTCATGCAAGCTATTTGTCTGTTTATGTTTTACTGTTAAAAGTGATTTTTTTGTGACTTTCCCCCAGCAGAACATAATCCAAATGCCTTTAAGCCTGTCCTTCATGTTCCCTGCCACCAGGAGAAGCCTGGTTTTGAAACTCCAGCCAATCCCATTCCAGAACTGCACAGCATTTAATGGAAACATATGCAGAAACTTTAAATTCCGGTGCCCTGAAAACCCTTTGATCCTGCAGGGTGCTCTTTTGGGGTTAGGGTCCCCCTCATGGGAGCTACTGTTGGGTGATTTTAAGGAGGGAGCTCTATTGGGAACCCGAGTTTCTGAACCTTTCTTGGCCCCAGGAGCTCACACTGCAGCAGCCAGCCATTACCTCCCAATGTCTGTGCACATTGGAGAAGTGAAGTCTGCATAACGAGAGATACATATTATATCTCTGTTGCGGCTACGCTATCCCTTTCTGGATACATACCTGCTTTTAAGACATTTAAGCCTTGTCTGGACACTCATACCGTGCACAGACAATAACTGAATGTCTCCGCAGATATGTCACAAATCCATAAGAATGAGTAGACTGAGCAGTATCTGAGTGGGGTCCATACTGACAGTGATGGGGGATGGTCGGACAAACATGGCTGACGGGGACCATGGAGATGACTCAGGGATGAGTCATGTACAGGAGGCCGGTCGGTCATTCTAGTCCACTCCCCTGTCCTTTTGATATGTAAATGTAATTACTAGGCAAACTGGTTTTCTGTTGTACAGCCAGTGGGCCACTGGGCGTTGTCCTATTTTGTATTAAATTAAGCTGACCAAGAGTCACACGGACACTTGGGCAGATGAACTCCAGCTAGAAACAACGTGTGTGTGGCTTTTTCTGGGTGAGGATGCAGAAGACCACAGCAGAGTCTCTTTACTGCGGGCGTTCAGTTAAGTATTGCAGGGATAGCAGAGAGCTGCTTGTAAGTGCAGCGGATCAAACTACATTAGGGAATTGATAGTAGATTAATTTCTATGACAGCGGCATCACCTGAGGGTAACTGCTACACACTGCCATCCTTGCCCCCACCTCCAGATTTGGGTGCTTTTGGACTGTGACACCATAGTGGCTTGAGCTATCAAACGGTACCCCCAGATTGCCACTCCTCCCCTGGAATCCCCCCAAACAAGGACCCTTGCTCTGAATGACTGCAGTTATATTTGCCATCAAGCTCTGTAGCGCTGTACAATGGGAGAGACAGGATAACCAATATACATACAAGTTAAACACATAGAACAGTAGGAAAGAGGACCCTGCTCAAGAGCTTGCAATCTGAGAGGACCTGATGGAGAGCAGGCTGTATGGCGTTGCCGGGATGTCTGGGGGCGGAATGTTAACTGTTCTTATCTGATTCTGTACCAAATAAAAGCAGGCCATGTGAAATGGCCAGGGAGAGTCTGCTTAACACAATATGACCAGTGCGTCTGCTTTATTGGGAGATATTAAGAACTGCCATTGATTCAGCGCTGCTCGCTGAGGGGAGAATCCGGAAACTGGCGGAGATGAACGAACCACGGCAGCTGAGGGAAAATATTTGACCTGGGCTTTCTTGTAACAACCGGCAAGCAACTACTGGAACCCCTGCACTGCTTCAGAATATGTTGGTCAGGGGTCCAGTAAAGCAGGCACGCTCAGGATCGCAGTTCTTCCACTATTTTTGCAGAGGGAAAGGAGTCCCTTTTAGTCTACACACTTAGTAATAAATTTATTTAGGTTTTATCCATATATTTCTATATAAATTGACAAATTATATATGTTTTTTATTAAAATTATCTTAATGATTCCCTGCGACCCAGGCTTTATATTTAAACATATCAAATTTCAGTGTGGGGTGGATGGTCATATACGACATGCCAATGGTTAATTGGGGGGCAGAAGTCTTGGCGAGTTCCCACACTTATTTTGTTATGACCAGACCCCTGATGCAGTGCCAGACATAGTTTGTGACGGATTGCTATGGTCATTGAAGTGAGGTACCGTGACGTGGCAGGTAGGGATGTGCGTTTCGGGTTTCGGAATTTTCACGAAATTTCCCGATTCGTGTTTTCGGATCCGGACGATTTTCCGAAAATTTTTAGATCCGAAAATGGCAGATCCGAAAAGTTTTCCGAGCCGAAACGAAATATTTTCGGAATTTTCGAATGGACTTGAAATGTGTCAAATCGAAATTTATTTTCGATCTATACGTGATTTCGGTTCCATTCGTGATTTCGGTTCCATTTCGGTAATTCTGGACATCGTATATTTAACTATTATCGGTTATATCGCTGATTCTGTAAATTTTGTATTTGTAAATGCGTATCACTTGTTTCTTGTGGCATTCGGGTCAGTTTAGCGTTTTTTAAATCGTTTTGTTCATTTTTTTTGTTCCTTGGCTTTCATACCATTTTAATATGATTAAATAAAGTTGTGAAATGTATATTCAATTATTCATAAGAAAAAAAGGATCTCTATTTAATAAAAAAAAACACGATAGAATCGCCAGAATTATCGTAGACACTTTGAAACGAGAAGAACAGAAGTTCTGAAAAAAAGAAAATTTCCGAAAAGTCGATAAAAAAACGCGCAAAGTGACACGAAAATACGAAAAATGGTCGATATTCCGAAAAAAAATGTACACAAAAAACGAGTCGAGCCGAACCGAATCGAAACAGAAATCGGCCGAAACGAGCCGAATCGAAAGTTTAAACATCCGAACAAATCGAACCGATTCGAACCGGAAAAAAAAAAATTGGTGCACAAGCCTAGTGGCAGGTGAGCTTACACTTCAATCGCCATTCAAGTAAACCAAAACCTCTGTGTTTTGTTTTACATGGAGTTAGAGGGATGAGCGCAGATGACATCTTTTTTTCTTGTTATGTTTTATACATGTTACTGGGCTGGATACGTCTGGTAGTTGCAGCCGCCCTGGTTGGGATCAGGCGCGACACTGTTTTTTCTGTATGTATGCATATTTTGTCATATCTCCTCCAGGTCAACCTTTCTGCTGTCCCGTTTCCTGGTTTTGTTTTTAATCCCATAGTGGAATCCATAGGCGTGCGCACAGGGTGTGCCTGGTGTGCCCAGGCACACCATACTGTTGGATGAAGGGTTCATCTTTGACCACCTACATCGATATTTTGGATGTTATGGTTCCGTTCATGATATGAGTGTATCGTTGCATGAACATTGATTATTCTGAACTAAAAATAACTATTCTGTAATAATTATCCAAACCTAGATATGTAATTAATAAATATTTCATGGGTGCGCACCCTAATGAAAAGGGTAGCGCACGCCAGTGGTGGAATAGTTTCCGGGGCGGGTATAAAACCCACCAGTTTCTCTCATGACTGAGAAGCAGCATGAGCGTATGTGGTTGCTTAGAAAGCAGCTTTTGGTTTCATTAGGCAGGACTCACCTTATCAGCGGTGCCGTGACGTGGCAGGTGAGCTTACACTTTAATGGCTATTCAAGTAAACCAAAGCTCTGATTGTGTTTTGCTTCACATGGAGCTATAGGGATAAGCGCAGATTACATCTTTTTTTCCTATAAATATAGAAATAGAACTGCTTACATACTGATATCTTACACAGCACTACTACCTTATACAAGGTTTCCTTCCAGAGGTGTGGCCTACATTTCAGATTTTTATATAAGGTGTTATTCAGAGAGAGCCGATCTGACCCCGAAACGGCACCGAACAGGGAATTTCCCCGTACGGTGCCATTTCGGGGCCATTCGGCTATTCAGAGAAATCCCCCATAGAGAAGCAATAGTAAATCTATTCAGAGACACAGAACAGCAGTGAAAAGTTGACAAAGTGCCTTGCTGTTCGGTGTTTTCATTCAGCAGGTTTATTCAGGCGAACCCCATAGGTTTCAATGTTAAAAATATTCCTGGTTTTACTCAATATCTAATAAACGGTTTATTCTTTTAATTTGCAGTAAAAATGTCTCTTTTGCACCCCTCCCTGTTCACAGGTGCTCCACCATGACAGCCTATAAAGGCCTCGAGCTGCCGGGGAGCTCCAGGGTGAGTAGATCCAGTAAGTGCGGACTCGGTCAAGTTAGATAGGACCTGTCAAAGATGGGGTACATTGGCGACTGTGACAGGCTTAAGCAAATTATGATCATAACTTTTTGAACTGAATCCCCATCATTTTACCTCAGTCAGGTTTTTGAGAATTTTTTAAAACGGTGTTTTTTTCACAGAAAATGATGAAAGAAGGTGGTCAATAATATGGAGTGCTCTTTCCTGGTGTTTTGTATGTGTATGTATATATATATATATATATATATAAAAATGCAGATATAGGGAGACACTTGAGGGCTTAAGTCAATAAAAGTAAATTTTATTAAATAATCATCTAAAAAAAACGACGTTTCGGCCCCTAGGGGCCTTTTTCAAGGCAAGAACAACGTAAGATAACATGCTTTATATACATAAAGAGCAAATGACTCACCCAATCTCTCCCTTCCTCCACCGGGCGAGAGGGCAACCCGGAAGTGCCGGGTGCATGGACGCACTGATTGATTCTTTTTTATGGACGCATTGATTCATTTTTATATATATATATATATATATATATACTAGCTTTTGCCCCCTTTTTTCACCCCCACTTGGATTTTTTAAAAACGGTATAATACGGGGGGGGGGGTTTCAAGACGAATCTAAATACCGATTTTCACATCTGTAACATCTTCTGTTTTGAGCTATAGGTATCTTGTTTAAAATATTCAACCCCCTTTTTCACCCCCTTAGGGGCGGAGTTTCCAAAAATCCTTCCTTAGTGGGTGCCTACATCATAAAAACAGCGCACCTTCAAAATTTCACGTTCCTAGGTTAAACGGTTTCAGCTGGGCGTTGATCAGTCAGTCAGTCAGGACTTTAGCGTTTATATATATATAGATATATTAGTAGCCGGAAGAGAGAGGATCGAGATTGACTACAGATGGCAGGAACATCACCAGTGAGCAATGGAAACGTAACTTTTTCACGCGGATGCTGCGCGTGTGGCGCGAAAATCACTAGGACCAGCTGTAATATGGACATTAGGATGCATATATAGTAGTGGATTGCATATGTTTAGGTAAAACCAACTGACGAAGCTTAATTGCGAAACGCGTTTTGGTTGTATGTTTTATTAAAAACTGAGTTTCTATTTTTCACTATCTGCATCCTGTTTTTTTTCACCTGTCGATTGGGATTGGTACTCCTGTTCCAAAGGTTCCAAAGGTCCCACAAGGCCTGCTACTGAACCAGTGTATAATATACAGGCTCACCATAACGTGAGTTGGATACCTGTGAATTATTGTCCTTTCATCTATTATATACGGGGCTACACTATTTCCTTTTGTATTCTTCTCTCTCCATATGTTGGCTGGGTCTGGCTGGAGTCCGGAGGAATAGAGACGGGGTCATCCCTGAATGGACACTATACGCAAGAATTGAGCCTTATTTCTATAGGCTCTGCATCATGTGAGTTGTCTATGTGGAGACTATCAGGGTTATTCAAAGAGATCCGAATGGCTGCCGAAAAGTAACCGAACGCTGAAAATCGGCGTTCGGTTACCTCTCCTGGCCTTGGCTATCCAGAGAACAGGCAGTTCGCCAAATGTTGGCGAATTGCCTGCACATACGGTGCCTGTTTGGTGCCTGTTCGAGGGCAGTGAAATCCCTATAGCTTCGTCTATTCAGAGAACAAAAACCAGCAGTGAAAAGTTGCCGAAATGCCCTGCCATTCAGTTGCTTCATTCGGCAGGTTTATTCAGGCGAATCCCATAGGCTTCAATGTTAAAAATATTCCCGTTTTAATTCAATTTCTAATAAACCATTCATTATAAAATTCTGCAGTAAAAAGTCTCTTTATTTATAAATATTTTAGGATCTTTTAAGCATTTTTTGGGATTTTTTTTGCAAAAACAAATTCCCTTTCTTTTTAAAAAAAAAATTGTACCTTTTTTCTGTAACAGCCCTTTTTATTATCATTCATTGGATCTTATATGTAAATTTCAGACATTTTCGCTCAGTAGTTTCTTTGCAAACAGCGTTTCACTTTTCAAACATTCAAGCGTACTGTTTTTTTTTTTTCTTCACCTCCTTCGTCTGCGGTGTCAGTTTTTTCTGACGGCTGCTCTGCGCTGTGATCGGATCCTGCTCGGGTTTCTCCGGCGTCTTCGGCGGGTTAATCCAGATGTTTTTGCGGGATTCAGTGTGCATTCGCCCTCGTTTTGCGGTGAGTTTTCGTCGGTTTGCGGCGGCTTCTCCCTGCGCTTCGACGGCCCTGTGGTGCTTGCTGAATTGAAGAGAACGAAAGTCACCGAACGTGCGGTGACTTTTCGATTCTCTTTGAATAACCCTGTATCTCACTAAATATATTGTTTATATCATAAACTGTGCTGCGTGATTGTTTGCTTTTCTCCCTTTTTTATGTCCTCACATGTACATCAGAGGACTGTGGGTATTGTTCCAGCGCCTCCCTCTACAAATATAGGAGGGTAACGCTATATGTTCTTTGTGTTTGCACATGTTGTCTATTATTCTATTGCTCATCTATGTTTGCGGGACATATATATGTTCCTGTGCAACATTTTAGAGTAGTAATTGCGTACTTGTGTATACAGTATATACCCTTTGGCCCTGCGCCTTGGCACTGATTCTATTTGCTGTCTGTACTATTTCCTTTTTAGGGGGGCCTTATAGCGGGGGTCCTCTATCTTGACCATTTATTCTACATATACCTGGCCCCCTTTTTTCTTTATATATATATATATAATGTGTGTGTGTGTAAAATGTTGAGAAAGAACTATATTTTAGTACGCAGTGGAAATATCCACAGAAAACCACACGTGGCAAATTAGATAAATATAAAAATAGGGTTTTGTGGAACCTATTGGTTTAAAAGGTGTCATTCTATGGGTCTAAGGCTTGGTTCTGTCTTTGCGGGCTCGACAGGAGATGAGCGGTCTGGGTAATCCCTGGTTACTCGGGAAACAGGTCCAAGCTTTGAAATTTCTCGCCGATGTTACTGATCTCCTAACAAGCTCAGACACGAGCTGCGTAGGATCGCATTAAAGTTGTTATACGCTTGTTCAAAAAAACAATAATGTTTGTTTTGCTCTTAGATGTTAAACAAGACGTTTCCTTGATCTCATAACATTATATGAAATATTCCGTTGTAATATCCGCGTTGCACAGCAAGTCCCTCGGCTGGATTATTTTTTCCAAAACCCAAAGACGTGATATAATGAGAAATGGCATTTCATTCCACAGTTAACTCCTCGACTTGCCATATAGCTCTATATAACTCTATACAGGTTACTTATAGACAGATATATACAGTCAGGTCCAGAAATATTGGGACATCGACACAATTCTAACATCTTTGGCTCTATACACCACCACAATGGAGTTGGAATGAAACAAACACAATGTGCTTTAACTGCAGACTGTCAGCTTTAATTTGAGGGTATGTACATCCAACTCAGGTGAACGGTGTAGGACTTACAGCAGTTTGCAGATGTGCCTCCCACTTGTTAAGGGACCAAAAGTAATGGGACAGAATAATAATCATAAATCAAACTTTCCCTTCTTAATACTTGGTTGCAAATCCTTTGCAGTCAATCACAGCATGAAGTCTGGAACGCATAGACATCACCAGACGCTGGGTTTCATCCCTGGTGATGCTCTGCCAGGCCTCTACTGCAACTGTCTTCAGGTCCTGCTTGTTCTTGGGGCATTTTCCCTTCAGTTTTGTCTTCAGCAAGTGAAATGCATGTTCAATGGGATTCAGGTCAGGTGATTGACTTGGCCATTGCATAACATTCCACTTCTGTCCCTTCAAAAACTCTTTGGTTGCTTTTGCAGTATGCTTTGGGTCATTGTCCATCTGCACTGTGAAGCGCCGTCCAATGAGTTCTGCAGCATTTGGCTGAATGTGAGCAGATAATATTGCCCGAAACACTTCAGAATTCATCCTGCTGCTTTTCTCAGCAGTCACATCATCAATAAATACAAGAGAACCAGTTCCATTATTATTATTATTATTTATTTATTAAGCGCCAGCATATTCTGCAGCGCTGTACAATAGGCACTCTATAGACAGGGTTACAATACAGCCATACATGCCCACGCCATGACACTACCACCACCATGCTTCACTGATGAGGTGGTATGCTTAGGATTATGAGCAGTTCCTTTCCTTCTCCATACTCTTCTCTTCCCATCACTCTGGTACAAGTTGATCTTGGTCTCATCTGTCCATAGGATCTTGTTCCAGAACTGTGAAGGCTTTGTTAGGTGTTGTTTGGCAAACTCTAATCTGGCCTTCCTGTTTTTGAGGCTCACCAATGGTTTACGTCTTGTGGTGAACCCTCTGTATTCACTCTGAAGTCTTCTCTTGATTGTTGACTTTGACACACATACACCTACCTCCTGGAGAGTGTTCTTGATCTGGCCAACTGTTGTGAAGGGTGTTTTCTTCACCAGGGAAAGAATTATTCGGTCATCCACCACAGTTGTTTTCCGTGGTCTCCCAGGTCTTTTGGTGTTGCTGAGCTCACGGTGCGTTCCTTCTTTATGAGAATGTTCCAAACAGTTGTTTTGGCCACGCCTAATGTTCTTGCTATCTCTCTGATGGGTTTGTTTTGTTTCTTCAGCCTAATGATGGCTTGCTTCACTGATAGGGACAGCTCTTTGAATCTCATCTTGAGAGTTGACAGCAACAGATTCCAAATGCAAATAGCACACTTGAAATGAACTCTGGGCCTTTTATCTGCACATTGTAATTGGGGTAATGAGGGAATATCACACACCTGGTCATGGAACAGCTGAGAAGCCAATTGTCCCATTACCTTTGGTCCCTTAACAAGTGGGAGGCACATCTGCAAACTGCTGTAAGTCCTACACCGTTCACCTGAGTTGGATGTACATACCCTCAAATTAAAGCTGACAGTCTGCAGTTAAAGCACATTGTGTTTGTTTCATTCCAACTCCATTGTGGTGGTGTATAGAGCCAAAGATGTTAGAATTGTGTCGATGTCCCAATATTTCTGGACCTGACTGTATATATATATACAGTTGTGTTCAAAATTATTCAACCCCCCACTGAAATTGAGTGTTTTGGCCAGTTTGACATTGATTTTGATCATTCAGTCATCTTGCTTACAATTAAATCAAAGAGACACGTGTAGGTCAGACAAATATAACATAACATTTATAATGAAATAACCACAAATGTATTTTCTGTGCTCACATCAGTATCAGTTTTATTCAACCCCCAAGTGACATTCAATCTTAGTACTTAGTACAACATCCTTTTACAGTTATAACAGCTTTTAAACGTGAAGCATAGCTTGACACAAGTGTCTTGCAGCGATCTACGGGTATCTTCGCCCATTCGTCATGGGCAAAAGCCTCCAGTTCAGTCACATTCTTAGGCTTGCGCACTGCAACTGCTTTCTTTAAGTCCCACCAGAGGTTCTCAATCGGATTTAAGTCAGGTGACTGCGATGGCCACTCCTAAATGTTCCAGCCTTTAATCTGTAACCATACTCTAGTGGACTTGGAGGTATGCTTGGGATCATTGTCCTGTTGAAAGGTCCAACGTCTCCCAAGCCTCAGGTTTGTGACGGACTGCATCACATTGTCATCCAATATCTCCTGGTACTGGAGAGAATTCATGGTACCTTGCACACGCTGAAGCTTCCCTGTACCTGCAGAAGCAAAACAGCCCCAAAGCATGATTGACCTCCCGCCATGCTTTACAGTAGGCAAGGTGTTCTTTTCTTCATAGGCCTTGTTCTTCCTCCTCCAAACATAGCGTTGATCCATGGGCCCAAACAGTTCTAATTTTGTTTCATCAGTACACAGAACACTTCTGTGGTTTGTCCACATGACTTTTGGCATACTGCAGTCGACTCTTCTTATTCTTTGGAGACAGCAAGGGGGTGCGCCTGGGAGTTCTGGCATGGAGGACTTCATTACGCAGTGTGCGCCGTATTGTCTGAGCTGAAACTTCAGTACCCACATCTGACAAATCTTTTCTCAGTTCCTTAGCAGTCACATGGGGACTTTTCTCCACTCTACGCTTCAGGTAGCGCACAGCAGTTTAAGTCAACATCTTCTTTCTGCCACGACCAGGTAGCGTTTCAACAGTGCCCTTTGCCTTGAATTTGCGAATGATGCTTCCTATGGTCTCTCTTGGTATGTTTAACATCTTTGCAATCTTCTTATAGCCATTGCCCTTCCTGAGAAGAGTAATCACCTCTTCTCTTGTCTTCCTGGACCATTCTCTTGACTTCACCATGTTTGTAACCACACCAGTAAATGTCTAGAAGGAGCTGAGTATCACAGTCATTTTAAAGCTGCCTAATTGGTGCTTATTATGCTTTATTGCTGCTCCGTGACATCCACAGGTGTTTTCAATACCTGATTGAAAACACTTGAATGAACCTCTGTTCTTCAGAGTGGTAGTCTTTAAGGGGTTGAATAATTGTGTCAATGAAGAATTCACAAAAGAAACATTTACTACTGTATTACAAAACCAATTGATGTCATTTTAGTTGCATATGGTTCTTTAAAAAGTCCTTGTAGGATTTCATTCTGAATACAATTACAAATGTACACTAAATTCCCTAAAACCCTTTACAGCATTGGGGGTTGAATAATTTTGAACACAACTGTATATGCAGGGCTCAAAATTTCAAGTCCCAAGCTACTAACCAGGCCATAAGAGTTACTCGCCATCAGTTGCTCCACCTAACCCCTACCCAGCCCTTAACTCTGCCCCTAAACACACCCCCTTAAATTATCTTATGAAATTACACGTTAAAGGTTTTATTTAGAATAAAGTTACAATACAAATATAACATTAATACCCAGACATCAGACCCCAGATACAAGTATACCCAGTCATCAGACCCCAGTGTGAGTAGGGCGAGGAGGCAGGGAAGCTCCTCTCCACCCCCCTGCCAGTAACCGAGATGAATTTGGTAATGTTAGGCAGCTGATCTCTGCCACCGTACAACCTGGGGAAGGGGGGCTGCACGGTGGCACTGTGGAATATGCAGCACAAAATAATTTATTGTGCTGCCTGCGTGTGCATTTCCACTCGCCCTCAGTGGAAATTTTGAGCCCTGTATATCAATCTATGTGCCCTGTGCAGTGGGCCATATTACAATCATCGCGCTAAAACAGGGACGCTAAGGACGAAAACCTGTGCCTGCAGGTTTCTCCTTAGCGTCCCCGTTTTAGCGTGAAATTATGGGGCAGGTGCTAATCCAGCAGCCTGCACTGTAACGCGGCGCTAAGACTCGGGATGCTCGAGGCAATGCTAAGCACCGCTGCGAGTATCTCCTCCATGGAGTCCATAGGACTCCATTGAAGCTTTTGCTGCCGGTCACATGACCTGCAGGCAGGGCCGGATTAACATAGGGGCAGATGGAGCAGCAGCTCCAGGCCCATGCCTCAGAATAGGCCCAAAGAAAAGATAACTGTCTGCATTTGGACCTCTGTATCTCCAACTCCATAGCAACTATAGGGTCAAGTGACATACCAATGGAAAGGCCAGAGCATGGCCTTTCCAATGATACCAAACATGACATTAGTAAAAAAATATAGGTGTGTATATATACACTTTTTCTTTCGAACAGTAATATTTTTCATTTTCAATCAAGTTAAACAATGATGCTTCACTGACTAACCAACCATCACATTTCTCATGTCACCAAGTGTGGAGGTGATGGTACAATCCATTGTTATGAATTGTTACATCAAAAACCTAAACCTCCGCACTGCAGGGAAGAGCACTCCGGGGAACTTTGGACCCCTGCATCACTAATATTTACACCTCAAAAGGTCAAGTGAGGAGTCATTGGACAGGACAGAGTCTGGCCTTTGCATTAATACCAAACCTGACCATGTAAAATCTAAAAGAAAAGAGAACTTGATTTAGTTTTAGTTCCAAAGCGATAGCATTGTCCATTTGTCACGTATAAAATGAGCAATACCACTCCAATTACTCACCTTATCATTTCCCAACGCTGGGAGCAAGGTCAGTGTTTTATATATAGTCATTATTTGTGTAAAGAAGAAGGAAAAAAAAAAACCACAAGGGAAATATTTAATTTTTCATTTATTTGGTTAAAATTGTATATTGTCAGAAAAATGCAGTAACAGGTTCCCATTTCACATTTTCTTAACAAGAATTACCTATAGAATATATAACCACAAAGGTCTGGATGATAAAATGGGGGGGGGGGGGTTTACTCTTTAAATGATTGAAATCTTGATGAAAAATTAAATCACACAGTATCTGCCTGGTTAGATATAGCCTTATCTGCACTATTAAATAACTTAAAATATGTTTTCATTTCACTAAATTACAAAAAAAGCCCACCAAAATATTCAGGTCCAGGCCCATAGAGATCTTAATCCGGGCCTGCCTGCAGGATCTCGCCTCGTGATCATGTCGTGGAATCAAAAGGGATGCTAAATTTTGCAGTCAGAAAATGCATATACAGAGAACTATAAAAAGGAAAAAACACAACTAAAAGAACAACTTACAGGATATATTATTCTTTACTTTATTAATTCCATTACTATTATTGTTATTTTATTAAATATAGTATTAGTACTGTTATTATTTATTTTATTTATATGATTTATATTATTATTAGCTATATTAATATTATTTTTAGCACACATAATATTAATTTTTTTATCTTTAATTATATTATTACTATTATTTTCATTTTATTCTTGTATTAATTATATTATTATTATTATTACTATTATTCTTAGCATTATATTATTGATTTACATAAATGGGATGAAAATATCCGTTGTTCAGAGGGCACTAAATAAGAACAGAAATGTTTACAAATCATGAAAGAAAAAGTTCATCACACATTTTTATGTCTCTACCTCCCGTAGCAATTAATAGTTTTGTCTTGCATAGCTGCTATTTTATGTGAACAGTGTCAGAAATTAATATATCAATAGGTTCTCACATGTGTGAACATCACATCTCTTTTGGGTGTAACACTTGTTGGAAACTGGGATTTAACTACTAT
Organism: Leptobrachium leishanense; assembly: GCA_009667805.1. NCBI lineage: Eukaryota > Metazoa > Chordata > Amphibia > Anura > Megophryidae > Leptobrachium > Leptobrachium leishanense. The sequence goes on from CM019063.1 coordinate 63,172,598, forward strand.
TTAAAAAAAATACTCAAAACTGGAAAAAAAGAGAAGATTAAACAATCCGCTTTGCAAAAATCACATTTTGACATGTCTACACTATAGTCATTTTTCAGGTTCTTTGTCTTGAACCAAATGAGGAACCTCAAAAAGGTAGACTTAGGCAGACCTCCCCGTGTGCTCATATATTCAGATTATTCTTTTCCGACAAATTTATTCTTTATTTTCTGTTTTATCCGTGAAGGTATCACTCCAACAGGAATAATTACAGTTTGCACTTTGAGATGTTTGTGACAGAATCTGGAGCAGACTTCCTACTGAATACGGACGTCGCTGAGATGTTTCGGTGGTCCCCCCCCCTGTTTTGATTTACAAAAAAGGGAATTGCGGAGTTTGTTTTTTTTATTTGCTGGCATGCCGTATCGCATGATGTCACTGCTCATCAGGAAATGGATTTTTAAATAGACTTCATGTTGCACCACAGAGCCCAAGCAGGAAGCGAGCAAGGCGTGAGCTGGATGGAGCTAGGTAGTCGTAAGCAGTGACAAAAAAAGTCTAAAAGTGACATGGGCTTTACATTCTCTGTTGGAATTTGTAAAATCAGGTGCCTGAGTGAGATCTTGGTGCAGGTGCACCTTGTTCAGTTTCAACGACAAAAAAGTAACCTGAGAAGACATAATTCTGCTGATTGCCCGGGCTTGTCACTAAGAGATAGACTGACAGGCCTCGTCACGTTGTAGCCATTGTGCATCTGTTACCAGTGACGCAGCAGATCCATTCATCCCCTCCAGAAGTTGGTCGGGTTGAGGAAATCTTAATTACATCTGCTATAAACACCAGCCATTTACGGCCGCGTACTTGTTGATGGTGACGCACATGGAATTGTATTGTCATTTGATGTGCACCTGTCAGACTTAATTGCAGGGTGTTGACATGTTGGTACCCGTAAGGTTTTGCGCCGTTGTTGCAGTAAGAAGTGTATAAATGAGACTGATTCTGTAAATATTGTCTCTGACTCCAGCTGCAGGGTTTTATATATTTATTAAGAGATCATCTTATAACAGGTTCTAATCTACAGTTCTGCTAACTAGTCCATGTCCATGTGACTCCTCCCCTATATCCTGCTGAGCTGCAGTGTAACACATATATCCTTCCCCCTGGTTACAAACACTCTCCTTCCTGGTTCCACACATATTGATACATCTTTCCCTTTTTGGGAAAATGGAAGTTGTTTCCTTTAGCTCAAGTCTAGGAGGTAGATGGATCGTGAAACGGATTCTTGTAGTGGGTCACATGTTAGTCCACATAATCATTTAGATATGCTGGTTTTAGGATGGATCTCCCGCTTCTAGTCTGGGTGTTTCTGTATCCTTGTGGTTGTTCTCGTAGAACATTGGTGTCATCCCCCAGTCTTTCTGTGTCTGATATTTCACAGTGTGGTTCTTCCTGATCTTCTTCTGGGGTATTTGCTATTGATGGATGGTTTGTCTCGTCCGTGTTATATTCCTCTTGATTGCTACTTTGGGTCCTTATTTGAGGCCTGTATCGTCCAGTGCCTCTCAGGTGCCTCCTATTTCTTCTCAGAACTTGTCCTGACTCTGTTACAACTTCATAGGACCTGATTCCAGCAGGGGCTCTTAGGCAAGCTTTCCGCCACTCTTTTCCCTGGTTAATTGGTGGTTGTACCCACACCTGTTCGCCAACATTTAGAGGCCGCAGGTCTTTGGCTCCCCTATTATATTGAGCGGCTTGCAATGCACGTTGTTTTGTGCATAGAATTTGGTGCCTGTCATTCATCCCGTGATCCTTCATTAACAGACTTCCTCTCATGGAAGTAACGATTTGGTCCTTCGACCCATCAGTCTTTGAGCAGGACTGCACTCCAGACCTTGCGTTGGTGTGTTGCGATGATCCAATAATGCTAGGTAGGGATCATTACCAGAGGACACAGCCTTTTGCAGGAGTCTCTTGGCCGTTTTTACTGCCGACTCTACCTTCCCATTGCTTTGGGGTATCCTGGTGATGAGGTAATGTGGTCAAAGTCCCAATTCATACTGAATTCTTTAAACTCCATCGAAATAAACTGGGGTCCATTATCTGAACATACAGTGTCTGGGATTCCATATCTGGCAAAATGAGCCTTCAATTTTCTTATCACTGTTGTTGATCTTGTATCCTGAATCTGGTCTATCTCCCAGAAGTTAGAGTCATAGTCCACCGTTATTAAATACTCGTGTCCGTGGAATGTGAACAAATCAGTACCGATCTTTTCCCATGGTCTAGTTGGGATCTCATGAGGCATCAAGGTCTCCTTTTGTTGTTTAGTATCAAATGACCGGCATATGTCACATTGGTCAATGTACTCTTTCAATTGCGCATTCATTCCTGGCCAGTAAACGGATTCCCTGGCTCTACGTAGACATCCTTCCACGCCGAAATGTGAAGAATGGATCCGAGACATAATATCAGATCGAAGTTCAGATGGTATAACAACTCGCTCGCCTTTGAATAGTACACCATCCTGTACACTCAGTTCATCACGTATGTGGTAAAATGGTGAAGCCTCTAGAGGTACCAGTTCCTTTGCATGAGGCCATCCCCTCAAAACAATGTGCTTCACTGCTTGTAAAGTCTTGTCTTTATCAGTGCTTTTTTGTATAGCGTCAAGTCTCCTGTTTGAGATGGGTAGATATTGGAGCATGTTTACCGTTTCAATCTGGTGCTCCACTGAGCCCTCCACGGAACCCTCGTCCAGATAAGCCCTACTCAATGTGTCTGCCACTGCCAGAGACTTTCCTGGGCAGTATCTGATACATGCATCGTACATTTGAAGACGTAACATCATACGCTGAAGACGTCGGGGTGCTTTAAGTAAAGGTTTCTTCATAATGCTTTCAAGGGGCTTATGGTCGGACTGTACAGCTACTGTTTGTCCAAATGTGAATTGATGAAATTTTTCCATGCCAAAGAGGACTGCTAACAACTCCTTCTCAATCTGGGCATAACCTTGCTCTGTCTCCGTCAATGCTCTGCTTGCAAAAGCTAACGGTTGCTTACTCTGCATCAGTGCTGCTCCCAGACCTCTCTCTGACGCATCGCATTGTAGTTCCAATGGTTCTTCTGGGTTATAATACTTGAGTACTGGCGCACAACTGATTTTTGATTTGATCTGCTGAAATGCCCCTTCCTGCACTTCAGTCCACTCCCACACTGCATCCTTCTGGGTTAGTTGGCGCAGAGGTTCACCTGCATCTGATATGTTCTCACAAAACCTTGAAAGATAGTTCACCATCCCCAAAAATCTCTGTACTCCTTTAACGTCTGTGGGTCTGGGCATTTCAGTAATGGCTTTTACTTTGCTGGGGTCTGCTTGAAGTCCCTGGGCTGACAATAAGTGACCAATATAAGGTACTTCAGTTTTTCTTAACTGGAATTTCTCTGGATTTAGTTTGAGCTGTCGTTCTCTGCAACGATCTAGTAACTTCCTCAGCTTCTGATCGTGATCTTTAATGGCTTCCACATCAGTTTCTCCTTCTCCTACAATCAGGATATCATCTGCAATAACCCTGATACCTGGTAGCCCTTCCAGTGCATGATTTAGTTTTCTCTGAAAAACCTCTGGGGCAGGACTAATACCCATAGGCATCCTAACCCACCGGTATCGGCCAAAAGGAGTAGAAAAAGTGGTTAAGTAGCTGGAGTCTTCCTCTAATTCGATATGCCAAAATCCACTCTTTACATCACACACTGAAAAAATTCTTGCCCTTGCTAGATCAGGAAGTATGTCATCAAGTGTAGGCAAAGGATAGTGGCTCCTTTTCAAAGCTTTATTTAGAGGCTTAGGGTCAATGCAAATCCTTAACTTCCCTGATGGTTTCTTCACTATCACCATACTACTAATCCAGTCTGTGCTTCTCTCTACAGGGGTGATAATCCCCTGTTTTTCTAAACTGGCGAGCTCCTCTTGAAGGGGTTTGAGTAATGATACAGGAACTTTTCGTTTTGGAAGTCTAACAGGCTGTACAAGAGCATCCACTTCCAATTTCAATTTTCCCTCTAGACAGCCCACTCCTTGAAAAATATCAGCATACTCCTTGTTGATGGTTGACCAGCCCCACATAGCGCTATCTGACTGTTTGCTGTCTTGTTCCACAGTTAGGATATTTTGGTGCTGCACCGAGATCAGATCCATGGCTTGGATAGCTCTACTTCCTAGTATAGGATGACACAGCTCTGAGTCAATGACAACAAATTCAGCCTGATATAACTTTTGATTGCATGGGTTCCTTATTTTGAGCTTACATATCCCTACTGGTGTCAGTGTACTCTTATTGTACATCCTTAGTATCTTATCACAGGGTAGAATTTTAGATTGGTCTTTCACCATCCTTGCTGGTAGGACATTGCAGTCCGCCCCACAATCCATTTGGAATCTCACAGCTTGCTGGTCGATGAGCATGGTAGCAAACAAAGCTGATGAAAATTTGCTCGTAGATTTCTTCAGTGCACAAATCTGAAAAGCTGGTTCCAAAGTCAGACCCAGAATGTCTTCGTATTCCTCTGAATCCGCTGTTTCATTATATACAGCTTGTACTGCCGGCTTCCTTTGTTGGTGCAGACTGGCACGGCACTGGTTAATGAAATGATTGGCCTTACCGCACCCCTTACATTGCTTTCCAAATGCTGGGCATTTCTCTTTCAGTTTCCCGTGACGCTTACCACAATATATGCACTGTATTATCTTATGTGGAGTCTCTGCCATTCTGCTCGGACTCTTCCTAAGAGTGTAGCTTGTTTCCATTCCATGGACTGACACTGCACCGGTGCTGGACCTCTCCAGGAGCTTCACCCTCTCTGTAGACAGTTCAGCAGCTCTGCCGATTTGTAGACATTTATCAAGTGTTCAAGTCCACTTCTCTCAGTAAACGTTCCCTGAGGTTAGAATCTCTTGTGCCACATATAATTCTGTCCCTTATTAAAGAGTCTCTGATATTACCAAAATTGCAGGTGGCTGCCAGTGTACGCAGCTCTGTGACATATGCGTCTATGCCTTCTTCTTCCCTCTGACTCCGTGAAAAAAAATTATATCTTTCCACAGTCTCATTTTGTTTTGGCTCACAATAATCATCAAATGCTTTCATTAGGACAGTCAGTGAGGGAGCTGCCACTCCTGGGAGAAGGGTGTCTTTAACCTCTCTGCCTTTATCCCCAATCAAGTACAGGAACAGCTTTACCTTCATCTCTTCTGGTTTATCAACCAGGACCAGGTCTGTGTATAGAAGCATTTCTTCTTTCCATCTCTTCCATGCCTGAGACAGATTTCTTGCCTGAAAATCCAGGAGACTGGGTGCTTTTAAACCTTCCATATCTGCTTTTGGAGTAGTTTTCAAATTAGATCCGCTGCCACCATGTATAAATGAGACTGATTCTGTAAATATTGTCTCTGACTCCAGCTGCAGGGTTTTATATATTTATTAAGAGATCATCTTATAACAGGTTCTAATCTACAGTTCTGCTAACTAGTCCATGTCCATGTGACTCCTCCCCTATATCCTGCTGAGCTGCAGTGTAACACATATATCCTTCCCCCTGGTTACAAACACTCTCCTTCCTGGTTCCACACATATTGATACAAGAAGGCCCAAACCAGTGCTGCCCCACCGTGATATATGTGGCAGCACCCTTCTTGCTATGTTCATTATATTCTGCCTTGCTGCAAATGTCGCAGGCTCTTTTCCTAATGCTGCTCTCATGCAAACATATGGTTAATTAGCAATGGCTGGTCCTCAATGAATAGCCAACGTCTACAACCATCCAGCCTTTCATTGAGGCCCTTATCCTTATTGAGTTAAGACATATGAGTGTTTACTCCTGAGATCTGCGATCAACCTGTCTACTTCCCAGTTACTCGGCCTGCTCCTCTGCCTCTCCTGGTTCCAAATTTCCACAGCTCTTCATACCCTCCTAGACCCTCGTGCCTCCAAGACCCTTGTACCTCCAAGACCCTCGTTTTTACCAAAACCCTTGCAAGACCCTCCAAGCTCTCAAGATTATCTGTGTATCAAAGGTTACTTTACAGATATTTGCGCCCATCCAAGATCCCTTGTGTTTTCTACATCTCTGGAGACTACGTACGTGTCCCACTAACCCTGTTACCTATCAAAGACTGGTTACTACCTCTCTGTGTCCTGCCCCTTGTATTCAATTACTGTAGATACTTGAGTATACCGCTAGATTTTGGTGACAAAAATTCACCTTAAAATTGGAGGGGTTGCGTTATATTCGAGACATCTGCATCGCGTGTAAGAAAAACTTGACTTGCTCAGGGATCCCAAGTCTCCCAGAAGTTCCGGTAGTCTCCCTGAAGTGAATGTGGGCTCCCTGACAACTGCAAACACTTCAGGAACTCATGAGAGAGGTGGGATCCATCATGGCCAGAGGGCACGCTCGGTTTAAGCCAATCATTCAAGATTGGCTTAAAACCGAGCATGCACCCTCACTCCATGCAGCACGCTGGGAGGTGTAGTTTTCTGACCTCCGACTCCAGCAAGCAGGCTCTTCCACTGTGCCGTCCACCAATAATCAGCCCTACTCCGTTGTTGCTCTGTCCTGACATCACTACAGACACGCTGTGCGATTCTCCTCACATTCTGAATGTGAGGAGAATCGCGTAGCGCCTCTGCCGTGATGTCAGGAGCTCATTTGGGGGGGCTGACTATCGGCGGATGACGTGGTAGATAAGCCTACCTGCTGGAGCCGGAGGTCAGAAAACTACTCTTCCCAGCCTGCTGGCTATTGATGAATGATTCACTGCGTTTGTCATCACGCTCCACCAGCCATTTTATCACAAGTAAGACAACGTGTGGCCAACGGCTTCATACTTAGTAACAACTATAATCATTCTAGAGCAGAGCACCCTGGCCTGAGGGGGAGCCTGACTGTGTTAAGAGAACCTGGAAGGATTTTAATTGCTTACCGGTACAGTCTACTTTATAATTTTGTTCCTCGTTTTATATTCGAGCCTTGAGTATTCTCTCATTTCCATAATAAATCTCTATCCATCGCGTTATATTCGGGTCGGGCTATACTCGAGTATCTACGGTATACATTGATATTCAGCAAATTCACCTCCTCCACCCTTTGTCTGTGTACCTATTTTGCTGCATATTGGGTTGTTATCCTTCTCACCGGTGCTCAGCCGGTGCCAATCCTTACAGTAACAGATACGGCACAGCATTGGTGCAGCAATCTGAGGCATGATCAGAACTGACGAGGTGTGCCGTAGACAAGCAGTGGAGGTGCCAGCAGGTGAGTATGACAGGTGCTCTTTAAAAAATGAACATCTTTATTTATTTTAGACGTGACCTCCAAAAAGAGAGTGCAGCACGTAACTGCAACGTGAGCACTCTCTGTTTGACTACGAACCGTTAGTTGTCAAACTGTGTTTATTGTTGTCTCTAAGAGAACATCAAAGCCGGGAACTGAAGTGGGATGACTAAACCTGCCGAGTCCCACAACTGTCAGAAGAAAGGCACTGGCCCTCAACTGCTTCAGAAATAGTGTGATTTTACTTGAGAATCATCAGACGACATTTCGATTGAGTCTTTCTCAAGTCTAGAGTTGAAACATTGTGTCTGATGGTTCTTTAATAAAATCACCCAATTTCTGAAGCAGTGGGGCGCCCATCCCTTTCTTCTGGCGATTGCTGTTTGGACCCGGCCTCTCTTGACATATGTTGGCGACCATAATAAGACTTCATTAGGAGAGTGTATGTTGACTTGCAACTTAATATCTGGATACACTTACTGTGTTTTCGAAGTCACGCAGTCTGACTGTGAAAAAAATGGTATTTCATCATTCCTCCCGATCATCCGGCAATCCTTGCATGTCCCCAGGAGTAATGGGGAGAAGTGCACCGCAAGTACCTTTTTAATGGCGCTCCCGGTGCTTCAAAAGGTCAAGGGCTTTGTAAATCCTTGCATGACTACTAATTTGGCACCCATGTGTGATCAGCCCTGACTGGCTGCATGGTGGGACAGCTAGTATCTTTGGCGTGCATGCACCCTGTGAATGACATGCCACCTTTAGTAGGCATTGCCTACGTAGATGGCACAAAATTGGGTAACGGCCATGCCCCCATCCTCTTGATTTCCAACAAGCAATTTATACCCTAAATGGTACGGAGTTAGGGAAATCCAAGCAGGAGAAGGATTTGGGAATAATCATAGACTTCAAACTAAGTAACAATGTGCAATGTCAAACAGCAGCCGCCAAGGCCAGCAAAGTACTGGCATGCATTAAAAGGGGAGTTCACTCACGGGATGAAAACATAATTTTGCCTCTGTATAAATCAATGGTCAGGCCGCACCTTGAATATGCCGTGCAATTTTGGGCACCTGTCTTAAAAAAAGATATTATATCGCTAGAAAAAGTGCAGAGACGGGCAACTAAATTAATAAGGGGGATGGGAGGGTTAAGTTATGAGGAAAGACTAACAAGCTTAAACCTGTTTAGTTTAGAGAAAAGGCGCCTTAGAGGGGATCTGATAACCTTATATAAATATATACGGGGCCATTATCAACCATTGTCTGATAACCTATTCATTAACAGGACTATACATAGGACAAGGGGTCATCCATTTAGACTGGAAGAAAGAAAATTTAGCTTAAAGCATAGGAAGGGTTATTTTACGGTTAGAACAATAAAGCTGTGGAATTCTCTGCCTGTTGAGGTGGTTGGGTCAGAGTCTGTACAGACTTTTAAAAAACGACTGGATGACTTCCTGCAGACACAGAATATTAAGGGTTATAATATTTAATATGTGGGTAAAAGCTTCTTGATCCAAGGAGAAATCTGACTGCCATTTGGGGTCAAGAAGGAATTTTTCCCCAGTATGTTGCATATTGGCAAGCATTCAGACTGGGTTTTTTGCCTTCTTTTGGATCAACAGCAGTAGGTTATGTGGGAGAGGCTGAACCTGATGGACGCATGTCTTTTTTCAGCCTATATAACTATGTAACTATGTAACTATGTAACCTGCAAAAGATAACAGGTCTGGATGACCTAGATATATTTGGCTTCACCTTCACAGTATGGTGAAGTTATCATTCCTTTAGAACACACGAAGGCAGAGAGGAATATGAAAAATGTCATGTAAACAAAAATTTAGATCTAGGTGGTACCCACTTGCATCCTTGAGTTGCAGTGCGATGGGGAAGTTGCGGCTGCTCGTAAATCACTGGAAAGGGCTCTGGTGCTGTAGTTTCCACATTTCCTGCTCGCTTTACTGCAGCAGTATTAATATGCCAAATGATTTGCACGGACTCACCAGCATATTGCTACAGTCACTTACTTTACTGTTGAATGTGTAGATAAATAGTCACAGTAAAATATACACAAAGTGGTGGGCTATGGTCAGAAATGACTTATCCTTTTTGAACAGCCTATTAAGCGTCTTTCATTCATTTCGAGGTTATTATTCATAATACTTAGCACAATGTAACTATGACTATCAGGGTTATTCAAAGAGATTCGAAAAGTCACCGCACGTTCGATGACTTTTCGTTCTCTTCAATTTGGTTCCTTTTGCCGATTCCATTTCGGTGACCCTGCGGTGTATTCAGCAAACACCACAGGGTCCCCGAATTGCAGGGAAAAGCTGCCGCAAACCAACCGAAAACTAACCGCAAAACCCACCGAATGCACGCTGACAACCCCCAAAAACATCTGGATTAACCTGCCGAAAACCAAGCCCGAGCAGGAGCCGAACACAGCCGAAGCAGCCGAAGCAGCTGAGACCGCAGACGAGGGAGGTGAATAAATTAGCAAAATAGTTTGTGTGAATGTGTGAAAATGAAACGCTGTTTGCAAAGAAACTACTGAGCGAAAATGTCTGAAATTTACATATGAGATCCAGGGAATGATAATAAAGAGGGCTGTTACAGAAAAAAGAGGTAAACTTAAAAGAAAATCAAAAAAAAAAAATCGGACTTTTAAAAAAAATAAAAAAAAATTAAGAAAAATGCTTACAATATCCTAAAAAAATCTATAAATAAAGAGACTCTTTACTGCAGAATATTACAATGAATGGTTTATTAGATATTGAATTAAAACCGGAATATTTTTAACATTGAAGCCTATGGGATTCTCCTGAATAAACTTGCCGAATTAATCCACCGAATTTCAGAGCATTAGGGGAACCTTTCACTGCTGGTTTGTGTTCTCTGAATAGCCGAAGCAGTGCTTTTTCATGGGGATTTCACTGCCTCCGAACAGGCACCGAATGTGCAGGCAATTCGCCAGGATTTGGTGAATTGCCTGCTCTCTGGATAGCCGAATGGCCAGGAAAGGTAACCGAACGCTGATTTTCAGCGTTCGGTTACCTTTCTCAAGCAATTCGGAGCTCTTTGGAAAACCCTGTATGTTTTGCAGAAATGGACATTTTTACAGCACATTAAAAAACAAAGTTCCCAAATAATGACTTACAAACTTGTATATAAACTGTATATATCTCTCTTTTTTTATTACCAAACTTCCCACAGATTTCTTTCTAGGATCTAGTTGTCCATATTGTGAAAAATTGATTTAAACAAATCAAAACTTCATTTAGGAAACTCCGGAAAGTTTCTGAAACATATCAAGATTTTGAAAAAAATGATGTCACTGGGCTAGATTCACCAAAGATCACCGCAAGATCTAAAACCTTGAGTGGCAACATCGTCAACAGCTCTTACATGGTACAATGAGCAAGAAAAGACCACAGCATCCAAACGGTATGTAAAAAATCTTTCATGGAAGCCCAGTGAAAAATATGCCAGTTTTATGTACATATAAGAGAGCTGGATCAATGTGGAACGATTGACTGCAACCAGGTAAACATGCAAAACTCAAATACACGAGTATCGTGCATAAAACATGTGTAACTACAGGTACAACAATACCATATAAACTAAGGAACCAAATTACAAGGGAAGAAGTGTCCACAACAGACTACCTCCAGTATCTTGCACGGCCTAAGAAGACAGTATGGATGTGGCAACTGGGGGTTAGACCTTGATGGCCCTATATGCAAGACCAAGAACCCCATGTTTACCTGTCTCTAAAATGGCTGGGTTTGGCGGTGGTTAGCGAAGGAGAACTTTGAACTGCACCCGATAACCAGTCTTTGTGATGGCTGGGCATAAATCATGTCCAGGTAATTTGTTCCCAGCAATAAAATAACCAAAGAGATATGCGATACCAGTCCTTGGGTTGACTGGGGCAAACACAAGTAATACACAATGTGGACAAGGGACGAGACAGTTTGGTTCAAGGGTTTAGAGACAGAAGCACATCAAATAATAATAGTCAAGTCGGTACACAGGGTAGGAGATCGGAGCAAGGTCTGATAGCAATAGTCAGGTTGGTACACAAGGTTGGAGATCAGAGCAATGTTGATATTCAACAGCCAGGTCGGAACACTGAGAATCAGTGACAAAGAAGGTACGGTTAGGTCTAGAGAACAACCACAAGAGTGCAATGTTCACTGGTTTAAGGAGGTATGAGAATCCCCACCTATCTTGATGTCATCCGGGTGTGCCAGAATCTCTGAGTATGGAGGTGATGAAATTACGCTTGCTGGGAAGCAATATGTTGCATGGCGCGACTAGTAAATGGCACGTAGTATGGATGTTCTGAGCCAGAATTGCTGGTATGTGGAATGATGTGCAAGTCCTTAACATCAATCGAAATGATGCAAACTAGTAACCTAAGCTTCAATGTAGAGAAGACCTAAGAGTCGGGACACGGAATGACTCAAGAAGGGAGCTCCAGAGCGACTATCCCTTACGGTAGAGAAGAATATGTCTGAGCAAGTAGACACAGGAAGTTATAGAAAAGGAGGAAGCAAAGGGGAGGGAGAAAGGAGTTCCAGTTCTTGAACTTCCGTGAACTTGTCCACATGCAGTGGAAGGATCCTTTAATTAGCACAGAGGAGAGCTACAAAGCTCGAACTCCTTAATATAGAAACATAGAAACATAGAAAAATGTCGGCAGATAAGAACCTTTCGGCCCATCTAGTCTGCCCAATTACATGGATACTTAACCTGGATTTATCTTTTGTTTAGGATAGCCTTATGCCTATCCCATGCTTGCTTAAAATCCAATTACTGTTTTGGCCTCTACCACTTCTACTGGAAGACTGTTCCATGTATCCACCACCCTCTCAGTAAAATAATGCTTCCTGATGTACTTTTAAACCTTGCCCCTCTAATCTAAGACTATGTCCTCTTGTTTTGCATATTTGTTTCCTTTTAAATATACTCCCTTCCTCTACCTTGTGGATTCCCTTTACGTATTTAAATGTTTCTATCATAATCTCCTCTGTCTCGTCTTTTTTCCAAGCTGTACATGTTAAGATCATTAAGCCTTTCCTGGTAACTTTTCTCCTTCAAGCCGTACACCATTTTAGTAGCCCTTCTCTGAACTCTCTCTAAATGTCTATATCCTTCTGGAGATACGGTCTCCAGTACTGCACACAGTACTCCAAGTGAGGTCTCACCAGTGCTCTGTACAGTGGCATGAGCACTTCCTTGTCCTACTGCTAAACCTCTCCCTACACAACCAAGCATTCTGCTAGCATTTCCTGCTGCTCTATTACATTGACTACTTACCCTTAGATCCTCTGAAATAATGACCCCTAAATCCCTTTCGTCAGATGTTGAGGTTAGGACTGTATCAAATATTCTATATTCAGCCCTTGGGTTTTTACGTCCCAGGTGCATTATCTTGCATTTATCCACATTAAAACTCAATTGCCACAACTCCGACCATTTTTTTAGTTTACCTAAATCATTTGTCATTTGGCTGATCCCTCCAGGAACGTCAACCCTGTTGCAAATCTTTGTGTCATCAGCAAAAAGACATACTTTTCCATTAATACCGTCTGCAATATCACTAATAAAAATATTAAAGAGAATGGGTCCAAGTACTGACCCCTGAGGTACCCCACTGGTAACAAGACCTTGCGCCGAATAAACTCCATTTACCACAACCCTCTGTTGTCTGTCACTCAGCCACTGCCTAATCCAGTCACAATATTGGAATCTAAACTCAAAGATTGCAATTTATTGATAAGCCTTCTATGCGGAACAGTATCAAAAGCCTTACTGAAATCTAAATAAGCAATGTCTACTGCACCACCTGTGTCTATTATTTTTGTTACCCAATCAAAAAAATCAATAAGATTAGTTTGGCATGATCTCCCTGAGGTAAACCCATGTTGTTTCTGATCCTGTAATCTATGTGTTTTTAGATGTTCAACAATCCTTTCCTTTAACATGGTTTCCATTAATTTCCCCACTACCGACGTAAGACTAACGGCCTATAGTTCCCCGATTCCTCCCTACTACCCTTCTTGTAAATGGGCACAACATTTGCTAATTTCCAGTCTTCTGGGACGACTCCCGTTAACAAGGATTGGTTAAATAAATCTGTTAACGGTTTTGCTATTACATCACTGAGCTCTTTTAATAATTTAGGGTGGATCCCATCAGGCCCCATTGACTTATTTGTCTTTACTTTAGACAGCTGCTGTAGAACCTCCTCCTCTGTAAACTGATATGTAAATGTCTCTTTAGTGTTCTCTCCTAACTGAGGTCCCTTTCCTTCCTTTTCTTCTGCAAAGACTGAACAAAAATATTCATTGAGGCAGTCAGCGAGACTTTTATCCTCTTCTACATACCTTCCTTCCTTTGTTTTTAATCTAACTAATCCTTGTTTTACTTTTCTTTTCTCGTTTATGTCGAGAAGAAATATCTTTCTTCAATACAGATGCCCAAAGCCACTCTGCATATTCATAGAAACATAGAAAAATGTCGGCAGATAAGAACCTTTCGGCCCATCTAGTCTGCCCAATTACATGGATACTTTACCTGGATTTATCTTTTGTTTAGGATAGCCTTATGCCTATCCCATGCCTGCTTAAATTCAATTACTGTTTTGGCCTCTTGGGTTTTTACGTCCCAGGTGCATTATCTTGCACTTATCCACATTAAAACTCAATTGCCACAACTCCGACCATTTTTTTAGTTTACCTAAATCATTTGTCATTTGGCTGATCCCTCCAGGAACGTCAACCCTGTTGCAAATCTTTGTGTCATCAGCAAAAAGACATACTTTTCCATTAATACCTTCTGCAATATCACTAATAAAAATATTAAAGAGAATGGGTCCAAGTACTGACCCCTGAGGTACCCCACTGGTAACAAGACCTTGCGCCGAATAAACTCCATTTACCACAACCCTCTGTTGTCTGTCACAAGAGGGGGTCTTACCATTGCTTTATAAAGAGATCAAATTATTTTATCATCACGGAAACCAATACCTTTTTATAATACATGACAGGACTTTGCTTGCTTTTGTACCTGCTACCTGACACTGCACAATGTCTTCTCTTTCTTTAATGACAGGCTGATGTATCAGTCAGTTAAAGCCCTCACTTTTTTTGCCGTCTGAGAATTAATTTGAATTTTGCTGAACAATGTAAAAGTCCTGATATCATTTCATAATTCACACTAATAGATTTTTGCATCGCTTTTTGGACATCGCTATTCATTTGGTCATTCTGATCACATTTTGAAAATTCCGTAGGAATATGGGTTAGGAAAAATGAACGCAAGTCCTTTTAGGTCGACCTTTTGTATTACTATGCAATACAGCATAGAACATTCTTTGTTTTATACCCGTTCGACATTTTTTAATGTTCCTGTCTGATGCAGCATGTGCGAAAAGATGCCATATAATATACTATTATTTGCCGCTCAAAAAAAACAAATGAAATGAAGAATGAATAAATTATACAATAAACATCTATTGAAACCGGCCAGTAATCTAGAGTGAAAACTGGAGTTTTGTCATCACTTCACACCTTCATCATGCATATTTTAAACTAAACCTGTATATTCTATCCTCCAATACAAGCCAACTTACAGTTTAAGTAGTATCTACATGTGTAGATGAGCAAAGCTAGGTAAGTACCGGCTAAGTAGAGTGGTGACATCATTGCTCTATAACCGTGGAGACCCAGGTTCAAATCCCAGCCAGAGCACCTCTCCAGTAAGTGTCCTTGGGCAAGACACCTAACGGTACATACTAGCCACCCAGGACATACTTGAAAACTAGAGAAATCTCAATGTATCCTTCCTGGTAAAATACTTTCTCAAGAAAAAAAAATACTGCGTAGGTCATTGATGGTAAAAAAAGAAGGGATGACAGGTGGCAAAAAAAGGGACCATGTATCGTTTTACATACCGTTAGTCATGTGAAAACATCTATAGCAATCAACAATATCTCCAGAATACATTTAGGAATGGTCACAGACTCTGGCGTGGTGTAATGCTGGTGGGAACTCCAGGCATCCATGAATATAGCTACCCAACTTGACCAGGCCTCACTCTACCAAATCATTGTTGTGTCAGTCAAGACATGGACATCACACCATTATAGAATGGGGCAGATTGATCACATCCCAACAAATCGTACCGCTCGTTTTGTGATTATGGCACATCCCGCTGCCTCCTCTACCTGTGGATTGAAGGACACAGAGAACAACTTGTTCTCCATTGTCCTTCCACCAGCTGTGTGCAACCTTGCTGGATCTTCAGCAGCCCGGAAACCCGTAGTGGTGCTGCCGATATCATTTAGTGGCTTGCTGGTGACAGGGAACCATTAATGCTTACTTGTGCTGACTTTTTCTATTAGAGACTCTACTATCAACCCATAATATGAGCCACTGAGATTATGAAAAGAATACATTCATCAGGTTTTCTTAATTGTCATTATACACTAGTTTTACTGCAGGAACTTGCAAGCAAACTGCTCCACATGTATTTACTTTAATAAATCTATTAGATTAAGAACATTTTCCTTATTGTTGTTTTTGAAAACTGAAAGACATCATTAAAAGTACCAGCCTTTGCTCCCATCCTTATGATCCCATTAATTATTTTATTCCAATGCTCTCAGTTGATTTAAAACCAAAATATCAATAGTATGCATTTTGTAAAGCAAGGTAGCACTTAAATGTTGGATAAAACAGCAATCCTCATACCGAGTGTTCAGATATAGACTATATGGACATCTGGCCATTACACCAACAAGGACATTTATGATGTCAGCTTCCACTCTTCTGGGAAGGCTTTCCACAAGAATTTGGGAGTTTCTGTGGGAATTTTTTCCCATTCATCCTGTAGAGCATTTGTGAGGTCGGGCACTGATGTTGGATGAGAAGGCCTGGCTCACAATCTCTGTTCCAGTTCATTCAAAAGGTGTTGGATGAGGTTGAGGTCAGGGCTCTGTGTGTCCAGTCAAGTTCTTCCACCTGAAATTACCCAACCATGGGCAGTATTACATAGCTCACGCTAAAACGGGGATGCTAAAGTGGAAAACCTGCACCTGCAGGTTTCCCCTTATCATCCCCGTTTTAGCACCCTAGTATGGGTCAGGGATTCAGCAGCCTGCCCCTTAACCCCTTAGTGACCGGGCGGTTTTACACAAATCCGTCCTTTAGTGACCGCTGCTGTTTTTACGTTTCTGCGCTGCTGGTGTTTAGATCAAATTTTCCTCTTACTCGTTTATTCAACCCACACATATTATACACCCTTTTTCCCGCCATTAAATGGACTTTCTAGAAATACCATTATTTCCATCATATCCAATAATTTAATATTAAAAAAATATGAAATATGATAAAAAAAATGGTAAAAACACACTTTTTCGTAATTTAATCCCCTAAAGCTATAACCACCAATAAAGACCCCGGCTAAATAGTTTCCAAATTTTATCCCGAGAATAGAAATACCCAATTTTTACATGTTTTTACCTTTTAACCCTTTCACTGCTGAGCCAGTTCACCTATGTGCGCTGCGCTCATTCTGACCATTTTGTGCTAATTATTTTTAGATGACAGCCTAGGTCCTATTTAATTAAACTCCCCCCAGACAAAAAAAACTTTAAAAAAAAAAACATTTTTTTATTTTATTTAATTTTTTTATTATTTTTTTAATTTTTTTTTACATTTTTCTTTAAAACCAAACCTGGTCATGTTTGGTATAATTTGAAAGGCCATAATCAGGCCTTTCAAATGATGGCAAATATGACCATCTAGCTGCCATGGATCGGGAGATAAAGGGATCCTTAGGATCCCCTTATCTCTACATGGCAGCTAGAGGGTTAACTGGCCCACTGACATCCTCACACATATGGTGAGGTTGTCAGTGGGTGGGGGGGACCTGGAGGCTAGGCTGACATCCAAGATGTCAGCCCCCCTCCAGGTTTGAATCACGTTTTGACGCCAATTTGCGCCGCAACGTGATCCGGCGGCGAAATGGTTAATGCCATACACCGCTGGAAAGGGGAGGCTCTCCCCTCTCCAGCGGTGCAAACGGCATCTCCCTAGCTTCAATGGTTGGGGAGATAGAGGGCTCCGAAGGAGCCCCCCCCTCCCCTCCATTGAAACACATGGGGGCACCTTCTGATGACGTCACCACGCAGCGTGGCGACGTCATCAGCCTCGCCTGCCCATGTAAATCACATGGGCAGGCTTCCTCCCTGTCAGATCGCCGTGGGATCCGACGAGGGAGGTGAGTATCGGGCGGGAGGGGGATTTGGCGCCGCTGACGTACCCTGTACGTCATCGGGTCTAAGGGAGACCCGAACACAGGACGTACAGGGTACGTCAGCGGTCGGGAAGGGGTTAATGCAGTGCTAACCCTATGGATACTTGCAGCAGTACCAACGCGCCACTGCAAGCATCACCTCCTGGAGTCCACAGGACTTCATGGAGGCTTGTGCTATCGTGAGATCCTGCAGGTCCGTGGAGTGCTCGCGGAGGGAGACTGGGGACTATTTGTCCCGTGGCTCACTCTGCTTCCAGCGACCAGAAGAGGGGGATCGGTCCTCCATTCTCACCGCAGGATGAAAGGTGAGTATCTGATTTTTGGGGAGGGATTTACAGCTGGTGCTAAATTATTCTGCAGAGGTGGAATCAGTTAGGATGTCCACTGCGGCTGGTGCTAACGTCAATTACTGATTGGGCCCCCCATGTTAAGTATAGGGAGCTCAAAGTACAGTAAGCTCGTGGAGAAGAGCGCAATCTTCGCAATCCCCTTTCGGAATGTAATATGGGGGGCATGCGCTAGACTCACTTAAGCTAGCGTTAACACTCACATATCTGATCGCTAATGCTAGTGTTACTTTTGTAATAGGGCACCATGTCTTTATGGACCTTGCTTTGTGCACCGGGGCACAGTCATGCCGGAATAGATAAGGAGCTCTTTATAACAGTCCATGTTTTCAAAAATGTATGTAAATGCAGACTGCAGGGCTAGGGGCACGATTTTACACCCTTGTGGCAATGAGCCTGATGGAAACACCTGAATTCAATCATTAAGAGGCATGTCCCAATACGTTTGTCCATATATCGCATATGAAAATACAATTATGTATATTTACATTAATTTAGATTTTAAATTTTTGCTCTTCCCTGAAATAAATATATATATATATGTAAAAATAGTATCTCCCCCAATCTTGTGATTTTTCAAATATTTTTCTGAATTTTTTTACATACTGTCCAAATTTCCTTTTTGTAATAAGGAGTACATGTGAGAAGGATAGATAAATAAAAATTGGAGAAATAAACAAATAAAACAGGTCCACATCCTGAACGGCAGCAAAATTGGTCCCACCAAGTACCATAAACCACAAAACAGTAATCTGTCCTATTACTCCCATATACATCAACAGCTTTGGCTTTAATTACCACCTCTACGCTGATGACACTCAGATCTACCTCTCTACCCCTGATCTCTCTCCCCCTGTCCTTTCAAAAGTCAGTGACTGTTTATCTGGCATCTCCTCCTGGATGGCCTCCCACCACCTAAAGATCAACATGTCAAAGACTGAGCTCCTACTTATTCCTCCTCTAATGCCTCCCCACCTCCTGACTTCTCTATCACGGTGGAGGGTATCACCATCTCCCCATCAAACCAAGTTCGCTGTCTTGGAGTTACACTGGACTCTGCTCTTTCCTTCATCCCCCACATCAATTCTCTTTCCTCCTCCTGCCGATACCAACTGCGTAATATTTCCAGAATTCGGCCATTTCTTACCACTGTCACCACAAAACAACTCATACACGCCCTGGTAATCTCCCGACTCGACTATTGCAATAATCTCTTATCTGGCCTCCCTCTGTCCCGCCTCTCCCCCCTACAATCCATCCTGAACGCCTCCGCCAGGCTAATTCACCTCACCCGCCGCTCTGTCTCTGCCGCTCCCCTCTGCGAGTCCCTTCACTGGCTCCCCATCCACTGCAGAATTAAGTTCAAAATCCTTATCCTTACCTACAAAACCCTCACTAACTCAGCGCCCCACTACCTGTCCTCACTAATCACCAAATACACCCAGCCCGCTCCCTAAGGTCAAACAGTGACCTGCGCCTAGCTTCTCCCCGCATCACCTCTTCCCATGATAGGCTAGGGTCAGAACGAACGCATTTTTATGTTGTCTGTGAAAAAGTGCGTTCGAACGAATGGACGTATTTTTTCACGGAATACGCGATAGCGTCATACTATGCGCATTTTCGTCCGTGATTTTGTACGGATCATCAATAAAACTCTTTTTGTGTCTGGACGTTATGTAGCTGGACATTAGCAGCGTCTGACGTCTCCTAATCACGCACACACGCCGCTAGCGGACGCAGCGCACTCTGTACGTCAGTACCTGCGGTTTCACGTTCTCGAAAAATGCGTTCATTTTCCACTTGCGTTGCGCAGCCGGACTTTTGTGCGACCGTACTTCGTAATATTGCCGTCATTGCCCGCATCTGCTGCTAGTGCGGCCGTGATTAAGTGCGGCTGCACGCGCGTTCGCACTGCCTCAGTCTGACCCTAGCCATAGACTGCAGGATTTCTCACGCGCAGCCCCCACTCTCTGGAACGCTCTCCCTCGTGCTGTCAGACTTTCCCCTAACTTCTCTTCCTTCAAACGCTCCTGAAAACATTCCTATTTAGGGAAGCCTACCACCCAACTCACTGACGCAACCATCAATCACTCTCACCTTACAGTCCTCTCCTCCTGTTTCCAACCCCAACCCTCCTAGATTGTGAGTTCCTACGGGAATAGGGCCCTCATCTCCTCCTGTACTGTTTGTCAAATGTTGTTCAATGTATTGTAACCCTGTCTGTACTGTGCTTATTGTACAGCGCTGCGGAATATGCTGGCGCTTTATAAATAAATAATAATAATAATAATAATATACTCCCATAAAAAAAGACTGCAAACGGTGAAAAGCGTTTGATTACTAGGGATGAGCCGAACACTCCCCGAGTTCGGTTCGGAGCCGAACCCGAACTTTCCAAATGTTCGGATCCGAACCCGAACTCGAACTCAATGCAAGTCAATGGGGCTGAAAATTCGGTTTTAAGGCTAGGGTCAGACGAAGCATTTTTCCCCGCGAACGTGAAAAAGTGCGTCCGAACGCATTGACATATTTTTTCACGGAATGCGCAAAAACGGTCAGACGACGAGCATTTTCGGGCGTGATTTTGTACGGATCGTCAATAAAACTCTTTTTGCGTCTGGACGTGATGTAGGCTGGACATTAGCAGCGTCTGAAATCTCCTAATCTCGCACACACGCCGCTATGCCGCAGCTGCGCACTCAGTACATCAGTACTAGCGGTTCAGCGTTCTCAAAAAAATGCGTTCAAATTCCACTTGCGTTGCACGGCCGGACTTTTGTGCGGCCGTACATCGTATATTGGCCGTCATTGCCCGTCATCTGCTGCTAGTGCGGCCGTAATTATGTGCGCCAGAACGCACGTTAAAAGTGCGCTGGCCTGACCCCAGCCTTAGAGTGCCCTCCAAGAGGGCATATATGCTAGATATTTGCCATAAAAGGTGTATGGGGGTCCGGGTAGTGCCCTGGGGGACAGGAAACAAGGACAAAAAGTTTTTTAAAAAACGTTTTTAAAGGGACAGTGAGTTTTCTATGAAATAAGGGTTAAAAATAAAAACGAAAAATTCCTTCAAATATCGTGTCTAGGAGGTCCCCATAACCTGTCCGTGAAGTGGCGGATTTCTAGGATGTATAGAAATATGTAAAAACCAAAAAATGACATTTCAAATGACGGTAAATGCTTTTCCTTTGATCTATCCATAAACAACTGCTTGGGGCGGCAGCCTGTATGAAAAGAGGAGACATTTTCGGACACGCAGAAAAAGTTTACTGATTTTTTTGGCGGTGAAAAGCAGGAGAATGATTGGAGAATGGAAAATTCTAGACCAAATAGCCGATTTGGAAAGTGAGATAAATGGGAGAATTTTTCTGGTTTGGCTATTTTGACCTAGAATTTTCTCTTCAGTCATTCTACTGAGTTTCACCTGTCAGGGTTATTCAGAGAGCGGTGAAGAGCAGGAGAATGACTGGAGAATGGAAAATTCTAGGTCAAAATAGCCAAACCAGAAAAATTCTCCCATTTAGGCTAGGGTCAGACTAGCGAGTTTTTAAAGTGCGTTTAGGCGCACTTAATCACGGCCGCACTAGCAGCAAATGACGGGCAATGACGGCCAATATACGAAGTATGGTCGCACGAAAGTCCGGCTGCGCAACGCAAGTGGAAAATGAACGCATTTTTTCGAGAACGCAGAACCGCTAGTACGGACGTACAGAGTGCGCTGCGTCCACTAGTGGCGTGTGTGCGTGATTTGGAGACGTCAGACCCTGCTCATGTCCGGCCAACATGACGTCCAGACACCCAAAGTTTCCCAGTTTGGATCCGTAAAAAATCACGCACAAAAATGCGCATCGTATGACCGTTTTCGCGCATTCCGTGAAAAAATATGGCAATGCGTTCGGACGCACTTTTTGACGGTTGCTGCGAAAAATGCGTTAGTCTGACCCTAGCCTTACCTCACTTTCCAAATCGGCTATTTGGTCCAGATTGTTCTCTTTTCCTGCCATTCTCCTGGTTTTCACCTTTCTCTGAACAACCCTGAGAGAGAAGTGAAAGCCAGGAGAACTGGCAAGAGAAGAGAACAATCTAGACCAAATAGCCGATTTGGAAAGTGAGATAAATGGGAGAATTTTTCTGGTTTGGCTATTTTGACCTAGAATTTTCTCTTCAGTCATTCTCCTGAGTTTCACCTTTCTCTGAATAACCCTGTCAGGGTTATTCAGAGAGCGGTGAAGAGCAGGAGAATGACTGGAGAATGGAAAATTCTAGGTCAAAATAGCCAAGCCAGAAAAATTCTCCCATTTAGGCTAGGGTCAGAGTAGCGAATTTTTAGCGTGCGTTTAGGCGCACTTAATCACGGCCGCACTAGCAGCAAATGACGGCCAATATACGAAGTACGGTCGCACGAAAGTCCGGCTGCGCAATGCAAGTGGAAAATGAACGCATTTTTTCGAGAACACAGAACCGCTAGTACGGACGTACAGAGTGTGCTGCGTCCACTAGCGGCGTGTGTGCGTGATTTGGAGACGTCAAACCCTGCTCATGTCCGGCCAACATAACGTCCAGACACCCAAAGTTTCCTGGTTTGGATCCGTAAAAAATCACACACAAAAATGCACATCGTATGACCATTCTTCGCGCATACCGTGAAAAAATACGGCAATGCGTTCGGATGCACTTTCGGTCGCTGTGAAAAATGCGTTAGTCTGACCCTAGCATTATCTCATTTTCCAAATCGGCTATTTGGTCCAGATTGTTCTCTTTTCCTGCCATTCTCCTGGTTTTCACCTTTCTCTGAACAACCCTGAGAGAGAGGTGAAAGCCAGGAGAACTGGCAGGAGAAGAGAACAATCTAGACCAAATAGCCAATTTGGAAAGTGAGTTAAATGGGAGAATTTTTCTGTTTGGCTATTTTGACCTAGAATTTTCACTTCCAGTTATTCTCCTGCTTTTCACCGCTCTCTGAATAACCCTGTGAATGTTTAATCCCGAGGTGAAAAATAACATTGCTTTAGATGTTATTTTGAATTTTTTTCAAACACCAGTTAAATGCAGCATATTAGGATGTTTTAGGAGGGAAATTAATTCTCAAATCTCAATCAGAAGCAGACACCACCCCACCTCCTCAGTATAGTGTACAATGTATCAAATTGATTACCAGACTAAAAACACCTGGTGTTATGCCTGTTTGTGAACAGAGGTCATTTAGAGTTGATAATCTTTCCACGTACACATTAGTTTTTAATTCAATATCTAATAAACCGTTGCTTATAATATTCTGCAGTAAAGAGTCTCTTTATTTCTAGATTTTTTTGTATTTTTTTAAGTATTTTCTATTTTTTCAAAATTTCTTTTTTTTTTCGAACTCGAACCGAACACACCCAAAAAGTTCAAAGTTCGCAAACTTTCGAACTGCCAAAGTTCGGGCCGAACTCCGAACCATCCGAACCCGAACAGCTCATCCCTATTGATTACTATACATTTTGATTATTTGTTTCATATTGGATTCAATTTGAGCTTTTTATTTACTTTTTTCAGCTCATATATGATTTAATCAGATGGGCTTTGTGTGGTTTATGCCATATTTAACCCCTTATCACGGTGAGGTGGACTATGCCGTCCTCACCCAGGTGGTCTAAAATGCCACATGGCGTTATAGCATAGGGAAAAAGTATACACAAACGTGCAACTGAACCAAAACCTCTGGTTTTTTTTAATGTGAGAATATAGGACTTCTAGCACACATTGCTTTGTGGTGTTTTGTACAAAAAATTTGAAACGCCCTTCTTTTTGAGGTTCATAAGGATCCCGGTGGTCTTTTATAGCAACGTAGCCTCTTGAACAAAATATGAAAATAACACCTACATACAACATGATTACACCTTACCCTAAGGATAGTGACACCACAAATCCTTACTATAAAGGGATGTTGAAGTGACAATAGCAACCTGCATCTTATCCTTATATCATACTAAGACTGTTGTGACTGTTATAATGCAGCAATAAAGCTTTATTTGTTTTGTACAGTCAAGTCGGAGGAAGCAGATATTCCCTATGAGTATCTGTAGTGAGTGAGATGCAAAGAATCACAATAGGTCATTATGGACTCCATGTAACTCTGTGACGATTATCATCCCAGGAGTGGCAAGGTAGATAAATGAGACTTAATGCACTATGTTATTATTAAAATGAAAAATTCACTTTAGTATTTATTAGGATATAGGTGGAACAGCACCTTTAACCCCTTAGTGACCAGGCGGTTTTACACAAATCCGTCCTTTAGTGACCGCTGCTGTTTTTACGTTTCTGCGCTGTTAGTGTTTAGGTCAAATTTTCCTCTTACTCGTTTATTCAACCCACACATATTATACACCCTTTTTCCCGCCATTAAATGGACTTTATAGAAATACCATTATTTCCATCATATCGAATAATTTACTATAAAAAAATATGAAATATGATGAAAAAATGGTTAAAACACACTTTTTCGTAATTTAATACCCAAAATCTACAACCACCAAAAAAGACCCCGGCTAAATAGTTTCAAAATTTTGTCCCGAGACTAGAAATACCCAATTTTTACATGTTTTTGCTTTTTAACCCCTTCACTGCTGAGCCAGTTCACCTATGTGCGCTGCGCTCATTCTGACCATTTTGTGCTAATTATTTTGAGATGACAGCCTAGGCCCTATTTAATTAAGCCCCCCCAGACAAAAGAACATTAAAAAAAACATTTTTTTTTATTTTATTTTATTTTATTTTTTTTTAAACCAAACCTGGTCATGTTTGGTATTATTGGAAAGGCCATGATCAGGCCTTTCAAATGATGTCAAATATGACCATCTAGCTGCCATGGATCGGGAGATAGGGGGATCCTTAGGATCCCCTTATCTCTACATGGCAGCTAGATTGTTAACTGGCCCACTGACATCCTCACACATATGGTGAGGTTGTCAGTGGGTGGGGGGGGACCTGAAGGCTTGGCTGACATCCAAGATGACAGCCCCCCTCCAGGTTCGAATCGCGTTTTGGTGCCAATTAGCTATACAATTAATGCTATACACCGCTGAAAAGGGGAGACTCTCCCCTTTCCAACGGTGCAAAAAGCATCTCCCTAGCTTCAATGGTTGGGGAGATAGAGGGCTCCGAAGGAGCCACTCCCTCCCCTCCATTGATTTGAATGGGGGCACCTTCTGATGACGTCACCATGCAGCGTGGCGACGTCATCTACCTCGCCGGCCCATGTAAATCACATGGGCAGGCTTCCACCCTGCCAGATCGCCGAGGGATCCAGCGAGGGAGGTAAGTATCGGGCGGGAGGGGGATTGGGCGCTGCTGACGTACCCTGTACGTCCGCGGGTCTAAGGGAGACCCGTGGACAGGACATACAGGGTACGTCAGCGTTCCTTAAGGGGTTAAAATTTGACAAATGTTTTGTGGTATAGAGGAGCACTCATAATTTAGCACATTATATTATAATGGCTGGGTGGAGTAGAGGTAACATCACTGCTCTGCATGGAGAGAGCCTGTGGAGTCATGGGTTCAATCCCGAAGAGCAACCTCTCCAGTAAGTGCCCTTTGGCAAGACACTCAACGGTACATACTCGCCACCCAGGACATACTTGAAAATGAGAGAAATCTCAATGTATCCTTCCTGGTAAAATACTTTCTCAAAAAAAAATGTTGTGGTATATACACTGCATGGCCAAAAAAATTCACCAGCTGGTGTTATCTAAGCCAATAGGTGTGGAGCCTTTCATTGGATAATTACTGCAGTGATTAATATGTTTCAGCTGCAAAAAATGAGGTCCTTTGACTCACTGAATGAGCAGGTTTTTCCATCAATGGGTTTTTTTCTCCCCTGATGGCACATTGAGCATATTCCAAGAGGGCAATGCCAGGATTCATCGGGGTCAAATTGTGCAAGAGTGGTTCAGGGAGCACGAGACATCATTTTCACACAGGGATTGGCCTCCACACAGTCCAGACCTTAACCCCATTGAGAATCTTTGGGATAATGTGCTGGAGAAGACTTTATACAGCGCTGCGACTCTCCCATCATCAATACAATATCTTGGCCACAAATTAATGCGACTCTGGACGGGAATAAATGCTGTGACATCACATGAGCTTATCTAAACGATGCCACGGTGAATGCGTGCCTGTCACATTTCCTCGTTCCAGCCCTGTCCCCCTGCCCTCTGTATTCATGTATGCCTGTGCAGGCCTGGACCTATGCTGCTATTGCCTGGGTGGCAGCCCAGGGGTTAATTGCTTCTCGACTGATCAGCTCACCTGCCTGTGATGTGTGCTGATCTCCTCCCTATTTGAAGCAATGCGCCCATTATCCATTGTATGACGTTCCTGTTCTGGCTTTCTGACCCCTGGCTACCATTAGTACTACTCTATCATTTAATCCTTGTCTGTACTGTTTATATTGTCTGTCTCTTGCCATCTGTATATATCCATAGACTCTGCACAGCTTCACGGTAAACTTTTCTATAGATTAGATCCGGCCACTCTAAGGTCCGGTCTGTCAGAGCAGGACTGCTGCAGTATTGGCTGTGCAGAGGTCTCTAGTTTATTCTGTGGTACTCAGTGTTGTACTGTATCTGTTGTCTGCATATGGGGCTTTCCCATGAACCAGGGCTTCACCATGGCGCATGCCAGGTGCCCACAGTGTGACAGTGCCGCAATCACAGCAAGGGGTGACAACCAAATATTACAGTGTGTGACTTTTTATTGGCCAGGCAGTATATTGGTGTGAGCCATTTCCTGTAAGTAAAATGTGGATTATTAGTCCAAAAATGTAGAATACTGTTAATAACCGTTAGAGTTACCATAGAGTGAGCATCACAATGTAAATGTGTTTAATTACTTTAATGAATGAAAGGTCAATTGAATTTCAGATGGGAAACATCAGACCTTCTCTTACAATGAAGGTCCCAAGTTGCAGTACTCGTCTGTGCTCTCCTCAGGAACATTTTTGGATTTAATTGATTCCGATAAAAACCTTGATTGAGAATCCGGTGAATTCATTGAGTTGCTTGCTCTCCAATTCATGGACTGCTGGTAACTCTCCAGTTGGGTGTATTGTCTCCATTGTTGAGGGTAGACATTAAGGTGTGCGTGTGGAGGTGTGTACCTCGAGCTGGTAAAAGCTTGGTGGGATCCGGCCCCTGCGTATTCAGGGCTATTGCACAGACTGTGAGGTAACGGGCAGGTCTGTGCGCAGAAATTCCTGATTCCTGAGTGAATGTCTAACTTTGATATAAGAGGCTTTCCCACGTCAATGGTCTTGCGTTCGTCCAGTGGATCATCAATTCCTTGATACGTGTATGTTAAGTACACGGTGAGGATCATGTTTTCCTTAAAGAAAAGAAATGAAATTTTGAAAGTATTAAAGTTACTGCTTACTAACATAACGTGTGTGTATTGCTATAGTTCAGTTCTATGACTCACAAAATAGGAAAAATATTTTATTTTATTTATTTTTTTGAATTTACAATTTTTATTTTGTAAAAAATGCCAATCAATCAACGAAGTGAGCCATCAATGGGGTGTCTACATAAGGGGGGTAGAGAAACATAAACACAAAGTCATCATACTGCTACAAAAAATAGCTCCCTCAATTATATATATAAAAAAAAAATTCAAAAGAGTCCCTCTTGAAAGAGCAACCCCAGCCGGGGAACTCAGCGCAAATCAGGGGGGTCTCATGATGAGACAACTCAGCAAGGGGGGAACCTCAAAATATCAAAGACTAGCAGGGGGAAACACATCCGTATGGGACAAGCTAGGGTTACAACCAAGAAAGAACGGGCACGCGAGATGGGAAATAGATTTTAAAGTTGTTCTTCTATAAACATATTTTTTTACTAATGAAAGAAATACAAAATAGCTTATTCTGTGTCTTTCTTTTTAGCACTGTGTGCTTGGATTTCGAAGCGCCCTTAAAGGGACACTCTACGAATCATAACCACTCTTTAGCTTATTACATTGTTTAAGTTGCGTGGAGTGCCAATACTCCATTTGGCTGGTACAACTGTTTGAAGCAGAGGTGTTTCCTCCAGCCACGCAGCTGTCACTCTGCAGACAGGATCTTGAATATCCCACCTGCTGGGACAAACTCGAGGACCAATGATGTCAGCATGCTCTGTGTGCTGACATCATCCTGTTTCCCAATACCTTGAAACAGCAAGCATTTGGGGAGACGGCATTTGTGGGCTGCTTCTGCGCAAGTCCTTATGCAACTTTGCGTAGCCTACACAGAAAGTTATGCAAAACAACTTGAGTAAGACGCTCCAGGAATTTCACTATTATGCAACAAGCAAAGGCATAAACCCAGCACACCGTATTTTCCACAAAAGGAACTTTATTGGGTATGTAATGTTTCCACTGTCTTTCTCAAGCTTAACAAATGTTGTGCTTGTAGCCAAAGTGCTGCTTACCCACTAAACTGCCTTTTGTGGAATATACGGGGTCCCACCCTTCACCTGTTGCAGGACAAAGGAGCTGATTCCTACAGGTACTTCTTGAGCAACCACAAAGCTTCAGAGTGACAAGCTGAGCGCTATACTCTTTTCTGTTTTTACTTATACTTCAGGCCAGTGGTTCCCAACCGCGATCCTCAAGTCCCTCCTAACAGGCCAGTTTTTAAGGATTACCTTGGGGAAATGCAGACTGAATCCTGCAATCACCGAGCATCAAATGTTACCTGTTTTGTGCTTCAGCTATCTGGAAAACCTGGCCTGTTAGGGGGACCGGAGGACCGCGGTTGGGAAGCACTGCTTTAGGCCTTCCTAAAACCATAAGCCACGACTATGTTGAAAGCAGTATTTTAGTTTTCCAAGGAGAAAACCCAGGGTCTTTGTCACACCGCGAGGGTTCGGAAGGACACTTAGGTCAACACCACCATTTCCGAGTAGACACTGCATTCATTTTGTTATTTTCGTATCTTTCGTCCCTGCTCTGATGACTCTCATTTCTAAAGCCGTTGAGTGGTTTCTGGTCCTTCAAGCCTTGGTTACAACCCATGAACACCCTAGGAGATCATAGGTTTCATTTCCTATTATCCAAAGTCAGCATTGTATGAGCCCTAATATTCATGATAAATGTCAGTCTGGTGCCAGGAGGACCTGCGGGAGATATGAGGAGAGGTTACAGGGTAGTTTTCCTGTGTACCACCAAACACAAGTCACATGAATCTAAGATGATCATGGTCTAGAAAATAATTCCTATGTGACACGTAGACAGCACCCGGTACTTTATTGAACTCAATGGTTTCCGCACCCATTTCATTAGGGTGTGCACCCATGGAATATTTATTAATTACATATATATGCTTGGATAATTTTGTGCAGAGCAGTTACTTTTAGCTGATAATATCCAATGTTTATGCAGTGATACAGTCAATATTCATGTAATTTATCATGAACCAACTAATGAACATCCAAAATATCTATGTAGGGAGTCAAAGATGGGCCTTTTACCGAACATTAGGGTGTGCCTGGGCACATCGTGTGCACACACCTATGATTGTACTGACCTTTAGTGTTTGTAGAGAACTAATACGCGTATACAAGCAATGTTTGGGGAGGTCCTTGGACACCAGGAAGCTGCCTGTTTCCTCTGGAGTGCATTTATTGGTATCCTTAGGCTCCACGTACAATGCCTGTTATGGAGAACAGTTAGTTTTTACATTATATAAATAGAACAAACATGCTTATCTACTTTCTAGGAGGTGAAAAAAAATCTGTCCGGCCTGCCGAAAATCACCAATAAATTACATTACTTGATATTTACATGCAAGTCGATTCACTAACAGGGTTCTTCAGAGAGAGAGACGATCTGGCCCCGAATTGGCACAGAACAGTGAATTTCCCTATACAGTGCACTTTCGTGGCCATTCAGTTATTCAGAAAGCAGGCAGTTCGCCACATTTTGGCGAATTGCCAGCAAATACGGTGCCTGTTCGATGGCAGTGAGATCCCCCATAGAGAAGGAATGGTTAATCTATTCACAGACACCGAACAGCAGTGAGATGTCAAAGAAATGCCTTGATGACATTTTTTCCGGATTTTTTTTATCTTTTTAAATAGCGTTTTTTTTTCCTCTAACAGACCTTTTTATTATCATTCATAGGACCTTTATAAATTAATTCCAGGCATTTTCGTTCAGTAGTTTTTTTGCAAACAGCGTTTCAATTTGGACACTTTCAATCGTTTTGTTTTTACCTCGTTCGTCGGGTTTTTCCGGCGACTGGTCGACGCTGTGTTCGGCGAATCGTTGACTTTTTTCAGACGTGTTCGGCGTGGTTTTTGCAGCGGATCAAAGTGATCCGATACTTCGGCTCGTATCTGCTGCGTTTTTTTGGTGGATTTTCAGCGGATTTTTGGATCCGTTCCCTGCACTCCGGGGACTATGTGGTGAATGCTGATTTCAATGCAGTGTCGTGGAATTTGAGTCCCCGAATTGTGACATTTCAGTGCTCTCTGAATAACCCCTTAGGCTAGTGTCAGACGAACGCAGTAATCACGTCCGTGTCGCCTCACAGTTTAACGTTCGTCATCGCATTGATTTGTGATCAATAGAGACCAACACATGAAGTACATGCGCACTGAAGTGAGCACGCACCATGCAGGTGGAAAACGGACGCCATTTAGGCCTCGACATAAAAGCGCTACGACGGATGCCCAGAGTGCACCGAGTCCGCGTAACGGCCTGTGTGCGTGATGAAGCAACGTCAGTGCACTCAGACTGTGTTCGTCTGACATTAGCTTAACCCTTTCGCTGCTGAGGCGTTTCACGCCTCTGTGCTGAGGTCATATTTACCGGTTTTGCTCATCATGTTTATATGCGTTTTGAAGGCTTATTTTAGT
Source organism: Leptobrachium leishanense (assembly GCA_009667805.1). Classification (NCBI taxonomy): domain Eukaryota; kingdom Metazoa; phylum Chordata; class Amphibia; order Anura; family Megophryidae; genus Leptobrachium; species Leptobrachium leishanense. Next base: position 63,203,456 of record CM019063.1, read on the forward strand.
ATATGACCCAGACATATTATATGTCGTTCTTTTCGTCAGACTCGGCAGATTAATAATATGTCATTATTATATGTATACGTCATGTCCTGTCTGTATATTATAACAAAAAATGCAATAAAATATAAATTTTCAATAATTTACAACGTATAAAGTGTATTTTTTTCACATTTTAACATGCGAGCAATTGCGGTTATATTTTGTATGGGGTGCGCTTGTTAAAAAAATTAGAGATGGGGTCTCGTTACATTTTTTTTTGGGGGAAATTACGCGATTTTTAACAAACGCACCGCATACAAAAATCGTTAGTGCAGCATCATTGTTCACATTATAATTGAAATGGGAACAATATTGCTGCATTAACAAACCAAAAAAAAAAAAAAACTTGTTTATTTTTTTTATAATTTTTTTTTAAATATTTTTTTATTTTTATTTTTAATTTTTATTTTTAAAAAAAAAAATTTTTCACAGTCGTGTTTGGTATCGTTGGAACGGCCATGCTCTGGCCGATCCAACAGTGCCAAACTTTAACCCCTAGCTGCCACGGATCGGGAGATAGGGGGTTCATTGGAACCCCCTATCTCCACCGTTGGTGGCAGCTAGGGGTTAACTCCAGGACTGGCGTCATCGTGCTATGCACGATGACGCCAGTCCTCAGGGGGCATTCCCGGAAGCTTGGCCGACATCCAAGATGAGGAGAAAGGATCACGAACCGGCGCTTTTCGGCGCCGATTCGTGATCCGGCCCCCATGGAGTTAATGCCAGGTACCATTTGGAAGGGCAGGCTGTGCCCTTCCAAACGGTGCCTGGGTTAACCCCCTGCACGCCGCCGATCGGGAGGGAGAGAGGTCCGAAGGACCTCCCCCCCTCCCTTTCAGGCTCCTCCTCCGCACATGCGGGGGGGGCGCCTGAATTAGGTGTCATCGCGCCGCCGCGATGACACCTAATTACTCCGGCGGCGGTTCCGGGTGCTGGGCTGACATCGAGGATGTTAGCCTGCACCGGGGAGGCCAGCGATCGGCCGGAAAGGGAGGATGTTCTCAGCGCGTCCTCCGCAAGGAACGATACTGCGGGTGGACGCGCTGAGCGCGTCCTCCGCAGTGAAGTGGTTATGGAAAAAACAAAACGCCCCTCCCTTTCAGGCGCCTCCTCCGCACATGCGGGGGGGGCACCTGAATTAGATGTCATCGCATCGCCGCGATGACATCTAATGTCCCCGCCGGGCTCCCGAGTGCTGGGCTGACATCCAAGATGTCAGCCCGCACCGGGGGGGCGCAGCAATCCGCCGGAATCCGGCGGATTGCTGCCTCCTGTGCTCAGACGCGCTGAGCGCGTCCGTAGCACAGGAGAACCACTTGGCTGGACGCGCTGAGCGCGTCCATAGCAGCCAAGTGGTTAAAAGGTAAAACTCAGGAGAATGGCAGGAGAAGAGAACAATTTAGACCAAATAGCCGATTTGGAAAGCGAGATTAATGGGAGAATTTTTCTGGTTTGGCTATTTTGACCTAGAACTTTCAATTCTCCTGAGTTTCACCTTCAGTGAATAGACCTGATAGTGCAGTGATTCTCAGGCCCCCCTAACAGGACTGGTTTTAATGATTCCCTTGGGGTAATGCAGACTGAATCCTGCAATCAATGAGCAGCAAATCATATCACCTGTGCTGTGCTTCACATATCCTGCAAACCTGGCCTGTTAGAGGGACTAAAGGAGAGGGTGGGGAAATACTGATATAGGACCAACATATTCCTCAGCACTTTACGAATGGAAAGACAAGAACAGAAGACATACCGATACACAGGAAATAGAGGACCTTGCCCATTGAACAATCTGGCGATTACAGTGCTCATACAAGGGCTCGGCCAGACGGCCCATGAGCTTACAATCTAAGAGTCATAGCATGATATGAGACAAAAGGGAGCAGGGGGAGTGTGATGTTGATGGCCAGAAGGAGTGTGGAAGTGTTGTATAAAGACTGTGAAGGAGATAATAAGGTGCATGGAGGATTGAAAACACTTGAAGGCTGACAGCATAAAAGTAAACCAGGCACAGAGTGGGAGGGCAGTGCAAGAGTTACTGTGAGGCGTGAATGATAGTGATCAGATCCGAAATGAAAGCAAAAGATATGTGAAGCTAATTTTTGTTATTGGTGGGTTAGAGGTAGAGGGAAGGAAGTAGGATACCGATCTATGAATTAAACATTTGGCAGAATATAAACTGTCCAAAAACAATTATGAATGTAAACACAGGAATTTTACCAGAGTGCAATGCTGAAATAAAAACAATACGGAGTAAAAAGTAATAGATACTATCAGGGTTATTCAGAGAGAGGTGAAACTCAGGAGAATGACTGGAGAAGTGATAATTCTATGTCAAAATAGCCAAACCAGAAAAATTCTCCCATTTTTCTCACTTTTCAAATCGGCTATTTGGTCTAGATTGTTCTCCTCTCCTGCCAGTTCTCCTGATTTTCACCTCTCTCTGAATAACCCTGTATGAGGGAATAGTATTTTGATTGTAGCCATGCTATAGATGAAGATGGATTATGGCTGAGTGATGATAGTGTTTGTCATCGCTGTGAGGAGTGTAAGAAAAACACTTCTGGTACTCCCCCATTTTCATCAATGCATAATCTCTAGTCACTTTGAACTGGGGGTATGGGAACCTGGAATTACTTTCAAGAGGTGTGGGACTGTGGGTTCTGGTGGAGCTGACTCGTCATATTATTCCATAACTCTCTCCTATGTCCAAGTCCCCCAAGTACCTTTTATACATGTTACAAATTGTTACCCAACTTATTCAGACAGCGTGGTGTTGTACACATGGTCCACCAGAGGGTTATGCTGGAAGGAAGAGGAGGAGGAGAACCAGGGTGTCACCTTCTATTGTTCTCCTGGTCCCTCCTTGAACTGTATATATTTTGAACCATGTCTCTCATTAAAGACCACTTGTTTTTAACAGAAAGTCTGATTCCTGGTTGTCTTTGTTGGGGAATGCTAGAACAACTCTTTAATTTTACCCGTCCCTAAGCTTTGACAATGGGCTGGAGAAGACAGGAATGATCGCTGGTGGGAGAAAGGATGTCCTGCAAGGGAGCGACATTAGCAGAGGTGCCTAGTGCCAAAATAATGCACCTGGGGCGTAAAAACCCAAGGGCTGAATATAGAATATTTGATACAGTCCTAACCTCAACATCTGAGGGTTGGGATTTAGGGGTTATTATTTCAGAGGATCTAAGGGTAAGTAGTCAATGTAATAGAGCAGCAGGAAATGCTGGCAGAATGCTTGGTTGTGTAGGGAGAGGTATTAGCAGTAGGAAAAGGGAAGTGCTCATGCCACTGTACAGAGCACTGGTGAGACCTCACTTGGAGTACTGTGTGCAGTACTGGAGACCGTATCTCCAGAAGGATATAGACATCTTAGAGAGAGTTCAGAGAAGGGCTACTAAAATGGTGTACGGCTTGAAGGAGAAAAGTTACCAGGAAAGGCTTAATGATCTTAACATGTACAGCTTGGAAAAAAGACGAGACAGAGGAGATATGATAGAAACATTTAAATACGTAAAGGGAATCCACAAGGTAGAGGAAGGGAGTATATTTAAACGGAAACAAAGTAGCAAAACAAGAGGACATAGTCTTAGATTAGAGGGGCAAAGGTTTAAAAGTAACATCAGGAAGCATTATTTACTGAGAGGGTGGTGGATACATGGAACAACCTTCCAGTAGAAGTGGTAGAGGCCAAAACAGTAATTGAATTTAAGCAGGCATGGGATAGGCATAAGGCTATCCTAAACAAAAGATAAATCCAGGTAAAGTATCCATGTAATTGGGCAGACTAGATGGGCCGAAAGGTTCTTATCTGCCGACATTTTTCTATGTTTCTATGTTTCTAGTTGAGGTACTGAGATCCGGTACATTTCATGTGAACGAGGTTTCAATCAACAATTTGTTCTATTTTAACTACTTTAAAAAGGCAAGATGTCGTTAATATTAAATAAATAGCTTTTCAACGTGCAATCTGGTATTTTGTTCTACCTCTCAGTCTTACAGTAGTCACAGTTTGACCGTAACGGGCCATATCATCATTTTCAATGAAAAGGGGCAGACTTTGATTATGTTCAATAACAAAAAGTGATGGTTTCATTCTGAAAACACAATTATTTCAGACACTATGGGCCCTATTACATTCTTGCCGCAAAAACTCACGTGCAACGCGTGAATTTTTTCGCGAAGCGTTAAACGTTAACGCGAGTAAATCAACGCTGGTATTACAATCCTCGCGCATTTTTTCATCTGTCAAAAAATAACGCGCGTAAAACGCACGCGCACAAACGCACGTGCAGCGACGTTGCGTGCAGAAATCAGTGTGCGGACTGTTTTTTTTCACGCGATTCAGCCAATCAGAATTAAGAACCATAATTGTCTCACGTTAAGTTTTTCTGCTTGTCAAAAATCAATCTGCGCATATATGCTGCATCAATAAAAAATGCACACACAACTTTTGCATTTTATTGGGTTGGGTATGTGTAGAATGTGTAACTATACTTTGCTGCGTATTTTCTGTTTTTTGGGCTGGTGTATTTGGTTTCGGCCAGGTTGATAGAATTTGCCATTTACAGTGGCAAGAAAAAGTATGTGAACCCTTTGGGATTACGTGGAGTTTTGCATGAATTGGTCATAAAATGTGCTCTGATCTTCATCTAAGTCACAACAATTAGAAAAACACAGTCTGCTTAAAATAATACAACACAAACATTATATGTTTTCATGTGTTTATTAAACATAACATGTAAACATTCACAGTGCAGGGTGGAAAAAGTATGTGAACCCCTAGCCTAATGACTTCTCCAAGAGCTAATTGGAGCCAGGAGTGAGCCAACCTTGAGTCCAATCAGTGTGATATTATTGGATGTGTTGCTGAAAGCTGTCCTGCCCTTTAAAAACACACACCAGTTTTGGGTTTACTGGTTTCAAGAAGCTCTGCCTGATGTGAACCATGCCTCGCAGAAAAGAGCTCTCAGAAGACATACAATCAAGAATTGTTGACTTGCATGAAGCTGGAAAGGGTTAAAAAAGTATCTCCAAAAGCCTTGATGTTCATGTGTCCACGGTAAGACAGACTGTCTACAAATGGAGAAAGTTCAGCACTGCTGCTACTCTCCCTAGGTGTGGTCGTCCTGTAAAGATGACTGCAAGAGCACAGCACAGAATGCTTAATGAGGTAAAGAAGAATCCTAGAGTGTCAGCTGAAGACTTACAGAAATCTCTGGCACATGCTAACATTTTTGTTGACACATCTACAATAAGGAAAACATTAAACAAGAATGGATTACATGGGAGGACACCACGGAGGAAGCCATTGCTGTCCAAAAAGAATATTGCAGCACGTTTGAAGTTTGCAAAAGAGCACCTGGATGTTCCACAGCACTAATGGCAAAATATTCCGTGGACAGATGAAACCAAAATTGAGTTGTTTGGAAAAAACACACAACACTATGTGTGGAGAAAAAAGGCACAGCACACCAATATCAAAACCTCATCCCCACTGTAAAACATGGCGGAGGGAGCATCATGGTTTGGGGCTGCTTTGCTGCCTCAGGGCCTGGACGGATTGTTGTCATTGATGGAAAAATGAATTCCAGAGTTTATCAAGACATTTTGCAAGAAAACGTAAGACCATCTGTCCGCCAACTGAAGCTCCGCAGAGGATGGGTAATGCAACAGGACAATGACCCAAAGCATACAAGTAATTCAACAAAAGAATGGCTTCAACAAAACTAAATACACCTTCTGGAGTGGCCCAGTCAGAGTCCTGACCTCAATCCAATTGAAATGCCGTGGCATGACCTTAAGAGAGCGATTCACACCAGACATCCCAAGAATATTGCTACACTGAAACAGTTTTGTGAAAAGAGGTGGTCCAAAATTACTCCAGATCGTTGTGCAGGTCTGATCTGCAACTACAGGAAACGTTTGGTTGAGGATATTGCTGCCAAAGGAGGGTCAACCAGTTATTAAGTCCAAAGGTTCACATACTTTTTCCACCCTGCACTGTGAATGTTTACATGTTATGTTCAATAAACACATGAAAACATATAATGTTTGTGTTGTATTATTTTAAGCAGACTGTGTTTTTCAAATTGTTGTGACTTAGATGAAGATTAGAGCACATTTTATGACCAATTCATGCAAAACTCCACGTAACCCCAAAGGGTTCACATACTTTTTCTTTCCACTGTACACCAGCTTTCAGGAGTCGCTAAAATTATGCGTGCAAAGGCTGTGCATTACAAACTGCGCATAGATTGTAATACCATCCGCGTACCAGCGTACAAACGCATTTGTGCTCACAATGTTAAGTATAGGATGCGCGAAGTACAGTAACCTAGCGCAGCGTTCGCGCAGGTTCACCCGCGGTAGACGTATACGCGTGTTTGTTGCGCTGACATTGTAATACGACGTTCTGCGAAAGGGGTTTGGCCCCTCGCGTTAATGCGTTTTTGCGTGGGCGCAAACGTATGTGGGAAGATTGTAATAGGGCCCTCCTTGTCTGTTTTCTTCTGCTTAGTCAAAGCATATAATTAAATCAAATGTGAAACTAAAATAATTGTTGTGTCACGTGACCCTCATTTAATTAATTTCAGTTCCTTTGACAGTGGTATGAGCCGGTAAAATTTACTTTTTGCGCCGGAATCATTATCAGTCATTCTCTGTTGGAAGATCAGGGGTTGCTGACAGTAAATAACGCTAGCATTGCATATTCTGATGCTCCTAGATTGTAAGCTCTTGAGCAGGGTCCTCCCTCCTTTTGTTCCGTGTGTAACGTGTATGTATATTTGTTATTCTGTTTCTCCCATTGTGCAACGCTAAGGAAATTGTTGGCGCTTTATAAATACTTGTAACTGGATGGTGCAAAAAAAGAATTAGTAGAACAAGATTTACATACCTATACGTGCATGACCATACCTGTAGAGCAGGTATCTCAAACACCGGACCCCTCCAGATCTTTCTGAACTACAAATCCCATGATTCTCTGGCCATCTATTGCAATTAAGGAATTCTGGGAATTGTAGGCCATCCATATCTGTGGGGAGGGGAGTTTAGATGGCTGGTGTCAAAAATCTCATAATTTGCTCAAGGCACCATAATAACTTCCTAAAGGGGGCCCTAAAGTATTTTTCTGTTTCTCGTTGTATATCTATGTGTGTGTGTGTGTGTGTCTGTGTATGTAGTGAATTTTTAATATATGTGCTGCAGAGTAATATGTTTCCAGAAAAACGATATCGCCGGTAAATGGGGCATTGTGTCAGTGTAACTGATTTGTGTATCAGTTGGCAATGTGTCAGATTGATCTCTGTATGTGTCTATAACTGTGTTTCTTGTGTATCATTCCTCTGTATATCCCCAGCTTTTCTCTGTATGAAACATTTGGAAGCATTTCATTGGATATTGAGGAATATATAGAGGTATCAAGCAGGTGAATAAGCCTGGGGGAGGATTTACACGTGAATACATACAGCAGGGGTCAAGTGGAGGAGGAACGGGTGGGAACGCAGTTCCTCCACTATTTTTGCAGAGGGAACCATTCCCATTGGTCTCTTACACTATAAAGCTTGTGTTCAGGTGTTTGAATCATATACTTGTTTTTTAAGACGCAATAAGTGCATTATTTATCATATATTTTCTCTAAAACCCATATAAAATATATATATCCAATCTACACTATACAGTCAGGTCCAGAAATATTGGGACATCAGCACAATTCTAACATCTTTGGCTCTATACACCACCACAATGGAGTTGGAATGAAACCAACACAATGTGCTTTAACTGCAGACTGTCAGCTTTAATTTGAGGGTATGTACATCCAACTCAGGTGAACGGTGTAGGACTTACAGCAGTTTGCAGATGTGCCTCCCACTTGTTAAGGGACCAAAGATAATGGGACAGAATAATAATCATAAATCAAACTTTCCCTTCTTAATACTTGGTTGCAAATCCTTTGCAGTCAATCACAGCCTGAAGTCTGGAACGCATAGACATCACCAGACGCTGGGTTTCATCCCTGGTGATGCTCTGCCAGGCCTCTACTGCAACTGTCTTCAGTTCCTGCTTGTTCTTGGGGCATTTTCCCTTCAGTTTTGTCTTCAGCAAGTGAAATGCATGCTCAATGGGATTCAGGTCAGGTGATTCACTTGGCCATTGCATAATATTCCACTTCTGTCCCTTCAAAAACTCTTTGGTTGCTTTTGCAGTATTTTGGGTCATTGTCAATCTGCACTGTGAAGCGCCGTCCAATGAGTTCTGCAGCATTTGGCTGAATGTGAGCAGATAATATTGCCCGAAACACTTCAGAATTCATCCTGCTGCTTTTGTCAGCAGTCACATCATCAATAAATACAAGAGAACCAGTTCCATTGGCAGCCATACATGCCCACGCCATGACACTACCACCACCATGCTTCACTGATGAGGTGGTATGCTTAGGATCATGAGCAGTTCCTTTCCTTCTCCATACTCTTCTCTTCCCATCACTCTGGTACAAGTTGATCTTGGTCTCATCTGTCCATAGGATCTTGTTTCAGAACTGTGAAGGCTTTGTTAGGTGTTGTTTGGCAAACTCTAATCTGGCCTTCCTGTTTTTGAGGCTCACCAATGGTTTACATCTTGTGGTGAACCTTCTGTATTCACTCTGATGAAGTCTTCTCTTGATTGTTGACTTTGACACACATACACCTACCTCCTGGAGTGTGTTCTTGATCTGGCCAACTGTTGTGAAGGGTGTTTTCTTCACTAGGGAAAGAATTCTTCGGTCATTCACCACAGTTGTTTTCCGTGGTCTCCCGAGTTCCTTCTTTTTGAGAATGTTCCAAACAGTTGTTTTGGCCACACCTAATGTTCTTGCTATCTCTCTGATGGGTTTGTTTTGTTTCTTCAGCCTAATGATGGCTTGCTTCACTGATAGTGACAGCTCTTTGGATCTCATCTTGAGAGTTGACAGCAACAGATTCCAAATGCAAATAGCACACTTGAAATGAACTCTGGGCCTTTTATCTGCACATTGTAATTGGGGTAATGAGGGAATATCACACACCTGGCCATGGAACAGCTGAGAAGCCAATTGTCCCATTACCTTTGGTCCCTTAACAAGTGGGAGGCACATCTGAAAACTGCTGTAAGTCCTACACCGTTCACCTGAGTTGGATGTACATACCCTCAAATTAAAGCTGACAGTCTGCAGTTAAAGCACATTGTGTTTGTTTCATTCCAACTCCATTGTGGTGGTGTATAGAGTCAAAGATGTTACAATTGTGTTGATGTCCCAATATTTCTGGACCTGAATGTATATATATATATACTTATTTGGGTTGTGGTGGAGGGCAAAAAATTAGATAAAAAAGCCTCCATAATTAGTAAAGTTAATTATTGCAGAAGTCATTTGTACATCACAGCAATTCAAAGAACTGCATCACACAGCTCCTATGCTACATTCCCCATATGCAGCAAGGAACTCTGGGTAAGACACGCAAATGATATCTGTCTCACTTTTTTGCATCCTGGGTCTGCTGTCACACAGAACCCTCCAATTAATGCCATGCCATACTAGATGTTTTTTTTAAAAAAAATTTTTATTAGAGATCAGCTTTACGGAACTGGTCAAAGCCACTCCTGGACAGCGCTGTTTCGGGTTTATTGGACACTCTTCAGTAGGAGCTAGGCATGACCAGTCGCAGTTTGATGATTGGCATGTAGGGTAACTCAGTACTTATTTGGGTTATGGTGGAGGGCTTTTTATCTCATTTTTTGCCCTCTACCACAACCCAAATAAGTACTGATTTACCCTACAGGTCAAGCATCAAACTGCAACTGGTCATGCCTAGCACCTGCTGAAGAGGGTCCAATGTAGCACAGGAGCTTTGGGATGCAGTTCTTTGAATTGCTGTGATGTGCAAATGGCTTCTGCAATAATAAACTAATATATATATCAGATTTGAGATGTACATATGAGATGACAATTGCTAATTGAGTGACAGGATCCTTGGTGAGTTCCCACACTTATTTTTGTAGGACCTCTGCACACAAGTTTTAAACTCTTTTTAAAGATTTTTTTAAAACTTAATGCAATACTTAATTTTTTATGATATCGTAATACCGACTTGGAAAGAGGAAGCCTGTTTGCTTATATTGTCCCTTTAACGATCAATATTTACCATAAGTGGTTGGTTTTGGTGGAGAAGCATGATGGATAATGAATAAGATTTGTGAGCACCGACCAGAGTAATAAACCCTTCAATGATGCTTTACTGTACTTACTAATGGAAAGTCTGTAATACTAGCGGTACATTGGGTTATTTCTGATGGTTTTTCTGTAATTCTGGTGTAGATGATCATAACATTGGAGAATTCCGCAGCAAACCCGAGCGTAATTTTAACACCGCAGTCAAATTCGATGCACATGCTTTCCGGGAGTTCTGTAAAAGGAATGAGATTGTGATTAATTGAAGACACTTTCATCACCTCCTTAAGGGTCGCCAATTGGTCAGTTCTTTTCTTCTAAGTTTTTCCCAATTATACTATGAACACTGTTTTCCTGACCCCATGTAGAGCGTTCAATAGAGCGGATGGTTCTATTTTGCCTGGACTTTATAGGAAGGAGTGATATCTGCTGCCGTTAGCCTGGGAGCCATAGTTATAGCTTATTATGGAAAAAATTTAGAAATGATGTGACTAATCTACAAGGTGATCCTTATAGACTCGAACCCCAAGTTTTTGTTATCGATCTTAAATGAATTCAGAAAATATACCTCCTCTTATGTTGAGCACACCCCATCACAGCAAGCATTGGAAACAGCAGTTTGTGCCACCTAGCGGCTGCTCCCAGCATGTGACTCTGATAGGATGTGCTCAACATAAGAGGAGGTACGTAGCCTGAAGCCCTCATTAAATTAATTGTCACAACCTGAACTGCCGGACTTTAGAGTAGCTGGTAAATAGCTAACTAATAGAAATGCACAGAAAGCACAGAGTCACAGAAAAGTCAGAATCAGAGACCAGAGAGGGTAATTGTATAAGCCAACGGTCGGTACATGGGATAATTATACACAGCAGGGGTTAAAGCTCAGAGAAGAGTCACAGGAGATAAGCCAAGGTCAATACACAAGGTTAACAATAAATAGGAGCAAGAATGCGCTATCTGGCTGGTGGAAACCATGACAGGGCATGTACGTCGAGGGACTCAGCAAAATAATTATTAAAAAAAATAAAGTAATTTTTTTTTAAAAAAGCCCCCTGTTCCCTTATCCCTCGTTGCAACCAAGATTGTGCTGCCCTTCTAAGGCCAAATAATCTGACATACCTATGCAAGGGTGGCACCAGTGTACTCAGGAGATGTTGCTGAACATGTATTGGGGTGTTGTTTGGCAGAAACCCTTAAAGTTCTCAGTACATGTATTCTTAAATTGCAATCTGTTTAAAAAAAATCACCCAAATTTTTTTTTCTAAACATTTGCCATAGACTGGTGGTAAAATGTTTGCATGAAAAGAGACAACATACCCCAAGTTTAATACCTTGGGTTGTCTACCTTTAAAAAATATGTACATGTGGAGGGTTATTCAGATATTCATAGAAACAAAGAAACATAGAAAAATGTTGGCAGATAAGAACCTTTCGGCCCATCTAGTCTGCCCAATTACATGGATACTTTACCTGGATTTATCTTTTGTTTAGGATAGCTTTATGCCTATCCCATGCCTGCTTAAATTCAATTACTGTTTTGGCCTCTACCACTTCTACTGGAAGACTGTTCCATGTATCCACCACCCTCTCAGTAAAATAATGCTTCCTGATGTTACTTTTAAACCTTTGCCCCTCTAATCTAAGACTATGTCCTCTTGTTTTGCTACTTTGTTTCCTTTTAAATATACTCCCTTCCTTTACCTTGTGGATTCCCTTTACGTATTTAAATGTTTCTATCATATCTCCTCTGTCTCATCTTTTTTCCAAGCTGTACATGTTAAGATCATTAAGCCTTTCCTGGTTCATGACCGATATCAGTGTTACAATGTCATTATCGCTAGTTTTGAAAAAAAAAAAGCCTTATTCCCCAACTCCCGCAAAAGCCGGCAATATAAACCGGCCGCCGAGGAAGCTGCCGATCAGCTGATGCTGGAGGGGCCAAGAGCACCCAAACGTGACAAAGACTTATTTTTTTGTACAAAAAGTATGTTTGATTGACTTGTGAGGCGCAGGAGTACCCTCCATGATCTGTAGTCAATAAGATAGTCCCTGAGAAACCTGAAAAGTCTCCCATTATTACTCAGGTTTATGTGCGAATGTGTCACTTTATTAATCATCAGATTTGCGTCATGCTATCCTGCTGTGATGCTATAGTATATGCAATCAGTGGGAACATTTGGTGTGCAATCAGAGTCACTCGCTTTATGTGTATCATTGGAGGTGCTCCGGTACAACGGGAGATATAATCCACTGCATCTGAATTGAAAACGCAAGCCTGACAAGTATAAGTTTGATTTACCATGTGCCTTCGCCCACTGCAGGTTCCGTGCCAAGGACGTCGGAGAACACGCCGACTGCCGTATGGGATCCGTTAAGGCTCGTTTCGCTGATAGACTGCTACGGATTTCTAGAGCTTGCATTCCTTTAGTCAACTGGCACCTTCCCATGTCTGAAATCAATGTAAACAGGGATCAAGCTCTGCCAATACTGCCCGATAGATTCTAATATTAGTCATGCAGACTAATAACCGGTTGGAAATAAATTTAGGAATTTATCATCTTGCAATAAAAGACAAGCAGGGCGTTAAATCGTCAAGTCTGGTGTGAAACTGTATTAATATCAGGGTGAGGAATGTTCATTAGGGACACGGGGCACCTCTTTAGATCTCAGAGAAGAAAGAATAGATAAGAGGGTGGACATCATGGACCAAGCAGGGAAACCACTTTTCTCACAGACGCATTTCACTGAGCTTGTGCGGGCTTCCTCACACGCTTCCTCAGACGTGAAGAATGTAATAGGGCCCATATTTCTTATAGTGGTCAGGAGGTGAGGAGTGCCCCTTCTCCTACACCTGGCACGATCTGGCAGAAAATCTGGGTGAAGTTGAGGAGTTTCCTCCACCCAACCCACTGTCACCAGCACTGAATAGGTTTCCAGACAATGGAAATTGCACAGCGCTATGCAACTTGTTGGCGCTTTATAAACAAGTGTAACAGTAACTGTCTATACATGTCTATTGAAAGGTGAATTGCAGGAGAAGTGAAAATTCTAAATAGCCAAATCAGAAAAATTCTCCCATTTATCTCACTTTCCAACTCGACTATTTGGTCTAGATTGTTCTCTTCTACTGCCAGTTCTCCTGATTTTCACCTTTCTTTGAATAAACCTGATACACTTTTATTTGTCCTGCTCTGATATATCACACATGCAAAACAATTCATTGGAAACTGAATCAGGCGCTCGATTCCGAACTGAAAATCAGGAGGACGGTTGATGGTATGTCGTGCAAGAACTGCCTTCGAGAAGGTTTTTTTTTTATGCTTTTATATTCAACAAGACTTTCTTACCCTCTGCAACCTGGTCTAACAGGACAGTGATCTTCTTCTCTTCTAGAAGACGCTTCTTCAGGAATTTCATAAATATTCCATTGGCTATATCCGAATGTTGGATTTCAAAAGCTTCCGCTCCTTGACATCTATAAAGCACAAGCAGCGACGGGAGGGAATTAATGCCACGACGATGGGATCGACAACTATGCCAGCATTTGAAATGAGATCAGATGTGGGGAAAGTGTTCGGTAACAGGGCAGGGGTGAATAAATTTGAGAAATTGGGGGGGGGGGGGGTATAAGAAAACCAGCAATAATGCAATCAGTATTGCTCGTATAATTGATTAGGGTTACTATTTCATTCAGATGGAATGTGGATACAGGTAATGCATCCCTTATCTGAAATTCTAATTCTATAAGGTTCTGAAAAACTGACAGGGTTATTCAGAGAGCGGTGAAAAGCAGGAGAATGACTGGAGAAGTGAAAATTCTAGGTCAAAATAGCCAAACCAAAAAAATTCTCCCATTCATCTCACTTTCCAAATTGGCTATTTTGACCAAGAATTTTCCATTCTCCAGTCATTCTCCTGCTTTTCACCACTCTCTGAATAACCCTGTGAATTTTAGGAGCCTTCCGGAGCTTAGTATTTCTGGACTAGGGTGCTCCGGATGGGTCCTGCACATGATGCTGGGAGCCTCGGGAAAGCAGGTAGGGGTTTGCGATTCTCCTGCAAAGACTGAGAACCCAGAGGTGTTTCAATAATGCAGATTTGTTTACTAAACAAAATGATTATTATTATTAAATATAGGTTCACTTACGTGGCATATCCAAACACAATATTAGCCGTGACCTTCAGACTCTCTGGGATTAATATTGTGTCGTCGTATTGATTCCTGCAAATAAATAACAAGGAAAACGATTCATAAACATTTACTGATAACAACTCTTCTAGGATCAGTGAGATGCTTCCATGGAATATATCAGTGAGGTAGCTTGGTTGGTTAATGTACCATCTTCAGTGCCTGCAAGTTTGAAAACCATAGCAGTGCAGGTTCTGATCCCAGTAGATTCAATCCTGGTTTTTATGCTTATGAGGTAAGAAAACATTGGGGGTTATCCAAAGTCTCCGAAATGTATCTGGACACTGAATTTCAGCGAACAATGCCATTTTGGGGTCATTCGGCCATTCAGAGAGCAGGTAATTCGTCAAATTGTGACAGATTGCCTGAACGTACGGTGCCTGTTCGACGGCAATGAAATTCACATAGAGAAGCAATGCTTCATCTATTCAGAGACACCGAACAGCAGTGAAAAATTGCCGAAATTCCCTGCTGTTCGGTGGTTTCATTCGTCAGGTTTATTCAGGAGAATCCCATAGGCTTCAATGTTAAAAATTATCCCGTTTTAATTCAATATCTAATAAACCGTTTATTATTATATTCTGCAGTAAAGAGTCTCTTTATTTATAGATTTTTTTAGGATCTTTTAGGCATTTTTTGGGATTTTTTTGTCAAATTTGATTCCTTTTTCTTTTTTTATGTTTTTTTCCTTTTTTTTGTAACAGACCTTTTTATTATCATTCATTGGATCTTATATGTAAATTTCAGACATTTTCGTTCAGTAGTTTTTTGCAAACAGCGTTTCAATTTTCAAACTTTCAAGCGTATTGTTTTGGGGTTTTTTTCACCTCCTTCGTCTGCGTATCGGCTTTTTCCGGCGTCTGCTCTGCGCATCCAAGATGTCGGCCAGCTCCGGGAAAGGATCACGAACCGGCGCTTTTCGGCGCCGATTCGTGATCCAGCCCCCATGGGGTTAATTCCAGGTACCGTTAGGAAGGGCAGGCTGTGCCCTTCCAAACGGTGCCTGGATTAACCCCCTGCACGCCGGTGATCAGGAGGGAGAGAGGTCCGAAGGACCTCCCCCCCTCCCTTTCAGGCGCCTCCTCCGCACATGCGGGGGGGGGCCTGAATTAGATGTCATCGTGCCGCCGCAATGACATCTAATTAGGCCGGCGGCGGTTCCTGGTGCTGGGCTGACATTGAGGATGTCAGCCCGCCCCGGGGGGCACAGCAATCAGCCGGAACCCGGCCGATCGCTGGCCCCAAAGGGAGGATGCGCTCAGCGCGTCCTCCGCAAGGAACGTTACCTGCGGGTGGACACGCTGAGCGCGTCCTCCGCAGCGAAGGGGTTAAGGGTTTGAAGCAAGTAGAGGGCTTAAAGGGAAGCAACATAGATTGCCACGTCATCCTCAAAAAGTGTGACCAACAACAAGACCTATAGCAAAACCTTTATAAATCACATGGCCGAAAATAAAGTCACACAAACTGTAATATTTGGTTGAGTCACCTTTTGCTGTGATAGTGGCACACATTCGCCGCGGCATCCTTTGGATAAGCTCATGCAATGTCACAGCATTTATTTGCGTCCAGAGTGTCATTAATTTGTGGCCAAGATCTTGTATTGATGATGGGAGAGTCGCGGCGCTGCGTAAAGTCTTCTCCAGTACATTATCCCAAAGATTCTCAATGGGGTTAAAGTCTGGACTGTGCGGTGGCCAATCCATGTGTGAAAATGATGTCTCATGCTCCCTGAACCACTCTTGCACAATTTGAGCCTGATGAATCCTGGCATTTTCATCTTGGAATGTGCCCGCTGTGCCATCAGGGGAGAAAAAACCATTGATGGGAAAAACCTGCTCATTCAGTATATTCAGGGAGTCACATGACCTCATTTTTTGGGTGCATAAAGTTGCTGGACCTAGACCTAACTGAAGCAACCTCAGATTAACAAGCGGGTTCGGAAGGAGGTGACTACTTTTTGGGCGAAACAGTGTATGTTCTATATTTTGTGGCAGTATACATCTGGGCTTATTGGGAAATTCATCACAACTCAATCTTTTGAACATCAAGCCTAGAGATGTTGCAAGGAGTTCACACCATCAGAAATGCAAAATTCGATAAGAATCAAAATACTGAAAGAGAGCCACAATGTTTTCATTATTTTAAGTACAAGTGCTTCGTCACACAGGTGTGATGTGAGCGACATATACTGAATGGTGCTTATTTACACTATAAATACTCCATGCAATGGTTGGACCCGAAAGGGTTATTCAAAGAGAGCCGAATTTGCCACTGAATTGCACCGAAGGGTGACTTTCCCGTACGGTGCAATTTCGGGGCCATTTGGCTATTCAGAAAGCTGGCGTTTCGCCAAATATTGGCGAATTGCCAACAAAATATGGTGCAGTTTTTTGGCAGTAAAATTCCCCATAGAGCATCGATGGTTAATCTGTTCAGAGAATACCGAACAGTAGAGAGAAGTTTGAGAAATGTCCCGATTTTCGGTTATTTCGTTCGACAGGTTCAAGCAGGCGACTCCCATAGGTTTCAATGTAAATAAAATTCCCAGTTTTTATTAAATATTTATTCAATCGCTTATTCTTTTCATTTGCAGCAAAAAGTCTCTTTGTTAATTAATTTTTTAGGAATTTCTCTGGATTGTTTTCGGTGAAATTTTTGATTCTGATTTTTTTATTCTCTAAAACCCCTTTTTATTATTATTCATAGGACCTTTCCATATTATTTACAGGCATTTTCATGCATTATTTTCTTTCAAAACGCCTTTTAAAAGCCGCGTGTTTTTTTTTTTAAATTTTAAACTTGTTCGGCGGCTGGTCAGAGTCGTTCGGCGATTTGTTCAGCAGGTCCTCTGCCGGGTTCAGCAGGTTGAGGATGCATTCAGTGGTCTGTTCTGTAGGTTTGTGGTTGTGTTTGGCGGTTTATTGGATCGATTCGGCGGGTTCAGGGAATGCTTTCGGTGGTTTTTCAGCGGTTTGTGAATGTGATAGGCAGGTTTATCGGCGGCATTCGGCGGATTGATTTGGTGCACTTCGGGGACCCTGCGGTGAATGCTGAATTCACCGCAGGGTTGCGAATTGAGGCTGCCAAAGTGCGCCGAATGAAAGAGCACTAATATTTTGTTAAAATTTACCCTTTAGTGCTTACAAAAAGGCATTTTGCAGCCAATATAAAAAAGATAACATCACACAAAACAAAGCTAAAATAAAACATTGAAATAATAAATTTTATTCAGATTTATTAAAAGTAGATCAGGATGTTAGTTTATGGTTTTGTAAGCCATCCTGTACACAGTCCCATGCCTGTAATACCTGTGTGTTGTTTTTAAATCTCCTCGCTATTATGATCAAATATACTCGATCTGGTCTTATTCTGGAGCAATCAAAAGGAATTGAGTTTATAGAAAATTAATTTCGTTTGCAAATGGGCTCTAAAAGATGCCCTAAAGTTTCAAGACGCTGGACGTGACAGCCGATGTGTTGGAAAAGCTCTGAGTTCCATTTTTCCTGTACAGAACCACGGAGCTGAAGCTGTAATGTAGATGTAGTAGCACTTTTTGGCCAACAGAGGGAGCCGCCTGCCTGTCAAATGCCTGCCTGGCTTACCTACAGAGAAGATGGACAGTAGAGACGTTTCTGTATATTTAACTGTGTTGGTAACAGAAAGTGGTTTTCTACAAATCCACTAGGTCCTGGCAGTGGTTCATGGAAAATCACGTTTTATAGAAGGTTTATGAACACTGGGACAGTCACTGCTTGTTATATGTGTTCTAAAACCTTGACAAGTTTCGATACTTTCTATACAGCTATAAATTCCTCAGAACACATGCAGAAAAAAGAAATAATGAACTTCACCTCTTGGTAATTACAATGCTATTAATAATAATGATAATTGTGAACGTTTTTGTTAAATCAGCAGAGAGAATTGATGGTGAAGGGAAATCATTTGTCTGGCCTAGATATACTGTACATGATACAAATGTCGCTATTGTGTCTTCATGCCACATTGCATTGTTACTGACCTTTTTCTACACATGTCCAACAGGAAGACATTGAGCCCGGTTTCCTTCTCCTGCATGAGCTTCAGAATACTCTGCACACACAAACAGTTAGAAGATCGATAGGGCTTTGGAGCATCTATTGGCACCATGAAACTGTTTCCATCGTTTTCATATCCATGGCCTGCGTAATACAATAACCCTGAAACACAAATACCTACTGATCAGCACTTTGAAAAAAAAGTGTGTGTATATATATGTGTATATTATAAATCACCAGAGTATAGTAGTGCGTAGTGACACTTTTTTTATTGGATGAACATCACATTTAAAAAACAAGAT
This sequence comes from Leptobrachium leishanense, assembly GCA_009667805.1. Lineage (NCBI taxonomy): Eukaryota > Metazoa > Chordata > Amphibia > Anura > Megophryidae > Leptobrachium > Leptobrachium leishanense. The sequence continues at coordinate 63,222,212 of CM019063.1, forward strand.
TTCGAGAGTATAACTCTTCCTCAGGTCTTCTCCACCGGTTGTGTTTCCTCCGATCACATCTCCGTCACCAAGCAGATGGGGTTTGAAAATCCCACCGATCTGTCACCAAATCGGCCACTGATGATCTCTCTGGGTTCTGAAAACATCCTCTCTCTGAACGCTTGCAGCAGCGAGTGTTCTGGGAGATGTCAGTCGACGGTTGGTTCTCTGCTTGCGTGTGCAGCACTAATCCATAGTTCTGCACAGTCGTTGCAGAACTTGCATACAAAACTACGCAAGTTCTGTGCGTTGCGCAAATTGCCCAAGTACACTAATTGAATTTGACAGCTGCAGGGACTTCTGCAATTTGGAAGCCCCTTGTCACGTTCCCACGTTCCAACCCTGTCTCCCTGCCCTCTGTATTCCTTATGTCTGTGTTTCCCTGTGCTGCTTTCCCTGACATGCAGCTCAGGGGTTAAGTTCATTGCTCGTTGAGCTTCTGCTGGTGATATGGGCTGATTACTCCCCTATATAAAGCCATGGGCCCATATCACCATGCTCTTGCATCCTGGTTCACTTCAGCTACAGATTTGTTCCTGAGAGCTCCCTGTTATTCTATCCTAGTTCTTTCTCAGTGTTTCCCCCTTGTCTGAGTTCTAGGTTTCTGATTGACTTCCTGGTATTGACCCTCTGGCCTGGCTGACGGATTTTCTCTGGTGCGATATCCCCGCTTTGGCTCAAGGTATACGTTTTGGTTTTGACCCCTGGCTTATTTATTGACCACTCTTCTGGACATCCCTAGCGGTTCTGTGCTTATCGTATTATATGTTGTGTATCCTTGTAAACCACGGCTTTAGTTTATTGAAGTCCTTCCCTGCAAGTTATTGAGTATATCTCCTTTAGGTGTCTGTGTTTTTCCCAGGACTCTGCACGGCTACAAGGTAACCTTTTTCCATTAGTGCAGATTCGGCCACTCTAAGGACCGATCTATCAGTATAGGGCTCCTTCGGTATTAGCCGTGCAGAGGTCCCCAGTGTCTACTGTGGTTTATTTCCTTATCCTGATTGTTGTGTCACGCATCTCTGCATATAGCGGCTTTTCCTCTTACCTGGGCCCTACTTGGCGCATGCCAGGTACCGCCATAGTGGCTGAACGTGACATAATGCAAGAGCCAACCATAAAGCCCGCAGAGTTGCGTAAATTGTTTGAATCCATGCTGCACCTGTTTGGAGATTTCATGTCTAAGTGGAAGGGGTTAATGGACACAGCTTTTCTACCTTCTAATGATCAAGCTGTTCTAGAAAGCAGGGTACGTGGTCCGCTTTCCCCTGAGGAAATGAATAGAAGGCAAACTGACAAGCTCTGTTTCTATTGTGCCAGTTCATTGCATTTTATATCATGGTGCCCGCTCAAGCCAGTGCGCGCTGAGGCTGGCAAGATGCCAGTGCGCGCTGAGGCTGGCAAGATGCCAGTGCGCGCTGAGGCTGGCAAGATGCCCGCTGTGCCCACGACCCACAGTCGGGTCACCAAAGCCAGGTCCCATTATAAATCCAAAGTAATCAGACCCCTTGTACCGTCCAGGTTTAGGAGAGCCCTTCCTAGGGTAACCAGACCTGTGGAGGGGGCAACTGATGTTAATGACCTTGCTGAATATTCTGACGATGGGTCAGATGGTGCCAGGCCCCGTACTGGGTCAGATGGCATCAGACCCTGCCATGTATCCAAGGTCAGACCCCCTTTACCGTCCAGGCCTAGGAGAGCCCTTCCAGGGGTAACCAGGTCTGTGGAGGGGGTAACTGACATCTCAGACCCAGTTGAGTATTCTCCTTCTTCTGATCCCGAGGCACAAATGGACTTTGACTCCTTCTCGGCCAGGGAGTCGGAGGATGAAGCCATGGAGGTTATTCCCATTAATACCTCTCATATGTGGCCTTGCCAAACGGCCAGACACCCTAATGGTGGTCCAGGGCGTAAGATTGTTACAGGCTGTATTACCTGCGGTGCTGTACGCTTATCTGCATCACCCACCGCACTCATAGTGCCAGGTAGCAAGGCCACAATTATGGGGTCTGGCGATGGGGTCACAGCCAAGGAGTTTGGTGGGAGAACTGCTATCATGTTGCCTTTGTCTGACAATGAAGTTGTCACGCCCGTGGCTGGCAAGCTTCCAGTCAAGCCAGCGGTGCCAGTCCCAAGCTGTGTGCCAGCGGTGCCAGTCCCAAGCTGTGTGCCAGCGGTGCCAGTCCCAAGCTGTGTGCCAGCGGTGCCAGTCCCAAGCTGTGTGTCAGCGGTGCCAGTCCCAAGCTGTGTGCTAGTCCCAAGCTGTGTGTCAGCGGTGCCAGAAACCCAGTCAAGCTGTGTGTCAGCGGTTCCAAAAACCCAGTCAAGCTGTGTGTCAGCAGTGCCAGTCTCAAGCTGTGTGTCAGCAGTGCCAGAAACCCAGTCAAGCTGTGTGCCAGCGGTGCCAGTCCCAAGTTGTGTGCCAGTACCAAGCTGTGTGTCAGCGGTGCCAGAAACCCAGTCAAGCTGTGTGTCAGCGGTTCCAGAAACCCAGTCAAGCTGTGTGTCAGCGGTTCCAAAAACCCAGTCAAGCTGTGTGTCAGCAGTGCCAGTCTCAAGCTGTGTGTCAGCAGTGCCAGAAACCCAGTCAAGCTGTGTGCCAGCGGTGCCAGTCCCAAGCTGTGTGCCAGTCCCAAGCTGTGTGTCAGCGGTGCCAGAAACCCAGTCAAGCTGTGTGTCAGCGGTTCCAGAAACCCAGTCAAGCTGTGTGTCAGCGGTTCCAGAAACCAAGTCAAGCTGTGTGTCAGCGGTTCCAGAAACCCAGTCAGGCTGTGTGTCAGCAGTTCCAGAAACCCAGTCAAGCTGTGTGTCAGCAGTACCAGAGCGACATTGCAACACCACTGTACCCATGCCCCACAGAGAGTCCGAGGTTTCCAAACCTCATGGTAAGGCACAGGTAGGCGAGCCTACTCCCACTGTTGCCGTGTCGTGTGGGGTGGTCACCAGTTCTAGACCTCGTTCAAGGAGAAGACGGGAAAAGGTGTCTAACCCTAGTCCCACTGATTCTATGTCCAGTCTAACTGATGCCAAGATCCCCCTACCCCGTCATGTCCCTGAGGGCTATGTGCAGTCGCCCCTTGGACTGGTGTTCAGGAAGGACCACTGGGTTGCCATTCAAAGGAACCCTCATAGACGGGGGCGTCTTGTGGAGGAGGATGACGACTCTGAGTGGGACCTCAAAGGACTTTGGTGACTGGTGTTCGTGATCTGGTTTCCTGATTCTGTCTGTCATGTTTGTTGTTTTAGGTGCCCTGAGGTCACCTTTTTTGGAGGGGGCTACTGTCACGTTCCCACGTTCCAACCCTGTCTCCCTGCCCTCTGTATTCCTTATGTCTGTGTTTCCCTGTGCTGCTTTCCCTGACATGCAGCTCAGGGGTTAAGTTCATTGCTCGTTGAGCTTCTGCTGGTGATATGGGCTGATTACTCCCCTATATAAAGCCATGGGCCCATATCACCATGCTCTTGCATCCTGGTTCACTTCAGCTACAGATTTGTTCCTGAGAGCTCCCTGTTATTCTATCCTAGTTCTTTCTCAGTGTTTCCCCCTTGTCTGAGTTCTAGGTTTCTGATTGACTTCCTGGTATTGACCCTCTGGCCTGGCTGACGGATTTTCTCTGGTGCGATATCCCCGCTTTGGCTCAAGGTATACGTTTTGGTTTTGACCCCTGGCTTATTTATTGACCACTCTTCTGGACATCCCTAACGGTTCTGTGCTTATCGTATTATATGTTGTGTATCCTTGTAAACCACGGATTTAGTTTATTGAAGTCCTTCCCTGCAAGTTATTGAGTATATCTCCTTTAGGTGTCTGTGTTTTTCCCAGGACTCTGCACGACTACAAGGTAACCTTTTTCCATTAGTGCAGATTCGGCCACTCTAAGGACCGATCTATCAGTATAGGGCTCCTTCGGTATTAGCCGTGCAGAGGTCCCCAGTGTCTACTGTGGTTTATTTCCTTATCCTGATTGTTGTGTCACGCATCTCTGCATATAGCGGCTTTTCCTCTTACCTGGGCCCTACTTGGCGCATGCCAGGTACCGCCATAGTGGCTGAACGTGACACCCCTGAGCTGAAAGGAGGAGCAGCTGAGGGAGAACACCTAAATAATAAAAATAACAACAAATAATAATTGGGCAGAGGCTGTGAGCAACATCTGCTCTTTATTTATAGGAAAAAAGAAGGGGCATCAGTTTACCAATAAGGCACAATTTGGCAGTTATCGGTGCAAATCAGTGGTTTTCGCCGGCGTCTAACTGCTTCGGCAATTCCAATTTCTGTGAAACACGATGACCATTCACTAAAGAGTGAACTCACCGTATTTTCAGGGAAATAGAATCGTCGAAATGCGGCGAAATGGCCCGTTAAAGTACTACTTTGGTACTTTATGAATATTCCCTTTATTAGATTTGACTGTTGCATTGAAACGCCTCAAATCAGGTAATTTCGACATAATTTCGGTGCAATTTGGCATTCTGTGATTGGACGAATCGCTAGTTTTCTGTGCGACAATTTTAGTGCTGCTGAATTGCAGTGAAATGCACCATATCTTGCTGTCAATTTGCCTGTATTTGGCGAATTGACTGCTGTGTGAACAGACAAATTGCCCCAAAATTGCATCGAACGGTGAAATTGCACCATTCTGTGCAATTTGGCGACAAATTCGGACGTTAGCGATTAAGACTATATGAGTGAGCAAAGTTTGAGAGGGCCCTGAGAACGGCAACAGCATAAGTGTCCTACCCTACAGTTGTGCCCTCCCTAGTAGCTGCAGTTTGTCAACTTCTACAAAAATTATGGTGGGAAGAGAAATGAAAAGCATAGAGAACTTTGGTGGAAGCTCCCAAATAGTGATTTTACTGTAGTTTCACCTAAGCTGATCCACCGAAGTTCCTTGATGCTCATCAGCCTAAAAATACCATTATGTCAAAGAAAGAGCCGTCCCTGGTGAATAATCCATTGTGTTTCGAGTTTGATTCGTCTTTACTTGAGAGTCGGGGCGCCATACCTTTTCTTTGCCCTTGCAGCCAACAATATCTGCTCTGGCCCTAGGTCCTAGTACTATACAATGAATGTTTGTGCTTTCAAGTAACACAGCTTTGCGTGCGGGCGGGCGTGCGCCTGCCGTACATCTCTTTTTTTTAAGACAAACTGAAGACATTTGCAAAGTATTTGCATAACATTCAAATATTGTTCACAAGGGACTGCTTGTTCGTTGTGCGAAAACGTGGTGGTACCCGTGATCAGGAAGAATGGAAGAACAGACCACGCTAGGCCAGATTGTGACCTTACTCCAACTTTACTAGCTATTTTCTTAATTTCTTTAGAGATTATTTACTGACCATCGTTGCAGTGAAAGAAGAGTAGGTTTGGTTCGGAAACCTTCGGGGAACCATGCTGGATCAAGCAGGGTGAATCTATGTTACACATCCTGACCACTGTATATTTTTGATGTGGTCAGGATGTGAAGAGTGCACCCCCCCCCCATGACAGGTAGACATAATGCCATACAGAACCCTACAAAATCAGCGACAATGGAACTTTAGGTTCGGGCGTACCTGAGCTGAAGAGAAGGAGCTGCGGCGGAGAGGGAGAAAAGATGAGTAATATCACCAAAAATAATTGGGTAGATGCTGTCAGTAGCCTCTGCTCAATTATTTAAGGGCAAAATAGGACACTCTACTCTACATTAGAGTATTCCTTTAAATTCATTACTTAGGGAACTTTCATCATAGTTCATTGGACTTTTCACCATTCTTTCCCCTGTAGTTTTTGCCAATCTATGTTGTCTTTCGGAAATAGGTGATAGAAGTTCCCTGTAGTTGCTACAACCTTGGTTTTTTTAACTGTTATTTGTACCTTGCAACTGCGGTGAACTTTGCTGCTACGATGGTGGTGCTTGGTGAACAGCCCCTACTGTGTTTTTATAATAATATATACAGGGTAATTCAAAGAGAATCGAAAACTCACCGCACGTTCGGCGTCTTTTTGTTCTCTTCAATTCGGCTTGATTTGGTGATCCCATTTCGGCGACCCTGCAGTGTATTCAGCAAGCACCGCAGGCTATCGTAATGCAGGGAAAAGCCGCCAAAAACCTGCTGAACACTCACCGCAAAACCCAGGCGAACGCCCATCGAAACCCGCAAAAGCATCTGGATTAACCCCGCCAAACACACCGGAGAAACCCGAGCAGGAGCCGATCACAGCGCAGAGCAGCCGCCGGAAAAACCCGACACCGCAGACGAATGGAGTGAAGAAAAAAACACAGTTCGCTTGAATGTTTGAAAAGTGAAACGCCGTTTGCAAAGAAACTACTGAGTGAAAATGTTTGAAATGTACATATAAGATCCAATGAATGATAATAAAAAGGACTGTTACAGAAAAAAGAAAAAACGATTTAAAAAAAATCTGAAAAATTTGTTTTGCAAAAAAATCCCGAAAAATGCTTAAAAGATCCGAAAAAAATCTAGAAATAAAGAGAATTTTCACTGCAGAATATTATAATAAACGGTTTATTAAATATTGAATTAAAACGGGAATATTTTTAACATTGAAGGCTATCAGGGTTATTCAGAGAGAGGTGAAAACCTTGAGAATGACTGGAGAATTGAAAATTCTAGGTCAAAATAGTCAAACCAGAAAAAATCTCCCATTTATCTCATTTCCAAATTGGCTATTTGGCCTAGATTTTTCATTCTCCTGCCAATTCTCAAGGTTTTCACCCCTCTCTGAATAGCCCTGTATGGGATCCTCCTGAATAAACCTGTTGAATGAAACAACCGAATGGCAGGCAGGGCATTTCAGTAACTTTTCACTGCTGGTTTTTGTTCTCTGAATAGGCGAATCTATGGGGATTCAATGCCCTCGAACAGGCACCGTATGTGCAGGCAATTCGCCAACATTTGGCGAACTGCCTGCTCTTTGGATAGCCGAATGGCCAGGAAAGGTAACCGAACGCTGAATTTCAGCGTTCGGTTACCTTTCGCCAGCAATTCGGATCTCTTTGAATAACCCTGTCAATGTCTGTATTATTACAACACTAGAAGGAGATAGTAGAAAAGCTTCATCCCTCAGCATTCATTAATCAGCCTCCAATTCATAATACAAAGCCAGACAAAACAATAACACCAACAACTTGCAAAAACAAAATCTGATATTTCTCTTCGTAGTCGTAAGTTCCTCCCGTCTTGATGCACATAACAAAGAGATGGTGCAGGAGGTTGCTGTCTGGTTAAAAGACACAATGTTGCAAACAATAAGGAGAGATACGATCTGTCAGCCAAGTAGCTGAGGTTTAATGCAGAGTAAACCCACAGGAAGTATGGGTGTATGGTTGCGAGCTTCATTCACTGTTACCCAATACCTACTACTGTTATGAAAACTACTACAGTATTGAACACAAGGTTTTGTCTCACGTAACACCTCAAAAACGAATCGCTTACCATAGACACCTTTATCTAGTAAAAGTAAGAATTCGTCCACTGCGTTTCGCATCTCCAGCTCGGTGAGGTCGAGCAGAGCAACGACCTTGAAGTCCAGTTGTCTCAGATGATTGGTCAGCTCGTACACATCCACCATGGGGGCTTTTAGCTGCGTGTGATGCTTGTATGACATGTTTCCAATCAGTAAGGCGACCTTGTCTGTGGCTAGGAGGAAAAATAGAACACGGGCTGCTAAAATATCGGAGGAATTATGCAGAAAATGAATGCAGGAAGAAAGGTTTAGATAATATCAATTCTGAGTGCAATATATCCATGTGTTATATTACATTGCAAATATAGAGTGAGTGTATACAGTGGCAAGAAAAAGTATGTGAATCCTTTGGGATTACGTGGAGTTTTGCATGAATTGGTCATAAATTGTGCTCTGATCTTCATCTAAGTCACAACAATTTGAAAAACACAGTCTGCTTAAAATAATACAACACAAACATCATATGTTTTCATGCTTTTATTGAACATAACATGTAAACATTCACAGTGCAGGGTGGAAAAAGTATGTGAACCCCTAGCCTAACGACTTCTCCAAGAGCTAATTGGAGCCAGGAGTGAGCCAACCTTGAGTACAATCAGTGTGATATTATAGGATGTGTTGCTGAAAGCTGTCCTGCCCTTTAAAAACACACACCAGTTGTCAGGAACGCTCGGTGGGACGGGAGAACCCAGGTGCAGAGTTTACGTAGTAAGTTGTATATCGCGGTACCAAAGGAATATCCAAGAGACGTAGTCAGGTTCACAATCGAGGTCAGGGGTAAATGGCGAATCAAGAGAGGTCGGGTATAGAGCCAAGTACTGGTACACAGAATTAACATAGGGAAAAGCCTCTAAGAGTAACACTGGCAGGAGTGATACAACGCTGAAGCAACGATGTACTGACAGAAAACCTCTATATAGGTGCAGAGTTGTCAAGACACTCCCTAATGTGGATCCCTCCACCAATCAACCCTTTCCCCTGAGGGCAGTGAATCATGGAGCTGGAGGTGTCTGGTGCAGTTCCCCACCAGGTCCACCGGGACTGAGGGCCCTCCTCCTGAGGTTGCACCACCCACCCAGATCCATGCGCCCGCCCCTGTGACGTCAGACGCCACTCGCCGCCATGCTCAAGGTGGACGGAACGGCATGGCCGCGCCGACCCACCTGAACAGACGCGGCAGAGCTCGCAGGAGGCGGCTCAGGACCCGGGGACGCTCCCAGCCCGCACCTGGAACATAGGGAGCGCCGCAGCGCCACCCGCTCGGCACCAGCCTGCCTCCGAGGTAAGAGACCCGGCTGGCGGCGTGCCGCGGGGCGGCGTGACAGGACCCCCCTGAAGGAGCGGCCTCCGGACGCGACAAGGGCCCGGCCTTCCCGGGTGTGCACGATGAAAAGCATGGAGGCACGAAGGGGCGTGCACCTGGGAGGCGGGTTCCCAAGAACGCTCCTCAGGGCCAAACCCCTTCCATAACACAAGGTACTGAAGGGCACCCTGGTGAAACCTGGAATCCAGGATACTGGCCACCTCATACTCCAACTCATCGCCAACAAGCACAGGAGGACAAGAGGGAGCGGACCTTCCCGGAAACTCATCAGGAGGAACATGTTTGAGGAGGGAAACATGAAACACAGGGTAGATTCGGTACGTGGGAGGGAGAGCGAGTCTGAAGGCAACCGGGTTAACCTGGTGGGTGATCTTGAAAGGACCTATGAAACGGGGCCCCAATTTTTTCGAGGGACATTGGAGACGGAGGTTTCTGGTGGACAGCAGAACCCGGTCACCTAGCTGGAAAGGAGGGGGAACGGATCTGGAGCGATCCGCCGAGGTTTTGTATTTGTCTTGAGCAACACGTAGGGTCTTTTTGGCCAGTTGCCAAACCTCCCGTATAGTGGCCAATCTGGAGTCTGCATCAGGGACAGAGGAGAGAGGTATCAGACCCGGGATCATTGTGGGGTGGTAACCATAGTTGAGAAAAAATGGGGTGGAAGAAGTCGACTCAAGGTCATGGGAGTTATATGCAAACTTGGCCAACGGTAAAAGGTCAGTCCAGTCATCTTGGAGGTAAGAGGAAAAGCAGCGCAGGTACTGTTCTAAGGTCTGATTAACTCGCTCTGTCTGTCCATTTGTCTGGGGGTGGAAAGCTGTAGAGAGGTGGATGCGAATGTTAAGTCGGGAACAAAAAGCCTTCCAGAAACGAGAGGTAAACTGGGTACCCCTATCAGAGACTATTGAGTCGGGGATTCCATGGAGCCTAAATATGGCCTCAAGAAACAGAGAGGCAGTCTCGGAAGCAGTAGGTAATTTCTTGTATGGGACGAAGTGTGCCATTTTGGTTAGGCGGTCAACTACTACCATGATGACTGAGTGACCCCAGGAGGGGGGTAGATCGACAATAAAGTCTGTGGACAATTGAGACCAATGGCGTGTCGGGATGGGCAGGGGTTGTAGCAACCCTGCAATCTTAGTGGTGGGGTTCTTGGACCGTAGACAGATGGGGCAACTAGCAACATACTTGGTGACACCTGAAGACAACGAGGGCCACCAGAAATGTCGTCTCACTAGGTCCAGTGTCTTCTTATACCCAGGATGTCCGGCCACCAAGGAGTCGTGGCACATCTGTAGGGCCTCTACTCTAGCCTTTTCAGGTACATAGATGCGACGGTCCTGTACGTGGAAACCCTCACTAGATAGGGGTAAAGAGGTCTCTGCCATTAGTCGTTTGATGTTGTCGTGGAGGCTAGAAGTGACCCCCAAGAAACATTGAGGTGGCAACACTGTGTGGGAGAGGTTCGTGGATCAGGATGGACCCTCCTGGATCCTTGAGAGGGCATCTGCCTTCCCGTTCTTTGAGCCGGGGTGGAAAGTTACATGGAAATTGAACCTCGTAAAGAAGAGAGCCCAGCGGGCTTGACGGGGTCTCAGACGTTTGGCGGATCGCAAATATTCCAGATTCTTGTGATCAGTGTGTACAGTTATCGGATGCATGGCCCCTTCCAGCAGATGATGCCACTCTTCAAAGGCTCGTTTGATGGCGAGGAGCTCACGGTCCCCGATATCATAATTTTGCTCTGCCGGGGTAAGCTTCTTGGAGTAGAAGGCCACGGGATGGAGTTGTCCGAAGGGGGATCTCTGTGACAGAATAGACCCAGTGGCAGTCTCTGATGCATCGACCTCTAGGAAAAAAGGCAGTTGTGGGTTAGGTAGGTTCAAGACAGGAGCAGAAGTGAAGTGATTCCGGAGGTCGTCGAATGCTTTCTGGGCCTCTTTGGACCATTCAAAGGGGACAGTAGGGCTAGTGAGTTGAGTCAGAGGTTGAATTACTTTGGAAAAGTTACAGATAAAGCGTCTGTAAAAGTTTGCAAACCCAATGAACCTTTGTATGCCCTTACGATCTTTAGGAGTGGGCCAGGAGGTGATGGCCTCGATCTTTCGGGGATCCATCTCTATGTGACCAGGTGAAATGATAAAGCCCAGGAATTCCACTCGGGTGGTCTCAAAGGTGCATTTCTCAGGTTTAGCGTACAGGTTGTTCTCCCGGAGTCTCTGGAGGACGGTGTAAATGTGTTGACGGTGTTCCTGAAGGGAGGTGGAAAAAATTTGAATGTCATCGAGATATATTACAACATACTTGTCCAATAAGTCATGGAAAATATCATTAATCAGGTGTTGGAACGTGGCGGGGGCGTTGCAGAGTCCATACGGCATCACAGTATATTCGAAGTGCCCATATCGAGTCCTAAAGGCGGTCTTCCATTTGTCCCCCTCACGGACGCGTACCAGATTATAGGCCCCTCGGAGGTCAAGTTTGGAATAGATACAAGCGTTCTGGAGACGTTCTAATAACTCTGGGATAAGTGGGAGAGGGTACCTATTCTTGATGGTGATTTTATTTAATTCACGGTAATCTACACAGGGCCTCTATCCGCCGTCCTTTTTATTAACAAAAAATATCCCTGCTCCGGCAGGGGAAGTGGATGGTCGAATGAAGGCTTTTCGTGTGTTCTCCTGGATGTAATCTTTTAACGTTCTTAACTCAGGCTCGGATAGGGGAAAGATACGTCCATACGGAATAGGAGCCCCGGGTAGTAGCGCAATAGGACAATCGTAGGGTCTTCTGGGTGGCAGTGTCTCAGCTTTCTTTTTGTCAAATACATCCTGAAAATTGTGATATTGTGAAGGTAATTGGGTCTCGTGCCCGATGGTGGTACTTATGGTATGGAGAGGTATGCATGTACTTTTACAATGCGCGGAGGGGAAGGAAACCTCACCGGTTGACCATAGTATGTGAGGGTTATGCAATCGAAGCCAAGGCAACCCCAAAATCACGGGGAATATAGGAGAGGTAACAATATCAAAACGTAGCAGTTCTGAGTGGCCAGGACCTAGGCTCATTTGGACAGGTATACTCTCCTGTGTGATAGGCCCTGAGCTCAAAGGAGAACCATCAACTAATCTGATTTCAACAGGTATCTCTTAGACAGTGGTAAGGAAATACATGTCGCTAGGGTGGTGTCCATGAAGCACCCGCTAGCCCCTGAATCCACCATTGCCTGGAGTGGGAAGGTCTTCTGCTGCCACTGCAGAGAGATGGGTAGAAGAAGATGAGGCATGGGTAAGAGTGGAGAAGGTCTAGAGAGTGTTGTGATGAAACCACTCTTACCTCTTCCGGAAGTTGCTTTAACGGGGCATACACGGGCCTGGTGGTTGGCCCCTCCACAGTATAGGCAAAGATTGAGACGGCGACGTCGATCCATCTCGGCCTGTGGTAGGCATCGGTCCACTAGCCTGATCTGCATTGGTTCCTCGGTTCTCCTATGATTAGAAACTGGAACAAGAGCATTGAAGGGTACCTGGTTTTCACGTGACCCCCCGATTGGGGCTGAGGGAGGTCTTTCGTTTCTGCGCTCCCTCCATCTTCTATCGAATTGTATACAAAAATCGATTACAGTATCTAGAGACCGGGGTACTCCAACACGTGCGAGTTCATCCTTCAAATGGTCAGCTAGGCCTGGACGAAACTGGTCCAAGAGGCGGCCTCATTCCAAGCCGTATCATGGGCATAGTGGCGGAAGTGAGTGACGTAGTCCTCTACGGGGCGGCGACCTTGTCGGAGAGCCCTGATGACGTTTTGGGCGGACTCTCTCTTGTGGGGGTCTTGATACATGGCCTCCAGCGCCGCAGCAAACGAGGGCCAGCTCTCCAGTACTGGGTCGTGGTCCCGGAGGAGTGTATGAGCCCACTTTTTAGGTTCCTCACCCAGTAGTGATATGACCATGCGTACCTTTACGAAATCACTGTTGTACGTGCGGGGTTTTAGAGAAAAAAGGATGCAGCAATCGAGCATGAATGCCTCAAATTTTGTGCGGTCTCCATTGAAAGTCTCAGGTAGCTTAACTTGAGGCTCAGGAAAGGGGGTCTCCAGGTTTGCCTGTATGGGTGCGGAGGGAGGCGTGTAAGGAGGAGGCAATGTCACGACTTGAACTTGCGCCTGCAATTGTCGATGTTCTGTCTGGAGTTCCTGAAAGGAGTGAGTGAGGGCGGATACCTGGTGTGACAAGGCCGCAACGGCTTCGGTGATCTCTGCGGGTTCCATATGTTTGGCTTCAGCGTCTGTCAGGAATGCTCGGTGGGACGGGAGAACCCAGGTGCAGAGTTTACGTAGTAAGTTGTATATCGCGGTACCAAAGGAATATCCAAGAGACGTAGTCAGGTTCACAATCGAGGTCAGGGGTAAATGGCGAATCAAGAGAGGTCGGGTATAGAGCCAAGTATTGGTACACAGAATTAACATAGGGAAAAGCCTCTAAGAGTAACACTGGCAGGAGTGATACAACGCTGAAGCAACGATGTACTGACAGAAAACCTCTATATAGGTGCAGAGTTGTCAAGACACTCCCTAATGTGGATCCCTCCACCAATCAACCCTTTCCTCTGAGGGCAGTGAATCATGGAGCTGGAGGTGTCTGGTGCAGTTCCCCATCAGGTCCACCGGGACTGAGGGCCCTCCTCCTGAGGTTGCACCACCCACCCAGATCCATGCGCCCGCCCCTGTGACGTCAGACGCCACTCGCCGCCATGCTCAAGGTGGACGGAACGGCATGGCCGCGCCGACCCACCTGAACAGACGCGGCAGAGCTCGCAGGAGGCGGCGCAGGACCCGAGGACGCTCCCAGCCCGCACCTGGAACGTAGGGAGTGCCGCAGCGCCACCTGCTCGGCACCAGCCTGCCTCCGAGTTAAGAGACCCGGCTGGCGGCGTGCCGCGTGGCGGCGTGACACCAGTTTTGGGTTTACTGGTTTTAAGAAGCACTGCCTGATGTGAACCATGCCTCGCAGAAAAGAGCCCTCAGAAGACCTACGATCAAGAATTGTTGACTTGCATGAAGCTGGAAAGGGTTACAAAGGTATCTCCAAAAGCCTTGATGTTCATGCGTCCACGGTAAGATAGTCTGTGTACAAATGGAGAAAGTTCAGCATGGTTGCTACTCTCCCTAGGAGTGGTCATCCTGTAAAGATGACTGTAAGAGCACAGCGCAGAATGCTTATTGAGGTAAAGAAGAATCCTAGAGTGTCAGCTAAAGACTTACAGAAATCTCTGGCACATGCTAATATTTTTGTTGACACATCTACAACAAGGAAAACATTAAACAAGAATGGAGTACATGGGAGGACACCACGGAGGAAGCCATTGCTGTCCAAAAAGAATATTGCAGCACGTTTGAAGTTTGCAAAAGAGCACCTGTATGTTCCGCAGCACTACTGGCAAAATATTCTGTGGACAGATGAAACCAAAATTGAGTTGTTTGGAAAAAACAACACACAACACTATGTGTGGAGAAAAAAAGGCACAGCACACCAATATCAAAACCTCATCCCCACTGTAAAATATGGCGGAGGGAGCATCGTGGTTTGCGGCTGCTTTGCTGCCCCAGGGCCTGGACGGATTGTTGTCATTGATAGAAAAATGAATTCCAGAGTTTATCAAGACATTTTGCAGGAAAACGTAAGACCATCTGTCCGCCAACTGAAGCTCCGCAGAGGATGGGTAATGCAACAGGACAATGACCCAAAGCATACAAGTAATTCAACAAAATAATGGCTTCAACAAAACAAAATACGCCTTCTGGAGTGGCCCAGTCAGAGTCCTGACTCCTGACCTCAACCCGATTGAAATGCTGTGGCATGACCTTAAGAGAGCGATTCACACCAGATATCCCAAGAATATTGCTACACTGAAACAGTTTTGTGAAGAGGAGTGCTCTAAAATTACTCCAGATCGTTGTGCAGGTCTGATCGGCAACTACAGGAAACGTTTGGTTGAGGTTATTGCTGCCAAAGGAGGGTCAACCAGTTATTAAGTCCAAAGGTTCACATACTTTTTCCACCCTGCACTGTGAATGTTTACGTGTTCTGTTCAATAAAAACATGAAAACATATAATGTTTGCGTTGTATTATTTTAAGCAGACTGTGTTTTTCAAATTGTTGTGACTTAGATGAAGATCAGAGCACATTTTAAGACCAATTCATGCAAAACTCCACGTAATCCCAAAGGGTTCACATACTTTTTCTTGCCACTGTATATACAGTATACAGTCACTATATAAAAGGGAAGTCACTATTTTGAGCCCGCATACCCCATTCCTTTCTTTTCTTTGGTCCCTTGTTTTGGAGGTTTATTTATTTATTTATAAACAGGGTTATTCAAAGAGAATCGAAAAGTCACCGCACGTTCGGTGACTTTTCATTCTCTTCAATTCGGTTTGTTTTGACGATCCCATTTCGGCATCCCTGCGGTGTAGTCAGCAAGCACCACAGGGTCCCCAAATTGCAGGGAAAGGCCGCCGCAAACCCGATGAAAACTAACCACAAAACCGGCGAATGCACTCCGAAAACCCGCAAAAACATCTGGATTAACCCACTGAAAACGCCGGAAAAACCCAAGCAGGAGCCGATCACACGCAGCGCAGCCACCGGAAAAAGCCGACACCGCAGACGAAGGAGGTGATTAAATTAAAAAAACTGTTTGCTTGAATGTTTGAAAAGTGAAACGCTGTTTGCAAAGAAACTATTGAGCGAAAATGTCTGAAATTTACATATGAGATCCAAGGAATGATAATAAAAAGGGCTGTTACAGAAAAAATAAGTAGACTTAAAAAAAGAAAATCTGAATTTATTTTTAAAAAAAATTTAAATCCCGAAAAATGCTTAAAATATCCTAAAAATATCTATAAATAAAGAAATTTTTTACTGCAGAATTTTATAATGAACGGTTTATTAGATATTGGATTAAAAGGGGAATATTTTTAACATTGAAGCCTATGGGATACGCCTGAATTAACTTGCCGAATTAACCACCGAATGGCAGGGCATTTCGGGAACCTTTCACTACTGGTTTCTCTGAATAGCCGAAGCAGTGCTTTTTCATGGGGATTTCTCTGCCCTCGAACAGGCACCGTATGTGCAGGCAATTCGTCAGGATTTGGCGAATTACCTGCTCTCTGGATAGTCGAATGGCCAAGAAAGGTAACCGAACGCTGATTTTCAGCATTCGGTTACCTTTCTCCAGCAATTCGGATCTCTTTTGGATAACCCTGAAAGTATTTTACCAGGAAGGATACATTGAGAATTCTCTCTTTTTCGAGTATGTCCTAGGGTTTCACTATAGCTGTGGAGTGTAAAACAGAGCTGCAAGGCGATAACAGACTAAAATAAACATTCTCTGTAGCAGAATAATTATTGATAGAATCTATCCATCCTGGTAAAATACTTTGCAAATAAATAAATAAATATGCTTGGTGAAAATAGGATACTTTGTCTTCTTTTAAATTATTTCATCTTTATTTTAATAAAAGGTCTGAAAGGTTATGCAGCCATCTAAAAAGTCTCGTGATAGCTTTGTGTCTGAATCCCCCTCCAGTGACATCTCCCAAAAATGTCCCTCTGTGGCTGTTTTGAGGGGCGATTATAATGGAATCTTTTAGACTGTAAGCTTTATGACATTCGATTTCGCTAGGCCTGTTCAATGACTGATTGTTGCTCTGGTGTGTTTTGGTTTGTATTTTCCCATTTGTAAACAAACAGCTGCAGAAATGAGATAGAGAGTATACACTGACAAAGATAGGTAGATATAAATAAAAAAAAATAGTTGATATAGACAGACACAGATTGATAGATAAATAATAGGTGCATAGATAGATAATATACACTTACAAAGATAGAGATAGGTAGATATAAATTGAAAAAAAATAATAGCGATAGACAGACACAGATAGATATAGAGATCGATAGATAAATAGGTGCATAGATAGATAACATACACTGACAAAGATAGGTAGATATAAATTTAAAAAAATAGATGAGAGATAGATAGGCACAGATAGATAGATGGAGATCGATAGTCATATAGATTCAAAGATAAATAGGTGCATAAATAGATAATATACACTTACAATAGGTAGAAACAGGGGTTTTTTTTAGCCGGTACGCGCCGGTACGCCATACCGGCACCTCTTGGCACATACCGGCACCTCTTGGCAGGGCCCTAATTTGTTATCACGTGATTTTACTGTTTCGCGGGTTGCAGGGACGGACTAGCCACTCGGTCCATTCGGGCACTGTCGAGGGCCCAAGAGTGGCAGTGGCCCCTGCCGCTACACATGCGGTTTGGGGCGGACTGACCTGTCGGGTTGGCAGGGGGGGGCCTGGTTTGGGCAACATGTCCATTGGCCAGTTACAGTGGTAGTTTATGGTCGGCAGCCCTGCAAGTAGCGTGCCTCTCCCACACCCGGAATTCGAGTATGGGAGCTGCATGCTACATTGGTGCCGCCCCCTCTCACGTGACTGCCGAGATTCACGTTGGGGGGTCACCAACGTGACCCACCAACGTGACCTCACATCATCCAGGGTCCAGAAGAGGAGGCAACTGCGTGGAGGACAGCGGAGCCAGCCCGGAGGAGCAGCAGCAGAGCAGAGGCCCATCTGGTGAGTAGCGATCAGGGGTGCCTGCCTGCCTACCTGCCTGCCGACCTGCCTATAAAAACGGGACCTGCCTAGAAAAAAATGGGGACATGCACCAAAACAATAAAGGGGACATGCCTATAAAAAAGGGACCTGCCTAGAAAAAAAAATGGGGACATGCCTAGAAAAACGGGACCTGCCTAGAAAGAAAAAATGGGAACATGCCTAGAAAAACAGGACCTGCCTAGACAAAAAATGAGGACATGCCTATAAAAATGGGACCTGCCTAGAAAAAAATGGAGACATGCCTAGAAAAACGGGACCTGCCTAGAAAACAAAATGGGGACCTGACTAGAAAAAAAAATGGGGACATGCCTATAAAAACGGGACCTGCCTAGAAAAAAAATGGGGACATGCCTATAAAACGGGACCTGCCTAGAAAAAAAATATTGGGACATGCCTATAAACAAAAAACAGGACCTGCCTAGAAACAAAAAAACAAAAAGGGGACCTGCCTAGATTTAAAAAAGGGGACATGCCTGGAAATACAAAAGGGGAACCTGTGTAAGAACAAAAATGGGGGACCTGCGTAAAAAGAATGTAGGGGGGCCATGGGGGGTGTAATGAAGAATGGGATTTCCCAGGGGTGTCAAAAAGGCTGTGGAGCTCTGATACGCTCATACACGCTGCACATTACTGTGAGTTTTATTGCTGTGGAGCTCTGTGATACGCTCATACACACTTCACATTACTGTGAGTTTTAGTGCTGTGGAGCTCTGTGATATGCTCATACACACTGCACATTACTGTGAGTTTTATTACTGTGGAGCTCTGACACCCTCCTACACACTGCACATTACTGTGGAGCTCTGACACCCTCATACACACTGCACATTACTGTGAGTTTTAGTGCTACATACCCCTGGGGTGATATATGGCTATGTTTGTGAATTTATGGCTTGGCTGTAATGCATGTATTTGTCTTTAAACAGGCTGCTGTGCATA
Organism: Leptobrachium leishanense; assembly: GCA_009667805.1. Taxonomy (NCBI): domain Eukaryota; kingdom Metazoa; phylum Chordata; class Amphibia; order Anura; family Megophryidae; genus Leptobrachium; species Leptobrachium leishanense. The sequence continues at coordinate 63,240,683 of CM019063.1, forward strand.
AAAGTCTGCATCTGTGTTCTTGTCGCAGTCCGGCGTTGCCCCCTTGCCCTGCACCCAAAAGGCTGTTATTGCTCCTAGAATCGCCACATTATCTGCTGCCTCCACTGCACAAAGTAAGAATGACTTGTAAAATTGCCTCTGTCCTTAAAGGGGTAATAAAGGAGTATTTATTAGGACACGTAAAATAGTCATAATAATCACAGTTTTTCCCTGGCCGCGAGAGTACCCCCACCTATTTTTCCAGAAAAAAAAGCACTGGGTAGATATAAATAAAAATAGATGAAAGAGATAGACAGACACAGATAGATATAGAGATATATAGATAAATAGGTGCATAGATAGATATATAGATAGTCATATAGATGCAAAGATAGATAAATAGGTGCATAGATAGGAAGATATAGATAAATAGATGATAGAGATAGACGTAGATAGATAGATATAAATAAATAATAGATGAAAGATATATAGACACAGACAGATAGACAGTCATACAGACAGATATACAGATAGACAGTATACACTTACAAAGATAGGTACATATAAACAAAAAAATAGATGATAAAGATAAACAGATGGACACAACACATGCTTAAGTGCTAAAGTGCTTACCAAAAAGCTCTTCATCTCCAAGCTCTAAGTAAATAAACAAATAAAATGTGAGCAATTAAAAACAATATACATTTGTAAAGAAAACCAAACATGCCAAGCTCTCTTCCCATAGCTTTCTTTTGCAATCAAACATGCAGTAACTAGGGCACATATATTTAAAAGTGATCACAGTACTTGATGTAATTAACAATGTATCAAAATATTCATTTTGTGCAACATTTGGAATATTTTTAATAAAATCAGGGCGCAGAACTCGGAGCTTCCCCGGAATAACTATAAAGTAACTGTACTTTCACAACAGGAAATGGGTTTTCTAATGTACAGTTCTCGTTTACAGGGAAACATAACAGAATTTTTCTCATAAAAATGGAACAGGAAGTAATTCTAAATGGCGCTGAGGAGATTTTGAAACTCTTGTGGCATATGCTGTGCTGTCTATACCGCTGTGCTATCTGGATATGGGATCTATTGACATACAGAAAGGGCAATGTTACATTCATTTCTCATTTTCTAGATTCTTCGCTAGTGCTTGTTTGAAATTATCTGACTTTTTCAAGCAGGTTAGTAAATTTAGGGCCCTATTCCACGTCAGCCCTTGATGCCTGACCCATTATGTTTAACCCTTTCACTACATAGTGATTTTCCAAATAAACTGTCAGGAACCAGTGTTTTTTTTGGAAAATCATTTTGCTTAATTATACCGTAAGGAAGATTTGGGAATGTGATGTGCGTTACTTTGAACTTTTGGTACATGGACCTAGAGATGTATTTGGCAGGTGCAGGCCTGATGTTCTATATCATTTCCCTGTCCTCTATGTTAGAGTCACCCTGTGCCTGTTTGTGTAATCTGTGTTACGTATGAATAATGTTATGATGTATGTGTATCTGTTGCTATCTGCTGATGGGTTTACTGGATCTGTTATTATAGCCTTTTACCCCGTTTACCCCAACAGGGTCACATCTGCCAATGCCGCTTCCTCTCAGGACCCCGCCCCCCCCCCGCCGTGTTCTACCCAGGCAGACTCGCTTGCCTTCCTCCAGTCCTTAGACAAAGCTTAAGGATTTAAGGATATAAGAGCCTGCTAGAGTCCCCCAGAAATAAGGCGACGCTGTAGATCTGTGGTCTTTCAAGGTTAGAATGAATTGCTTTAATCAGAGGCACATTTATACAGTCAAACATAGATCATTTACATACACAAAATAACAACATCTTCTAAGGGAGGTTTTGGTGTAAATTTATTAGATTTTGTTACAAACAGTGAGAACATAATTCAAGATTTCTAAACTAGTTAGAGCAATGACAGATTACAGTTTAAAACAGGCAGTGTTTATCAAACAATGAAGATTATGTTTGAGGAGTTGTTAATCAGCTATTTACACCTTTCTGAGAGCAGGTTTACTGGAAGTCTAATCTGATCAACAGATAGTTAAAGACAATGACCTTCTTGCATAATTACAATCACACTTTCTGCACACAAGAGAGGGCAATGGGCCAATATTGAATATGAGTCCTGCGCCCTACAAGATATGCCTCCCCAAGTCCACATAATGCACGTCACACTATTTATGCAACTTCTCCGTTGGGGTACAGAGATCTGTTACAGGAAATATTCCCAGTGTGTTCCTTACTGTAATAACCTATTTGGCAGGCAGAAACATGTCTGTTAACTGAAACAATATAAGTGTTTTCTTCCTGCAAGGTCTCGTCCAGTCCCGGTGGGCGATAGCAAGCAGAGCTGGGAGGGTGGAAGGCAGTAGAACTCACAGGAATTCTCTGACCTCAAATTCATGAAGCCAATGGGCTAAATTACAAACCTAACGAACATGGGGACACTAACCGGGAAGATCCGCATCTGCAGATTTTCCTGTAGCGTCTCTATATTAGCTGATATTCCAGGGCAGGCGCTAGGTCAGCACCTCACCTCTGAATGCAGCGCTAACTGCAGTGCTCCCGTGCCGCCGGGAGTATCACCTCCTGGAGTCCATAGGACTCAATGGAGGGTTGTGTTTCCGGGCCGCGAGCTCTGCGTGACCTCGCTCTTGGGAAATCGCGCAGCGCCACGTAGTGATCGTGGAGGGAGACTGGGAACTACTTCGTCCCAGTCACACTCTGCTCACAGCCAGAAGAAGCGGTGGATCGGGCCACCGTTCTCGCCATGGGATGAGAGGCAAGTATGGGATTTAATGGGGAGGAAGTTTAGAGCGTGTTAAATGAGTTTGCATTTGCAGAATCATTTAACACCAGCTTTTAGAAGATGCTAAAATTTTGGCTTGGGCGTCCTGACCCGCACCCGCACCTTGTAATACCTCACTTGTCGAGATGCTATAAAAAAATTGCTCTCCTCATGTTAAGTATCGGAGACGCTAAGTACAGAAAGCTCGTGCAAGCTGCGAGGTGCGACACTTTTCCCCCCAACTGTAGTGTCAAGATTGGAATATCGATGCCAGACATTAAACTTACTTCTAACGATTGCATATCGAGACGCTACATTACCAACTATGGAAAAGAGCCCCTTGAGTTCTCATTGATGAGGGCAAGATCATGAAATTACTAAAGGGTCTATTCACAAAGCATTGAAATGGCGTGCAATTTCAGTGCTTTGTGTTTCGCCGCAATTCAGTGATTCCATTTAGCTGAAAATACGGTGAATTCACTGTTTATCAAATGGTCACGGTATTTTTCTGAAATTGGAGCCGCCGAAGCAGTTATCGGGCTCCCAGTAGGAGTATAAATCAACAAAATGTGTCTAAATGATGAAAAAGTTCCTCTAAAAAAGAATAAAAAGCTCTGTTACAAAATAAAAAAAAGACCTTTAAAAAATAAGAGAAACAAAAATGTCATCTAAAAAATAGAAAACATACAAAACGGTGTTCTAAAAAATAAAATGTTTTTTGCAAAAAATGAAAAGAATAAACAGTATTTAAATTTTTTTTAAAAAAAATAAATATATTAGTCTTTTTACATTGAATCCTATGGGATTCGACAGTTTAAACTTGTCGAATTAAACCACCGAAAATCAGAGAATTTTGCAGGAATTCCGGTGCAGTTCGGCGTTCTGTGAATAGAAGGCACGATAGTCATCTGTGTGGGGCTGCAGAATTGTGGCAAATTGTGGCGTAGTTCGCTGTCAATTCGCCTGTATTTGGTGAATTGACAGCTAGTGAAGCGACGAATTGGCCCGAAATTACACCGAATTATCAAATTCACCGTCCGGTGCAAATCAGGGCCAATTCTGAGCTTAGAGAATAACTCCTTAGACTTTATCTGACTGGAGCCTTTCATAATCCCAGACTGTTTAAGATCAACAAATATGCCTGACTTAATAGTATTTTAGCATTAATTATTACTCACCGGCAATAGCGAGGCCATCGCTTATTAACTCCTCTAAAAGAGACCAAAAAGAATGTGATTAATCAACCCATATGACATATAACACACTGAATATTTTTTTACAATGTAGCGGTTGTGACCATAATCTTCACTGTAAAGCAGCGGTGCACAACCTGTGGAATTCTCTGCCTGTTGAGGTGGTTGGGTCAGAGACTGTAAAGACTTTTTAAACAATGACTGGATGACTTCCTGCAGACACAGAATATTAAGGGATATAATATTTAATATGTGGGTAAGCTTCTTGATCCAAGGAGAAATCTGACGCCATCTGGGATCAAGAAGGAATATTTTCCCAGTGTGTTGCATATTGGTGAGCATTTCAGACTGGGTTCTTTGCCTTCTTTTGGATCAACAGCAGTAGGTGATGTGGGAGAGGCTGAACCCAATGGATGCATGTCTGTTTTCAGCTTATATAACTATGAAACTATGTAACCTTGTCCCTACAGACGTTTTAGAACTACATTTCCAACCATGGATTTCTCAATCTACTGAGTGTCGGAGTATCATGGGGGATGATGTGCTTCCAAGACACCATGAAGGTCGAGAATGAGCATCCATTCTCTAAAAGAATGCGTAAAAAAATATACAGTCATTTTGGCCCTTGCAACTACCTCTTCAACGGTTACTGAATGATGCCTCAAAGCAGGGGTCGGCAGTCTTGGCCCTCCAGATGTTTTGGAACTGCAATTCCCATGAGGCTCAACCCCAAGCATGCACAGCCCGTTACATGAGGGTGTGTACCCATGGAGAATGTATTAATTGAAGACTTATGTTTAGAAGATTGCAGATTTTTCATTAGATTTAACAAACCTTTAATCAGACACACGGTCTGGGTTTTTTTTTGCCAGATAAGGGACATCTAAAATGTCAATGTAGGAGGTGAAAGAGGACCTCTTTACCCAACATTAGGGTGTTATTTCATAGTAACATGATCAAAAATAATATCGCCTGCCATGGCTTTTACAATTTATTGATGTGAAATGTATGGCTAGTAAATAGGGTTGCAAGATTGGCCATGTTTTTCTGGACACATAATTTATTCATGCTTATGGGCAGTGCATGAAAAATGCCACCCTGCAGCATGTACAATCCATACGCTGCAGGTAAGAAATTGTAGGAATACCAGGTGACCTGCCTTAATTAGGTAATTGATTTCCCTACTCCTGCTGTTAGGGATACCAGGTCGGCCATGTTTCCTTTGACATATTATTTCATGCAGAGGGGAGGCAGGAAAAAGTGCTGCCCTGCAACATATATAATTCATATGCTGCAGGAAGGAAATCAAGGCAGATCACCTGCGATTCCTCTTTGATTTCTCACCTGCAGCGTATGGATTCTACATGCCGCGGGGTCATATTCTTCAAGCACTGCCCATCAACATGTATACATTATATGTGTCCAGGAAATCATGGCTGATCTGGCAACTGTACCAGCAGTATATGAATTATATGTGTTGCAGGGCAGCACCTTCCCTGTGATTTCCCAGTTGATGATATAGTAGTTTGTGTCCAGGAAAACATGGCCGATCTTGCAACCCTACTCGTGAATGATTTATTTTGGTTTATAATTTCGTTTTTTTGTTTTTTTTTAAAACTGTGCATCAAATTAGAGATGACTCTAAGGAAGAAAAAAGCATGAGATCAGTAGGGTGAAAATAATTCTTAATTACACATCATTTATTTTTCAACCTTTCATATCACCAGATTTAAGATAGAATCCCCCAGCCAAAACATGCACCATGCAATGGGTTAATTTTTTCTCGTTTTTTTGTTACACTACCTGCCGTGCACTCCACTGCTACTTTTTTCCACGGATTTCCAGATCCTTTCATTTTAAGAGAAAAACAACATAGAAATGTATTTACCCGTTCTGGTTTAACAATAAAAAGAATACAGTCGAGCGGCACATTAGCGGCGCTATGATTTCGGGAGATTGTGACATTTCACCTTGATTTTATTTTAAAATGAGAAAAATAAAATAAAAAAAATTAACTTAAAAGTTTCATTCGGCACTTTCTGCGCTCTCTGGATTAAGTAGTATTTTTAATAATGATATTAATAATGTACTAAACATGCATCACCTGGCCATAAAAAAGCCACATACTCTATTAACTCATTGGTGCGCTTTTTGCTGTGATTACGGCACGCATTCGCCGTGGCATCGTGTTGATAAGCTCATGCAATGTCACAGCATTTATTCCCGTCCAGAGTGGCATTAATTTGTGGCCAAGATCTTGTATTGATGATGGGAGAGTCGCGGCGCTGCGTAAAGTCTTCTCCAGCACATTATCCCAAAGATTCTCAATGGGGTTAAGGTCTGGACTGTGCGGTGGCCAATCCATGTGTGAAAATGATGTCTCATGCTCCCTGAACCACTCTTGCACAATTTGAGCCCAATGAATCCTGGCATTGCCATCTTGGAATATGCTCGCTGTGCCATCAGGGAAGAAAAAACCCATTGATCGAAAAACCTGCTTATTCAGTATATTCAGGGAGTCACATGACCTCATTTTTTGGGCACATAATGTTGTTGAACCTAGACCTGAAGCAACCCCAGATCATAACACGCTTATACAGTAGGTGTTGACTTTTTTTTGGCCAGGCAGTGTGTACACACACACACACACACACACATATGTAACACAATTGTCTATAAAACAATATCTATATAACATGTATGCAAAAAATTTGTGGACAACTGCAAGAAGTGAACTATTTACACATTTTAGGTCAAAGCAGGTAACTGGAGGAATCCAATAGCCCAGGGGTCATCAACTTTAGCCCTCCAGGTGTTTTGGAACTATGTTTCCCACAAGGCTTCATCAAGTTAATGACTTGCTGAGCATCATGGGATATATGCAGGGTTATTCAAAGAGAATCGAAAAGTCACTGCACGTTCGGTGACTTTTCGTTCTCCTCAATTCGGCTTGATTCGGCGATCCCATTTCGGCGACCCTGCGGTGTATTCAGCAAGCCCCACAGGGCCGCCGTAGTACAGGAAAAAGCAGCCGCAACCCGACGAACACTCACCGCAAAACCTAGGCGAATGCACACCGAAACCCACAAAAAACATCTGGATTAACCCCGCTGAAGACGCCGGAGAAACTGGAGCAGGAGCCGATCAGAGCGCAGAGTTTGCTAACCACTACCATAGACCATAGAGGGAAATCACTTTCATCAAATCCATGTTTTTGCCTAAATGTTGTCATTTTCCTACCTGAATATTTTTGAATAATCTATTTTTTAATTTATATTATGTTGTCTTTAACCCTTCCACATTTCCAGGGAAGACTTTGGTTAACGTTTGTTGTTTTTTTTTTTTTACTCTGTTTAATAATTGATCCAGGTGACTCAAAACAGCAAAAATAATGGAAACAGATTCTAAAATGTGCTTTTTCCAGCGTTACCAAGGCGACTAAAGCAGAGCAGCAGGATGTTCCCCTGAGCACTTCCTGTTTTCACTCATCTGGGCCTCTCATTGGCTGCCCTTTTCAGATCTCAGACTGCTGTATTTATCACTGTCATTTTATTATCTTTTTATTATAGTTTTTCGTGATTGGAGGTTGCTTGAGTTGCATTTCCTACGGTTTCATAATTAGTTGATGCTAGCTGTTTCCGAGTTGCAACATGTCTCATCGTATGCGATGAGTGTGTCTGCATCACAGGCGGCTGATTATGGCCCCCAAGGATTATGTTTCTTCTTTTGCTCTTTTAATTCCTCTCTGTACATTGTACCATGTCACGGAAAAGTGTTGGCTCCGTATCAGCTACACCAATATGATAAATATAATGATAAAAGTCACGATATAGGATTTTCCTTCTAGTCTGGTCCCTGCTTCATTCCTATTTGTTGGAGTTTTTTTTTTCCTGATTTCTGTGGCTGATTAGTTATCCTGTTGTCTAGTGAACTTATCAGGATCACGTTCGTCCTGGAAACATTACCAGGAAATGGTAATGAAACTCATTTACTCATAAAAATTAACATAACAATGACTTACAAGCAATTTAACTCAAAAGAGGTGAGGAAATGCCAGCCCATAAAAGGCTAACGTCATCCTGAGTAGATAACATGAAAACGGGAAAACTGGGCGTAAAATACGCATCTGTCGGCCACGGAATGTAGATACGGTTAGTTCTCCATGTTTCTTTTTGACATGGCTGATTAACATTCTTGTCATGGTTCCTGTATCTCATAGCTTTCATGCCATAGGACCACAAAATCGCATTACTGGTCCTTCAGGTGGTCAGACTTAATGAAGCGTCTCATAAAAGTACATCAGTATTTGTCGATGTCACTAACTAACTATACCAGAGATTGTCAAACATGGAAAACTCGTCTTGGTTGAACTGGCCTGAATCCAAGAAATTCTTACAAGTTGTGACTGAAGCAAAACAGAAATGAGGAAATACCAAGAACCTTGAGGCAACAATCCACAAGTGGTGGCCTTGTAAATAGAAGCCGAGGAGCTTGCATAAAACCTTCAACTACAACTGATGCTTTTCAGCGGCACCTCTAGTGAACGAGATATTTATCTAAAAAAATGGTGTTCCTTCCTGTCTCTTTGAGGGCCAAGCCAAAAAACACAAAGTAACTGCATTTCCTGCTGACGATGCTCTAATGTAGTGGTTCCCAACCATGTTCCCCTAACAGGTCATGTTTGCCAGATATGTGAAGCACAGCACAGGTGATATGATTTGCTGCTCAGTGATTGCAGGGTTCAGTCTGCATTTCCCCAAGGTAATCCTTAAAATCTGGATTGTTAGGGGGACTTGAGGATCAGGAATGGGAACGGCTGGTCTAATGAATTGGCCAGTTGATCACTTGTTCAAACAGTCGTCTCAACCTAAAACTTCGCCAAGGCCATTTAATAGGGATGTGCATGGCTGAAAAATTTGTTTCGTTTAGTTTCGTTACGTTTTTAAATAATTTTGTTTTTGGAATTTTGTAACTAATTTAGTTTTGTTTCGTTTTGAATCGATTTAAAATTTCATATTGATTCAAAATTTCGAATCAATTCAAATTTCATATATCAATTCGATAGTTGATATCAATTCGAATTTTGGATCACTAAATAAAACCCCAATTAATCAAATTTTGCTGTTAAAATAAAAGCTAGGGTTAAATTTTAAGCTGTGTCACAGATTTAGTATTTGAGTCAAATTAAATAGTGAAACAAAATTTATTTGTTTCATAAAGTCCTTTGCTGACTATTATTTGTATTGTAAGTTAAGATCAATTTGATAGTTTATATCCTATTTGATAGTTCTTCCGAAACACAAATTATCGAATTTCGTTCCAAATTACAAATTTTTCCGAAACGAATGCACATCTCTACCATTAAACAACCATAGTGTTACATGCGTTTCTATACAATCAGTGATTGTATAATCCCACTGACTTTTTGAATGGCTAAATAACGCCACCATTCCAAGTTGAGCATTTCCATGTGTTCTCATAGTATTAAGAATCCACTTTAGTGTTCGGCTATTTTGCTTGCTCACTGTGTTTTTGAATTTCCTATGTATACATAAGCGTAGGAAATGCCAAATAGTTTCTAGCTTTACAGCTATTGAGTAGTGCCGAGTCACTGTTTCTTTGTCACTTGACCGGTTGCCACAAAAAATAGAAAATGATGTTGGCAGGACACCAAGGTCAAAAAGTCTATCAGCATCATTCCACAAATGTGGCCTTGGGGTATTCTTGTGGTAATACTCAATGGTGTCCTATGGACTCCAGAATTCATACTGCTAGCAGTTATCATTACTGCTAGCGTTATTGGTGCTGTCCAATAAATGCTCAGCTCTAGGCCTAGAAAAGGAGGAGTATACTGTGTCCTGTAAAGACTTAATTAAGGTGATTCTAATGGGGGTTTTGGGAAGCACCAGTTTCTGTATTTTCACTTGGAATAGGCTCCTTAGCATTTGTGGGTCTATAGGCTTGTGGTGCCTCTAGGAGCATCAGCTATACCTTCGTGATGGGGTTCAACTAAGGCCAGAATGATCGTTGCTGTATATCTCGCGCAGAGAGGTACATTTCAGTTCTGGCATTGACAAAGAGGTACATTTCAGTTTTGGCCGAATCTTGGGTGATAGTCTGATTTGCATATGATAATGTCTGTGGTAATAGCACCAATAAGCTAAAACCATGGGCTCACCAAAGGACAGTCCACTTATGCCACTGCTCATTCTCAGCGTCATAATAACTTTGGTTAATGACATGTTCCTACTAAGTTAGGGGAGTTAAAGGGACACTATAGGGTTGAAAAAGGAGTGTGTAAAAAACCAGAGGGGTTAACCATTAAACACGCCTGACTCCCTCTAACTCCCCCCTCCTACTTTAACCCTCTACTTTCCATTAAAAGCTCCACTGAATCATGCGCTGGTCTCCCTCTGATCTCTACAAGATATGACATGCCTCCAACTTAGCATATAACAAGACCGCAGGAGGGCTGGGCGCTACAGAAACTTCAATGGTTCTCAATGAAGAAAGTTTTGATTTTATTGGCTAAGGCTGGTTCCTAAAGGTCTCTAAGCCCTGAAACCCGAGCTAAGGGATCCTTGAGCTGAGGGTCTGGGCAGGGCTAAGCCCATGCATTTGTATGGTTGAATCAGCCCTCTGAGCCCTACTTAGAGAGGGGAGAGGGAGCAGGAAGCTCACAGCAGAGTGACCACTCAGATAAGATTGTGCAGAGTGTCCTTTCATATGGGCATATAAAAACAGAACAATAAATACATTTAGGATTTCCTTACCTAAAATTACAACCTCCACACTTATACTCTCTTCGGTTTCTTTCCCATTTGTCACTTTACAGTGGTAGATACCTTGGTGTTCAAACGAGACGCTTGACACCTAGAAAAAAAGAATAGCAACATAGAAAGAAAGAAATGTGTGTATGGTTTTGCAAGACGCACATTTGGTTAGTGAAAGGAGGAAACTGTACGACCAAAGAAATAGGGAACTTTAAACCTCGTCCAGAAATTACATTGACACTTCTCTCGTCACATGATAAGCGGCGTCTCTTTTTAGCTGATTAGATTTCAAAGCTGTTTTAAGATGAGTAATACGAGGCTCTTAAAATCCTCTAAAAAAAATACAAACCTTGGTATGTATGTCAGATGCAGTGCAACATACTAAAACGTAGTCTATAATGGTCCACATACACAGAGCTTTACATTTGTATACATAACACACACATATACACACAAACACACATATATATTTATAGTTAATAAACAGTAAGCCTATCAGCTCACTCCATAATCCCCTATTGTACCATTCCTGATATATCTTCCACTACGCCCCCACACACCCCACTATTTCTCATACTCTGCTACTTACCCTCGTCTCTGTGTGTCACTGTCTCCTATTAGACTGTAAGCTTTCGAGCAGCTTCCTCTTAACCTATCGTCTTCTGTATGTAAAACACATTTGCTAAGTTTATGTTTTGTCTTACCCGTTGTACAGAGCTGTGGAATATGTTGGCTCATTATAAATAATTGTAGTATATATATATATATATATAAAGTGTGTTTAATATTGCAGAAGCCACCCGCACATCATAGCAATTCAAAGAATTGCATCCCAGAGCTCCTGTGCCACATTCCCCATATGCAGCAAGGAATTCTGGGTAAGATATACAAATGACCTCTGTCTCACTTTTACACATCCTGGATCTGTTATTACACAGAACCCTAAAATCAATGCTATGCCACACTGTGGCTTTGTAGCAAAGATAAGGTTATGCAACTGGTCAAAGCCACTCCTAGGACAGCGCTGTTTCAGGTTTGTTGAACCCTCATCAGCTAGGAGACAGGAATGACCAGTTGCAGTGGATGTTTGGACCATAGGTAAGTAAGTGTCTATAAGGGTTGTGGTGAAGGACTAAAAGTGAGACAAAAAGCCTCCACACTATCAAAAGTGTGTTTAATATTGCAGAAGCCACCCGCACATCATAGCAATTCAAATAATTTGCATCCCAGAGCTCCTGTGCCACATTCCCCATATGCAGCAAGGAATTCTGGGTAAGATATACAAATGACCTCTGTCTCACTTTTACACATCCTGGATCTGTTATTACACAGAACCCTATATATATATATTAGACAGGCCGTGTTAGTTCAGATGCCAAAATCACCAGAGTATAGCATTAGGTAGTGTTACCTTTTTTATTGGACTAACGTTACATTTAAAAGATAAGCTTTTGAGAGTATAACTCTCTTCCTATACCTATTCCTCATCGCTATACTGAGCAATATCATAGAATTGAACATAAAGACATTAAGGGGCACACGGGTGGGGGGTTAGATGTCATAAATAGAGTCAAATGGTATAGTCAAAACTGGGAAATTAAACACATGAGAGATCTAAGGCCCATAAAACAACAGTGATAAGATCATGACAACTCAAAAGAAAAAAAAAACACAAAACATTGAAGGCAGAAAACGACACAACCCCCCCAAAAAAACCAAAACACCAGCCAGAATTCTGAATGTTATGTGTTGTTATGATAACTTAGTTTAAAAGTCAGAATCCACATTGAGTCCTTCTTTTATGGTGTTAAAATATGTGATCATTTTCATTTCAATGTCTTACGTTCACGAGGGTCTTTAAAATGTCATTTGAGTATTTTAATTTTGAGGTTTTGCTCAGAGTGGCCTGTCAGATTAAAGTGATGTCCCACCTGGGTACAATATTCATCTTCCTGATGGTTTGAGCCCTTGATGTTGTATGTGGTGTTATTGTGCCAGGCATTGCTGCTGTCACATATATGTTGGCACAGTTTGCAGTGGGACTTGTTGCAGCGTTTCATCACATTCTGTATGTCATCCTGTTCCTGGGTGAGTTTTCTGTGGAGCAGTCTTTGCCACAGGTTTGGGGGCTGCTTGAATGCCAGTAAGGGGGGCTGTGGGAATATTTCTTTCAGCGCAGAGTCCTCTGTGACCAGTGACTGAAGATCTTTGATGATTTTGCGAATTCCCTCTAGAGTCGGGTTATAGGAAACAACTAGAGGGATCCGATTGGTGTTTTTCTTTTCTTCATAACAGCTGCTCACTCAGTGTTTTCAGGGCAGATTTGATTATATTAGAGACTGTCCTTTCCTTATAGCCCTTATGCTTAAATGATTCAGACAGTTTGCTCAGGTGTACATCCCTGTCCCCAGTGTCCGAGCAGATTCGGTGGTAACCTGATGGCCTGGCTGTAGATGATGCCTTGTTTGTTGTGGTTGGGATGAAAGCTGGCCTTGTGGAGGTAGCAGGGCCTGTGTGTGGGTGTACAGAAAACCATCTGCCCTGTCGGTACGCCCCAGTGCTGAGTACCGGCATGTACTGGCGGGAAAAAAAGCCCTGGTTATCAGTATATCGGCAATGTAGCAGTCGATAACAAAAACCTTAAAAATCCTCACTATCGGGTCTGATTATCGGTACTACAGATAATCGGTCGACCACTACTATACATATTATTATTCTTTATTTAGTGCCAAAATATTTATATATATATATATATATATATATATATATATATTGGGCCCCCTTTATCTGGAATACTCAGAACCATGACCATACCGTATTTTGGATTTATTTTTTTCTGTTGAGAAATATTTTATCAGAAAGGATACATTGAGATTTCTCTCGTTTTCAAGTATGTCCTGGGTGGCGAGTATGTACCATTGGGTGTCTTGCCCAAGGACATTTAGTGGAAAGGCGCTCTGGCCAGGATTCAAACCTGTGTCTCCACAGTCTTCACGGTTTAGAGCAGTGATGTTACCTCTACTCCACCCAGCTGGTACATACTTCCAGATTGCATCCATCCAATGTCTGAGAGAAAGTAGATCAGGGCAGGAGAGTCATGATCCCCTTCCTGCTGCAGCCACCAGCGTCTACACGAGTTGGGAGTGCTGTGCGGGGTTCCTCTGCGGATATGAAGCATGGGGTCTTCGTGACTACGGGCAGCATGTCACATGCTGGGGCTGCGTAGACGCTCCCATCTCGTGCCGTGGTTTGTTGCAACAATTGTGAGCCATGTTCCCAAGCAGCTGTGGTTTTTGTAGCATTCCTGATTCTAGATTGCTGGATAAGGGGTACTCAACCCATATATTTATGTTTATATTTCTCACTCTGGAGAGCTTTCTAAGAAATCATCAATAACACAGGTCTTCATTGAAAAAACATTTTGCTGGCTGCCATCTGTTTTAATGTATTTTTGACTGAATTCAAAAATCACAATAAAATATTCACGTCAGGCAGAGTTTTTTCATGTTGTTTTGTTATGTTTGGATGATTGTTTTGATATTTTGATTTCTATGTTTCTTATCTGCAAATTTAAATATTCTAAGTACATTTAAAGAAGAAATTCACCCCTCTCTTCCTCTTTTTACGACTCTGAAAGGCCAGACTCTCGTTGTGGACTGCCTGCTGTGGTTTCTTGTGACAAATGACTCGCCATGGGAGTTTCAACAGTCCAGATACCCAACTTCCTATATGTAAGTATATACTGCTGGCCATAGGATAGGTTTCATGGAGTCATTTCATTCTCATAATCCAATGTAGAAATATCAAAGCCGGTTGTGAATAAACGGTAAATTTTGGAGCAAATCTGAAGTCATTCTTGCTTTCGGCTCCTCAAATTCATATAGAACCACCGTACATTTAATAAAATGTTTTTACGACCCTTTATGTGTATGTACTGTATATATTCTTACCCTGAACATCCTGTTGGTTTCATCCTTGAGCGCCAATCCATTCCGATACCACTGGTAGCACGGCAGAGGTTTCCCGATAGCAGTGCATTCCAGGACAAGCCGGTCACTCAACAGCAACCTCTGGGCCTGCGGCTGGGTATGGATGTGCAGTTTGTTGTCTGGTATACCTAGTGTCAAGAGGTCATAGAGATGTAAGACTCCAGATGATAAGACAATTTATTGTGTCATCAGTTTTAGTTACATTTTTAACCAATATTACAAAGATAATGATTTTATCCATTAAAAGAGGCACATGCAGGGGGTGTTTGTGTCACGTTCCCCCAGCCAGGCCCACTGGTGCTGAGAGCTCTTCTCAGCCCTCTTGGTTTTTAGGGTTAAACTGTTTTGGTTCTGCGCCCCTGGAATCTCAGCATCTGACCAGACCTGTGGTCACGTGACCTGCACTACCCTATAGAGTGGCTATCAGTGCACTTGTTCCCTGATGCAGAATAGGTCTTCCTTGCTGGGTTCCTGATTTCTGCATTCTGTATTTTGATATCTTGGTTTTTGATTTCTGGCTACGCATCGTGACTATTCTTGTGTTTAACCCCTGGTATTGTATCTTGACTTCCTGGTTTATGACTTCTGGCTTTGCATACTGACTATTCTCTTGCTTGATCCCATTTGTGTTTTGTTTGTGTGGTATTCAGGTTTCTGGTTTATGTTTGTACCACACTACAGTCTCTGTCGTTTGTTTATCTGGTGTGAGTCCTAATCGTAGGAATCCAGTTTTGTTGTATGTCCCTGCTGGTTGCAGCTCTACCTCAAGTTCTATATGTGAGTCCTGCCCTGCATGTTGCACAATATATTTCTGTCAAGTCTGTTACTCTGGTTCATGTTTTCTGTATGTGTGTATCTAGTGCAGCAGCTCATTGTTCTGGTTAATAGAGACCACCTCAAGGATCTCTTTCTTGTTTCCGTTGTTCGTAGATATTCCTTCCTGTCAAGTCTGGTTTAACGCTGTCATTTAGTATATTCCCACCCTGTACTCTGTATAGACAGAAGGCCATCCAATGGCCTTACCCCAGTACAAGGCTTTCCTCGTGTGTGTGTATACTGTCTTGTCTTGTCTGGTTATATCCTGTGTCCAGGGTTCTGCATAATGCAGAAAGACACATACCTGCCTAAAGGGCTTAAAATACACATCAGCAAGGACCCCCCTTTGGCTCCTGAGGGGGGCCACCATGACAGTTTGTTTATACAAGACGTCTAAATGTTACAGTGGGTCCCTTCAAAATGGGACACTCTAAGCACGCTGACCACTATGGCTAATT
The DNA here is from genome assembly GCA_009667805.1 of Leptobrachium leishanense. Classification (NCBI taxonomy): domain Eukaryota; kingdom Metazoa; phylum Chordata; class Amphibia; order Anura; family Megophryidae; genus Leptobrachium; species Leptobrachium leishanense. Next base: position 63,256,698 of record CM019063.1, read on the forward strand.
ATAGCCCCATTTGTCTGTTATGGCCGTGTGAAGTGGACAGTGGCCTCTGCCTACACAGCTGTCACAGCCAATGGGATTTTAATATCCCGCTTGCAGGGGACCAACTCAGGGCCGATAGAGTGTACTGACAACATCTTCTATCCGAAAGCTCGCAGCAGAGAGAATCTTGGATGCCGCAGCCGTAGATTGGTGCTGTGTGTGTGCGAGCGAAACACGACCCATCATTCTGCACAAGCGCTGCATAACTTCTGTATGAAAGTGCGCAACCTCTGCTAGAAACGCAATTTGCTTTGTACACCCTACGCAAGTTACGTACACTACGCAAATTGCGTAAGAAGCTGCAGGAGCTTCAACCCTGAGCTGGAGAGGAGGAGCAGCCTGGCCCAAAGGAGATTAGCTGTTTTTTTTTTACCTAAACTTAAAAAACTATTAAAAAAAAGTAATTGGGCAGACGCTGACAGTAGCATCTGCTCAATTATTTAAGGGGGAATAAAGGGGGACGGTTAAATGTTTAACAGAGTGGCCCTTTTACGTTCTTTTAAAAAATAGCAAATGTATGTTAAAGGCAAATTCTATATTCCCATACACAGCATCCATTCTCTTCCATGTGTGGATGGATATCTTGGTCCTTGAGTCCATCATCAGGATGTTCAGGATACATTAAAAATCATTAGAAAAGATGCAGCAGCTCCTAATACATGACTGCTGAAGAGCTTAGATGTTGAGATGCTGTCTGACCCAGTTTGATGATAGAATGAAGCCAATGGGAGTATAGGGATGTCACAAAACATATGTCCTGCCCTCAGATATAGCTCCTGGTGCATATCATGCTCTCGGTTTGCTTTTCGGAAAGAGTGCAATGTTTTTCAGATACAAGTGGCGAATACGTACCGTGACAAGTCAGATTACTCTCCTGAACATCGAGTTGCACCCAGTCACTGAAATCAAACGAATGATCATTGTTGATGCGACAGATGTAATGGCCAGAGTCCTGTACCTGAACTGGATTGAAAACTATCTCTGACGTATTCCCGTGGGGAACCTGCAAAACAGATATGAAAAGTGAAGGATCATCTGTCATTGATTAATGGACATGCTTCTTACATCCACACATACGGTCAGGGATACAGTGTCTGATGATCTGATGAATGCATAGGGGGTCCGACAGTCCATCATTCTCCACTCCATGTAACAAGATAATTGCTCAACCTCATCGCTGGGGCTTCACATTATAAAACGATCACAGGGTCTCCAAATAATAAGACCTGTACCAGATTGGTCAGGGGATTTCCATATGATCAGGTCAGCAGTCTGAAAAACGAGTGAGGGATCCATAGAGATCCTTCTTCACTCTATATAACAAAGCAGGTACTCAAACTGATCACGGGGCCTTTATATAATAAAAGAAATAGCAAGACTAATCGCAAGATCTTCAGATAATAAAACACGTTTCACTACTGATCACAGGGTCTCTAAATTATGACATGCACTCAGATTGATCATGGGATCTCCAAATAATAGAGCAAGATCACAGACTGATCACAGTATCTTATACTTAAAAAGCAGAACATGGACTAATCATAGTATCTTATCATCCTATGGGAAACCAAACTGACCATAGTGTATCCATTTAATAGAGCAAGTACCTAGACTGATCATGGGATCTCCATTTACTAAAGCAAATTCTAGATTGTTCCTAGGGTCTCCACATAATAAAGCAAGTTCTAGACCGATAATGGGATCTCCACATTCTGAAGCAGGTTCTAGACTGATCATGCGATCTACTCATACTAAAGAATGCTATAGACTATTCATTGGATCTCCACATACTAAAGCAAGTTCTAGACCGATCATGGAGTCTCCAGATAATAAAGCAAGTTCTAGACTGATCACAGGATCTCCAAATACTAAATCAAGTTATAGACTGAATATGGGATCTCCACATAAGATAGCATGTGCCTGCCTAGACTGATCATAGGATCTCCACATATTGACACATTTACCTAGACTGATCATTGGATTTTGACATAATAAAGCATAATAAAGCATGTGCCTAGATCGATCCTAGGATCTCCACATAAATGAACCTAGACTGATGAATCTAGATGCACATTAATCTAGACCGATCATGGGATCTACATGTAATAAAGCAAGAACCTAATGAGGGATTGCAAACTCTGGCCCCCCAAATGTTCCTGAACTACAACTCTAGGGCCATCTATTCTATTCAAAGAATTCTGGGAACTATAGGCCATAAACATATGTGGGGACAGAGTTTGATATTCCTGACCTAGAATAATCATAGAATCGCCACAGAAAAAAAGCGAGTTTACAGACAGATCGTGGCAATTTATTGTTAGAAAGCAGAAATTTAAATTGATCAAATGATCTCCATTAAATAAAGTACTAGTCCCGACCACTGATTCTTCAAATATTAAAGCAGACACGTACCCCAAATGACAAAGGGAGGTCCACATAAAGAAGCAGGTACACAGACTGATCACAGGACCTCCACATACTGAAGCAAATATAAAGACTGATCACAGTATCTCTATTTTACAACAAAGTACCCTTTCTGATCAAAGCATCTCCATTTAATAGAGAAGTAATGTCTACTGAGATCACAGGATCCCCATTTAATAGAGAAGTAATGTCTACTGATCACAGGATCCCCATTTAATACAGAAGTAATGTCTACTGATCACAGAATCCCCATTTAATACAGAAGTAATGTCTACTGATCACAGGATCTCCATTTAATAGAGAAGTAATGTCTACAGATCATGGGATCTCCATTTAATAGAGAAGTAATGTCTATTGATCACAGGATCCCCATTTAATACAGAAGTAATGTCTACTGATCACAGGATCCCCATTTAATAGAGAAGTAATGTCTACTGATCACATGATCCCCATTTAATAGAGAAGTAATGTCTACTGATCACATGATCCCCATTTAATAGAGAAGTAATGTCTACTGATCACAGGATCCCCATTTAATAGAGAAGTAATGTCTACTGATCACAGGATCCCCATTTAATAGAGAAGTAATGTCTACTGATCACAGGATCCCCATTTAATAGAGAAGTAATGTCTACTGATCACAGGATCCCCATTTAATAGAGAAGTAATGTCTACTGATCACAGGATCCACATTTAAAATAGAAGTAACGTCTACTGATCACAGGATCTCCATTTAATACAGAAGTAATGTCTACAGATCACGGGATCTCCATTTAATAGAGAAGTAATGTCTATTGATCACAGGATCCCCATTTAATACAGAAGTAATGTCTACTGATCACAGGATCCCCATTTAATAGAGAAGTAATGTCTACTGATCACAGGATCTCCATTTAATAGAGAAGTAATGTCTATTGATCACAGGATCCCCATTTAATACAGAAGTATTGTCTACTGATCACATGATCCCCATTTAATAGAGAAGTAATGTCTACTGATCACAGGATCCCCATTTAATAGAGAAGTAATGTCTACTGATCACAGGATCCCCATTTAATAGAGAAGTAATGTCTATTGATCACAGGATCCACTTTTAATAGAGCGGTAATGTCTACTGATCACAGGATCCCCATTTAATAGAGAAGTAATGTCTACTGATCACAGGATCCCCATTTAATAGAGAAGTAATGTCTATTGATCATAGGATCTCCACATATTGACACATTTACCTAGACTGATCATGGGATCTCCAAATAATAGAGCAAGATCACAGACTGGTCACAGGATCCCCATTTAATAGAGAAGTAATGTCTACTGATCACAGGATCCCCATTTAATAGAGAAGTAATGTCTACTGATCACAGGATACCCATTTAATAGAGAGGTAATGTCTACTGGTCACAGGATCCCCATTTAATAGAGAAGTAATGTCTACTGATCACAGGATCCCCATTTAATAGAGAAGTAATGTCTACTGATCTCTATTAAATGGAGATCCTGTGATCAGTAGACATTACTTCTCTATTAAATGGAGATCCTGTGAAGTAATGTCTATTGATCACAGGATCTCCATTTAATACAGAAGTAATGTCTATTGATCATAGGATCTCCATTTAATACAGAAGTAATGTCTACTGATCACAGGATCCCCATTTAATACAGAAGTAATGTCTACTGATCACATGATCCCCAATTAATACAGAAGTAATGTCTACTGATCACAGGATCCCCATTTAATATAGAAGTAACGTCTACTGATCTCTATTAAATGGGGATCCTGTGATCAATAGACATTACTTCTCTATTAAATGGAGATCCTGTGAAGTAATGTCTATTGATCACAGGATCTCCATTTAATACAGAAGTAATGTCTATTGATCATAGGATCTCCATGTAATACAGAAGTAATGTCTACTGATCACAGGATCCCCATTTAATACAGAAGTAATGTCTACTGATCACATGATCCCCAATTAATACAGAAGTAATGTCTACTGTTCACAGGATCCCCATTTAATAGAGAGGTAATGTCTACTGGTCACAGGATCCCCATTTAATACAGAAGTAATGTCTACTGATCACAGGATATCCATTTAATACAGAAGTAATGTCTACTGATCACTTGATCCCCAATTAATACAGAAGTAATGTCTACTGATCACAGGATCCCCATTTAATACAGAAGTAATGTCTACTGATCACATGATCCCCAATTAATACAGAAGTAATGTCTACTGATCACAGGATCCCCATTTAATACAGAAGTAATGTCTACTGATCACATGATCCCCAATTAATACAGAAGTAATGTCTACTGTTCACAGGATCCCCATTTAATATAGAAGTAACGTCTACTGATCACAGGATCTCCATTTAATAGAGAAGTAATGTCTACTGGTCACAGGATCCCCATTTAATAGAGAGGTAATGTCTACTGGTCACAGGATCCCCATTTAATAGAGAAGTAATGTCTACTGGTCACAGGATCCCCATTTAATAGAGAAGTAATGTCTACTGATCTCTATTAAATGGGGATCCTGTGATCAATAGACATTACTTCTCTATTAAATGGAGATCCTGTGAAGTAATGTCTATTGATCACAGGATCTCCATTTAATACAGAAGTAATGTCTATTGATCATAGGATCTCCATGTAATACAGAAGTAATGTCTACTGATCACAGGATCCCCAATTAATACAGAAGTAATGTCTACTGATCACATGATCCCCAATTAATACAGAAGTAATGTCTACTGTTCACAGGATCCCCATTTAATAGAGAGCTAATGTCTACTGGTCACAGGATATCCATTTAATACAGAAGTAATGTCTACTGATCACATAATCCCCAATTAATACAGAAGTAATGTCTACTGATCACATGATCCCCAATTAATACAGAAGTAATGTCTACTGATCACAGGATCCCCATTTAATACAGAAGTAATGTCTACTGATCACATGATCCCCAATTAATACAGAAGTAATGTCTACTGTTCACAGGATCCCCATTTAATATAGAAGTAACGTCTACTGATCACAGGATCTCCATTTAATAGAGAAGTAATGTCTACTGGTCACAGGATCCCCATTTAATAGAGAGGTAATGTCTACTGGTCACAGGATCCCCATTTAATAGAGAAGTAATGTCTACTGGTCACAGGATCCCCATTTAATAGAGAGGTAATGTCTACTGGTCACAGGATCCCCATTTAATAGAGAAGTAATGTCTACTGGTTACAGGATCCCCATTTAATAGAGAAGTAATGTCTACTGGTCACAGGATCCCCATTTAATAGAGAGGTAATGTCTACTGGTCACAGGATCCCCATTTAATAGAGAAGTAATGTCTACTGGTCACAGGATCCCCATTTAATAGAGAGGTAATGTCTACTGGTCACAGGATCCCCATTTAATAGAGAAGTAATGTCTACTGGTCACAGGATCCCCATTTAATAGAGAGGTAATGTCTACTGGTCACAGGATCCCCATTTAATACAGAAGTAATGTCTACTGATCACAGGATCCACATTTAATAGAGAGGTAATGTCTACGGATGACAGGATCTCCACACAATAAAGTGAGCACACGCTCTGATCACAGGTTATCCTAATAATTCAATCACAAACTCTCAGATTTTCGGTGCCATTTTTTCCAGTTTCCCTTGAATAAATAGGTACTGGGAATCACTTGTTATACAGAGGCTCCCAATACGGTTGGAAATCTTTTATAAAGTATAGGGCATAATATAAATTACCTCTTTATTCATCTTGAACCATTGATAATTGACAAGAGGATGTTCATGTGCTTCACAGCTCATCTTCACCATCTGTCCAGATAGCACCGCCATTGACTCTGGCTGCACGGCCACCTTTATCCCTGGAAGAAGGAAAAGTCAAGTCATTCAGCTTTTCATACACGGAAATTCTATTGCCACAAATTCCAGTTATAAGGAAATACATTCATTAAAGAATAGAAAAATGAATAAGTCTCCCAAACTTTATATACACACACACACACCTTATATATCAGACATATCTGTATATAGAGTACCGACATGTGTACTATTAGGCTTATCCAAAGAGATCCGAATTGCTGGAGATAGGTGACCGAACGCTGAAAATCAGCGTTCGGTTACCTTTCCTGGCCATTCGGCTATCCAGAGATAGCCAAATCCTGGCGAATTGCCTGCACATACGGTGCCTGTTCGGTGCCTGTTCGAGGACAGTGAAATCCCCATGAAAAAGCACTGCTTCGGCTATTCAGAGAACACAAACCAGCAGTGAAAGGTTCCCGAAATGCCCTGCCATTCGGTGGTTAAATTCGGCAGGTTTATTCAGGCGAATCCCATAGGTTTGAATGTTAAAAATATTCCCATTTTTATTCAATATCTAATAAACCGTTCATTATAAAATTCTGCAGTAAAGAGTCTCTTTATTTATATATTTGTTGGGATATTTTAAGCATTTTTCTGGATTTTTTTTTTTAAACAAATTCCGATATTTATTTTTTTTAAGTTTACTTATTTTTTCTGTAACAGCCCTTTTTATTATCATTCATTGGATCATATGTAAATTTCAGACATTTTCGCTCAGTAGTTTCTTTGCAAACAGCGTTTCACTTTTCAAACATTCAAGCAAACTGTTTTCCTAATTTATTCACTTTGCTCTGTCTGCGGTCTCGTTTTTTTCCGGCGGCTTCGCTGCCTGTGATCGGCTCCTGCTCGGGTTTTTCCGATGTTTTCGGCGGGTTAATCCAGATGTTTATGCCGGTTTCGGCGTGCATTCGCTGGGTTTTTGCGGTGAGTTTTCGGCAGTTTTCGGCTACTTTTTCCTGCTCTTCGGCCCTGTGGTGCTTGCTGAATACACCGCAGGGTCGCCGAAATGGGATCGGCAAAACAAACCGAATTGAAGAGAATGAAAAGTCACCGAACGTGCGATGACTTTTCGATTCTCTTTGAATAACCCTGTTAGTTTTTAATGAGTCTTAAAATTAATTTAAGGGGTTATTCAGAGAGAGACGATCTGGCGCCGAAAATGTCACCCAACAGGGAATTTCCCCGTACGGTCACATTTCCGGGCTATTCGGTTATTTAGGGAGTAGGCAGTTCGCCAAATTTTGGCGAACGCCTGCAAGTACGGTGCCTGTTCTCGGGCAGTGAAATCCCCCATAGAGAAGCACAAGCAATGGTTAATCTATTCAGAGACACCGAACAGCAGAGAACAGTTATCAAAGTGCCCTGCTGTTCGGTGGTTTCATTCAGCAGGTTTATTCAGGCGAATCCCATAGGTTTCAATGTTAAAAATATTCCCGTTTTAATTGAATATCTAATAAACTGTTTATTATTTTAATCTGCAGCAAAAAGTCTGAATTGAAATCAATGCTGAATTCACCGCAGGGTGGGGAGATTTGATTCCCCGAAGTACAGGGAAGTGCGGGGAACGAGAGAGACATTTCGGTGACATTTCGGTGCTCTCTGAACAACCCCCTTACTTATATCAGGATTATCTCTCTATAACTTATCATTCCAAGCACAGGTAGTCCTGTAACTAAAATTTCTCCTTTGTTTTATATGAATGAAACATAAAATTGATTATCAGTTAAATAAAAATACAAACATTTAATTACAGAATACATTTTATAATTATCAACAAGCGAGTGTCGATTTTTTTAAAAATGTAATAACCTGTGTGACCGTTATTTGCATTTATGTTTCTTTCAGACTTTTTTCCTCACCCATAACTATATATTTTTGGTTTCATTGCTGATCTCGATAATTTAAAGACACGTAACGGTGGTATCACTGCATCAGGTCTCCTTGAAGTGGTTGGGTATAGGTGAATCCACTTTGACTAATGTTGGTAGAATATCTCTTTGGTTTTACCATCTTAGACCACATTGACATTTCAAACCTGAGAGTCATATTGAGTAGTAATCTTGAACGCGCTAGTCTTCCTGTCCCTAGAGCGTGTGAAATTAGGTTTTTTGACTAACGAGCTGCACTAAACTATGCATATGAGTATGTGCGATATTTACGTTGACTTTGCAAAATGGTTTCATAGGTTGCGCCTTCTTGAAATCTACCCTACAAGGGGATTATTCAGAGAGAGCCAATCTGGCTCCGAAATGTAACTGGACACTGAAATTCAGCGTACGGTGACATTTCGGGGCCATTCGGCTATACAGAGAGCAGGCAATTCGCCAAATTTTGGCTAATTGCCTGCACGTATGTTGCCTGTTCAAGGGCAGTGAAATCCCCCATAGAGAAGCAATAGTTCGTCTTTTCAGAGAACACCGAACAGCTGAGGAATGTCAGTGAAGTGCCCTGCCGTTCGGTGGTTTCATTCGTCAGGTTTATTCAGGGGAATCCCATAGGCTTCAATGTTAAAAACATTCCCGTTTTAATTCAATATCTAATAAACATTTATCATTTTATTCTGCAGTAAAAAGTCTCTTTATGTTTAGATTTTTTTAGAATCTTTTAGGCATTTTTTGGGATTTGTTCGTCAAATTTTTTTCCATTTTTTTATCGTCTTTTTTCTGTAACAGACCTTTTTATTATCATTCATTGGATCTTATGTGTAAATTCCAGACATCTCAAATTTAAAACTTTCAAGCAAACAGTTTTTTTTTTTTCACCCCGTTCGTCTGCGTGTTTTCCGGTGACTGTTCTGCGCTGTGATCGGCAGCTGCTCGGATTTTTCCGGCATGTTCGTGTCACGTTCGCTGTCCTGCTCACCCTTAACAACCGTGGTGGGGATCCCTTTGGACAGACTTCTAAGCCCTCCGATCCTTGAATGGTCGGGACCGCTAACCCTATCACTCCCAGCCAGGGAGAACAGACACACCAGCAACAATGAGTATAACCCAGTAACAGCAGGTTTCAAGACAGAGTGTGTACTGGGGCAAAAAGGGTTAACTTCACCAACAGCTGGTGAGCAACCTGAGTAAGGCTTGTGCAGTACGTTCATACACCAGGGATCAGAATAAGCGTGGTCATATAAACAATTCGGATTGGCAACAGACAGGGTTCTCATACAGACTGATTTGGCAACAGGCATGGTTCTCATACACTCTGGTTTGGCAACAGGTAGGATCAGTATTTTCTCTAAGTCAGCATTATGCAAGTTCGATATATACTCTGAGTCAGCGTGGGGTAGAATCAGCATACACTCTGAGTCTGCTCTGGGCATAACATACATACAGGCTTGGTCAGAGAAAGAATGGTCAGGAAGGCAGTCCGAGCCAGCAACAATCATGGTCCTCATACAATCTGATTCGGTAACAGAGCAAGGAATCAAGGGATCAGTGAAATGACAATATGAATTCACCAGACGATGCGGGAACTAACTCCACGTCAGGGCAGTGAGTCGACCCGCACACCCTGCATTTAAGGCCGGCAGCTCCGCCTCAACCTGCCACGCCCCGCCCCTCCAGATGCATGAACGGCTGGAACTCCTGGCACCCGGCCAGCCAGCGATGTCGCCGAGTGCCCAGACTCCCCCTGAAGTCCCGCAGGTGCCGAGGATGTGTCAGTTCGGCTTGGTTTTTGCAGCGTTTTTTGCGGGTTTTCGGTGTGTGTTTGGTGAGTGTTCGATGAGTGTTCGGTGAGTGTTCGGTGAGTGTTCGGTGAGTGTTCGGCTGGTTTGCGGCGAGTATTCCCTGCACTACATGGGCCCTGCAGTGCTTGCTGAATACAATGCAGGGTCGGCGAACTAGGAATCACCGTCTCACACCGAAATGCAGGGAACGAAAAGTCATTGCACGTGCGGTGACTTTTCGGATCTCTCTGAATAACCCTGCAAGTTTGTCTTTAATATTGAGAATCGTGAACTTAATTTGCATGCCCTACCCAGAAATCCTTGCTACATACTAGGAGTGTAGCAAAGTGAAGCACGTCTCTGGTTTGCTCAGATGTGTATATGTTTTTCACACTGACTTCGTCTGTCTTTTCGTCTGTCTTTTAACTTATGTACTGGAGGATTTTAATCTCACTTTTTGTACTCCACCATAAATTAAATAGTCTGTAATATCATGTGATATGCTGTGTCTTATCGATAGTCCTGCCAAGGTCATATATGACAATGACATGCATTACAAAGTATTATTTTCTCTACCTCTGGCATAGAACAGGGGTGGTCAACTTTGGCAACCCACGCGTTTTTGAACTAGAAGTTGATCCATCAGCCTTACGGTTGTCTATGCATCATGGGACAAGTACATTCAAAATGTGTGGGGTACTCATAGGACTCTCCTTGTTTAATCCTTTCACTTCCGAAATCAAGGTTACTTGATTTTCCATTCTAATACAATGAAAACCAATTATTAGCTTACTAAAAACCCAATTTACATAACATTTTCAAGCAAGATTAGTGTGCCTCCTGTAGAGAAACAAAATCCATTATCTTATCTCTCTTCTTTTCACCATGTATTACTGTAAACAAGTTACAAGAAGCTGCTCTCACACCCATTGTAACAAAAAGTTCAGATACTTTGCTGCTGCATTACAACAGCCAGAGAGAGGGTGGAAAACAAGGAGAACTGTGGGGTCACTCACTGCTGTACAGGGATAAGATTCAGGGGGTTATAGTGAGGGTAAATCCCTGTACAGTACAGATACAAGGTGTTGCTGTAATCACCATACACAGGCATTATGCAGCAAATACAGAAACAAGGTGTTGCTGTAATTGCCATACACAGGCATTATGCGGCACATACAGATACAAGGTGTTGCTGTAATTGCCATACACAGGCATTATGCAGCACATAGAGATACAAGGTGTTGCTGTAATTGCCATACACAGGCATTATAGAGCACATACAGATACAAGGTGTTGCTGTAATCACCATACACGGGCATTATGCAGCAAATACAGAAACAAGGTGTTGCTGTAATTGCCATACACAGGCATTATGCAGCACATACAGATGCAAGGTGTTGCTGTAATTGCCATACACAGGCATTATGCAGCACATACAGATACAAGTTGTTGCTGTAATTACACAGGCATTATGCAGCACATACAGATACAAGGTGTTGCTGTAATTGCCATACACAGGCATTATGCAGCACATACAGATGCAAGGTGTTGCTGTAATTGCCATACACAGGCATTATGCAGCACATACAGATACAAGTTGTTGCTGTAATTACACAGGCATTATGCAGCACATACAGATACAAGGTGTTGCTGTAAGTGCCATACACAGGCATTATGCAGCACATACAGATACAAGGTGTTGCTGTAATTGCCTTACACAGGCATTATGCAGCACATACAGATACAAGTTGTTGCTGTAATTGCCATACACAGGCATTATGCAGCACATACAGATATAAGTTGTTGCTGTAATTACACAGGCATTATGCAGCACATACAGATACAAGGTGTTGCTGTAATTGCCATACACAGGCATTATGCAGCACATACAGATACAAGGTGTTGCTGTAATTGCCTTACACAGGCATTATGCAGCACATACAGATACAAGTTGTTGCTGTAATTGCCATACACAGGCATTATGCAGCACATACAGATACAAGGTGTTGCTGTAATTCCCATACACAGGCATTATGCAGCACATACAGATACAAGGTGTTGCTATAATTGCCATACACAGGCATTATGCAGCACATACAGATATTGCATTGCTAATAATCTCTTTATGATCACTACAAACCCCCATAAGCAGGAGATCTGAACATTGTATTATATGTCTGCATCACATTTACTGCATCTGACACCAAGGCCATTTCTGCCTGTATGCTGATAATGTTTTCTTATTGCACTGTAAGTCAAGTGTATGAAAGGAAACACACAAAAGGGTTGAATTACTGAAGCAAACTGGGAACCTTCAGAGACGGAAGGGAAGGGGTTCAATTCTGAGAATTTTGTGCCAAAGTCGTTCAAGGCAATATATGCAATAACAAGTGTGAAAGAAAGGCAACCATTATACATACAATAATTTATTGCAGTTTTGGACATTGTTGAATGATCCCATTGTAACCACTTGTATTGATACGGATGGGATAGAGGCGACAAGAAATCCAAATATATAAACCTATGGCAAGCATGTAACCAAATGTTCGCCACAACTCGAATATTTGATTGTGTCTCAAAAAATGTCAATCTCAAAGCTGGTAATGAGATGTTATAGCTGACTATACTAAACCTGTGCTATCACTTTAACTAGTGGCTCCGCCCAGGATGACACAGGTCAGAGGGCACGGCAGCCATCTTCAGGGTCAGTTAGTGTGATGCAGTAATGAAGGCAGATGCATGATCCTGTGTTCCTGTAGTTATCCAAGCCTGTATATAACAGTAAGTGTCCTGCAATAAAGCAATGGTGAACCTGACAGCCCAGCCTCATATCTGAACAAGCAGAGATCATAACAGTGGCGACGAGAATGAGATTTGTAAAGGTCTGCTCAGCCTGAAGAAAAAAAAAAAAAAACAGGGATTGAAAGCCAGATAAAGCACACACTGCCATCCAGCAGCAAGATCATGGCACTGATAGGCACATTAACTGAGTTTGATGGAGAGAAAACTTCCTGGAGCTCCTGGGCTGAGAGATTAGAGCAGTACTTCAGTGCTAACACCATACCCCCTGAGAGACAGGTTGCAGTGTTTCTCACAGCCGTGGGGGCTAACACATATGACACTCTAAGAGACCTTCTGTTCCCTGAGAAACCAGCAAGCAAGGCTCTACAGGAACTCCTGAAACTATTAGAGGATCACTTTCAGCCAAAACCGCTGGAAATTGCAGAAAGATTTCGTTTTTATCAACGGCAGCAGCAGCCGGGTGAAGATATTAAAGCCTATGTGGTGGCCCTTCGCAAATTGGCCTCCACCTGTTCATTTGGGGAGTACCTACGCGACAGCTTTGAGAGACAAGTTTGTCCTGGACTAAATAGTGAAACGATTCAAAGGAAACTTCTGACAGAAAAGGGACTCACCCTTACAAGCGCAGTTGAGATAGCATCAGTCATGGAGATGGCTGTCAGGGATACGGAGGAATTGCACCCTCAGATTCACAAAGAAGGGGTGAAAGAGGACGTTTTCAGAACCGCAGTTGCTACAGCCAACTGGAGCTACAGACCCAAACCCACGCCAGCTTGTTACCGGTGCGGTAATACAGACCACGACTCCACCTGTCGGTTTAAGGATCAACCTTGTCATCAATGTGGAAAAATGGGCCATCTCCAACGGGTTTGCCGTAATAGGAATGTACAAGGACAAAAGCCGCAGTACCCTAAGAAGAAGACTTACAAGGTACAGAAATTGACATCATCTTCATTCACTGACTCAGACAACGATGAGGCATTACATAGTTTATCTATACATCGTATACACTCGTCACACCCTGCAATGACAGTACAAGTAACCATTGAAGGGAAGAGACTAAAGATGGACGTTGATACAGGAGCTGCAGTGTCAGTTATCACACAAAACAGTGGAAACATCTTCAGATCCGGGCAACTGTCCGCCCCACTCCAATAAAGCTGCAGACCTACTCAATGCAAGTACTCCATCCACTTGGTTTTGCAAAGGTAAAGGTATCATACAAGGGCCAGACAAAGAGACTACCACTATATATCCTGAGAAACGGAGGACCGCCTCTCTTTGGCAGAGATTGGATCACTCATCTGGGAATGCCAGATATCATCAAGAATCCTTGCAACACCCTGACAGTTCCGTCAGGACATGATGATGGATGGGTGGAATCCTTAAAACAGCGTTTCCCTGAGGTTTTCGTTGACGAGTTAGGGAAAATCAAAAATGACTGTGTGAGGCTCAAGCTGAAACCGGATGCTCATCCCAATTCTTTCAAGGCTCGGACAGTACCGTTTGCCCTTAGAGCGGGAGTGGACGCTGAACTAATCCGGCTAGAAGAACAGGGTGTCATTTCCAAGGTAGAGCGCGCAGTGCTTGGGCATCACCTATTGTTCCAGTAAAGAAATCAAATGGTGAATTGCGCATCTGTGGGGATTTTCGCATGGTGCTGAATAGCCAACTGGAGGTTGACCAGTATCCTCTACCCAGAGTAGATGACATTTTCGCTTCACTTGCTGGGGGACAAAAGTTCACCAAGATTGATCTACGACAAGCTTACTTACAGTTTGAGGTCCACCCCTCTTCTCGAAAATACCTCACCATTAACACTCACAGGGGTTTGTATGAATACAATCGAATGGTGTTTGGCATTGCATCTGCACCAGCCATCTGGCAAAGAAAGATGGATGAAATTTTAGCAGACATTCCCTTCACTCAGTGTCTATTAGACGACATGCTCATCACTGGTCGCACGGACCAAGAACACAAGCAGAATGTAGAGCTCGTTTTACAAAGACTTCAGGACCAAGGTCTCAAGGTAAATTTGACAAAATGTAAATTCATGGTGCCTAAATTGGAGTTTTGTGGCCACTTAGTAGATGCAGAGGGCATTCATACTGTTGAAGACAAGGTTGATGCTTTAGTCAAAGCTCCAGCCCCAACAAGTGTCCATCAACTACGATCCTACCTTGGCCTGCTTAACTACTATAATAAATTTCTTCCAGACCTTGCTCATACATTGTTTCCACTGCATAAGCTCCTGGAGAAACACTCCAGGTGGGACTGGTCAGCTAAATGTCAACATGCTTTTGAGTCCTCTAAACGGAAACTGTTAGCGTCACGTATGCTTGTGCACTACGACCTCCAGAAGCCTCTCACCCTGGCTTGTGATGCCTCTCCTTATGGTCTGGGCGCTGTTCTTTCCCACATCCTACCGGATGGCTCTGAGAAACCGGTGGCCTTCGCCTCCAGATCCTTGACGAAGACAGAGAGCAATTACTCTCAAATTGATAAAGAGGCACTTGCATTGATATGGGCAATTCGGAAGTTTCACCTTTACCTGTATGGTAGAGAGTTTACCATATTAACGGATCATAAACCGCTTCTTCAAATTTTTAGCCCTGACAAAGGAATCTCTCAGACAACTGCAGCCCGTCTCCAGCGCTACGCCCTGTTCTTGGGAGCATACAGCTACCGCATACAGTATCGAAGTCATGATGACAATGCAAATGCAGATGCAATGTCCCGTCTCACAGAACTGCCTCTAGAGTCGACACCATCAGTCAAGAGTTGTAGGTACACCACCTCACTCCTTACTTCCAGAGAGATAGCAGCCCATACTGTGAAGGATACCCTTCTGACAAACGTGCTTACCTTTATACGAGACGGCTGGCCTGAGACGGTATCACAGGAACATGAACCTTACTACAGGAAGCAAATGGAATTGTTTGTGAAGGATAATTGTGTCTTATGGGAGACCGAGTGGTCATTCCAAAAACCCTCCAGAGACACATCTTGGACTTGCTACATACTGGTCACCCTGGAACCACGCGGATGAAACAGAAAGCAAGGGGCTATGTGTGGTGGCCGAACATAGATGCAGATATCACGGCATATGTCAATGCTTGTGTAGGATGTGCACAAACTGCCAGAGACCCCTCCTGAGGATGCATTCAACCCTGGACTTGGCCACGGTTCCCTGGTTTCGCCTTCACTTGGATTTTGCGGGTCCCATAAGGGGACAAACCTTCTTGATTATAATTGATGCCCACTCAAAATGGCCAGAGGTCATTCCAGTTACCCAGCTGACTACAAAGGCAACAGTTGCCATATTATTGCATCTTTTTGCTTCGTTTGGGTATCCCAGGGAGATTGTCACAGATAATGGTGCCCATTCACAAGTCAGGAGTTCCAGAGTTTTGTTACGGTGCATAATATCAAGCACAAATTAACCGCCCCCTATCACCCAGCCACCAATGGGCAAGCAGAGCGGTTTGTACAAACTTTCAAGAACTATTTCAAGGCCTCAGTGGCTGTGACTAGCCAGAGGTCCATATCGCCTCAGCAGTTAGACTCTTTCCTGTTTACTTACAGAACTACACCACATGCCACCACTGGTACGACACCAGCTGAGCTTATGTTGGGAAGACAGCCATGGACTGCTTTTGACATGCTTCGCCCTCAGACGGTTCATGAACATGTATTACAATCCCAAGAAAAGATGGGGAAGTCCAAAGAGTCTCCTGTTTTTGCAACCCACCAGGAGGTCTGGACTCGATCGTATGGATCTGCCAACAGTCGGTGGCTGCCTGCTACCGTTGCAGAATCTTTGGGACCCAAGATGTACAGAGTCCGCCTGGAAGATGGTTCCATTACCAGACGACATGTAGACCAGCTACGGTCTCGTTTACGGGTGCCTGAACCCGTAACGTCCCCAACCCTACGGGGTCCGGTGTCCACATCTAATGCGTCGGAGGACATCTGGAATGGTGTCTGGGTTGACTCGGAAACTTTGGACTCGTCTCCTGTGGGTATTCGTGACTCTGGTTCAGAGGTTCCCCCTGACCCCTCTGTACCCTCCTTGACCCCACCAGTTGATCTTTCATCCAATCCTACCGCCTCCAACACCCCGCCTGCTGGTGGACGTCCCCAACATCACCGACGCCCTCCTGACCGCTTACTTCTTCAAGAACGGATAAGAGACTTCCGTCGGTCCTCGCGTAGGGCCCAGAATGATGTGGATGATGATTTGGCCCCGCAATTTTCTTCAGAAGACTAGTCATCAGTTTTTCAGTGACACTCTCCAAGTTCCTCAGATGAACTGTGTTCGATTGTTCTGGTTGTTGATTTGTTACTTGGTTTTTGTTATGTTGTTCTGGTTTTGTTTTTGGGGTGGGGAGGAAGGTGTTATAGCTGACTATACTAAACCTGTGCTATCACTTTAACTAGTGGCTCCGCCCAGGATGACACAGGTCAGAGGGCACGGCAGCCATCTTCAGGGTCAGTTAGTGTGATGCAGTAATGAAGGCAGATGCATGATCCTGTGTTCCTGTAGTTATCCAAGCCTGTATATAACAGTAAGTGTCCTGCAATAAAGCATTGGTGAACCTGACAGCCCAGCCTCATATCTGAACAAGCAGAGATCATAACATGAGATACATTTATAAAGATCATGAGAAAAATAAACTCAAGGGGTTATTCAAAGAAAGCCAAACTGGCCTTAAAATTGCATTGAAAGGTGAATTTCCCTGTACGGTGCAACTTCATGGATATTCAGCTATTCAGAAAGCTGGCAACAGTGCCTGTTCGACGGCAGTGAAATCCCCATCGAGATGCAATGGTTAATCTATTCAGAAAACACCGAACAGCAGTGAAATGTCAGAGAAATGCCCTGATGTTCAGTGGTTTCTTTCAGCAGGTTTAATCAGGCGAATCCCATAACTTCCAATGTTAAAAATATTCCTGTTTTTATAGAATATTTATTAAACCATTTATTCTTTTAATCTGCAGCAAAAAGTCTCTTTATTTATTTTTTAGGATTTTTTTAGGTATTTTTCTGGATTTTTTTGGCAACATTTTATTTTCCTATTTTTTTTTTTGTTTTATATATATAGCGGTATTTTTTTTCCCTATAACAGACGTTTTTAGTATTATCCATAGGATCTTATATAAAATTTTCAGGCATTTTCTTCCAGTAGTTGTTTGTTAAACAACTTTTTAGAGTTGCAAGGGATTTTTTTTAACCCGTCCGGCAGCTTGTCGGCTTTTTTCTGTAGCGTTCGGTGGTCCGTTCGACGCGTCGTCAGTTGTGTTAGGCGGTCTGTTCGGTGGTCTTCGGCTGATTGTTGGTGCGTTTGGTCACAAGCAGGTGGGTGGTGGTCACAAGTGAGCCTTTTCTATAAGGACCCCTGGGCTGTTATCTTCAATTAGAGATCTTCACCTAAAAACTGGGATCCATACGGTGAGTAGATGATTACATCACTCCTATTTACCAATACTGGTTTTTACAACTGCACATCTTTCTTCTTTCTGGATATTGGCAGACAGGTTGGTCCATTAACAACCTGTGACGTTTTGAGTTGAGGGCTTGAAGCTCTCTGAAAGTGTGAGTGGATATTACCAATTTTATTCATCTTTTTACACACAGCTTAAACAGTATTGTCCTATGATATATGGCCTTTTTTTGCTCTCTCTGAGGTTCCTATGAGACCTAGGAGCTAATATCCATAGAGGATTTGAAAGGGGCGCCCTGTAATCCTGTAAGATGATTTCTTCGTCCTTCACCATCACCGTTCTGCAGTTTAAAGGGAGAGCGCTGTCCTGTGTGTTTGCATTTCTATCCATTTTTGAGGTGTTGGGGAGATCCCAAACCATGTGGGCTGCAACAACTCATATCCACCTTGTTCATCCAAAGCCCCCATGAATGCAACCTGACAAAATATCAAATAAAGGACTTAATGATTCCAGGGAAAACAATCAGGGTTATTCAGAGAGCGTGAAACGCAGGAGAATGACCGGAGAATGAAAAATTCTAGGTCAAAATAGCCAAACCAGAAAAATTCTCCCTTTCATCTCACTTTCCAAATCGGCTATTTTGACCTAGAATTTTTCATTCTCCAGTCATTCTCCTGCTTTTCACACTCTCTGAATAACCCTGTATATCAGAGAATGGAGACATGATATAGCAAACTCCAAGAAACTCCCCATTTACCAATCCTTACAGAGGGAATACAAACTGGCCCCATACCTGGAGCTACTACAAGACCCCAAGGACAGACAGATCCTGAGCCGGTACAGACTGAGCGCCCACAGCCTGGAAATCGAATCAGGGCGACATAGACAGACCTACAAGCCCAGGGAGAATAGACAGTGCCAGCATTGTGACCAGGAGGCCCTGGAAGATAAGGTCCACTTCCTCCTACAGTGCCCCAAGTACTCAGCACCGAGGGAAACTCACTTCCAGAGACTCTCCGCTCTCATCCCGGACTTCACCTCTATAGAAGAGACGAGGAAACTCCACATCATACTGTGAGAAGAGGAGCCGGCGGTGACAATAACTGCTCAATATGTCACAGAATGTCACAGACTGAGAGGAACATGAGAGATCCTGGACTTATAAATCCCCAACATGGACTCGCCCTCATCCCCCTTCCCTTACCCCTGATAATGTATATATATATATACTGTATGTCTGACTACCCCCCCCCCACTTACCCATATAACCTCCCTATGCTTTGGCAATGCTAAAATGTATTTGGTCCTGCCAATAAAGCTTATTTGAATTTGAATTTAGATCACCTTTCTGGACTGTTTATTGCGACTTCCCTTGTGTCCACCACTATTTGGAAGCGCAACAAATCATTGTAACCATCCAATTTCTGTAATAATATGACCAAGTATAAAACGATGACCTTGTTCCTGGCGTGGGAAATAAGAAGGTAAGTAATGGCAGTGGTATTGCTCATTTTAAACGTGAAAAATGGACAATGCCATCGCTCTGGAACAAAAAATAAATAAATTACAAAAATTACGTTTGTTTGTGGAGTTTTTCTTTTTCCATTTTACATGGTCATGTTTGGTATCATTAGAAAGGCCAGACTCTGACTTGTCAATTGACACCTAAAATAACTTTATGGATTGTAAAGAATGAAATACAGCGGCCAAAGTACCCATGCTCTCCTCGCAGTTGCGCGGCGCTTTCTGTTTTAGATGGACCAATGCGTTATAACACTTTGCTTCATCACCTCCACCTTTCATCCCAGGGTGGGAAATGAGAAGTTGAGTTTGTGCAGCGGCATTGGTTGCTTTACAAGTAAAAGTAGGGGAAGCCCCTTTCTGACGTCATCGCGCCCATGACGTAGGTGAGCAGGGGGAGGTCCCGGAGGCAGAGCTGACATCCAAAAATCAACCATCTGCCTGCAAAAAGCCACCCAAAAAAGATGCCACGGTGCACTGTCAGTGGGAATGTATAAATAGACTTAAATCCAAAAAATAAAACACGATGCTTTATTGATCCTTTTTTTTTTTTTGAGAAAGGATTTTACCAGGAAGAATACAATGAGATTTCTCTAGTTTTCAAGTATGTCCTGGGTGGCGAGTATGTACCGTTAGGTGTCTTGCCCAAGGGCACTTACTGGAGAGGTGCTCTTGCTGGGATTCACACCTGTATCTCCATGGTTGTAGAGCAGTGAGGTTACCTCTACTCCACCCAGCCAGTAGCTGGTTATAACCTTGAGAAAGGCTCTGAAAGGGCCGAAATGTCAGATCTTGGACACAACACTTTTAAATGGCTCAATAAAGCATTGCGTTATATTTTTTTGATTTATGTCCCTGAGTGCGTCCATTTACTCTTTTTATATATATATAAATATATATATTTATATATATATATATATAATATAGGTATATATATAAATATATACAGACCCAGGATTAAAAAAAGTGAGAAATTGGAGACTTCGTTTGCATGTCCTACCCAGAGTTCTTTGCTGCATATGGGGAATGTAGCACATGAGCTCTGTGAAGCAGTTCTCTGAATTGCTGGGATGTGTAAATGTTTTCTACAATTATAATCTCTATTATTTGCTGCGTGGAGGCTTTTAATCTCACTTTTTCCCCTCCACCATAATTTACATGTGTATTGATTTGCCCTCTGGGTAAAGGATCAAACAGCAGCAAATCATCCCCTATCTCCTGCTGATGAGGGCATAATAAGCCCAAAACAGCTGTCCTGGAGTGAATGTGACTCGTTGCATAACTTGACCTTTGCTAAAAAGCCATCCAGTATGGCATGGCACTGGCTAGGAGGGTTCTGTGATAAAACAGACCGTGGATGCAAAAAAGTGAGAAATTGTGGACTTAATTTGCATGTCCTACCCAGAGTTCCTTGCTGCATATGGGGAATGTAGCACATGAGCTCTGTGAAGCTCTGTGAAGCAGTTCTCTGAATTGCTGGGATGTGTAAATGGCTTCTGAAATAATAAACTTTATTATAGAAATATTTATTAAAAATTTAAGAGGAAACAGGTTTGACTTTAAGCCCGAAGGAAAGCAAGGGGAGAGAAAGAGAAAATGAGAAAAAAAGAAAGCGGCTCAAATGAAGGCGAGCGAGAAGTAACAGTGGAATTAGTTTATTGCATAACTGACATAAAATGCGTGATAAGTAATGAGAGGACATAACACGAGGCGTGACAATGTGATACAGAGATGCCTCAGTGTATCATTAACGCCCACAATGAATGACTTCTAATTATACCTGCCAGTGTATTATATATAATTTAACAAGGTAAGTAGATCAGACTGGGTGGTAGCCATGATTTGACCAGAAGATGACATATTGCCATAATTACTTCAGATATTTAATTAGCAAATGATTTGGCAGGTAGAGAAAAATTACAAAAAGTTTTGTACACTTTATGGATGGTTTCCTGGCTTAGATATACTGGGCTATTGTTATAATATTGTAATATTGAAGGAATATATATTTGTCTACATCATCATTCCTGACAAAGAAAGAACCTCTCAATTATCATCTAATTAATACTAATTAGATTATGGCCTCATTAAATCGCAATAACCGTTTGTGGGTGTGAAGTATTTCCAAATCTTTTATTATACGTCTGGGTGGGGCCCTATTCTAGCTGACCTGGTAATAGGGCGCCACTTATTGGTAAATGTGGCATGAGCCTTTATGCCACGATTCCCCCTAGGGTCTACGGTGTTGGTCCCTATACACATTATTTTCTCTACTCTTCCAATCCTTAGATGGTCAGCAAAGCAATCTATATTCCGGGAACAGAATGACATGGCGTCTCACGGGACGGCTGCGGGCCTGCTCTTCACTCTGCGCCTGGCCAGTGAGCAGCGAGCAGGACACTGCTGGGCACTGTGTACCGACGGCATGGGACATGACATTTTAACCCTTGGCAAATCACTATTTTACATTATGTTATCAACTCAACTCGCATAAGGAAGCTGCTTAGTGGTTGCCAGTGGTGGCAAACAGCATTTTTGCTGGTATCTGTCAGTGGTTCTCTAATACTATGTGCTACTCAGCTAACATAGCGTAATAGAGCCAGAGTCAGGGCGGCTTCATGGTCGACTCTATATTCAGCCTACTCACCAGGCTGATCGTTGTCGGATCCAGCTTTTCTGCTGCCCTCTGACCGTCTCAGTGAGGCCCCTGGGTTCACTTGCGGCTGCTACCCACTGGTGAGTGGTGTGGTCCGACAGCCAGAGTGACCTTGTTCAATGATCCCACCTGTCAACAGAGTCTTGGCATGCATTGTTATGTTGACACCATCAGGGTTATTCTTATACAGAGAGTGGTGAACAGCAGGAGAATGGCTGGAGAATGGAAAAGTCTAGGTCAAAATAGCCAAACCAGAAAAATTCTCCATTCATCTCACTTTCCAAATCGGCTATTTTGACCAATAATTTTCCATTCTCCAGTCATTCTCATGTTTTTCACCTCTCTCTGAATAACCCTGCAAGGTAATATGTGCCAAGACCTGACTGACAGCTGAGGGACATTTGAACTGCCCATTTATAATTGTATCTTCTGTCTTCAATGCATCTACACACACACACACATCCTGTTTAACAGTATATTACTCTTACATCTGACACTACAACAATCATGTAATTTACAGTGGGATTACTAAAACATCTATGTCAGTGGCAGCTAGTGAAGTTTAAAGATGTAGGTTGACATTTGTGTGTGCTAGACTGAGCATGTGCAAACTGGCTTCAATTGGGGCAGATGTAGAAAATGCCCATTGTTGTTGGCATGTTTAGTTGGTATCAATAGTTTATATATACAGCTGTCAATAAGGGGTAAGAGTTGTCAGGAAAACAAGCTGATCTCGAAAATCATGCTGGTGGCCCGCAGAGTCTTAGAGGAATACTGGAATTGCCCCACGATCCCTTCTTTTGCAAAAATTTACCCCAAAATTCGGGACGTACAAATAATGGATGAGCTTTCGGCTATAACTAACCATACCCTCCCCTCTTATTACAAGACCTGGTCCCCATGGCTTGACCAAATGGGGTCAGCCTGATCAGCACATCGGACATGATTAATGTTCAGAATTGGACGTTTAGTTCTTTCAACATTCTGTGATATAGTTGTGATAAATTGTCATTACTCCTCTGCTGATGATCGCTTCTTCTCATGCCCCCATCCCCCCCTTGTTACCTAATCCCCTTTCCCCCTCTTCTCTGCCTCTTCGCCTCCTCCCCCCCCCCTCTCTGACTTTATTTTCCGGGTCTGGGTAACCCTCCCCCCCTTACTGTCCCCTGTTTTTGGGATGCTAAATGATGTAAGGTATATACGCATTATTTCTTTGTCTTGATATTATCGATACCAATAAAAATGACATTTAAAAAAAAATAATAATGGGTAAGAGACCCTTCAGGACTCTATTTGCAAAAGAAAGAGACACAATATAGTTTTTAGCACTTAATGGTGCATATTTATCAGTCTTTTTAAGTAAACCCTCCCCTGTCCATAGTCATCTACTGCCTGCTATTTGATAGTTTGTTATCATTACTATTTGCAACAATTACTGTTGTGGAGTTGCCCCATCTGCCTCTATGGATGAGCCTCCATTTAAAGACAGTGTGGCAGGTAGTTCAAAATGTACAACATTGGGAACAGGAGAAAACGAAGGTATTTCACGTTGTAGGATACATTTTTGTGAAGAGACGTGAACTGACCTGGCGGTCTTAAAAAGGAAATGGCTTCTTGTTGATCGATGATTTGTAAAAACTCAGACAGGTCCCGTGTGGTGCAGCCCCGCTCTCCCGTTAATCTCAACAAACTGCGAGCGGGGCTTCCTTCCGAATCCAGTGCTTTGAGAGAACATTGATGGAGCTCCTGAGAACTGCGAATAGAAATAAATAATGTATTTAACGTGCAGATTTGTGACTATTAGAAATAAGAATTCTGAATGCTTTACATTCACTATCTCAGTGGAAAACCAGAAACCACCAGCACGTGTTTATCCTTGCACTATAGCAATGAATGGGTTTGGGTTGAAATCCCTACAACCAGGTTCCCCAATGCCAAAATCCCGATGGCCAACTTCCCTACACAGACAACTCCCTGACGGCCAACTTCCAGACATCCAAAATCCCAGCGGCTAACACTAACCCTACTCCCTAACCCCCTAAACCTAGCCCTAACCCCCTAACCCCCTAAACCTAGCCCTAACCCCTAACCCTAACCCCCTAAACCTAGCCCTAACCCTAACCCCTCTAAACCTAGCCCTAACCCTAACCGCCCTAAACCTAGCCCTAACCCTAACCCCCTAAACCTAGCCCTAACCCTAACCACCCTAAACCTAGCCCTAACCCCCCTAAACCTAGTCCTAACCCTAACCCCCTTAAACCTAGGGTTAGGGTGTTCGTATTAGAGTCAACCGCTGGGATTATGGATGTCTGGAAGTTGGCCATGTAGTGAAGTTGGGATGTCCGGCACTTCCGGCACTTGTTCTGTCTGGAAGTTGGCCGTCAGGATGATGGCATTAGGGAACCTGACTGTAGGGATTTTGTCCGGCACCCACAATGAATAGTGCAATGTGGATTGATGAGACAGCTCCGTTACTTGTACTGAAGAGAACATCACCAGAAAAGCGTGAAGTGCTGGAGTGGGCCATAACCATAACACTTATTAATAATGTTAGCGTTGAAAAGTATTATTTGTCCATCATTGTAAATAATAATAATATCTTCCTGTATTCAGGCTTTAAGTCGAGCATTAACACTTGGTATTTCAGTTCCAGTAATAGTTTTGCAGCCGAAAATGAGTTCCGCTATCTATGTAACCCTAACTGTAACCCTAACCATTACTGTAACCCTGACCCTAATCAAGAAGCAAGCAGAAAATATACAGGGTTATTTAGAGAAAGGTGAAACTCGGCAGAACTGGCAGGAGAGGAGAACAATGTAGACCAAATAGCCGATTTGGAAAGTGAGATAAATGGGAGAATTTTTCTGGTTTGGCTATTCTCGTCTAGAATTTTTCACTTCTCCAAAAGTTCTCCTCAGTTTCACCTTTCTTTGAATAGACCTGCCAATCATATCCCCTTGCCGTCCCAGGGTGTGCTATGTTCTCCTGGCGGCAGAATGTCTTTGAAGAAGGTACAGGTACGCCCCGCTGTCTTCAAAGACCTACCTCGGCCCCTCTCCGTCTGGTGCGCCGTGGTTTTAAATGTTAAAAAATTATGGGCTCTATTAAATTCTTCACGCAAACGTTAAAGGGGGCGCAAAAACGCATTAACGCGAGGGGAAAAACCCTTTGCGCAGAACGTCGTATTACAATGTCAGTACAAAAAATGCACATTAACGTCTACCTCTGGTAAACCTGCGCGAACCCTGCGCGAGCGTAATGTACGTTGCGCGTCCTATACTTAACATTGTGAGCGCAAATGCGTTCGTGCGCTGGTACGCGGATGGTATTACAATCTATGCGCAAATTTTAACGGACAACGTTTGCGCGCATAATTTTAACGTCTTGGAAAAGCTGGTGGTAACTGCAAATCCGAACGTTCTGGCCGAAACGAAATACACCAGCATGAAAAAAAATACAACAAAGTATAGTTACATATTCTACACATACCCAAACAATAAAATTGAGAAGTTGTGTGTGTTTTTATTATTGCTGCAGCATATATACTCAGATTGATTTTGACAGGCACAAAAACTTAATGTGTGACAATTAAGGTTCTTAATTCTGATTGGCTGAATCGCGTGAAAAAACAGTCCGCACACCGATTTCTGCGCGCAGCGTTAATGCGCGTTTATGCGCATGTTTTTTACACGCGTTATTATTTGACGGATGACAAAATGTGCTCGGATTTTTGGACCAGCGTTAATTTACACGCATTAACGCCTCGCGTACAAGTTAACGCGCTGCGCGAACGTTTTTGTGCAGAGAATTTGATAGAGCCATATATATATATTATATAGAGCCCCAGCAGGATGTTTATTTCTATTAAATGGTTTAATCTCAGAGAAAAATCATTATGTTGTGGTAGAATAGAACTTGCCAAAAACAATTGAGTACATTCATAGGCGTGTACAGAAGGATGTGGCTGCTGGTTAGTTGCTCCTGTTTTGGGTTTCCATCTATTATGTTTACGTTTTTGAGTTTTTCATTTAGGCTCATGAAACCGACCATAGAAATTAACATTTTGTGTTTATTTACAGTTTGTATTTAAGCAATTGATGTAAGGTGTGTGTAAACCCTGAGGTTAGGGCTGCGCACGCTTACTATCAGGGCCGGTGCTAGGCTATATTGCGCCCTAGGCCAGACCAGCTACTTGCGCCCCCCCCAAACAAAAAAAAACACGTGACATGTGTGAGCGTATCACAGAGCTCACACATGGGCATATACTGCCCCCAGCAGCTCACACATGGGCATATACTGCCCCCAGCAGCTCACACATGGGCATATACTGCCCCCAGCAGCTCACACATGGTTATAAACTGCCCCCAGCAGCTCACACAGGGGTATATACTGCCCCCAGTAGCTCACACATGAGTATATACTGCTCCAGTAGCTCACACATGGGTATATACTGCCCCCATAGCTCACACATGGGTATATACTGCCCCAGTAGCTCACACATGGGTATGTACTGCCCCAGTAGCTCACACATGGGTATATACTGCCCCAGTAGCTCACACATGGGTATGTACTGCCCCAGTAGCTCACACATGGGCATATACTGCCCCCAGCAGCTCACACATGGGCATATACTGCCCCCAGCAGCTCACACATGGGCATATACTGCCCCCAGCAGCTCACACATGGTTATAAACTGCCCCCAGCAGCTCACACATGGGTATATACTGCCCCCAGTAGCTCACACATGGGTATATACTGCTCCAGTAGCTCACACATGGGTATATACTGCCCCAGTAGCTCACACATGGGTATGTACTGCCCCAGTAGCTCACACATGGGTATATACTGCCCCAGTAGCTCACACATGGGTATGTACTGCCCCAGCAGCTCACACATGGGCATATACTGCCCCCAGCAGCTCACACATGGGCATATACTGCCCCCAGCAGCTCACACATGGTTATAAACTGCCCCCAGCAGCTCACACATGGGTATATACTGCCCCCAGTAGCTCACACATGGGTATATACTGCTCCAGTAGCTCACACATGGGTATATACTGCCCCCATAGCTCACACATGGGTATGTACTGCCCCAGTAGCTCACACATGGGTATGTACTGCCCCAGTAGCTCACACATGGGTATATACTGCCCCCAGTAGCTCACACATGGGTATATACTGCTCCAGTAGCTCACACATGAGTATTTACTGCCCCAGTAGCTCACACATGGGTGTATACTGCCCCAGTAGCTCACACATGGGTATATACTGCCCCAGTAGCTCACACATGGGTATATACTGCCCCAGTAGCTCACACATGGGTATATACTGCCCCAGTAGCTCACACATGGGTGTATACTGCCCCCAGTAGCTCACACATGGCTGGGTTTGATGGGTCTTTCCGCTTGCCGCTGTCACACTGCTCTCTCACGCTGCACGCTTGTTCTGGCCTCTGGGCACAGCTTGATCATGGAACACAGCTCACGGTGGCTGTCCAATAGAGAGTGAGGGAAGCGGGGATAACCCTGCCCCCTCAGCATGGACAGCCACCGTGAGTCTTCCATGATTAAGCTGCGCCCAGAGGCCAGAGCAAGCACGCAGCGTGATAGAGCGGCGTGACAGCGGCCGGTGGAGAGACCTGTCACATCATACCCATGTGTGAGTGTTGGTCTCTCGGCTGCGCCCTAGGCGGTGCTGCGCTCTAGGCGGGCGCCTAGCTCGCCTAGCGGCAGCGCCGGCCCTGCTTACTGTGCAGCAAAGTTGTAGCTGCCTGAGAAATGTATGTCCATATCTCGTAACTAGATCACCATTGTTTTACCTAAATACGGTTTTGTTGTCTTTTTCCTTTTAATGTGAATGCAATAAAGTGGAGTCCAGGGAGTCACCAAATCCTGTTATTACTACCATAAAACCGCTGCACGCACCTGCGAACCCTCTTGCGGAACACGCGTGTTTTTCTATTTAGTTCCTATCGACCCCCCCCTGCGTACGACTTGCATTTATGCTTTTCTTTTTTATGATACACTTTGATTTGTTTATATGACAAACTGTTAAAATAAAGAATTTTTTATAAAAACACTTCTTTTACCTGCTCCTTTCTGACTCAAGATACGGCTAAGCAGCTTGTCCATGCGCTAACTATCAGGGTTATTCAAAGAGAATCGATTTGGCCCTGAAATGTAACCAGACACTGAAATTCAGCGAACGGGGACATTTCGGGCCATTCGGCTATTCAGAGAGCAGGCAATTCACCAAATTGTGACAGATTGCCTGCACCTAAGGTGCCTGTTCGAGGGCAGTGAAATCCCCCATAGAGAAGCAATGCTTCGTCTATTCAGAGACACCGAACAGCTGAGAAAAGTTGCCGAAATGCCCTGCCATTCGGTGGTTTCATTCGGCAGATTTATTCAGGAGAAACCCCTTAGGCTTCAATTTTAAAAATATTCCCGTTTTAATACAATATCTAATAAACCGTTTATTATTTTATTCTGCAGTAAAAAGTCTCTTTATTCATAGATTTTTTAGGATCTTTTAGTCATTTTTTCGGATTTTTTGGCAAACCTTTTTTCCTGTTTTTATTTTTACATTGTTTTTTATTTTTATTATCATTCATAGGATCTTTATATGTAAATTCCAGACATTTTCATTCAGTAGTTTTTTTGCAAACAGCGTTTCAAATTTCAAACTTTCAAGCGTACTGTTTTTTTTTCACCTCATTCGTCTGCATGTCGGATTTGTCCGGCAGCTGCTCTGCGCTGTGATCGGCGGCTAGTCGGGTTTCTCCGGCGTGGTTAATCGAGCGGTTTCTGTGGGTTTCAGCGAGTGTTTGGTGGGTTTGCGGTGAGTGTTCGGTGTGTTTGTGGCTAGTTTTCCCTGCACTACAGGGGCCCTGCGGTGCTTGCTGAATATACCACAGGGTCGGCGAGCTAGGAGTCGCCGAATCCCCCGAAGCGCGAGGAACGAAAAGTCACCGAACGAGCGGTGACTTTTCAGATCTCTTTGAATACCCCTGTATATCATTCTATATATTATTCTTTATGCAGGTTCCCTGCTGTGCAAACTTCTCAAAGATCTACCCTTAATATAAGTATAATTTGTGTGTGCCGTTTTATTACACGGTGTGCCACCAAAAGAAACACTTGCTTGTGATCTACTATTGCACTTAAGCACTTATGTCAATAAAAGGTAGGAGGAAACACTAACGAGACATTTACATATGAGTTTACAGAGGAGGAGGTTCTACAGCAGCTGTCTAAAGTAAAGACAAATAAGTCAATGGGGCCTGATGGGATCCACCCTAAATTATTAAAAGAGCTCAGTGATGTAATAGCAAAACCGTTAACAGATTTATTTAACCAATCCTTGCTAACGGGAGTCGTCCCAGAAGACTGGAAATTAGCAAATGTTGTGCCCATTTACAAGAAGGGTAGTAGGGAGGAATCGGGGAACTATAGGCCAGTTAGTCTTACGTCAGTAGTGGGGAAATTAATGGAAACCATGTTAAAGGAAAGGATTGTTGAACATCTAAAAACACATAGATTACAGGATCAGAAACAACATGGGTTTACCTCAGGGAGATCATGCCAAACTAATCTTATTGATTTTTTTGATTAGGTAACAAAAATAATAGACACAGGTGGTGCAGTAGACATTGCTTATTTAGATTTCAGTAAGGCTTTTGATACTGTTCCGCATAGAAGGCTTTTCAATAAATTGCAATCTTTGAGCTTGGATTCCGGCGGATTGCTGCGCCCCCCGGTGCGGACTGACATCTTGGATGTCAGCCCAGCATTCAGGACCCCGGCGGAGCAATTAGATGTCATCGCGGTGGCGCGATGACATCTAATTCAGGCGTCCCCCGGCCCCCCCGCATGTGCGGAGGAGGCGTCTGAAAGGGAGGGGAGGTCCTTCGGAACTCTCTCCCTCCCAATTGCCAGGGGGCAGGCGGTTAATACAGGCGCCATTTGAAAGGGCACAGGCTGCCCTTCCAAACGGTGGCTGTGATTAACCCCTGGGGAACCGAATCACGAATTCTGAAAAGCGCCGGATCGTGATCCTCTCCTGGAGCTGGCCGACATCTTGGATGTCAGCCAAGCCTCCAGGAACTCCCCCTGAGGACTGGCGTCATTGTGCATAGCACGATGACGCCAGTCCTGGAGTTAACCCCTAGCTGCCACCAATGGTGGAGATAGGGGGTTCCATTGAACCCCCTATCTCCCGATCCATGGCAGCTAGGGGTTAATATTTGATATCGTAGGATCGGCCAGAGCATGGCCGTTCCAACGATACCAAACATGAAAATGAAAAATGTTTTTAAATAAAAAATAAAAATATTTAAAAAAAAAATAATTCTAAAAAAATATAAACAAGTTTTTTTTTTTGTTAATGCAGCAATATTGTTCCCATTTCAATTATAATGTGCACAATAATGCTGCACTAAAAAAAAACTTTACACATAATAAATTATTGAAAATTCTAATTTTATTGCATTTTTTGTTATAATTTACAGACATGACATAACGTATACATATAATAATGACATATTATGAATCTGCCGAGTCTGCCGGAAAGAACGATATATAATATGTCTGGGTCATATATCAAAATATGGCTACAAAATGCGGTTAAACATGATGAGCGAAAACGGTAAAAATGACCTCAGCACAGAGGTGTGAAAAGCCTCAGCAGCGAAAGGGTTAATATTTTTATTAGTGATATTGCAGAAGGTATTAATGGTAAAGTATGTATTTTTGCTGATGACACAAAGATTTGCAACAGGGTTGACGTTCCTGGAGGGATCAGCCAAATGACAAATGATTTAGGTAAACTAAAAAAATGGTCGGAGCTGTGGCAATTGAGTTTTAATGTGGATAAGTGCAAGATAATGCACCTGGGACGTAAAAACCCAAGGACTGAATATAGAATATTTGATACAGTCCTAACCTCAACATCTGAGGAAAGGGATTTAGGGGTTATTATTTCAGAGGATCTAAGGGTAAGTAGTCAATGTAATAGAGCAGCAGGAAATGCTGGCAGAATGCTTGGTTGTGTAGGGAGAGGTATTAGCAGTAGGAAAAGGGAAGTGCTCATGCCACTGTACAGAGCACTGGTGAGACCTCACTTGGAGTACTGTGTGCAGTACTGGAGACCGTATCTCCAAAAGGATATAGACATCTTAGAGAGAGTTCAGAGAAGGGCTACTAAAATGGTGTACGGCTTGAAGGAGAAAAGTTACCAGGAAAGGCTTAATGATCTTAACATGTAAAGCTTGGAAAAAAGACGAGACAGAGGAGATATGATAGAAACATTTAAATACGTAAAGGGAATCCACAAGGTAGAGGAAGGGAGTATATTTAAAAGGAAACAAAGTAGCAAAAAAAGAGGACATAGTCTTAGATTAGAGGGGCAAAGGTTTAAAAGTAACATCAGAAAGCATTATTTTACTGAGAGGGTGGTGGATACATGGAACAGCCTTCCAGTTGAAGTGGTAGAGGCCAAAACAGTAATTGAATTTAAGCAGGCATGGGATAGGCATAAGGCTATCCTAAACAAAAGATAAATCCAGGTAAAGTATCCATGTAATTGGGCAGACTAGATGGGCCGAAAGGTTCTTATCTGCCGACATTTTTCTATGTTTCTAAGTTGGTTTTATGACATTTAAGATTGTTTAGCGCGAAGACCACTAATTTTATATGATTGATGTTTTATTTACAGATAAAGGTGAATATCAGTGTTTTTTGCTGCTGCTTTCAGAGTCATTAGTGGGTTAGCCATGTATTTGTTTGTTCAATAAATAGTGAATTCAGTGAATTTTAGGGGAAATGGAATCCCCCGAAGTGATCCAAAATTGCGAGAATTGCAAATCACCAAAATTGAGTTCAATTTGGGAGCTTTGTGAATAGACTAGACCACATGGAGATGTTAGCTGTCTCGTTATTAAACAGACTTCCAGGAAGGAATAGATATGTTGCTTGACACAAAATAAGTTGTAAGTATAACAGCAGTAGACAGCGACATCTTCCAGGCAATTCTACAAACCACGTTATAGGTTATTTTCCCTACACAAGTGACGGCAAACCATTGAATTCTAGATTTTCCGGAATTCCATGTCCTATGATGACATGCTGTTAGCTAGTAGTAATAATAAAATATTTTTTATATTTTATTTATTTTTACATTTTACACAATTAATGGCAGTATCGTTGGAAAGGCCAAACTCTGACCTTTCCAATGATGCCACACTTAGGGTTATTCAAAGAGATCCGAATGGCTCCCGAATGGGAACCAAACGCTGAAAATCAGCGTTCGGTTTGCTTTCTTGGCCATTCGGCTATCCAGAGAGCAGGAAATTCGCCATATCCTGGCGAATTTCCTGCACATACGGTGCCTGTTTGGTGCCTGTTCGAGGGCAGTGAATCCCCATAGAGAAGCAATGCTTCGGCTATTCAGAGAGCAAAAGCCGGCAGTGAAAAGTTGCCGAATTGCCCTGCCATTTGGTGGTTTTCATGCGGCAGATTTATTCAGGCGAATCCCATAGGCTTCAATGTTAAAGATATTCCAGTTTTAATTCAATATCTAATAAACCGTTGATTATAATATTCTCTTTATTTATAGATTCTTTAGGATATTTTAAGCATTTTTCGGTATTTAGTTTTTTTTAAAAAATTACGATTTTTTTTAACTTTACTTATTTTTTCTCTAACAGCCCTTTTTATTATCATTCATTGGATCTAATATGTAAATTTCAGACATTTCTGCTCAGTAGTTTCTTATCAAACAGCGTTTCACTTTTCAAACATTCAAGCGAACTGTTTTTTTAATTTATTCACTCCATTTGTCTGCAGTGTCGGGTTTTTCCGGCGGCTGCGCTGCGTGTGATCGGCTCCTGCTCGGGTTTTTCCGGCATTTTTGGCGGGATTAATCCAGATGTTTTTGCTGGTTTCAGTGTTCGTTCGCCCTCGTTTTGTGGTGAGTTTTTGGCGGGTTTGCGGCGACTTTTCCCTGCATTTCGGCAGCCCTGTGGTGCTTGCTGAATACACCGCAGAGTCGTCGAAATGGGATCACCAAATTGTACCGAATTGAAGAGAACAAAATGTCACCGAACGTGCGTTGGGAAAAAGCTCAAGGTGTAGAGAATGGATACCAAGGGAACACAAAGCAACCAAAAAACAATAGGAATAGCCATGCCAAACGTTATAGAATAAAAATAACAAAAAAATATATACAATTGCAAGACCCGTAGAGCACAGCCTCTGTATTGGTCTTCTCGTACAATCAAGAGATCCCCCGTTACTGAGGCATCATGAGAAGATACAGTGGAGCACAATAGTGGTAGTAATGCTGTACAGATACTATAGTAGCAGCAGGAAACAGGCCTTCGTGGGTCTGTGGGTTAGTAAAGAGTAAAGGAAATAATTTAGAAATAAAGGCTACTTTGTATCCCAATGTTTCATATATCACAAATCCACATGAACGCGTAGTAGAAAAGACTGCACTTGATACAATGTCTGTAGGCGTCAACAGACTTAACCACTTGGCTGCTATGGACGCGCTCAGTGCGTCCAGCCAATTGGTTCTCCTGTGCTATGGACGCGCTGAGCGCGTCCATGCACAGGAGGCAGCAATCCGCCGGATTCCGGCGGATTGCTGCGCCCCCCCGGTGCGGGCTGACATCTTGGATGTCAGTCCAGCACTCTGGACCCCGGCGGGGACATTAGATGTAATCGCGGCCACACGATGACATCTAATTCAGGCGCCCCCCCGCATGAGTCCCGCGGTAAGAAAGCAGATTGTACAGCAAATGCTTATGCCGGCTATTGATTACGGAGATGTAGTGTATGCAGCCGCCCCGCAAACACACCTTCATAAACTTACTACATTGTATAACTCATTCTGCCGCTTTGCGCTACAATGTAACTACATGACCCACCATTGTGACATGTTGAAAGAGCTAAACTGGCCATCGCTGGAATCCAGACGCACCCTTCACCTTTCCAGCCTGGTGTTTAAGAGCATCTCTGGGAAGCTGCCACCCTACCTGAATAGACTGCTTCCCCCAGCAGCTCCCTCATCCTATAACCTCCGATCCAGGACCAGCACCTTACTTGCTATACCACAATACAAAAAGACAGTGGCTCGATCCTCATTTTCCTACAGAGCACCACAATTATGGAATAACCTCCCAGACACCATCAAATCTTCCCCCAGTCTTAAGTCACTCAAAAGCTCCTTACTAACATACTTCAATACAGAATGCACCTGTAAACATGTAACCTAGTGACTATATTTCCTACATATTTTTCTGTTAATCTGTATATTTGTGGTTTTTTTTTAATATCTTGCATTGTATTACTTTGTATTTCTGTAACTGTAACACTTCAATGTTCTTGAACCCAGGACATGCTTGAAAACGAGAGAAATCTCAATGTATCCTTCCTGGTAAAATCCTTTATAAATAAATAAATAAATAAATAAATAAATGTGCGGAGGAGGCCCTTCAGACCTCTCTCCCTCCCGATCGCCGGGGAGCAGGGAGTTAATACAGGCACCGCTTGGAAGGGCACAGCCTGCCCTTCCAAACGGTGGCTGTCATTAACCCCTGGGGAGCCGGATCACGAATCGGCGCTGAAAAGCACCGGTTTGTGATCCTTTCCCGGAGCTGGCCGACATCTTGGATGTCGGCCAAGCCTCCGGGCACTCCCCCTGAGGACTGGAGGGGGGGGAGTCCTGGAGTTAACCCCTAGCTGCCACCAACGGTGGAGATAGGGGGTTCCAATGAACCCCCTATCTCCCGATCCGTGGCAGCTAGGGGTTAAAGTTTGGTACTGTTGGATCGGCCAGAGAATGGCCGTTCCAACAATACCAAACATGACTATGAAAAAAGTTTTTTTTTAAAAAAATTAAAAATAAATTTATTTTTTTTTAAAAAAAATTATAAAAAAAAATAAACAAGTTTTTTTTCTTTTTTTTGGTTTGTTAATGCAGCAATATTGTTCCCATTTCAATTATAATGTGAACAATGATGCTGCACTAACGATTTTTGTATGCGGTGCGTTTGTTAAAAATCGCGTAATTTTCACCAAAAAAAAATGTAACGAGACCCCATCTCTAATTTTTTTAACAAGCGCAACCCATACAAAATATAACCGCAATTGCTCGCATGTTAAAATGTGAAAAAAAAAACACTTTACACGTTGTAAATTATTGAAAATTTATATTTTATTGCATTTTTTGTTATAATATACAGACAGGACATGACGTATACATATAATAATGACATATTATGAATCTGCCGAGTCTGACGGAAAGAACGATATATAATATGTCTTGGTCATATACTAAAATAAGACTTCAAAACACGTTTAAACAAGATGAGTGAAACAGGTAAAAATGAGCTCAGCACAGAGGCGTGAAATGCCTCAGCAGCGAAAGGGTTAAAAAGTGTCAGATCTAACTGTGCCGTGCACTATGCCTCGGGGGGAGCTGATGTCAGGAAGTCAGTTATGTTGCATAGCTCTAGCTTGATGCGTTTCGCTGTATGCCAGCATCAACAGGAGCATTCGCTTAGCATCAAGCTGTATAGCTGAAAATTTGATTCTCACCCATTACAATGACTTCAGTGAGACAGAGAACGTCCTGCGGCAATGTCTGACTTCTAGGAAGTCTGACAAGACTGATATGTAACACAGTCTCTGGCGTTCAAATCGGTGGAGAATTGCACGTTAGGCCAGTGAAAGAGACCGTTGGGGGAACTGGTGGACCTTTTAAATATATTTGGTTTTGCACTGTTTTAAACATCCCCCCAGCAAG
This sequence comes from Leptobrachium leishanense, assembly GCA_009667805.1. Taxonomy (NCBI): domain Eukaryota; kingdom Metazoa; phylum Chordata; class Amphibia; order Anura; family Megophryidae; genus Leptobrachium; species Leptobrachium leishanense. Next base: position 63,292,938 of record CM019063.1, read on the forward strand.
CTAAAGATTACTGATGTCTGTGTGTTATTCTATTATGTAGTTATTCTATAGTCTCTTGTTGTGTAATTTGCGTACATTCCCTCAATTAACTAACCCCTCTCTGTATAGTATAGATCTCAGTATCAGTACCTCCTCTCTCTATTGTGTACATTTCCCTTTGTTTTACCTGCTTAAATTCCTTTTGTTTTACCTACTTCCTCCCTCCCATTTCTCCTCCTAGGAAATCCCATTGTCCATTATTTGAAGGTCCTGTGTAGTTATCTGATCTGTGATGTTATCTCTTTGATTGTATGCAAATGTGTTGGTCCTTGGCTGTATCTGTCCTCTCTGCGAATAAACAGCCAGTTCTATTCTGACCAAGCTTGAAGTCACAACTCATGATTTGGAGTACCAGGAATCTTCTGCCCGCTGTGCCAATGAAAGGCTCCCTCCAGCTCTACAGCTTCGGCTTATTTCTGGGGGTGCTAGCCTGGCTCTCTACATGCACTGGGCCTTAAGCTGCGACTAAAGTACTAGAGAAAGGAGTGAGAGTCATGAGGAGAACCCAGGTGTCCATGCAAGGAAGCAGCATTTGACAGATGATACCCTGTTCGGGCACAAAGATCTGTTACAGCCTGTATTATATTTTATGAGCAATTTGAGCTACAGTAGCTCTTCTGTGTTATGAAAGCAGGCCGGCTAACCCTCTCTCCCCTGTGCGTCAATGAACCGTGGGGCGCCCATGACCCTGAGGCTGGTTCGTCAGTTTTCCTTCCTTGCACCACCTTTATTTGGTATTAACCCCTACACACTGGGAAAACCGTACAAGACTTGCCATTTTGAAGATGCTCTGACCCAGTTGTCTAGCTGTCACAATTTGGCCCGTATCACAGTCAGAGCTTTTCATTAATTTTTCCAGCTTCCAAAACATGATATTCAAGAACTGCCTGTTCACTTGCTCCTTATCCATCCCACCCGTGACAATGCATCCCATCCCTTGACAATACATCCCACCCCGTGACAATATATCCCTACCCGTGACAATACATCCCACCCCGTGACAATACATCCCACTCCGTGACAATATATCCCTCCCCATGACAATACAACCCACCCCATGACAATATATCCCTCCCATGACAATACATCCCACCCCGTGACAATATATCCCACCACGTGACAATATATCCCTCCCCGTGACAATATATCCCACCCTGTGGCAATATATCCCCGTGACAATATATCCCGCCCTGTGACAATATATCCCGCCCTGTGACAATATCTCCCACCCCGTGACAATACATCCCACCCCGTGATAATATATCCCACCCCGTGACAGGTGCCATTGTGACCATATAATCAATGTTACTCACTTCACCTGACAGTGGTTTTATTGTTATGGATGACTAGAATATTTTTCTACAAGAGACCAAATGGTCTCTTCGATGCTTTGGTACCGAGGTTGCTGTGCGATCTGATGTATTATTATTCTTATGGAACCATTATCATTTTATGTATTATTTTCAAATGGTAATAACGCTATCCTCGTTAGGACCGATAAGGAATAATGCTGTAGCAATTCATTGCGTGAGTTGTATTTATCAAAGGACAAAGTGCATTAACGGCACAGCAGATCATAAATAGATGTATCATTTCATATTGCCATAGGCCGGGAAACACTAATCCTCAAAATGAGAATGATGCGAGAGCTGTGAGTTAACAGCTCACACAGCTGCAAATAACCTAAAGAGTTATGGTGACCCCTCCCTTCCTTTCCCTTACAAAATTAGCCTACTGCAGTAGAAAAATACATGCAAATAAACCAAGGGGGCGACAATGAGTCTCCAACACATTTGCATACAATTCCGCAGTGTTGAGCAGCATTCCATCAAGCAAGGTCAGGTAGGTGTCACCACAATCCACAGTATTGACCACCTCCAGAAAATGGACAGCAGAAAAGAAGAACTGGGACTGGAGTTGCTTTATCCAACACATTTGTAAACACACACACAAAGTCACAAGTACCTACAAACATACAATTCCACAAATAAATGGCTGAATGGCCAACTCCAAAGTGCTGAGCCTGGACCATGAGAGTAATGAAGGCATACTTTAGAGCAGGGGTCCTTGGTCCTCCAGATATTTTGGAACTGCACTTCAAATGAAGCTATGCAAATTAATAAATTATCGTTTCGTCAGTTTTGCGGCTCTTACTTTCTTTTTTTTTTCCCGGTAGCTTTTCCCTGCACTCCGGGGACCCTGCAGTGAATGCAGAATTGACCGCAGGGTGGGGAAATTTGATTCCCCAAAGTGCAGGGAACAACAGAGCACCGAAATGTTGGCCACATTTCTGTGCTCTGTGAATAACCCTTTAGGGTTAGGGTTTGAATTAAGGGTAAGAGTAAGAAATTAGGGTTAGAAAATATAGAAATTAGGGTTAGGGTTAAAAATTAGGGTTAAAATTTTGAGTGCAAAATAAAGGTTAGAGTTAGACATGTGCACAGCACAAAATTTCGTTTTGAACTAGTGGATTAGTCCTAAAACATAATTTATTTAGTTGCTAAAGAAATTCGTTTTCAGTTCTTTAGTATGAAAACTAATTTCATTCATCCGAAAACCAGTGGATACAATTACTATTGTAGTGGCTCCTTAGAGGGCTGAGATCGCTGCTTGATACAGTATCTCTCACTCTCAGTACAATGTGGACCATATTACATAGCTGGTGCTAACTTAACCAGAGCTGTTGTAAACGTCCCAGAGCCATTATAGCCTATGGAGGTTTTCAGTTTACAACAGCTCTGGTTAAGTTAGAACCAACATTGTAATACTGCCCTGTGTCAGGCAAAGCTGTTACAGTAACTGACTGCTGCTCATCACAGCGCTCAGAGTTTGAGTAAAACTAGTAAATAATATTTTTATATATAAGAGGTTAGAACAATATTATTTCCTTGTTTTACTGAAACTCTGAGCGCTTGTACAGTCAGTTACTGTAATAGCTGAGACTGATACATTGTACTGAGAGATAATATAACAAGCAGCCGATCTCAGCGCTCACAGCCACTGGATTTAAAGGGCTAAAAAAAAAAAAGGCTGCTCTCTGTATAATGTTTACAACATCCTCCTGCATTAATTAATACCCCTCTCTGTATAATGTATAGAACATCCTCCTGAATTAATTAATGTCCCTCTCTGTATAGAACATCTTCCTCAATTTATACCTTTCTCTGTATAATGTATATAACATCCTCCTGCATTAATTAATGCCCCTCTCTGTATAGAACATCCTACTGCATTGGCATGTGGAGGGTGCAGAACTTCGGATGTTGCGCTCATCATTGCTGGTCTCCTTCACTCATCAATGTAATATCACAAAAAGGACTGAAACTAAAATGTAGTGCATTTTATTTTAGTTTCTTTCGTTTTTTGTACTGAGCAGTTTCGTATCTCTTGAGTCAAACGAAAACTAAATTATCCCAAAATTCGGACTAAATCGTTTTAGTACTAAAACTAATGCACATGTCTAGTTAGAGTTAGAAATTAGGGCTAGGGTTTGAAATTAGGGTTAGAAATTACGGTTAGGGTCAGGATTAGAAATCAGGGGCCCTATTGTGACCTTGGTGTAAACTAAACTAAGGCTGGTGTAAACTTAACAACTCCATAGTCTATAATGGCTCTAGTAAGTTTACACCAGCTCTGGTTAAGGGTACATCAAGGTCGTGATAGAGCCAGGTGTTGCGTTAGGGTTAAGGATAGTTTACTGTTTCTGCTTGTTTTAGGGATAGAGTTACATTTCGGGTTAGGGTTAATTATAAGCCTAAATTCTATTCTGTTTCATTTTTTTGCTTCAATTTTAGGCAACAGATTCTGTCCCTTGTTTTGGTGCGAGTGCAGAGCCTGCAAAAGAGCCCTAGATCAGCCCAAAAATCACTTAATAATGTGTAAGAAGAAATATATATACATTCATGGCCAAAATTGTTGGCACCCCAGACATTTTTCCAGAAAATCAAGTATTTCTCACAGAAAAGTATTGCAGTAACACATGTTTTTCTGTACACATGTTTATTCCCTTTGTGGGTATTGGAACAAAACAAAAAAAGGGAGGAAAACAAAGCAAATTGGACATAATGTCACACAAAACTCCAAAAATGGGCTGGACAAAATTCTTAGCACCCTTTCAAAATTGTAGATAAATAAGATTGTTTCAAGCATGTGATGCTCCTGTAAACTCACCTGGGGCAAGTAACAGGTGTGGACAATATAAAAATCACACCTGAAAGCAGATAAAAAGGAGAGAAGTTCACTTAGTCTTTGCATTGTGTGTCTGTGTATGCCACACTAAGCATGGACAATAGAAAGAGGAGAAGAGAACTGTCTGAGGATTTGAGAACCAAAATTGTGGAAAAATATCAACAATCTCAAGGTTACAAGTCCATCTCCTTTGTCCACAGTGCACAACATTATCAAGAAGTTTGCAACCCATGGCACTGTAGCTAATCTCTCTGTGGGTGGACGGAAGAGAAAAATTGATGAAAGGTTGCAACGCAGGATAGTCCGGATGGTGGATAAGCAACCCCAAACAAGATCCAAAGAACTTCAAGCTGTCAAGCTGTCCTGCAGGCTCAGGGATCATCAGTGTCAGTGCGAACTATCCGTCGACATTTAAATGAAATGAAACACTATGGCAGGAGACCCAGGAGGACCCCACTGCTGACACAGAGACATAAAAAAGCAAGACTACAGTTTGCCAAAATGTACTTGAGTAAGTCAAAATCCTTCTGGGAAAACTTCTTGTGGACAGATGAGAACAAGATAGAGTTTTTTGGTAAAGCACATCATTCTACTGTTTACCGAAAACGGAATGAGGCCTACAAAGAAAAGTACACAGTACCTACAGTGAAATATGGTGGAGGTTCAATGATGTTTTGGGGTTGTTTTTCTGCCTCTGGCACTGGGTGCCTTGAATGTGTGCAAGGCATCATGAAATCTGAGGATTACCAAAGGATTTTGGGTCGCACTGTAGAGCCCAGTGTCAGAAAGCTGGGTTTGCGTCCAAGATCTTGGGTCTTCCAGCAGGACAATGACCCCAAACATACATCAAAAAGCACCCAGAAATGGATGGCAACAAAGCGCTGGAGAGTTCTGAAGTGGCCAGCAATGAGTCCAGATCTAAATCCCATTGAACACCTGTGGAGAGATCTTAAAATTGCTGTTGGGAAAAGGCGCCCTTCCAATAAGAGAGACCTGGAGCAGTTTGCAAAGGAAGAGTGGTCCAGAATTCCGGGTGAGAGGTGTAAGAAGCTTATTGATGGTTATAGGAAGCGACTGATTTCAGTTATTTTTTCCAAAGGGTGTGCAACCAAATATTAAGTTAAGGGTGCCAAGAATTTTGTCCAGCCCATTTTTGGAGTTTTGTGTGACATTATGTCCAATTTGCTTTTTTTCCTCCCTTTTTTTGTTTTGTTCCAATACACACAAAGGGAATAAACATGTGTATAGCAAAACAGGTGTTACTGCAATACGTTTCTGTGAGAAATACTTGAATTTCTGGAAAAATGTCTCGGGTGCCAACAATTTCGGCCATGACTGTATATATATATATATATATATAAATATATATATCTTAATGCTGGTCTCTCAGTGAAAAGGAAGGTGCAACTCATCGTCTTTTCCCACTGCAAACTGTGGTAGAGTATACCAGTGGCTGCACACTGCCATTGTTCTTTTGTGGCTTAGAACATTCCAGCCCCAAAAAACGGGGTTCCCTTTATTGATTCACAAAGTGAAACTCCCGAGGCTGTGACCCACTCCACAATACCATAAAACTGACTTAAACCAACTACGGAAACATTACAATAATTACAAAAAAATATAAAAAGCAATGCATAGTTATGTGGTTATTCAGGCTACGAAGACCTTGTTGAAAGTCAAAGTCCATTAACCCCTTCACTACCAAGTGATTTTCCCAAAAAAAAGCATTGTCAGAAACCACTGTTTTTTAAAAAAAAATCACTTTAAATTAATTTTAAAGTAAGAAATAAATGAGTTAATACCTATTTTATGTCTTACTGTAAATAATCTGTTTTTGCCAGTAGATGGCGTCATCCGCTGCCAAATTGAGTTAGAGGTTCGAGCGGCTGGTCTATTTTCTTCTTTTTTTTCTTCCTGCATTGGCTGCTGAAAGCCTGATATTTCAGAGATTTGAGCAGCTGATTTTACAGTTTTAGTTCTTTGTGCATTATGCCCACAGGGCAAAAACTTTTGGGTGCACCTTTTGCAGCCCAAAAGCAAATGACATTCGTTTGCTTTAAACTAATTTGATTTGCTTTTGGGCTGCAGATCAGCATATTGAGATTTCTCGATATCGGGGCATCAGATGGTGCCTTTGAAGCCCGAGCTATCTCGACATAAGTAGTGAAGGGGTTAGTGTGGACTTTGCAGTGTATCGTTGCAGTTAAACTGATCTTTTATCCACTCACAGGCGCAAAGAAATATAAAATTCCTGTGAGTCCAAAGGTTTGCTGAGCTTTCTTCTTTTAGAAACCGTTTTACGCAAAAGTCTGTGTGACGTGGGAAGAGGCCGCGCCAGCAACCCCAAGAGGTTAAAGGCACCTTGGCTGTTTAGATCCTACAGGTCTATTCAATAAAAGGTGAAACTCAGGAGAATGACTGGAGAAGTGAAAATTCTAGGTCAAAATAGCCAAACGAGAGAGATTCTCCCAATTTTCTCACTTTCCAAATTGGCTATTTGGTCTAGATCGTTCTCTTCTCCTGCCATTCTCCTGGGTTTCACCTTTCTCTGAATAACCCCATAGTGAATAGACCTGATAGTGTATTATAAAGTATCTAGAATGTAATATGACACAGATTTTCATATGTAGTTTGCAGTGTTTTTTATTTCTGTTCTATTTATCTCTAACACGCACAGTGGTTTATAAAAAGATTTCTGTGAGCCTGACCTGCTTTGGTTAAATCACAGAGGGGCTGAATCATGAATAAACAGTGCTCGCAGAAAGTAGTAATTCTACTGATAAGGTTTAAATATCATCAGTAGATCTATCTCTCTATCTATCTATCCGTCTATCTCTGTATCTATTGTATCTATCTATCTATCTATCCATATATATATATCTCTATCTCTGTATCTCTATATCCATCTATCTCTGTATCTATCTATCTATCTATCCATCTATCTCTGTATCTATCTATCTATCTATATATCTCTGTATCTATCGTTATATCTATTTATCTACCTCTGTACCTACCCAGCTATCTCTGTATCTATCCTATCTATATATGTATCTATCTATCTATATCTGTATCTATCCATCTATCTCTATATCTATATATCTATCTCAGTATCTATTTATCTATCTCTGGATCTAGCTATCTATCTATCTATCTCTGGATCTAGCAATCTAGCTCTGTATCTGACTATCGCTATATCTATCTATTTGTCTATCTCTGTATCTATCTATCTCTGTATCTATCAATCTAGCTCTGTATCTAGCTCTGTATCTATCTAGCTCTGTATCTAGCTCTGTATCTATCTAGCTCTGTATCTATCTTTCTATCTATCTATCCTCTATCTATCTATCTATCCTCTATCTATCTATCTATCTCTGTATCTATCTTTCTATCTATCTATCTATCTCTGTATCTACCTATCTATGTATATATGTCTGTATCTATCCCATTTCTATCTATCTATCTATCTATCTATCTCTGTATCTATCTATCTCTGTTGTATCTATCTCTGTATCTATCTATCTCTGTATCTATCTATCTATCTATCTATCTATCTATCTATCTCTATCCATATCGATCACATATCTATCTATCTCCATTTTTCTCTCTTTGTGTACGCTATATGGACAGAGTATTGGAACCCCTGACCGTTACACCAACAGGGCCTTTTTATGACACAGCGTTGGAAATACATACAGGGTTATCCAAAGAGATTCGAAAAGTCACCGCACGTTCGGTGACTTTTCGTTCTCTTCAATTCGGTTCCTTTTGCCGATTGCATTTCGGTGACCCTGCGGTGTATTCAGCAAACACCACAGGGTCCCCGAATTGCAGGGAAAAGCTGCCGCAAACCTGATGAAAACTAACCGAATGCACGCTGAAAACAAGCAAAAACATCTGGATTAACCTTCGAAAAAGCCGAACAGGAGCCGAATCACACAGAGCCGAAGCAGCTGAGACGTAGAGGAGGCAGTGAATAAATTAGAAAAACCATTTGTATGAATCTGGGAAAAAGAAACGCTGTTTGCAAAGAAACTACTGAGCGAAAATGTCTGAAATTTACACAGGAGGTCCAGGGAATGATAATAAAGAGGGCTGTTACAAAAAAAATAAGTAAACTGAAAAAAAAAAAAAAAAATCGGACTTTTAAATTTTTTTAAAAATATTCAGAAAAATGCTTAAAGTATCCTAAAAAATCTATAAATAAAGAGACTTTTTGCTGCAGAATTTTATAATGAACGGTTTATTAGATATTGAATTAAAACGGGAATATTTTTAACATTGAAGTCTATGGGATTCTCCTGAATAAACCTGCCGAATTAAACCACCGAATGGCAGGGCATTAGGGGAACCTTTCACTGCTGGTTTGTGTTCTCTGAATAGCCGAAGCATTGCTTTTTCATGGGGATTTCACTGCCCTCGAACAGGCACCGAACAGGCACCGTATGTGCAGGCAATTCGACAGGATTTGGCGAATTGCCTGCTCTCTGGATAGCCGAATGGTCAGGAAAGGTAACCGAACACTGATTTTCAGCGTTCGGTTACCTTTCTCAAGCAATTCGAATCTCTTTGGATAACCCTGATAGACATTACTGTGGAGTTGGTCCCCACTTTGCAGCTATAACAGCTCCCACTCTTCAGGGAAGACTTTTTGCTAGATTTTGGGGTGTTTCTGTGGGAATTTTTGCGCATTCATCCAGTAGAGCGTTTTTTATGTCAGGCATTGATGTTGGATGAGAAGGCCTGGCTCACAATCTCCGTTCCAGTTCATCAAGAGGTGTTGGTTGGAATTATGTTCAGGGCGCCGTAGTTCTTCCAAACCAAACTCATCCAGCCATGTCTCTGCACCTTGCTTTGTGTCTTGGAGCTCAGTCATGCTTGAATACAAAGGGTCTACCCCAAACTGTTCTCACCAAGTTGGAAGTTTAGCATTGTCCAAAATGTATTGGTTTTATGCATTAAGAATTCCCTTCCCTGGAAGTGAGAGGCTGAGTCCGACCCCTGAGAAACAGCTACGTACCATTATCCCTCCTCCACCAAACTTTACAGCTGGCACAATGCAGTCAGGTTAGGTTCTCCTGGCATCTGCCAAATCCTGACTCATCCATCAGACTCGCCAAACAGAGAAGCCTGATCAGTCCCTCCACAGAACATGTTTTCATTGCTCCAGAGTCCAGTGGCAATGCACTTTACACCACTCCATTCCACGCTTGGCATTGTACCAAGTGATCTGAGGCTTGCATGCAGCTGCTCTGTCATGGAATCCCATTCCATGAAGCGTCCGGCATCGCACAATGTTTATGCTGATGTTAATTCCAGTGGATGTTTGGAACTCTTCAGCTGTGGAATCAGTGGAGTGTAATGTCATAACAACTCTAGAAGTTATCTTAACCCCATCGTGACCAGGTGGTGTTACCATTGTCTGTCCGAAAGTGCCCGCTGCTGTTTTTACATTTCTGCTCAGTTTGTGTTTAGGTCTAATTTTCCTTTTACTCGTTTATAGAACCCACACATATTATATACAGTTTTTCTTGCTATTAAGTGGACTTTCTAAAGATACCATTATGTCTATCATATAATAATTTACTATAAAAAAATTATGAAACATGATGGAAAAATGGAAAAAACACACTTTTTCCAACTTAAACCTCCAAAATCTATATGTTATTTGGAGGTCTTCCTTCTCCTTTTTAGGATAATATGAGGATTATATGATCTTCTGAATTTTTTTATTCTATTCTACATGTAGTTCCATTATGACATCACCACTATTTGTCATTGCTTTTATCCTTTGTGATATGTAATTCTGGTGGGGTCTTATCACCCTTGTCCATAGTATAGTATGTGGTGTATACATATATATTTTTATTGATTTTGTTTTGGCTTCGTTTTTGTCCCTTTTTAGGATGTATAAATTTTCAAACTTTTTAATTTTTAATATTTTTATATTTTTATATCTTTATATTTTTTACATTGGTATGTTGTCTAAGTGCTGCCTTTTTCATATTCGATCTATGCTCCATATATAGTTCTCTTTCCATGTGTTTTTTCTCTTTCACATATGGAATTTGTGCGTCATGGAGGTCCATATGCTTATGCTTTTGGTGGAATACGCCCCCTAAATAAAGATCTGCGGCATATATGCGGACCTATTATGGGGACAGAGGGCCTCCTTCCGGACATGGCATTTATGGAGTTAAGCAAGACGCAAATGGTGTGGGACACGAGAACCAATGGCTGGACTCCACGGCGCATGCGCCTGCCTCAGTATAGTGAAATACGTCATTCCCCGTCCGGGAAAGGGGAATCCGGAAGTGCCGCAGACCAGGCTGGAACGCAGGGGGGATCGGAAGTGGCGGTTTTTGAACACACCTGTTAATCCGCTCAACTAATGATTGTCATTATAAATGTATGTCTATTGGACTGGTTTATTATGTTTTCTTTTTGGATACCAACTGATGAAGCTGCGTTAGCGGCGAAACACGTTTTGGATATATCTATTTAGTTTATTTTATTTTATTTTTGTATTAAATTGTTTTTTATCTGGTGGAAAGTTTGTATTTCACTTCTTATCCATTCAAAGGGGTTTGGTGTATCCCTATCTACACCCAGGCGTACATACAGAGCCAGTGAATCTACACAGGCTCTTAACCACGTAAGTGTTGTCATTTTCTGGCCTTTACACTTTGTGGATTACTATGCTGCACTATGGTATATGTTTGCTTTATTGCATGTATGGCCTATACGAGTAACCGTCGACATCTCATGAAGACGGGACGGGGTCATCCCTGAAGAGACCCACTGTGATCTTATTGAGCCTATATTGTACAGGCTCCACCATATGTGAGTTCTCATCTTTCACATTTTACCTGACATTTATACAGGCATACTGTACCATGTATGTGTGTTTTTTATTTACATGTACATTGACTTCTACCTGACTCCATTGGATTGAAGTACATACAGGTCATTATTTTTGTGCTGCAATTCTTATCCACATTAGTCTTGGGATGCACTTCCCCGTAGTGTGGTGTATATTGTTCACCTCCCACGGAAGTGGGGTTTTGTACCAGCGCTGTTCTCTTTTCCTTTTTCGTCTATATCACTTCTGGGTCCTTTGGGATAGACCCTTCGAGTACGTAGCCGCTGTACTGCTCCAACTCTGTGTTCTTTTCCCCTCCACCTATTGCCACTCCAGCGCCCCCTCCTTCTGTATCATAATTTTCCTTTTACTCGTTTATAGAACCCACACATATTATATACAGTTTTTCTTGCTATTAAGTGGACTTTCTAAAGATACCATTATGTCTATCATATCATAATTTACTATAAAAAAATTATGAAACATGATGGAAAAATGGAAAAAACACACTTTTTCCAACTTAAACCTCCAAAATCTACAACGGCCAAAAAAGACCCAGCTAAATAGTTTCAAAATTTTGTCCTGAGATTAGAAATACCCAAAACATGTTTTTGCTTTTTAACCCCTTCACTGCTGAGCCGTTTCACCTCTTTGCGCTGAGCTCATTTTGACCGTTTAATGCTCATTCTGTTTAAATGCAATTTGAAGTCCTATTTTATTAAACCACCCAGACAATTTTTTTTTTTTAAAAAAAAACACCTTTTTATTTTAATTTTTTTACACCAAACCTCGTCATGATCAGGCCTTTCCAATGATACCAAACATGACCCTCTAGCTACCACAGATCTCCCTAGAACCACTTGGCAGCTAGGGGGTTAACTGTCCAACTGACGTCTTCACACATATGGTGATGATGTCAGTGTGTGGGGGGTGACCCGGAAGCTTCACTGACATCCAAGATGTCAGCCACTTCCGGGAGAGAATCACGATCTGGCGCCTAAGGGGTCAAAGAGAGTCACCGCTGAAAAAGACAGACTCTGCCCTCTCCAGAGGTGCCTTTCTTTTTCTTTTTTTTTATCTACAGCGGTTCGGGAGGGAGAGGGCTCCAAAGGAGACCCCCTCTCCCCTTTCACTTTCTTCACTGCAGGCGATGGGGGGCACCTGGCGATGACGCCATTGCGACGGCCAGGGTCATAAAACCACCCAAAATCCTTTACCTCTTATCCATCCCACAGCGGAGACTGCGGTGTGATCTGCCGCTTCCTCTCGCTGCGAGTAGCGGGAGTCTGGAAACAATTAGCACCCGTGTCCCCTCACACTTCATTCGTGGATCCTTCACGTTCCCCCAAGTGTGAGCTCGCGACTGGGATGCGCTGAGCTCCACTGAGTTCTATGGCCTCTAGGAGGCAATACCAAAAGCAGTGTAAAGGGTGGCGTTGCCGGTATCAGTCTGCACCTGCATTTTGTTCTGCGGCCAGCTGAAAATCAAAAGTCTGGTGTGGAGTAGGTGCAGCAAGAGGGAGGTGGTAAGCAAAAGCAGCTCGTGATTATTTTTTCACTTATTGACCTCCTTTTATAATCAACAGGGACATAGAGTTCCATGTGTTACTACTTTACATTTTCCAGTTATTTAACAGTTACAAGTTTTTATAAAGCGCTAACAAGTTCCGTAGCACTGTACAATGGGAGGCAGACTAACAAATATACATACACGTTAAACACACAGAACAGTAGGAGAAAGGACCCTGCTCAAGAGCTTACAATCTAAGAGGATAGGGGTGTCACACTAGTTGAGACTATGAAATAGCCGAGTGCATGTAGACTATGTGGGAAGATGCAGTAAAAAATGAACAGAGGGGGATCATGGAGTGAACTGATAGGCTTCTCTAAAGTAATGTGTTTTTAGAGACTTCTTGAAGGACTAGAGAGACGGGGAGAGTCTGATGTTGCAGAGGAGAGAGTTCCATAGAAAGGGGGCAGCTCGGGAGAAGTCCTGAAGGAGAGAGTTGAGGGTGTGGGTACGAGGAACTGATAGCATCAGATCATTGGCAGAGCAAAGTGGTCGGGATGGGATGTACCTGTTAATAAGGGGAGAGCTGTAGGCAGGGGCGCGGTTATGGAGAGCTTTATACGTGAGCACCAATATTTTGAATTGGATTCTAAAGGAAAGAGGGAGCCAGTGTAGAGATTGACAAAGGGGCGAGGTGCTAGAGGTGAGGTGGATGAGTCTGGCACAGGTATTCATAACAGACTGCAGAGAGATCTAGGATCTTTTAAGGCCAGAGAGAAGGAGGTTACAGTAGTCAAGGCGGAAGATAATAAGAGCTTGGATGAAGACATTTTTAGCAGAGTCCTGATTTAGACAGGGATGGATGCGTACAACAGGTGGAAGTAGCAGGATTTGGTTAGTGACCGAATGTGAGGAGTGAAGAAGAGATCAGAGTCTAGAGGAGGTACCAGGCCTGTGAGGTAGCAGTAATAGAGTCACCATTCACCTGAAGAGAAATGGTTGCAGGAATGTTGGTTTTAGGGGTAGGGAAGACGAGAAGTTCAGGTTTAGAAAGGTTAAGCTTTAAGAAACGTGAAGTCGATAGGCCGGCTGTAACACGGTCCAGCACTGGAGGAGAGAGATTGGGGGAGGAAAGGTAGATATGAGTGTTGTCAGCATAGAGATGATATTGAAATCCATAGGAAGAGATAAGCTTGCCAAGAGAGGTGGTATAGATTGAGAAGAGTAGGGGACCCAGAACAGAGCCTTGATGTACCCCAACAAAGAGAGGAGTTGGGGGAAAGAGGCGTAGGAGACACTGAAGGAGCGAAGACAGAGGTAGGAAGAGAACCAGGAGAGAGAGGAGTCACTGAGGCCAAGTTGACGTAGTGTGAGGAGCAGGAGATCGTGGTCAACAGTGTCAAATGCAGCGGAAAGATCGAAAAGAATAAGCAGGGAGAAGTGACCTTTGGTTTTAGCAGCAACTAGATCATTAGTCACCTTGGTCAGGGCAGTTTCAGTGGAGTGTTGGGAGCGAAAGCCTAACTGGTGCAGATCAAGAAGAGAGTTAGAAGTGAGATAACCGGTGAGCTGGTTATAGACCAGGCGTTCTAAGATTTTGGAGGCAAAGGGGAGCAGAGAGATAGACCGGTAGTTTGAGAGGGAGGTGGGATCAAGAGATGGCTTCTTTAGGATGGGGCTGATCACAGGACGTTTGAATGCAGAGGGGAAGATACCAGAGGAGAGGGAGAGGTTGAAAATATGAGTCAGAGTGGGAAGGACAATTGGTTAGACAGACAGAATAAGTTGCGAGGGGATGGGGTCAAACGGACAGGTGGTTGAGCAGGAGGACATGAGAAGTACCGAGACACCCTCCTCGGAGACCAGAGAAAGGAAGACATAGAAGAGGGGGCAGGGAGTGATGGAGTGAATGAGGTTGAGTGGTTAATGAGGCGGGCAATGAAGAGATTTCTAGTCAGAGTTCAGAGGAAAATTAACCACTTGGCTGCTAAGGACTCTCTCAGCGCGTCCTGCCAAGTGCACCTCCTGTGCTACGGATGCGCTGAGCACATCCTAGCACAGGAGGCAGCAATCAGCTGGGATTCCGGCTGATTGCTGCCCCCCCCCCCGGTGCAGGCTGACATCTGCATGTCAGCCTGGCACTCCGGGACCCCGGGGGGGAAGATAGATGTCATCGCGGCGGCGCAATGACATCTATTTCAGGCGCCCCCCCGCGAGTGCGGAGGAGGTGCCTGAAAGGGAGGGGGGAGGTCCTTCAGACCTCTCTCCCTACCGGTCGCTGGGGGCTAGCGATCAAAGCCAGGCATGGTTTGGAAGGGCACAGCCTGCCCTTCCAAATGGTGCCTGGCTTTAACCCCTTGGGTGCCGCATCACAATTCGGCACCGAAAAGCGCTGATCCTTTCCTGAGCTGGCCGACATCTTGGATGTCGGCCAAGCTTCCGGGAATGCCCCCTGACGACTGGTGTCATCGTGCATAGCGCGATGACGTCAGTCCTGGTGTTATCCCTAGTAGACATGTGCATTTGTTTTAGTAATAAAACGATTTAGTCCGAATTTTGGGATTATTTAGTTTTCGTATGACTCAAGAGATACGAAACTGCTCAGTACAAAGAACGAAAGAAATTAAATAAAATGCACTACATTTTAGTTTCAGTCCTTTTTGTGATATTACATTGAGTGAAGGAGACCAGCAATGAAGAGAGCAACATCCGAAGTTCTGCACCCTCCACATGCCAATGCAGTAGGATGTTCTGTACAGAGAGGGAAATTAATTAATTCAGGAGGATGTTCTATACATTATACAGAGAGGGGTATTAATTAATGCAGGTGGATGTTGTATACATTATACAGAGAGGGGTATGAATTAATGCAGGTGGATGTTGTATACATTATACAGAGAGGGGTATTAATTAATGCAGGTGGATGTTCTAAACTTTTTTTTAGCCCTTTAAATCTAGTGGCTGTGAGCGCTGAGATCGGCTGCTTGTTATATTATCTCTCAGTACAATGTATCAGGCTCAGCTGTTACAGTAACTGACTGTAACAGCGCTCAGAGTTTCAGTAAAACAAGGAAATAATATTGTTCTAACCTCTTATATATAAAAATATTATTTACTAGTTTTACTGAAACTCTGAGCGCTGTGATGAGCAGCTTTGCCTGACACGGGGCAGTATTACAATGTTGGTGCTATCTTAACCAGAGCTGTTGTAAACTGAAAACCTCCATAGGCTATAATGGCTCTGGGAAGTTTACAACAGCTCTGGTTAAGTTAGCACCAACTATGTAATATGGCCCACATTGTGCTGAGAGTGAGAGATACTGTAACGAGCAGCGATCTCAGCCCTCTGAGGAGCCACTGCAATAGTAATTGTATCCACTGGTTTTCGGATGAATTAAATTAGTTTTCATACTAAAGAACTGAAAACGAATTTCTTTAGCAACTAAATAAATTGCATTTTAGGTCTAATCCATTAGTTCAAAACGAAATTTTGTGATGTGCACATGTCTAATCCCTAGTTCCCACCAGTGGTAGAGATAGGGGGTTCCAATGAACCCCCTATCTTCCGATCTGTGGCAGCTAGGGGGTATTGTTTGATTGGCCAGAGCATGGCCTTTCCAACGATACCAAACATGACCATGTAAAAGTTAAATAAAAAAATAAATAGAAAAAAATATAAAAAAAATAATAAAAAAAAATTAACAAGTTTTTTTTGTTGGATTTGTTAATGCAGCAATATTGTTCCCATTTCATTTATAATGTGAACAATGAAGCTGCACTAACGATTTTCGTATGCGGTGCGTTTGTTAAAAATAGTGACATTTTCCCCAAAAAAAAGTGTAACGAGTCCCCATTTCTAATTTTTTTAACAAGCACAACTTATAGAAAATATAACCGCAAACGCTTGCATGTTAAAATGTGAAAAAAAACACTTTACACATTGTAAATTATTGAAAATTCTAATTTTATTGAATTTTTTGTTATAATATACAGACAGGACATGATGTATACATATAATAATGACATATTATGAATCTGCCGAGTCTGCTGGAAAGAACGATATATAATATGTCTGGGTCATATAATAAAATAAGCCTTCAAAACGCGTTTAAACAAGATGAGCGAAACAGGTAAAAATGAGCTCAGCACAGAGGCGTGAAATGCCTCAGCAGGGAAAGGGTTAAATTAAGCCAGAACATACTTGAAAACGAGAGAAATCTCAATGTATCCTTCCTGGTAAAATACTTTATAAATAAATAAATGGAGGGTGGAGGCTGTGGTTCGGTGTTGTGCAGTGTAGGAATGAAAGTGAATTTTCGGGAAGAGAAAATGGTCACATGGGATGAGAAATTTGGGGGTGAACATATGGTTTGTGGGGGAAAAAACAAAACCCTATAGCCTGCTAGCTGTCCCTTCTTCAAAACCTCAGTTCAAAGAACAGACTAGTTTCTATCGATAAGGCTGGGGTCAGACCAGCGCACTTTTAACGTGCGTTCTGGCGCACATAATTACGGCCGCACTAGCAGCAGATGACGGGCAATGATGGCCAATATACGTTGTACGGACGCACAAAAGTCCGGGCGTGCAACGCAAGTGGAATTTGAACGCATTTTTCTGAGAACGCTGAACCGCTAGTACTGACGTACTGAGTGCGCAGCTGCGGCATAGCGGCGTGTGTGCGTGATTAGGAGATGTCAGACGCTGCTAATGTCCAGCCTACATAACGTCCAGACGCAAAAAGAGTTTTATTGACGTTCCGTACAAAATCACGCCCGAAAATGCGCGGCGTCTGACCGTTTTTGCGCATTCCGTGAAAAAATACGTCAATGCGTTCGGACGCACTTTTTCACGTTCGCGGGGAAAAATGCTTTCGTCTGACCCTAGCCTAAAAGTGTGGGATAAAACCTTGGGGCCATACAGACACACACATCCAGAATAAAACATAATACGTCATTCCGTGTGTTTCCAGGTTGATACTGGTTTATCTATGTATTGTAAAAGCATAAGAATATCTTTCAGCATCCAACAGGTTCAGTAACAACATTATCTCCTGCCGCAATAAACACGAGGTTATACCTGCAATTTAAAGCATCATAGAAACATATCTCTGCAGATCAGGAACCACATAGGCCATATAATACTTTTAAAGGCACCGAGGGATGAGCTTCAAACTCTTGTTCTGGGTTAAGGGCAAGGATTACATTTCTTGTATCCATGTACACAAAACATCAGGGGTTATGCACTAATCCATAACCTGCTGAAGAATTAGAAGAGTATTGCAAATATTATGTTGAAATAGCTGAGAATATCTTTATTTCAGATCTAGAGCCCAATTCCATGGTCGTCGTTGAGCTTAGCGTTGGAGACACACAACATAGCTGCAGACTATATTTGCTTGATATTTTTCACGTCCCATTCCAACCTTGCCGTTAAAGGAGACGGTCCGACTTTAGCGTCTCACATCTTGTGTTCGGTTCCTGTACTTGGCGTCTCCTATGCTTAACAGCATGGGATGCGAAAATTGCTAAAAAGGATAGCGACCTATTCCAAGGTCATGAAAAAATGTAACCCTTTTTTGCCACAGGGCGTACCATGCCGTCCCTGCGGCGGGTGGGCTTTGAAGACACGGGGCCATTGACTTCCATGGGTCGCCTCGGCCCATCCTTGCAGCCAACGTGTGCCACGTGCCGTTGGTTGCTGCGAGACGGCCTGAACTCAGGCTGTCCCTCTGCCACCAATGACAGGCGTTGTGCGTCAGCTGCATGGGCGGGCCCTACCGGTGTTAATCCCCTCCGATGGGCGCCACCGCCTGTCGTTAAGCGGTAAACATCTAGGTGCAAACCAAGTAAATGTAATACCTCCTAAAAGCAAGGGTTATCCGCATAAGACACGTAAACCCTGGTTTAACTTCCCTGAGCAGTTGAAGTCTATGGAGTCGTTCAGGTTCTGATTCAGTTTACACCAGGCCTGAAATAAAGACACACAGGGGTGTAATTAGCGTTAGCTGCATGTGTGGCCACTTTCAGCTGCCCCAGCCGCTAATGTCACTGCTCAGCACACTTTTTAACATGTCGCTAGGAAATTCAACGTCTCCAGCCAACTTTAGAGTCTTCACATGCGTCTTGGTTGGAATGCGGACGTTACTGCTAAATGTTAATGGCTGGTGTGCAATTTTACCCTTAGCGTCTGACTTTTAATGACAACCTTGGAATAGTCGGCCCCTGGTATCTGCAAGTCTCTACCAACGTGACACTTATTGACCTTATCCTTACAGAAACAAAGGATCATTTGACGGAAAGAAACTGTAACGCAGCTAATATTTCAATGGGGCTGTTCATGAATCACCGTTGTTTAGCGTTGTTGAAAATCACTACAAGGTTAACCTTGATGATTCATTGAGGAAAATTCTAACAATGGCAGAGGTTCTATGGTGAAACATCACTTGCCATTGTATGAATTTCCCCTCTCTGGATCACAAGTTTAACGAGGTTGTAAGAATAGTAAAAAAACATTGGTGAGTGAATAACTACCCGTATATCCTTGTGTAGTGACTCAATTCATCCAAAAATGCACAAGTAAAAAGTACAGGTTGGGTACCTCTTATCTGCAATTCAGAAAACCAAAATTTAAGTAAATATCCCATTATTTTGGAGTGTTGACATGACAACAAAAGTGTAAAATTCAACCCCTCGTGACGAGGACAAACTTACTAAAAAATACTGTATAGAATGGCCTTCAGGCTGGTGTGTATTAGGTGAGTATGAAACAGAAATACATTTTGTGATTAGACTTGTGTCCCGTCCCCAAGATACCGCAATATTATATGCAAATATTCCAAAATTCCGAAAAATCTGAAGTCCAAAACACTTCTGGTCACAAGAATTCTGAAAAAGGCAGCGTTTCCCATCCATGGTTCTCCGGTTCCCCTAACAGGCAAGGTTTACAGGATATCTGAAGCACAGCACAGGTGATATGATTTGCTGCTAAGTGATTGCAGAATTCAGTCTGTATTTCCTCAAGGAATCCTTAAAATGTGGTCTGCTAGGGGGACCTGAGGACCAGTGTTGGGACTCACTGAGAAAAGGGATACTCAAACTGTATGCTT
Source organism: Leptobrachium leishanense (assembly GCA_009667805.1). Lineage (NCBI taxonomy): Eukaryota > Metazoa > Chordata > Amphibia > Anura > Megophryidae > Leptobrachium > Leptobrachium leishanense. The sequence goes on from CM019063.1 coordinate 63,312,639, forward strand.
TCTTTGTAAGGAGGTTTTGTCCTTACGAGTTAACATTTCATATTATGAAAATAAATAATAATAAAAATGGCTAAAGCCCAATAATTCAATAAAAGTCTAAACAATAACATATCAAACCCTAGAAATTTTTGGAAAGTCATAAGTAACATACAAGCACCCCCTTTCACTCTCAACCGGCCAATGTCAAAGTAAACAACCAAACCATGCAACACCCCTAACTTCTCTTCCTTCAAACGCTCCCTGAAAACATTCCTATTTAGGGAAGCCTACCACCCAACTCACTGACGCAACCATCAATCACTCTCACCTTACAGTCCTCTCCTCCTGTTTCCAACCCCAACCCTCCAGATTGTGAGTTCCTACGGGAATAGGGCCCTCATCTCCTCCTGTACTGTTTGTCAAATGTTGTTCAATGTATTGTAACCCTGTCTATACTGTGCTTATTGTACAGCGCTGCGGAATATGCTGGCGCTTTATAAATAAAGAATAATAATAATAATAATAAAAATGTAGCAAATGCCTTTACTAATTATTTTGTTGAATGCGCCACCACCCTGATTGCTAAGCTACCTAATGAAATATTGAAAATCAGGATATATACTTAGAGGGGAGAGGATAAAACTTAGCGTTTATTTATCTTGCATTAAAAAGAAAAGAAAACATAAACTGACATACAACAAAAACTGTTGAAATAGGACTCGCTAAGGAGTTACTTATGTAGTAACTGAGACAATAAATTGTATTTGCTAGTGATACGTGCTGGGTACCTACTAATAGAGTATCTGTCTGAAAAGACACAAGTAGCAGAGGTAAAAAAGCAAGCCTTCGTGGGTCCGCTGCAGATAGAAGGATAGAAGGAAAACCTGCAACACCCCCTAGATGTAGCAAATGCCTTTACCAATTATTTTGTTGGAAGCACCACCACCCTGATTGCTAAGCTAGCAAATGACACACCTACAGAAAGGTAGCACGCAGGTCAGGCTCCTCCAACTGTGCAAAAACCCTGTATCACAGAGAAATTCAACTTTAGACCAGTGCCTGTCGGTGTCATTACTAAACTTCTCCATAACCAAAAAATGAAATACCTGTCTGGACCTGATCAAATCCCAGCAATGCTGCTTAAAATCAGTGCACCGGCAATTGTAAAACCTGTCGCAACCCTTATCAATGAATCACTGGCGACTGGATACATACCCAAACTCTGGAAGACTGCAAGGGTGGTACTGATCCATAAAAGTGGAGACAATACTTTGGTATCCAACTACCGTCCGTTATCATTGCTCCCTGTAATGTCAAAAGTTTTGGAAAAATGTGTCTACATGCAATTACGTGATTATTATCAATGTTCAAACTATTTAACCCCAGATGAATCAGGCTTCCGTCCAAATCATTCAACTACAACTGCCCCATTAAAAGTTTGCAATGATATTCAAGTTGGCAAGGAACAAGGAGACCTAATTGGAGCCATCTTCCTTGATTTTGTCAAGGACTTTGACACAGTAGATCATGGCATCTTATTACAAAAACTTAGAAAATCCAGTATTGGTGATCGCACGCTAAACTGGTTTCAATCGTATGTATCCGACCGATCGCAATATGTGCCCATTTCTGACAGCACTTCCCTCCCCCTCCCAGTCACGTGCGGTGTACCCCAAGGCTCGATACTCGGGCCCCTGCTATTCACGATATTCATAAACGATCTGCCCAACGTCTGCAAAGCCTCAACTGTACATATGTACGCAGACGACACCGTAATCTATACCAGCAAACCAAATCTCCCACAGCTGGAGGCCGTGCTGCAAGACCAATTCACAGGGGTAGAAAAGTGGATTGCAGATAACAAACTTTTCCTAAATACTGACAAAACTGTTACGATGCTCTTTGGAAACGCACCTAAACTGCATAAATGGCAAACTCACCATCTATGTGTCAGGACAAAATCAAATGGCACGCTGACCACAGTCACTTCTCTCAAATATCTAGGTATGTGGTTAGACCCAGGGCCGGATTTATAAATAGGCAGGCAAGTGCCTACAGGCGCCCGCACAATGGGGCTCTGTGTGTAAAGAAAAATTAAAACTATTTTTATACAATCATTTAGACCACTGAGTGTCAGGGATATTCAGAGAAAGGTGAAGAATTGGTAGGAAAAGAGAACAATCTAGACCAAATAGCCGATTTGGAAAGTGAGATGAATGGGAGAATTTTTCTGGCTTGGCTATTTTGACCTAAAATTTTCACTTTTCCAGTCATTCTCCTGAGTTTCACCTCTCTCTGAATAACCCTGTGTATCTCTGGAGCCCCAAGGGCTAGAGGGACATATGATGTATCATTGGAAAGGCCTAATTATGGCATTTCCAGTGACACAAATATAACCAGGTTAGATTTATGTAAAAATAAAATAACAAATAATATTTTTTTTCTCTAATGCAGCACTGTTATTCAATTTACAATTATAAAGTGAACAGTGATGCTGTGCTTACTCACCTTTGCATTCCCCACAGTGCCGGCAAGTGTGGAGCTGATGATACAACGCATTTTTCATTGAAAACCTAGACCGTGGCACTGCAGTGAGGAGAGACAGGGCGACTTTGGAAAATGCATCTCTGAATTGTACACCGCACAAGGTTAATTGAGGTGTCATTGGAAAGGTCAGAGTCTGGTCTTTACAATGATACCAAACATGACCATATAATTTGTAAAAATAATAACAAAAAAAAAGTATATGCAAATTGTATTTTTTTTCTCTGTTCAACGGCTGAGACAATATATGCTTTTACATATAAAACAAACAACGCCGCCGCACTAACTCAACTAAGGCAACAGATTCTGCCCCTTCTTTTTTCATTTGAGCGCAGAGAGAAACCGGTTTTCAGTTCAAAATTTATTTTTTAAAAATGCGTTTGTCCCAGAAATGAAAATTTAGAAGGACATTTTGGCATGTTTCCTTTTTTTTTTTGGGGGGGGGGGCTTCACATTTCTGTGACTACAGGCTCCCGAGATTCAAATCTGGCCCTGTTTAGATCCAAATCTTTCCTTTGGCCCGACAGTGAAAACCTCTCATCTAAACTGTACCCCACACTAGATGCCCTGTACAGAAACAAATCCTGCCTGAGCCCCACGGTAAGAAAACAGATTGTACAACAGATGCTTATGCTGGGCTATTGAATACGGAGATGTAGTGTATGCAGCTGCCCCGCAAACACACCTTCAGAAACTTACTACATTGTATAACTCATTCTGTCGCTTTGTGCTACAATGTAACTACATGACACACCATTGTGACATGTTAAAAGAACTAAACTGGCCTTCGCTGGAATCTAGACACACCCTTCACCCTTCCAACCTGGTATTTAAGGGTTTTTCTGGGAAGTTACCAGTCTGAATAGACTGCTTTCCCCAGCAGTTCCCTCATCCTATAACCTCCGATCCAGGACCTGCACCTTACTTGCAATACCACAATACAAAAAGCAAGTGGCTCGTTCCTCATTTTCCTACAGAGCACCGCAATTATGGAATAACCTCCCAGACACCATCAAATCTTCCCCCAGTATAAAGTCACTTAAGAGATCTCTATTAATATAACGCGATACAGAATGCACCTGTAAACATGTAACTTGCAGAGAGATTCGAAAAGTCACTGCACGTTCGGTGACCTTTCGTTCTCCACACTTCGGGGCGATTTGGCGATTCCTAGTTCGCCGACCCTGCTGTATTCAGCAAGCATCGCAGGGCCCCCATAGTGCAGGGAATACTCGCCGCAAACCCGCAGAAACCGCCGCATAAACTCCACTGAACACAGCAGTAAAACCTGACGAGCCGTCGATCGCAGGGCAGAGCAGCCGCTGGAAAAAGCTGACTAGCAGACGAACGTGGTAAAAAAAAACCTGTATGCTTGAAAGTTTGAAAATTGAAATGCTGTTTGCAAAAAAATACTGAACGAAAATGTCTGGAATTTACTTATAAGATCCAATGAATGATAATAAAAAGTCTGTTAAGGAGAATTTAAAAAACGATTAAAAAAAACAAACAGAAAAAAAATTGGCGAAAAAATTGCAAAAAATGCCTAAAAGATCCTAAAAAATCTAGCAATAAAGAGACTCTTTACTGCACATTAAAATAATAAACGGTTTATTAGATATTGAATTAAAACAGGAATATTTTTAACATTGAAGCCTATGGGATTCGCCGGAATAAACCTGTCGAATGAAACCACCGAACAGCAGGGCATTTCAGCAACTTTTCCCTGCTGTTCGGTGTCTCTGAATAGACAAACCATTGCTTCTCTATGGGGGATTTCACTGCTGTCGAACAGGCACCATACGTGTAGGCAATTCACCCCAATTTGGCGAATTGCCTGCTCTCTCAATAGCCGAATGGCCCCGAAATGTCCCCATTCGCTGAATTCCAGTGTCCGGGTACATTTCGGCCACATTTCGGATCTCTCTAAATAACCCTGATAGTGACTATATTTCCTACATATTTATTTTCTGTGTTAATTTGTATATTTGTGTTGTTTTTTAATATCTTGCATTTTATTACTTTGTATTTCTGTAACGACTGTAACAATTCAATGTTCTTGAACCCAGGACATACTTGAAAACGAGAGAAATCTCAATGTATCCTTCCTGGTAAAATCCTTTATAAATAAATTTAAAATGTTTAATGTCACATTTACACACACACACATTATATATATATATGTATATAATCAGGGTTATCCAAAGAGATTCGAAAAGTCACCGCACGTTCGGTGACTTTTCGTTTCTCTTCAATTCGGTTTCTTTTGCCGATCCCATTTCGGTGACCCTGCGGTGTATTCAGCAAACACCACAGGGTCCCCGAAATGCAGGGAAAAGCTACCGCAAACCTGCCGAAAACTAACCGCAAAACCCAGCGAATGCACGCCGAAAACAGGTAAAAACATCTGGATTAACCTGCCGAAAACCACGGAAAAAGCCAAAGCAGGAGCCGATCACACGCAGCGAAGCCGCCGACACAGCAGACGAGGCAGTGAATAAATTAGCAAAATAGTTTGTGTGAATTTTTGAAAGTGAAACGCTGTTTGCAAAGAAACTACTGAGCGAAAATGTCTGAAATTTACATGTGAGGTCCCGGGAATGATAATAAAAAGGGCTGTTACAGAAAAATAAGTAAACTTAAAAAAAAATCAAAAAAAAATCTGACTTTTAAAAATTTTTTCAGAAAAATGCTTAAAAGATCCTAAAAAATCTATAAATTAAGAGACTCTTTACTGCAGAATTTTATACTGAACGGTTTATTAGATATTGAATTAAAACGGGAATATTTTTAACATTGAAGCCTATGGGATTCTCCTAAATTAACTTGCCGAATTAAACCACCGAATGGCAGGGCATTAGGGGAACCTTTCACTGCTGGTTTTTGTTCTCTGAATAGACGAAGCAGTGCTTTTCATGGGGATTTCACTGCCTTCGAACAGACACCGAACAGGCACCGTATGTTCAGGCAATTCGCCAGGATTTGGTGAATTGCCTGCTCTCTGGATAGCCGAATGGCCAGGAAAGGTAACCGAACGCTGAATTTCAGCGTTCGGTTACCTTTCTCAAGCAATTCGGATCTCTTTGGATAACCCTGATAGTGTTTGTATGTAAATTTGATAGTAAATACATATATTATATAGCAGAGACAAAAACAGGAAATGGAAGGTAGACACAAAGAAGAAAAAGAGTTCCTTATTCATTCCTCTAACTTCCTGAAGTCCTGCTCTTTTTTTTTTTAAATAAACCTTAGGCAACGAGCAGAATTACTACAGATTATTTTTTCCATTTTGATTTAAATTGCATATTTTTATTAAAAAGTGTGGTCACAGTTAGGGATGAGCCGAACACCCCCCGAGTTCGGTTCGGGCCCGAACCCGAACTTCCCATTTGTTCGGGACCGAACCCGAACCCGAACCCCCATGCAAGTCAATGGGGCTGAAAATTCGGTTTTTTAGAGTGCCCTCCAAGAGGGCATATATGCTACATATTTGCCATAAAAGGTGTATGGGGGTCCGGGTAATGCCCTGGGGGTCAGGAAACAAGGACAAAAAGTTTTAAAAAAAACGTTTTTAAAGAGACAGTGAGTTTTCCATGAAATAAGGGTTAAAAATAAAAACTAAAAATTCCTTCAAATATTGTGCCTAGGAGGTCCCCATAACCTGATCGTGAAGTGGCGGATTTCTAGGATGTATAGAAAAACAAAAAAATGACGTTTCATATGGCGGTAAATTCTTTTCCTTTAATCTATCCATAAACAACTGCTTTGGGCGGCAGCCTGTATGAAAAGACATTTTAGGACGCGCAGAAAAAGTTTAGTGTTTTTTTTGGCTAAATTATTGTGAAACTTGTTGGATGAAAGTAACAATAGGTGCTTTAAAATTGGGCTTTTAGCGTCGGCAACAGTGCCGTCACACCGTAACCCCTCTGAGGATTTGAATCTGATACAGGCGTCAATGGCAGTGCACCCAGATATTGTGCCTTTAGTGCCAGGCCAGCAAGTATCATCATACAGTAACCCCTCTGTGGTATTGTGGAAGAGTGCAGGGGTGGACCATGTGGTTGGTCCTATATTGAATTTTTTTTTTTTATCTGGTAATGGGCGTCAGTGCACCCAGATATTGTGCCTTTAATGCCAGGCCAGCAAGAATCATCATACAGTAACCCCTCTGTAGAATTGTGGAAGAGTGCAGGGGTGGACCATGCGGTCCTATATTAAAAAGATATGAATCTGGTAATGGGCATCAGTGCACCCAGATATTGTGCTTTAATGCCAGGCCAGCAAGTATCATCATACAGTAACCCCTCTGTAGTATTGTGGAAGAGTGCAGGGGTGGACCATGCGGTCCTATATTAAAAAGATATGAATCTGGTAATGGGCGTCAGTGCACCCAGATATTGTGCCTTTAATGCCAGGCCAGCAAGTATCATCATACAGTAACCCCTCTGTAGTATTGTGGAAGAGTGCAGGGGTGGACCATGTGGTCCTATATTAAAAAGATATGAATCTGGTAATGGGCGTCAGTGCACCCAGATATTGTGCCTTTGGAGCCAGGCCATCAAGTATCATCATACAGTAACCCCTCTGTGCTATTGTGGAAGAGTGCAGGGTTGGACCCTGCTGTTCAAAAAATTAAAATGATATAAATCTGGCACAGGCGTCAGTGCAGTCAAATATTGTGCCTTTCATGGCAGCAAGTGCATTCACACCGTAACCATTTTGTGGTATTGTGGAAGAGTTCAGTGCTGGAGGTTTTGTGCATGCAGAAGACATACCCGATCTATTCCGTTACTTCGGCATCAGGGGATTGATAGCTGCTGATCCAGGACTGATTCATTTTTATAAATGTCAGCCGGTCTACAGAGTCGGTGGACAGACGCACTCTTTTGTCTGTGACAAAACCTCCAGCGGCACTGAACGTCCTTTCGGAAAGCACGCTAGATGAAGGGCAACCTAGTAGCTGCATAGCATATTGGCTAAGTTCTGGCCAGTGATCCAATCTCAACACCCAGTAAGCCAGTGGATCATCTGCTGGAAAGGTATCCAGGTCTGAACTTGCCCCTAGGTAGTCCTGCACCATATGGTGAAGACGCTGGCAATGGGTGCCTACATTTGACGTCCCTGGACGTCGAGGACAAAAAAAAATAAAAAATTGCGTCAGTCAAGTGGCCCTGGCCTTCACCGCTATTCCTCTGATCACCTGCAGCCTCAGAAGCACGTGTGTCAGCAGTAGCACTTGGTAATCTAACAGTGCCTGGAAAGGTGTTACACAAGTTTCGCTTTAGAGCGTCCTCAAGTTTTGTCATCCTGTGCTCCCTCTGTGCGGGCAGGATGAGCTCTGCAACTTTCCCCTGGTATCATGAATCAAGAAGGGTTGCCAACCAGTAATGATCCCTCTCCTTGATAGCACGAATCCTGGGGTCCTTTAGCAGGCTTTGCATCATTAGGGAGCCCATGCAGCGTAGGTTGGAGGTGGCATTAGCTGCCGAGTCTTCCCGGTCAATGAGGATGATCGTATCGTGCACTTCCTCCTCCCAGCCACGCACAAGCCCTTCTGTTTCTGGGCACACAAAACCCTGCCTTGAGGAATCCCCACCTTCAATGCCCCCACTACTTAAATAGTCCTCCTCCTCCTCATCCTCCTCCTGTCTGATCTGAGTAGGACCCGCTGGAATGCTGTCTGTGGAAAGACTGGGGCCTTGAGAGCTAGGGAAGGCCTCCTCTTCCTCCCGCTGCTCTGCCTCTAGAGCCACATCTATAATTCCCCGCAGAGTGTGCTCCAGCAGGGACACTAAAGGAATTGTGTCACTGATGCATGCACTGTCCCTGCTCACCATCCTCGTTGCCTCCTCAAATGGTGACAGTACAGTGCATGCATCCTTGATCATCAGCCACTGCGGGGGGGGGGGGAAACAAGTTGACCTGAACCTGTCCTTGTGCCATACTCACACAGGTACTCGTTGATGGCCCTCTGCTGCTTGTGCAGACGCTGCAGCATTGCTAATGTTGAATTCCACCTGGTGGGCATGTCACAGATCAGACGGTTTGTGGGAAGGTGGAATTCTCCTTGAATTTCTGCCAGGAGAATGCTTGCTGGGAATTACCGTCTGAAGTGGCTGCAGACTTTTCTGGCCTGGATGAGAAGCTCTGGCAGCCCTGGGTACTTGGTTAGGAAACGCTGTACCACCAGATTTAGGACGTGTGCATGGTATGGTACATGCGTCAATTTACCCTTGCGTAGGGCGGAGAGAAGGTTGCTGCCATTTTCGCAGATGATCATTCCCAGCTCAAGCTGGCGTGGTGTTAACCATCTCTGCACCTGCCCCTGCAGAGCTGACAAAATTTCTGACCCGGTGTGGCTCTTGTCCCCTAAACAAACCAGCTCAAGCACAGTATGGCATCTTTTTGCTTGAGCCATTGCGTAGACCCTGTCAGGCGTGGGTTTAACTGCCACTTCGCCAGAGACAGAGGAGGAGGAGGAAGAGGTGGTGGTGGTGGAGCAGACAGACCTCATACAAGCAGCTTTCTGGAGGTGTGGTGGATGAACAAGCTCCAGCACAGAGCCCCGTCTTGGATCCCTCCCAGCTGCAATCAGAGTTACCCAGTGTGCCATGAAGGAAATGTAACGACCCTGTCCATGCTTGCTGGACCACGTGTCTAAAGTGACATGCACCTTGCTGCTGACGGCCTTTCCCAATAACTGGATAACATTGTCTTCCACGTGCTGGTATAGTGCTGGAATGGCCTTGCGTGAAAAGTAATGGCGTTTTGGAACCTGCCACAGTGGTACAGCGCATTCAGCAAATTCACGGAAGGGAGCAGAGTCCACCAGCTGGAAAGGCAGCAGCTGCAATGCGAGTAATTTTGCTAAGCTGGCATTTAGACGCTATGCTTGGGGATGGTTGAGACTATATTTTTTCTTTCGCTGCAGCAGCTGCGGCAACGTAATCTGACTGCGTAAATCTTCAGCTACTGGGATGATGTCACATTGTGAGGAAGGACCTGCTGGTACATCCATTACTGTAGCATCATTCCTGTCGGTGGAGGTTGTAGGCAAATGCATGGCAGGACATACGGTGTGGGTAGAGACAGATGAGGAGGAGGAGGACCTATGCAAAGGTTTGCCCCAACGGGATGTGTGGCACTTGTTCATATGTCGCCTCAAGCACGTGGTACCCAAGTGTCCGGTGTTTATCCCACGCTTCAGCCTCCTCTAACATAGATTACAAATAGCAACGCTGGGGTCTGATGCACAGTTCTTAAAGAACTCCCAGACAGCAGATTTCCTGCATGTGTTCTTTGAGACAACAGCGCTCTGCACCGGAGCAGCTCTGACATGTGATGCCTTGGACTGGCTAGTGCTACGGTTGGTCACAGAGGATGTTGTGCCTCGTGTTTGCTGTGCCTCCTCCTCCTCCTCCTCCCCCTCCTCCTCCTCACTTGATTCCTCAGTTCGATCTGGCACCCAGGTGGAGTCAGTGACCTCATCATCATCAATGTCATCTTCACCCCCTATCTCCTCATCACTGGAGCCAACTTGGCAGTATGCTGCAGCTGCTGGGGCAACATGAGTGGCAGTTATTTGTGTGTCATCACTGGCACCTCCTTCCTCTAGGTTGGTTATACTCCCTTGCTCAACCTCAGAGATTGAATCAGAGCACTGTACTTGCTGCGCATCCTCAAGCAGCATGTCACTCTCATTGTAGTCAAACAATTCAGCTGACTCCTCCGTGTGTGATAGCGAGGCTACGGCAGGAGTAGCTGTGGACATGGAGGCTGCATTAGATGCTTTGGCAGCTGAGATGGACTGTAAAGCACTAGAAGCCTGGCTGGCAGAGGACTCGGAGGATGAGGATGGCCTGGTTAGCCAATCCACCAAGTCCTCTGTATGTTGCTGCTGCTTAAGACGGCCAGCACCAGTTAGAAAGGACAAACGTGCCCCTGCAGAGGATGCACCACGTCCACCACGACCAGAGACACAGCCTCCTGACACAGGGGCTGCTTTCCCTCTTATCTGTGGCTGGGAGCGTCTGCCTGTCCTTTTTGTTCTTTCAGACATGGTGAGTGATATATAGATTAATATATACAGAACTCTGATTCAACTTGGTATATAAAGATTTAAATAACTCTGGTATAACTCAGTGAGACACACTGATAGCTGGCAGCCAGTGACGAGACAGATCACCTTAATTCACAAATGTTTTAAATAAATTAGTGAGCCCCAAAATACAGCGTGGTACTTTTTGTATGACGAGACACAGATCACCTTAATTCCCAAGTGTTTTAAAGAAATTAGTGAGCCCCAAAATACAGCGTGGTACTTTTTGTATGACGAGACACAGATCACCTTAATTCCCAAGTGTTTTAAAGAAATTAGTGAGCCCCAAAATACAGCGTGGTACTTTTTGTATGACGAGACACAGATCACCTTAATTCATAAATGTTTTAAAGAAATTAGTGAGCCCTAAAAAGATTTGCTGGCACAGTGACAAAACCCAGAAAATCACCTCAATTCACAAATGTTTTAAATAAAGTTGTAAACCCCAAAAAAACTTGCTGGCACAGTGACAAGACACACTTCACCTAAATTCCCTGATATTTGGTCGAAATGAGACCCCCCAGTAGCGTGGCAGACCGGCAGTAACAACACACACAACTATCTCCTTTGAAATCTCCTCTGAAATGCGTGCAGAATCGGCGCGTTGAAACCTTATATAGTGTGCTGCGGGACTTAGCTCTGTGAGCCCATGATTGGGCAAAATTTGCCCAATCAGGACTCTGAGCGGTGATTGGCATAGTGTTCAACCAGTCTTGCACCAGACCTGTGGTCAGGTGCAAGGCTGTAGCCAATTACGAGCTTCAGGCAGTGGGAAAATGCATTGTGGTCCATTGTGGTCGAACATGCGGCGAACACCCGGAAATGTTCGGCGTTCGCGATCCGCCCGAACAGGCTAAGTTCGGGTCGAACCCCGAACCGTCCGAACCCGAACAGCTCATCCCTAGTCACAGTCTCTCCATACTTTAGAAAGTTTATAATTAATAATATAATAATATTAACACCAATATCAATGATACAGTAAAGCTGTAGCACAGTAGAATTTATTACACACTGTTTGGCGTTTTTTTTAAAAAAAAAAAAAAAAAAAATCTTGCTTGTATGTTATTTATTTCCTGTTGCTTTCTGACTTGACACACCATATAAATTGTATTATATTTTGACTATACCAGCTCTGCTATAAAGTTACAAAATTTGCTTTGGTTTCACTTTACTTGGTCTTCATAAGTTACATAAAATATTGTTTAACCCTTTCACTACTAGAAAAGAGTCAACTCCAATTTGCATTGTAATACTTTGAAAAAGTATCATTAACTTATCAAGACCCCCATTTGAATACTTTTTTAAAGCAATATGAACGTACCCCCCTTGGAGAAACCAAATTTATTGCCATATCTCTCTCCGTTTACCCTCTATTACTGTAAGGAAGCTGCAAATAGCAGTCCCAATCCTCACTCTAGAAAAGAATCAAGAGCTTTGCTGCTGTATTTAAACAGCCATGGAGAAGGCAGAGTACAAGGAGAGGGTCACTCGCTGCTGCACAGGGATAAAAATCAGGGGATATGTGCAGCACTGAAAAATTGGGCTTGGTTCGGTTTGTATTGTATTGTTTCGGAATCGGATAATATAGAAATAATAGGATTCAAGGCCTTTGACACAGTAGACCATGGCATCTTATTACAAAAACTTAAAAACTCCGGTATTGGTGATCACACGCTAAGCTGGTTTCAATCATATGTATCCGATCGTTCGCAATATGTGTCCATTTCTGACAGCACTTCCCTCCCCCTGCTAGTCACGTGTGGTGTACCCCAAGGCTTGATACTCGTCCCCCTGCTATTGACAATATTCATAAATGATCTGTCCAATGTATGCAAAGCCTCAACTGTACACATGTACGCAGACGACACTGTAATCTATACCAGCAAACCAGATCTCCCACAGCTGGAGGCCGTGCTGCAAGAATAATTCACAGAGGTAGAAAAGTGGATCAAACAAATCCGGCCTGAGCCCCGCGGTAAGAATGCAGATAGTACAACAGATGCTTAGACACTTCCTTCACCTTTTCAACCTGGTGTTTAAGAGCTTTTCTGTGAAGCTGCCACCCTACCTGAATAGACTGCTTCCCCAGCAGTTCCCTCATCCTATAACCTCCGATCCAGGACCAGCGCCGTACTTACTTAATTGCATAATACATAGGTTAGGGTTATAGTTTCTGTCTGTCATATGAATAGGGTCAGGGTTAAGGTTATGTTAGGTTTAGAGTTAGGGTAGGGATAGGTTAGAGATTCTGGGTGTCATATGATTAGTTCTAAGGTTAGGGTTTCTGTTTTATTTCTATTTTTTGACTATTCCAATCAAATCTGAATTTTTCCAATTATATACAGGCCTGGCCAATTATAATCAGAAAAAAATGGATTTATTTGAACTTTTTAATTCGGAAACCAATTTGGTTTTGACAGCTGCAATTCAAAACTCTGATCGTACCAAACTGCCGATATTTTGGATCATTCACGAATAGGTCTGAACCAAATCGCACATGTCTACTGAAAATCCCTGTACAGTACAGATAGAAGGTGTTGCTGTAATTACTATACACAGGCATTATGCAGCACATACAGATACAAGGTGTTGCTGTAATTCCCATACACCGGCATTATGCAGCACATACAGATACAAGGTGTTGCTGTAATTGCCATACACAGGCATTATGCAGCTAATACAGATACAATGTGTTGCTGTAATTGTCATACACAGGTATTATGCAGCACATACAGATAAAAGGTGTTGCTGTAATTGCCAAACACAGGCATTATGCAGCACATACAGATACAAGGTGTTGCTGTAATTGCCATACACAGGCATTATGCAGCACATACAGATACAAGGTGTTGCTGTAATTGCCATACACAGGCATTATGCAGCACATACAAATACAAGGCGTTACTGTAATTGCCATACACAGGCATTATGTAGCACATACAGATACAAGGTGTTGCTGTAATTGCCATACACAGGCATTATGCGGCACATACAGATACAAGGTGTTGCTGTAATTGCCATACACAGCATTATGCAGCACATACAGATACAAGGTGTTGCTGTAATTGCCATACACAGGCATTATGCAGCACATGCTGTAATTGCCATACACAGGCATTATGCGGCACATACAGATACAAGGTGTTGCTGTAATTGCCATACACAGGCATTATGCAGCACATACAGATACAAGGTGTTGCTGTAATTGCCATACACAGGCATTTTGCAGCACATACAGATACAAGGTGTTGCTGTAATTGCCATACACAGGTATTATGCAGCACATACAGATAAAAGGTGTTGCTGTAATTGCCAAACACAGGCATTATGCAGCACATACAGATACAAGGTGTTGCTGTAATTGCCATACACAGGCATTATGCAGCACATACAGATACAAGGTGTTGCTGTAATTGCCATACACAGGCATTATGCAGCACATACAAATACAAGGCGTTACTGTAATTGCCATACACAGGCATTATGTAGCACATACAGATACAAGGTGTTGCTGTAATTGCCATACACAGGCATTATGCGGCACATACAGATACAAGGTGTTGCTGTAATTGCCATACACAGGCATTATGCAGCACATACAGATACAAGGTGGTGCTGTAATTGCCATACACAGGCATTATGCAGCACATACAGATACTAGGTGTTGCTGTAATTGCCATACACCAGCATTATGCAGCACATACAGATACAAGGTGTTGCTGTAATTGCCATAAACAGGCGTTATACAGCACATACAGATACAAGGTGTTGCTGTAATTGCCATACACAGGCATTATGCAGCACATACAGATACAAGGTGTTGCTGTAATTCCCATACACAGGCATTATGCAGCACATACAGATACAAGGTGTTGCTGTAATTGCCATACGAAGGCATTATGCAGCACATACAGATACAAGGTTTTACTGTAATTGCCATACACAGGCATTATGCAGCACATACAGATACAAGGTGTTGCTGTAATTGCCATACACAGGCATTATGCGGCACATACAGATACAAGGTGTTGCTGTAATTGCCATACACAGGCATTTTGCAGCACATACAGATACAAGGTGTTGCTGTAATTGCCATACACAGGCATTATGCAGCACATACAGATACAAGGTGTTGCTGTAATTGCCATACACAGGCATTATGCAGCACATACAGATATTGCATTGCTAATAATCTCCTCATGATCACTACAAACCCCTATAAGCAGGAGATAATAATGCAGACCCTGTGTGACATTGTTCAAGATAAGGGACTCCATCTCGAGTTTAGAACCTTTCATCCCAGCAGTATTTAAGTAAAAGATAACCACAGGCCATTCAAAACTGACTTTTATTTTTTTGGGGGTGCTGAATCCAAATATCCAATCGGTTTTCTCCATCACGTACCATTTTTCTGCAATTTCCATAAATGTTAGGCTATTATAATGCTTAAATGTAGAACAATTAAGTGAAGGGTGTATAATAAAAAAGTAAAAATGTACTTATAAAATATCATATCTTTTCACCATGTGACAGCGAAAGTCAGGGTAGGTACAGTACTTCTTCTTAACCCCTTCACTACCAATATCAAGATATTTCAGTCTTCAAATTCACCATCCGGCGCCCCGATGACAAGATATTTCGATCTGCTGCTCTGCAGCCCCAAGGCAAATGAATTTAGTTTCCACTGGTTTCTGACAGTGTTTTTTTGGAAAATTACTTGGTAGTGAAGGGGTTAAGCATCCAAAGGTTTGTATTTTCTCAACCTTTTGTCGGTAGAAGTTCGGGAGTAGCTCTTCCCTCTTATGCAATGTTTCTGGATTTTGCCGATGGAGAGACCAGCAGTAATCTCCCATCGTGTTTCCATCCCAACGGCCTTGATATCGGTTTTCCACCTCTTTATTATCTTGGTGAAGCCGCTCACTTTGCTCTTCACTAATTGATCCAAAAATTCCGGTGTGAATTTTAAAAAATGTGCTTTCAGACTCTTATCAAACCCGAGTTCTACAATTTTTTTAACATAATTTAAACTATGGGGGTTATTTAGAGAGATCTGAAATGTGGCCGAAATGTAACCGGACACTGAATTTCAGCGAACGGGGACATTTCGGGGCCATTCGGCTATTCAGAGAGCAGGCAATTCGCAAAATTTTGTAAGGTGCCTGTTCGAGAGCAGTAAAATCCCCCATAGAGAAGCAATGCTTTGTCTATTCAGAGGCACCGAACAGCTGAGGAATGTCAGTGAAATGCCCTGCTGTTCGGTGGTTTCATTCGTCAGGTTATTCAGGCGAATCCCATAGGCTTCAATGTTAAAAAATATTCCAGTTTTAATCCAATATCTAATAAACCGTTTAACATTTTATTCTACAGTAAAAAGTCTTTTTATTTCTAGAATTTTTAGGATCTTTTAGGCATTTTTTGGGATTTTTTTGTCAAATCTGTGTTTTCGTTTCTTTTTTTTTTAAATCGTTTTTTCTTTTTTCTGTAACAGTCCTTTTTATTATCATTCATTGGATCTTATATGTAAATTCCAGACATTTTCGTTAAGTAGTTTTTCTGCAAACAGCGTTTCAAATTTAAAACTTTCAAGCAAACTGTTGTTTTTTTCACCCCGTTCGTCTGCGTGTTGGCTTTTTCCGGTGGCTGCTCTGTGCTGTGATCGGCTCCTGTTCGGATTTTTCCAGCGTGTTCAGTGGGATTTTTGCGGCGGTTTCTGTGGGTTTTCGGTGAGTGTTCTGGGGGTTTGCGGCGAGTATTCCCTGCACTACGGGGGCCCTGCGGTGTTTGCTGAATACACCACAGGGTCGGTGAACTAGGAATGGCCGAATCGCCCTGAGGTGCGGGGAACGAAAGTCACCGAACGTGCGGTGACTTTTCGGATCTCTCTGAATAACCCTGTATATTTTAAATTAGGGTCTTTCTCGTTCCCCAGAAACTTCAAAACTACTTGTTTAAATGCAGTGTAAATCCTCTTCTTTTGAGTTCATTATCGTCTTGTTCTTATTTGAAAATTGTTTGATTTAAGTAAACATACAGGGTAATTCAAAGAGAATCGAAAAGTCACCGCACGTTCGGTGACTTTTCGTTCCCTTGAATTCGGTGCAATTTGGCGATCCCATTTCGGCGACCCTGCGGTGTATTCAGCAAGCACCACAGGGCCGCCGAAATGCAAGGAAAAGTCGCTGCAAATCCGCCTAAAACTCACCGTTAAACAAGCGCGAACGTTCACCGAAAGCCGCAAAAACATCTGGATTAACCTGCCGAAAACGCCGGAAAAACCGAGCAGGAGCCTATCAGAGCGTAGAGCAGCCGCCGGAAAAAGCCGACACCGCAGACGAAGGAGGGGAAGAAAAAAAAAGCAGTATGCTTGAATGTTTGAAAAGTGAAACGCTGTTTGTAAAGAAACTACTGAACAAAAATGTCTGAAATTCACATATAAGATCCAATGAATGATAATAAAAAGGGCTGTTACAGAAAAAAGAACAAACAATTTAAAAAAAAACGGAAAAAAGTTTGCTAAAAAATCCCGAAAAATGCCTAAAAGGTCCTAAAAAATCTTTAAAGAGACTCTTTACTGCAGAATATTATAATGAACGGTTTATTAGATATTGAATTAAAACGGGAATATTTTTAACATTGAAGCCTATTGGATTTGCCTGAATAAACCTGTCGAATTAAACCACCAAATGGCAGGGCAATTCGGCAACTTTTCACTGCTGGTTTTTGTTCTCTGAATAGACGTAGCATTGCTTCTCTATGGGGATTTCACTGCCCTCGAACAGGCACCGTATGTGCAGGCAATTCGCCAAGCTTTGGCGAATTGCCTGCTCTCTGAATCGCAGAATGGCCAGGAAAGGTAACCGTACGCTGAATTTCAGCATTCGGTTCCCTTTCGGCAGCCATTCGGATCTCTTTGAATAACCCTGTATATAAATTTTTAAGTTTCTTTAAACATTTCCGATACATAAGTGGTGTAGAGTAAAAATGGATTTTGTGAAAAACCGGTATGTCCTATGGCAATTTAATGGTCATTTTCGGGTTCAGTATGCAAAAAAAGAGAACCAAAATTGAATAAATGAAATACGAACCCATTTACGTTATTTTAGTCTTTTAACAATCTCTGGAAAGCATCGCAAAAAAATTTTTTACTCTACATTTAGTTGTTAACCATTAAAAAAAAAACGTTTTAAATGCACGTTAGGATAATAATTTTTTTTCAATAAAAAGGTTGGCTTTTCAGCAGATTAAAAAAAAAAAATGTTGAGAATTCATGGGTACATTTAAGCATTATCCTGCACCCCTCAACCAGATTTTTTTTAAAAATGGACCAACTCCATATAAATTTACGCTTTTGGAGCATTTCAGTCATTATCCATTCCCTCATTTCTCCCAGCATGCCACCATAAACCCTCTGCACCAGCGAGTGCCATGCTGTGCGGTGCCAATGTGGACCATCCAAAAAATGCCAACATAATATAAAAATCATATCTGTATGTGCTGCATAATGCCTGTTTTATTACAGTATCACCTTGCATCTGTACTGGACTGGGATTTTCAGTCATTATAACCCCCTGAATCTTATCCCTGTGCAGCAATGACTGACCCACAGCTCTCCCTGTAATCTGCCCCCTCCCTGGCTGCCGTCATGCAGCAGTAAAGTGTGATTGATCTCTTTCTTACAGTGAGGGTCAGGGCAGCTCCTTTGATAGGAGTGAAATCTCCCCGAGAACATTGTCTCTCGCCAGAGAGAGCACAACGCTTGCATTTATTTTGTCTTTGTGTTACAACTTGAAATTAGGTTATGGTAGTGAAAGGGTTAACCACCATGCAATATTCACGCGACATCTCGAGGGATTACATTCTAAATTCCACTTAAACTTTTTGTTTTGCTAGCTAATATATGATAACAGTCCGTGCAATTTGTCAGACTTTCTTCGCTGTACATTTTTGTATCCTGATTCCTCAACTGGAAAAAAAAATTACAAACAAAAAGGATGCTCATTTTTACAGATATCACCAAACCTTCCGAAATCATGACTGGGGCTGCATTTACTGCGTATCATGTTTGTGGACATCTCGGCAGTCTTCATGGGTAAAAGTCTGACTTTATTTAAATTTAATTTATAATTTCTTTTAAACAACCAACGTTTCCGGGGTTTATCTAGTGCAGGTTTTATAGCTTTACATACCGTATATCAGTGTGGGTTCTGCTATAAATAATGTTTATTTAATGTGATTTACTTATGTTGATAAACACTTGTCAGTGTTTATCTAAATTAGGTAACATAGAGTGAGTGTGTGTGTGTGTGTGCGTGTGTGTTTGCAAAAAGAACATAAAATGACACTTACAAAAATAAGGGTGTATCCACTAAACAGCGTGCACAGCTCTGGGGCGGCTGATCCTCAACTGATATGAAGAAATAAAAATTGAAAGAACCAGCTCAAGCTTGGTCGAAGAATATGTCTTATTAGTTATGTCTGTGTCTGTTTGTGTCTGTGTCTATGTGTGTATCTGTGTATGTGTATGTCTGTGTGTGTCTGTATGTGTGTGTCTCTGTGTGTATATGTCTCTGTGTGTTTCTCTGTGTGTCTGTGTGTGTCTACGTGTGTGTGTCTGAGTGTGTGTGTCCATGTGTGTGTGTGTCTGTCTGTATGTGTGTGTCTCTGTGTGTGTGTGTGTCTGTGTGTGAGTCTGTGTGTCTGTGTTTCTCTGTGTGTGTCTCCGTGTGTCTCCGTGTGTCTCCGTGTGTCCATGTGTGTGTGTCCCTGTGTGTGTGTCCCTGTGTGTGTGTCTGTGTGTGTGTCTGCGTGTGTCTGTCTGTGTTTGTGTGTGTGTGTCCGTTTGTGTCTCTGTGTGTCTGCGTGTTTCTGTGGCTGTGTCTGTCTGTATGTGTGTGTGTGTTTGTGTGTCTGTGTGTCTGTGTGTGTGTCTGTCTGTGTTTGTGTGTGTGTGTGTGTGTGTGTGTGTGAGTCTCTGTGTGTGTCTGTGTTTCTATGTCTGTGTGTCACTGTGTGTGTGTGTGTCTGTGTGTGTGTCTGTATGTGTGTGTCTGTGTGAGTCTGTGTGTCTGTTTCTCTGTGTGTCTCCGTGTGTCTGTGTGTGTGTGTGTCTGTGTGTGTCTGTCTGTGTTTGTGTGTGTGTCTCTGTGTGTCTGCGTGTTTCTGTGGCTGTGACTGTCTGTATGTATGTATGTATGTGTGTGTGTGTGTGTTGTGTGTCTGTGTGTGTGCCTCTGGGTGTCTGTGTATCTCTGTGTGTGTGTCTGTGTTTATATGTCTGTGTCGCTGTGTGTGTGTGTCTGTGTGTCTGTCTGTATGTGTGTGTGTGTCTGTGTGTCTGTGTTTCTGTGTGTGTGTGTCTCCGTGTGTCCCTGTGTGTGTGTCCCTGTGTGTGTCTGTGTGTGTCTGTCTGTGTTTGTGTGTGTGTCCGTGTGTGTCTGCATGTTTCTGTGGCTGTGTCTGTCTGTATGTATGTGTGTGTGTGTGTGTCTGTGTGCCTCTGTGTGTTTGTGTCTCTCTGTGTCTGTGTATGTGTGTGTCTGTGTTTCTGTGTGTCGCTGTGTGTGTGTGTCTCTGTGTGTCTGTATCTCTGTGTCAGCGTGTTTCTGTGTCTGTGTGTGTTTGTGTGTCTGTGTGTGTGTGTCTCTGTGTGTGTCTGTGTCTGTGTTTCTATGTCTGTGTGTCGCAGTGTGTGTGTGTGTCTGTGTGCGTGTCAGTGTTTGCTATTCGTTAGCATATCAGTTAAATACTTGTGCTATGATTCAACGTGATTCACAGAGCTCTGTAAATCTTTACACCCATTCCAACTGGAACAGAACGCGACTGATCAGCAAAAAATAAAACCTCAGGATAACCAAGAGAATCAACTCTTTCTAACCCGTCCGTATTCCACAGGAGGTACAGCTCTGCCTTTTCCTGCCGAATTACACTTGGTCTAAGCCTGAAAACCGATACACTTCCCACAACCTGGCACATAGTTGCACTTTACCCTTGCGTAGGTGTTTTACCTTAGTTTAAAGCGCCTGTCTTGCGTGATAATTCCAGCCAAGGTCCTCCAGCCTCGGTCCCCATTCTGGTCCAGTATCTCGCACACTTTTTGAAGAATGGTTTCTTGTAATAAGTTTACATTAAGTGAGTAAAACTGGTGTGAGCTCGACATCTCGGCTCGCAACCTGGCAGAGCATTTCCTTCTAATGTCTTCCTGATCAGAGCTAGTGTTTTACATATCGTGCGAACTCGCACTGCTGACATCTGCTGGGGAGAAAAACAGGTTTTCACTTCTGTAACCGGCGTCCCGGGAGGTTTTATTTCATCAAACGAAAGCGAAACTATTCTGAACAAGGGGGAGAAAAATCTCTACAAATACGACGGTGCGCCAAGCGTTTACCTGTCTCTACAGGTCCACGACGTAACAATCAGAAAACAAAGAGGAAGGACAGACGAACAAATTGAGGATCTTAAGAATGTATGACATTCGCAGCCAGGACAAGTTTCATCAAGAGTTATTTCAGGGACAAGATTTCCAGTAGATACAGGGATACTGGTTCATAACAAGATCATTTATGGTAGGTCGTAACCGTATATGAGTGAGAAAGGGCGTCTTAGGTATTTAAAAAAAAAGAAAAAGGAATAGGTAAGAAATTAAAAAAAAAAAAAAAAAATTGGACAGCGATTTCTAAAAAAAAGAAAAAGATGGCCAGCATTTTGTAAAAAAATAAATAAAATTGGACAGCGGTTTGAAACAAAAATAAAAATAAAAATATATTGGCCAGAAATTTTAAAAATAAGAAAGAAAAATGTATTGGCCAACAATTTGCAGGGAAATAAAAGCAATTTGTAAAAAAATAAATAAAATTGGTCAGCGGTTTTAAAAAAATAAATAAAAATTAAAAATATATTGGCCAGAAATTTTAAAAATAAGAAAGAAAAATGTATTGGCCAACAATTTGTAGAAAAATAAAAAAAAATTGTAAAACAAAAAAAAAACAACTGGCCAGCAATTTATTAAAACAAAAAAAAGAAAAGATGGCGAGCAAATTGTAAAAAATAAAATAATATTGGACATCAATTTGTGAAAAAAGATGGCCAGCAATTTGCAAAAAAAAAAAAACTTAAACAATTGGCCAGCGATTTACAGAAAAAAAAGGAAAGATGGCAAGCAATTTGTGATAAAAATAATAAAATTGGACAGCGAAAAAAGAAAGAAAAATATATTGACCAGCAATTTGTAAAAATAAGAAAGAAAAATGTATAGGCCTACAATTTGTAGGGGAAAAAAGCAATTAGTAAAAAAAAAATAACTGTGCAGCGATTTATTAAATTTAATAAAATAATAATTTGTAAAAAATAAATAACAAAAAAAGATATAAGGGTCAGTAATTTGAAGGAGAAAAAGCGATTTGTTAAAGAAAAAAAACCAGCAATTGAGAAAGAATATTTCCCTTCTTTGTTTTTGTTTCTTAGCTTTAGTCATTTCTTTCTTGGTTATTTTTTTTGTTAGTTTTCATTCAGTTTTCCAATGATTTAGCAAATACATCATGATTTCATTGGATGTGTACTCAATGGTACTTCACTAAAATGCCATATTTTTTTTTCTGATTCAACTAATGAGTAGTATTATCCTATTAGCAGGTTGCCACCTCGTGGCAGGCAATTGGAATGGCGTTAGAAGCTAGGGGTTAGGGCTAGGGTTAGAAGTTAGGATACAGAGTTAAAGTGAGTGGTCAAGGTTTGGGGGATAGTGATAGGCGTTAGGATTCACATTTAGGGTTAGGGTAGTCAGTTAAGATTCAGAATTAGGATAAGGAGTTTGGGGTTAGGGTTAGGTGTTAAGGTTAGGGTTAGGAATTAGGGGTTAGTGTTATGTGTTAGGATTCGGGTTTAGTGCTGGGATTAGAGTAAGGGAATAAGGTTTGGGTTTAGTGATAGGAGTTAGAGTTAGGATTTAGAAAATAAGAGTTGGGGCTAGGGTTAGAAGTTGGGGTAAGCGGGTTAAGTTTAGGGGTCAAGTTTAAGAATTAGGGGTGTACTGTAAAATGTAAAAATTCAGGTTTAGCACTAGAATTAGGTTAAGCTTGTATGAGGTATAGGAGTTAGAAGTTATGGGTTAAGGTTAGGGCTAGAGTTTAGGGTAAGGAGTTAAAGTGAGAGATCAAGGTTAGGATTTTGGGGATAGTGTCATGTGCTAGGTTTTTAATTTAGAGCTAGGATCAGAAAAGCAGTTAAGGTTTGGCACTAGGGTTAGGGTTAGGATAAGATGTTGGGTAAGGGGTAAGGCCTTAGGGTTAGGGTCTGCTACGTTTTTCAGTTCAGTGACAATTGTGTATTTTTTAGGCAACAGTTTTAGCTCCATTTGTTTACATTCTTCTATGGATAAATTTACACGGTCTCGATATAGCGAGTAATTGCTATTTTACTTAACATTTCAATGTTAGACACACACACATATACACACTGGTTTGGGTTAAACACCAGGTTCCCTAATGCCAAAATCCCGACGGCCAACTTCCCTACACAGACAACTCCCTGACGGCCTACTTCCCAACACCGACAACTCCCTGACGGCCAACTTCCCAACACCGACAACTCCCTGAAGGCCTACTTCCCAACACCGACAACTCCCTGACGGCCTACTTCCCAACACCGACAACTCCCTGACGGCCAACTTCCCTACACAGACAACTCCCTGACGGCCTACTTCCCAACACCGACAACTCCCTGACGGCCAACTTCCCTACACAGACAACTCCCTGACGGCCAACTTCCCAACACCGACAACTCCCTGACGGCCAACTTCCCAACACCGACAACTCCCTGACGGCCTACTTCCCAACACCGACAACTCCCTGGCGGCCAACTTCCCAACACCGACAACTCCCTGACGGCCTACTTCCCAACACCGACAACTCCCTGACGGCCTACTTCCCAACACCGACAACTCCCTGACGGCCAACTTCCCAACACCGACAACTCCCTGGCGGCCAACTTCCCAACACCGACAACTCCCTGAAGGCCTACTTCCCAACACCGACAACTCCCTGACGGCCAACTTCCCAACACCGACAACTCCCTGACGGCCAACTTCCCTACACAGACAACTCCCTAACGGCAACTTCCCTACACAGACACCTCCCTGACGGCCAACTAACAGACATCCAAAATCCCAGCGGCTAACACTAACCCTACTACCTAACCCCCTAAACCTAGCCCTAACCATAACCCCCTAAACCTAGCCCTAACCCTAACCCCCTAAACCTAGCCTTAACCCTAACCTCTCTAAACCTAGCCCTAATCCTAACCCACCTAAATCTAGCCCTAACTCTAACCCCCACCCCTAAACCTAGCCCTAACCCTCACCCCACTCCTAAACCTATCCCTAACCCTAACCCGTAAACCTAGCCCTCACCCTAACCCCCTTAAAACTAGCCCTAACCCTAACCCCCCTTAAACCTAGCCCTAACCCCCTTAAACCTAGCCCTCACCCTAACCCCCTTAAACCTAGCCCTAACCCCCCTTAAACCTAGCCCTAACCCTAACCCCCCTTAAACCTAGCCCTAACCCCCCTTAAACCTAGCCCTAACCCTCACCCCCACCCCTAAACCTATCCCTAACCCGTAAACCTAGTCCTCACCCTAACTCCCCTTAAACCTAGCCCTAACCCCCCTAAACCTAGCCCTAACACCCTAAACCTAGCCCTAACCCTAACTCTCTAAACCTAACCATAACCCATAAACCCAACTCCCTAAGGGTTAGAGTGTTAGTTTTACGGTTAGCCGCTAGGATTTTGGATGTCTGGAAGTTGGCCGTGTAGGGAACTTGGTATGTCCGGCACTTGTTCTGTCTGGAAGTTGGCCGTCGGGATGTTGGCATTAGGGATCCTGGCTGTAGGGATTTTGTCCGGCACCCATACACACACACCATGTCACAAATAAATATAATGGTAATATCTTTTTAAGTTAAAAGTAAAGCATTGTGAAATGACATAAAAACTCCATCATCTCTTGACAATTCGTCCTACAGCCTGTCTGTAAAACACAAAATTCCAGTCGGTTTAGGCAAACGTGTCCTAGGTTTGAATGCCATTTACGTTTTTCAAAATTCTAGGCAGGTTTATCCACAATGACTGGAATTTCGGACTTTCCAGTAAAGTCACTGTATAGAGACAATTAGTTGCTGATTGCTCCGTTTTAA
Source organism: Leptobrachium leishanense (assembly GCA_009667805.1). Classification (NCBI taxonomy): domain Eukaryota; kingdom Metazoa; phylum Chordata; class Amphibia; order Anura; family Megophryidae; genus Leptobrachium; species Leptobrachium leishanense. Next base: position 63,337,444 of record CM019063.1, read on the forward strand.
CCTTTTCATGACAGGGGCGTGCCAAAACCACCGTGACATAATGTGTTTTTTCCTGACCCCGGTGTCGTGAAGCTCAGTATTCCTGCTTCTGGTGAACAGCTTCCTCATCGAAAAAGAAGACACCTGCGGCAGGTTTTCCCTTGATTGTTAAAGGTTATCAGAACCTTTATATTAAGTAGTGTAAGAGTCACAGCGGAAATCCCCCGCTAAAAAGTAAGAGGAGAGAAGGAAGAAGTGCGATGTAGACCTGCAGGTACAACAATAGAAAATTATTAAAAAAAAAGAAAAGCACAATTCATCCATAAATACAGAAAATACACAAAAAGTAACATGCGCAAAAGTCCCAGAAAAAGTCCTTGTATGCACTGCTCATTATATATACAGGGTGTCCATAAAGTCTCTTTACAATTTCAGAAATTTATTACAAAGACAAATGAAAATACAGATACCGTAGATACTCGAGTATAGCGTGACCCGAAAATAACGCGATGGATAGAGATTCATTATGGAAATGAGAGAATACTCAAGACTCGAATATAACGCGAGGAACAAAATGTTACTGTACTGGTAAACGATTAAGATCCTTCCAGGTTCTCTTAACACAGTCAGGTTCCCCCTCAGGTCAGGGTGCTCTGCTCTAGAATGATTGCAGTTGTTACTATAATGAAGCCGCCGACCACCCGTCTTCTTTACTAGTGATTAGATGGCTGGGCGGAGGCGAGCAAGGTTAACCCGAGCATGCCCTCTGGCCGTGATGGATCCCACCTCTCCCAAATCCGAGAGTTCCTGAAGTGTTTGCAAGCATCAGGGAGCCCACATACACTTCAGCGAGACTACCGGAACTTCCGGGAGACTTGGGATCCAAAGCAAGGCAAGTTTTGTTTCAATGCGATGCAGATGTCTCGAATATAACGAGACCCCTCCAATTTTAAGGTAAATTTTTGTCACCAAAATCTAGCGGTATACTGGAGTATCTATAGTAAGCGAAAATTATTACAAAATGAGACGTATATATTTAAGTTTTTTTTTGCCTCATTTAACCCTTTCGCTGCTGAGGCATTTGCCGCCTCTGTGCTGAGGTAATTTTTACCGATTTTGCTCATCATGTTTAAACGTGTTTTGAAGGCTTATTTTAGTATATGACCCAGACATATTATATATCGTTCTTTCCGTCAGACTCGGCAGAGTCATAATATATCATTATTATATGTATACGTCATGTCCTGTCTGTATATTATAACAAAAAATGCAATAAAATATGAATTTTCAATAATTTACAACGTGTAAAGTGTTTTTTTTTCACATTTTAACATGCGAGCAATTGCGGTTATATTTTGTATGGGGTGCGCTTGTTAAAAAAATTAGAGATGGGGTCTCGTTACATTTTTGTTTGGGGAAAATTACGCGATTTTTAACAAACGCACCGCATACAAAAATCGTTAGTGCAGCATCATTGTTCACATTATAATTGAAATGGGAACAATATTGCTGCATTAACGAACCAAAAAAAAGAAAAAAAAGTTGTTTATTTTCTTTATAATTTTTTTTAAAATATTTCTTTATTTTTATTTTTTTTAAAAAACTTTTTTCATACTCATGTTTGGTATCGTTGGAACGGCCATGCTTTGGCCGATCCAACAATATCAAACATTAACCCCTAACTGCCACAGATCAGGAGATAGGGGGTTCATTGGAACCCCCTATCTCCACCATTGGTGGCAGTTAGGGGTTAACTCCAGGACTGGCGTCATCGTGCTATGCACGATGATGCCAGTCCTCAGGGGGCATTCCCAGAAGCTTGGCCGACATCCAAGATGTCGGCCAGCTCCGGGAAAGGATCACGAACCGGTGCTTTTCGGCGCCGATTCGTGATCCAGCCCCCATGGGGTTAATTCCAGGTACCGTTAGGAAGGGCAGGCTGTGCCCTTCCAAACGGTGCCTGGATTAACCCCCGCAACGCCGGCGATCGGGAGGGAGAGAGGTCCGAAGGACCTCCCCCCCTCCCTTTCAGGCGCCTCCTCCACACATGCGGGGGGGCGCCTGAATTAGATGTCATCGCGCCGCCGCGATGACATCTAATTAGGCCGGCGGCGGTTCCTGGTGCTGGGCTGACATCGAGGATGTCAGCCCGCACCGGGGGGCACAGCGATCGGCCGGAACCCGGCCGATCGCTGGCCCCAAAGGGAGGAACGCGCTCAGCGCGTCCTCTGCAAGGAACGTTACCTGCGGGTGGACGCGCTGAGCGCGTCCTCCACAGCGAAGGGGTTAATGCACCTCTATATGGGCACCATTAGTTGCACGAAGCACATCAAGACGGTACTCGATTTCTTGCCATGTTGGCTGTAGCATCCCCTCATCAAAGTGGCAATGGCATCAGTGATCATCTGCTTTAGGTCAATGTGTGGTGTGGGATCATGTGCAATCAAATCATTGGTCTGTTTTTTTTCGGCGAGACATCAATTACTGCAAATGTTTACCTTGACCTTTTTGACGGAATACGCGGCACCACAACTGCATGACCTTCAACCAACCATCGTTTTGCAGCAAGATGTTACACCACCACATTGGCGACTGCATGGTCATGGCTTCCTAAATTAATTTCCAGAGCGGTGGATTGGAAGGGGTGACCCAATTCCCTGGCCACCTCGTTCACCAGATACCACTCCCCTCCACTTCTTTCTATGGGGTTATGTTAAAGATGTGCAGGATTATTCAGAGAGCGGTGAAAAGCAGGAGAATGACTGGAGAATGGAAAATTCTAGGTCAAAATAGCCGATTTGGAAAGTGAGATGAATGGGAGAATTTTTCTGGTTTGGCTACTTTGGCATAGAATTTTCCCTTCTCCAGTCATTCTCCTGCTTTTCACCGCTCTCTGAATAACCCTGTTGGTGTATGGAACAAAGGTACGGGACCTCACTAATCTAAAGCTGCTGCCATTGCCACCATTGATGAGGGGATGCTACAGCCAACATGGCAAGAAATCCAGTACCGTCTTGATGTGCTTTGTGCAACTAATGGTGCCCATATAGAGGTGTATTAAATGAGGCAAAAAAAACCTTAAATATATACGTCTCATTTTGTAATAATTTTCAATTATCTGTCTTTTTCTTTTGCCTTTGGAATAAATGTTTGAAATTGTAAAGAGACTTTATGGACACCCTGTATATATCATAAAGTTTATAACTGCAGAAATCACTTACACATCCCAGCAATTCAAAGAACCGCTTACAGAGCTCATGTGCTACATTCCCCATATTGTCACGCATATTGTCGCGTGGAACCTATGGTCCCACTAACTGACCAGTTCACAGGTGACCGAGCCAAGTTTGATGCTTTCCTTTTGGACTGTCATTTGTTGTTCACACTGAAACCCCGTACCTATGCATCAGATTACGTCAAGGTACGCACAGTGATTACTCTTCTGGGAGGTGAACCAAAGAAATGGGCTCATACCCTTCTTCATATACAAGACCCAGTGTTGGAGTCATGGGCAACGTTTGCAGAAGCCCTGGAAACGATGTATAAAGACCCGAATCGGCAAGCCACAGCTCAACATGCCATCCGTGCTTTGAGACAGGGTCGCAGACCAGTGGAAGAATATATAACGGACTTTCGCCATCATGCACATGACACCTGCTGGAATGAGACAGCTCTTATTGATCAATTCCGTCTGGGCCTATCAGAACCTCTGAAGGATGAATTAGCCCGAGTAGGCGTTCCTCCTACTCTGGAAGGGCTTACAAGGATTTGTGTGGAGGTGGATCGTCGTCTCCGAGAAAGACGCCTTGAGCGAGCTAATACCGTATTTCCCCCACGCTCTTCTACTCCCACAGCACTGGTTCCTGTCTCTTCCAGAGCCTTGGTCCCTGTAACCAATCCGGCTGTACCAGCTGAACCTATACAGATAGGCCTCATTGACGGGTGTCTACCCCCGGCCGAATTGGATCGTCGTCGTAGACTACGCCTCTGTACCTACTGTGGAGAACCAAATCACCAGGCTCGTACTTGCCCAGCCAAAGCATCAAGAGGTACTTGTCTTCGCCTTATTTCACCTCTCACACCCAGAACACTGCTCACCCCGCTATTACTTGTGTCTGTCTTATTACAGTGGCAACAGAAAGAGATTCCGTTACAGGCCATGGTGGATTCCGGGGCTAGTGGGTGTTTTCTGGATGCTGAAATAGCCTCATGTATAGGAATGCCTTTAGTAAATAAAAATACCCCTATTGCAATTCAGATGGTGGATGGCTCATCATTGAAATCCGGTCCTATCAAGTATGAAACCATCTCGGTACACATGTCTATAGGAACAGGTCATAGAGAACCTCTTGTATTAGACACAGTCACTTCACCCACTTTTCCTGTTATCCTTGGGTTGCCATGGTTACGAACCCATGATCCTCATATTCAGTGGTCGACAGGACAGCTGACCTTCTCCTCTCCTCATTGCAACACCTTCTGCTGTCAAAAAATGCATGCCATTAATTCCGTACTGGATAGCCACATGGTACATCTTAACGTACAACTACCCAAGGTCTACCTTCCTTTTGCAGGTGTCTTTGATGAAAAAAAAGCTGAATCATTACCTCCTAGACGAGCATACGATTGTCCCATTGACCTATTGCTTGGTGCTACGATTCCGTATGGTCGTCTTTATCCTCTATCCGGGCCGGAACTGAAGGTGCTAAAAGAATATATCGAAGAAAACCTCCAGAAAGGATTCCTACGCTCCTCTACCTCTCCGGCCGGAGCCGGGATATTCTTCGTCAGTAAGAAGGATGGAGGTCACTGTAAAGAATCGATATCCTCTACCACTCATCCCAGAACTACTAGAGAGACTAAAGACTGCCCAGATCTACTCTAAGCTTGATCTTCGTGGTGCATACAATCTGATACGAATACGTGAGGGCGATGAATGGAAGACAGCGTTCAGATCTAGATACGGACATTATGAATATACCGTTATGCCCTATGGGCTCTGTAATGCCCCGGCTACGTTTCAGCATTTTGTGAACGACGTCTTCTGAGATCTGCTTGATCAGTTCGTAGTCGTATATCTGGATGACATACTTGTCTTTTCCCCCTCTCTAGCCAAACACATGACTTTGGTTTTGCAACGTCTCCGGGACAATCACCTCTATGCCAAACTTGACAAATGTGTCTTTGAGGTCACTGCAGTCTCCTTTTTAGGATTCATACTGTCCCCAGGACAGGTAGAAATGGACCCGCAGAAGATAGTGGCTATTACTGCTTGGCCCATTCCAAAAACAAAAAAAAGACATCCAGAGATTTATCGGCTTTGCCAATTTCTACCGGCGATTCATCAATCATTTTTCCAATATCATACAACCCTTGACATGCCTCACAAAACAAACGACCCGATTTGAATGGACTCCGGCGGCTCAAAAAGCTTTTGATACGTTGCGTACCTGCTTCTCCACGGCTCCCCTTCTCCGATTACAGGAACCTCAAGCACCGTACTTCGTCGAAGTTGACGCTTCCGAATGCGCCACAGGAGCAATATTATCACAACGGTCCAAAGAAGGCCTATTGCATCCCCTGGCCTTTCATTCCAAGAAACTAGGCCCCTCGGAGCAGAACTACGATATAGGAGACAGAGAACTCCTAGCTATAAAAAGGGCCTTCGAGGAGTGGCGTCACTTATTGGAAGGAGCTGTGTACCCTATAACAGTCTTTACGGACCACCGAAACCTTGAGTATTTGCAATCAGCCAAACGATTACGACCACGACAGGCACGTTGGGCCCTATTTTTCGACCGCTTTTCTTTTCATATCACTTATAGACCAGGTTCCCGTAATGGCAAGACAGATGCCCTCTCCAGAATCGGTGAAGGGGTTCCACCTTTTGCTAACACCTCGCATACCATATTGAAAAAAGAGCATTTCATCGGTGTAAGCATATCACTCCAGGAACAGATCAAACGTCTCACAGCCGCTTTACCCCTGTCAGTCACCTCTGAAGGTGTCCATAGGGTACGAGGCCGTATCTTCGTCCCAGAAGGCGCAAGAACAGAGGTCTTACGTCACTGCCATGACTCTTTGGTATCCGGACACCCAGGAGTGAAGAAAACCCTGAACAGAATCAGACGTCAGTTCTGGTGGCCATCATTGCCACATACGGTGGAACAATACGTCAAGTCATGTACCGTTTGTCAACGGAACAAAATACCCAATATAAAGCCTATGGGACTGCTACATCCTTTGCCTGTTCCGACACGTCCATGGGCCCACATATCCACTGACTTTATCGTTGAATTACCCATGACACAACGCTGTACTACCATTATGGTGGTAGTCGACCAATTCACAAAGATGGCACATTTTATTCCCTGTACAGGAGTACCCACAGCTAAAGAAACGGCGTCTCTGTTTTTCGTACATGTTTTCCGGCTTCACGGTCTTCCAGATTCCATTACATCAGATCGTGGATCCCAGTTTACCTCAAAGTTTTGGAAGGCTTTTTGCTCCCTTCTTCATATCACAGGCAATCTGACATCGGCCTACCATCCTCAATCTAATGGACAAACAGAGCGAACCAACCAAACATTAGAACACTATCTACGATGTTAAACGACCCATTTACAGGACGACTGGGTGGACCTCCTTCCTACGGCTGAATTCACCTATAATTCACAACAACATGAAACAACGAAAGAATCCCCCTTCTTTATCTCCTACGGTTTCCATTCTACTTCTATTCCGAATCTACCAGAACCTTCATCAATTCCTGATGTCTCCCTCCATGTAACTAGTCTACAGAGAGGTTTTGATCTTGCCAAAACGAACTTACTGCAAGCACAATCAAGATACAAAAAGGCAGCCGATCTATGGAGGCATCCTGCTCCTAATTACCATATCGGGGATCTCGTCCTTCTATCAACCAAACATCTTCACCTTTCCTGCCCATCCAAGAAGCTCGCTCCACGTTACCTAGGCCCCTTTCGGGTCGCTTCCATTGTTAATCCAGTTGCAGTTAAGTTAGTGCTACCACCTTCCCTTCAGGTTCACCCAGTGTTCCATGTTTCCCTCCTGAAACCTTTGACCCCCGATCCTTTTCCCACCAGAACTCCCTCTCCCCCTTCACCTATTGTAGTTAACGATACACTGGATTACGAAGTAGAGAAGATTCTTGATTCCCGAATCTGTAGAGGCAGACTGTACTATCTTATTCACTGGAAGGGGTATGGCTCGGAGGAAAGATCGTGGGAACCGGCCTCTCAGGTCCATGCTCCCCTCTGTCTTCGTGCCTTCCATCGGGCTCACCCTGAGAGGCCTGGCCCTGTTTGCACCCTGAGGTTGCTCCTTCGGCGGGGGGTTCTGTCACGCCTTACCTCTGGCCGCATCCGGCCTTGTCCCTTGCCGGCTCTCCCCCTGGTGCTGCCGGGTCGTCGGGGTCCTCTCGCTCCACGCCGTCAGGGCCTGCGGTCCTCTGAACCCCGCGTCCTGGGTGGCCGACCCTCCCGGCGACATATGGTCTCCTGCCTGGTGCGGCGACCGGCAGCTGGTGCCGCGGTCCGCTGCCTTGCAGGACGCCACACACGGGGATCTGGCCAAGATGGCGCCCGGGGGCTGGATGACCTTTTGATAGGTCTGATGGACGGGAGCAGAGCAGGCCCAAACCCAGCATGGCCCAGGGCGGAGTTACCGACCTCCAACCCAATGGAGGAAGGAGGGGTGGATGCTGAGCTGGAGGCGTGTCCACCTCCTATAAAAGACCAGAGACTGCTCTCTGGCATTGCTTCAGTATTGTGCTGTTAGTCCATTGAACTAGTGCTTATTTCTATTCTCCCTTATCTGTCTTTTGACCCTTTGCTCTCCGCCACGTTTTCGAAGTCTGCTGCCGGCCCCGACCTTTTGCTTTCATTGACAACTGCCTACGGATTATCCTCTTGTACTGCGATATATATTTACAACTCCTGTGACCACTTGCACACCGGGTTCCAGCCACCCCTTGAATGAGCGTGACACATATGCAGCAAGGAACTCTGGGTAGGATATGCAAATTAAGTCCACAACTTCTCACTTTTTTGCATCCAGGGTCTGTAATAACACAGAACCCTCCTTGCCAGTGTCATGCCATACTAGACGGCTTTTTTTAGCAATGGTCAGGTTATGCCACCAGTCACAGTCATTCCTACACAGCTGTTTCAGGCTCATTTACCCTCATCAGCAGGAGATGAGATGGAGAATGTAACTAGTTGCTATTTGATGCTTTTACCCCTAGGGTAAATCAATACGCATTTAAGTTGTGGTAGAGGGTAAAAACGTGAGAGTAAAAGCCTCCACACAGCAAATAATAAAGTTTATAGTTGTGTAGCGCTCACTCCCGGAGGAGCCGCTGAAAATGAACCACGGGTCAGTCTCCCCGCACTAGGGAATAAATATACTCCAACACAGTTGTGAGTTTTTATCATTTAAATAGTTTACTAAAATATTTAAGCAGATGTCGAGACACGGTATTCACAAGTATTATTACAGTATTTTCGTATCACGGTAAAACGCGTAGCGGAAAAGAAACGAAACACGAGGCTTCGTATTTCGGAAAATAAAATATTCGCAACCGAACATAAAAGCACTGCAATTTCCCGATAGTTCAGAAAAGGGGACACGTAGCAAAAACCCCAAATATACAATCCCTTCGTATTACGGTAAACGCACAGCGGAAAAAGAGGAAAAATATATTCGGAACGTATCTTTATCTGTAACCCCTGTTCCGATTCGTAAAAGGAAATGAGTCCTGCACAAGTTAAGTCCCAGAATGTGAAAGGTGTATATGTGTGTGTGGTACCCGGGTACTGTTCAACTGGCCAGTAAGTTTATTAAAGGAAGGTCTTCGACTAGTCAGTTGGGGCCCTGTGGACTTTAAAGAGAAAACAGCATAGCGTCCTTTAATCATAAAACAGCCTTGGAGGCCTCTCACCCATCCGACGATTGCTTTAGGCTCCACTGACCCAGGACGTCTCTCCACCCGATTTTGACTGGGGATACTAGCGGCCGGATCCGTTGTCTGACTTCATGCAGCTTGTCCAGCTCACCGCCTGCTCTCCGTTTGATTCCGCCGGTCTGCAGCAATGTCTGGGCTCTGGCAAGTCTCCTTCTCCTCAGGTTGAGTGACCCAAACAGGAATAACAGGTCTCCCTCGGGCTTTGGCCTAGGTTCTCCCGCGATCTCCTCAGTGCGTCTGCTTTCTCCTGTTCCCTGGCGCGCTCTGGAACTTTCTCCACCAGGCAGAGGATGTAAGTCTCCAGTCCCCACCCACTTCCTGCCTTCTTGCAAAGCATGCCGGGCATTGTAGTCCCAATGTCCAGTATCTCTGATCGCGATAGTCTCCATCTTGTGGCCAAAAATAGGTACTGCCACAGCAAGATTTTTAACACAGCGCTACAGTTGCATACGACATATAATATATGTACAGGGTTATTCAAAGAGATCCGAATGGATGCCGAAAGGGAACCGAATGCTGAAATTCAGGGTGCGGTTACCTTTCTTGGCCATTCGGCTATTCAGAGAACAGGCAATTCGCCAAATCCTGGCGAATTGCCTGCACATACGGTTCCTGTTCGAGGACAGTGAATCCCCTTAGAGAAGCAATGCTTCGGCTATTCAGAAAGCAAAAGTCAGCAGTGAAAAGTTGCCGAATTGCCCTGCCATTCAATGGTTTCATGCGGCAGGTTTATTCAGGAGAATCCCATAGGCTTCAATGTTAAAAATATTCCTGTTTTAATCCAATATCTAATAAACCGTTTATTATAATATTCTGCAGTAAAAAGCCTCTTTATTTATAGATTTTTTAGGATCTTTTAAGCATTTTTGGGGATTTTCTTCTTTTTTAAGAAAAATTCAGATTTATTTTTTTAAAACTTTACTATTAAATTATCCCAAAATTCAGACGAAATTGTTTTAGTACTAAAATGAATGCACATGTCTAATCTGCAGTAAAAAATCTCTTTATTTCTAGATTTTTTAGGATCTTTTAGGAATTTTTTGGGATTTGTTTCGGCAAAATTTTTTTCTGTTTTTTTTTAAAATAGTTTTTTCCAATTATTCTGTAACAGACCTTTTTATTATCATTCCTTGGATCTCACATGTAAATTTCAGACATTTTCGCTCAGTAGTTTCTTTGCAAACAGCGTTTCACTTTTCAAACATTCAAGCAAACTGTTTTTTTAATTTATTCACTCCATTCATCTGCTGTGTCGGGTTTTTCGTGCAGTGTGATCGGCTACTGCTCGTGTTTGTCCGGCGTTTTCGGGGGGGGTTAATCCAGATGTTTTTGCAGGTTTCGGTGTGCGTTTGCCGGGTTTGTGGCGACTTTTCCCTGCACTACGACGGCCCTGTGGTGCTTGCTGAATACACCGCAGGGTCACCGAAATGGGATCGCCAAGTCGTACCGAATTGAAGAGACCGAAAAGTCACCGAACGTGCAGTAACCCTGATAGTATCACCAAACTGAGATAACTTACGGGTCTTCACATAAAAGTCCAATCTTTATTGCAAATGCATCAACATTTAGATCCTTCAAGCCTTCATCGAGACCTTATCAAGATAACGGATAAAAGATTTTATGTGAAGACCCGTGCGTGAGTGCCCTCAGTTTGTTGAAACTTTATCTGCTGTGGAGGTTGCACCAGGGCTGAATCGCTTAATGGTGATTTGAGGAGCTGATTGCCTGCTTTTGGATATTTATTTATATATTGTGACAGGGTGCATGGGTTGGGTACAGTGGCGACTCTAGGAACAATATTTAGGGGGGCTCATAGGATACCACAGTCAAAACTGGGGGTGCACTAATAATTTTCATCACTAAATCATACCACTGAATAAAACTAAGGGCCCTATTGCCTGGTGTGAGCTAAAACACCATCACTAAAGGAAAAATTTAGCGCGAGTCGCTAAAACGTAGTGCCTGACAACAGATCACCTTGTCCGCGGTAGTCCATGAACAAGGTCGTTTAGCGCACGCTAGGGAAACTAATGCGGTTGTGTACAGGATAGAACTGTTTTTTTTTCAGTGCAGCGTGCCGGGCCATACCTATCCCCTGTTCTCACAACAAGATTGAATATGAACATATCTAGTGAATAACTTCACACCCCTGCATTATTAAAATCCTCCACGGTGGCCGTATCATCTATGTTTTGATGCACACATATATTAAGGCTGATGGGCATTGCATGATAAATGCCTCCCAGCAGCATGTTGAATCATTACACTGCATTTAATAGATCCAAAAGGAAGGCCAGGTGAGCGACACAAATTTCCCTGCTGCAGCATATAAAAAATACATGTTTCAGGGCAAGACTTATTGATGTGTCCCTTTAAACATGGTCCACACGGTCACCCTAAGAATCAACCGCTTCCATACTATGAATAACCCCCAGCATAAAATGTTTAAAATTAGGCAATATATTAGAAATAGGATATATATGGATAAAGGATACATTTATAACAGAGCCGACTGCAACAGCAACAACATTGCTGACCACATCCATTACTATGGCATATGGGGCCAAGAGAATCCCTGTGCTGCATTCCTTTACATTGCCTATTAATTGCCTGTTAATTTTGGGCGAGGACTAGGGATGAGCTGTTCAGGTTCAGACGGTTCGGGGTTCGACCCGTACTTAGACTGTTCGGGCGGATCGCGAAACCCGAACATTTCCGGGTATTCGCTGCATGTTCGACCACAATGGACCACAATGTATTTTCCCACTGCCTGAAGCTCGTAATTGGCTACAGCCTTGCACCTGACCACAGGTCTGGTGCAAGACTGGTTGAACACTATGCCAATCACCGCTCAGAGTCCTGATTGGGCAAATTTTGCCCAATCATGGGCTCACAGAGCTAAGTCCCGCAGCACACTATATAAGGTTTCAATGTGCCGATTCTGCACGCATTTCAGAGGAGATTTCAAAGCAGATAGTTGTGTGTGTTGTTGCTGCCGGTCTGCCACGCTACTGGGGGGGGGTCTGGGGGGTCTCATTTCGACCAAATATCAGGGAATTTAGGTGATGTGTGTCTTGTTACTGTGCCAGCAAGTTTTTTGGGGTTTACAACTTTATTTAAAACATTTGTGAATTGAGGTGATTTTCTGGGTCTTGTCACACTGTGCCAGCAAGTCTTTTTGGGTCTCATTTATACCAAATATCATTGAATTTAGGTGATGTGTGTCTTGTCACTGTGCCAGCAAGTTTTTTTGGGGTTTACAACTTTATTTAAAACATTTGTGAATTGAGGTGATTTTCTGGGTCTTGTCACTGTGCCAGCAAATCTTTTTGGGGCTCACTAATTTCTTTAAAACACTTGTGAATTAAGGTGATCTTTTGGGTCTCGTCACACAGCCAGCAATTTTTTTTGGGGCTCACTAATTTCTTTAAAACACTTGGGAATTAAGGTGATCTGTGTCTCGTCATACAAAAAGTACCACGCTGTATTTTGGGGCTCACTAATTTCTTTAAAACACTTGGGAATTAAGGTGATCTGTGTCTCGTCATACAAAAAGTACCACGCTGTATTTTGGGGCTCACTAATTTCTTTAAAACACTTGGGAATTAAGGTGATCTGTGTCTCGTCATACAAAAAGTACCACGCTTTATTTTGGGGCTCACTAATTTCTTTAAAACACTTGGGAATTAAGGTGCTCTTCTGTGTCTCGTCACACAGCCAGCAATTTTTTTTGGGGCTCACTAATTTCTTTAAAACACTTGTGAATTAAGGTGATCTGTGTCTCGTCATACATACAGTACCACGCTGTATTTTGGGGCTCACTAATTTCTTTAAAACACTTGGGAATTAAGGTGATCTTCTGTGTCTCGTCACACAGCCAGCAATTTTTTTTGGGGCTCACTAATTTCTTTAAAACACTTGGGAATTAAGGTGATCCGTGGCTCGTCATAGAAAAAGTACCACGCTGTATTTTGGGGCTCACTAATTTATTTAAAACATTTGTGAATTAAGGTGATCTGTCTCTTGTCACTGGCTGCCAGCTATCAGTGTGTCTCACTGAGTTATAACAGAGTTTTTTAAATCTTTATACCAGAGTTGAATCAGAGTTCTGTATATATTAATCTATATATCACTCACCATGTCTGAAAGAACAAAAATGACAGGCAGACGCTCCCAGCCACAGATAAGAGGGCAAGCAGCCCCTATGTCGAGAGGCTGTGCCTCTGGTCGTGGTGGACGTGGTGCATCCTCTGCAGGGGCACGTTTGTCCTTTCTAACTGGTGCTGGCCGTCTTAAGCAGCAGCAACATACAGAGGACTTGGTGGATTGGCTAACCAGGCCATCCTCATCCTCCGAGTCCTCTGCCAGCCAGGCTTCTAGTGCTTTACAGTCCACCTCAGCTGCCAAAGCATCTAATGCAGCCTCCATGTCCACAGCTACTCCTGCCGTAGCCTCGCTATCACACACGGAGGAGTCAGCTGAATTGTTTGACTACAATGAGAGTGACATGCTGCTTAAGGATGCGCAGCAAGTACAGTGCTCTGATTCAATCTCTGAGGTTGAGCAAGGGAGTATAATCAACCTAGAGGAAGGAGGTGCCAGTGATGACACGCAAATAACTGGTACTCATGTTGCCCCAGCAGCTGCAGCATACTGCCAAGTTGGCTCCAGTGACGAGGAGATAGGGGGTGAAGATGACATTGATGATGATGAGGTCACTGACTCCACCTGGGTGCCAGATCGAACTGAGGAATCAAGTGAGGAGGAGGAGGAGGCACAGCAAACACGAGGCACAACATCCTCTGTGACCAACCGTAGCACTAGCCAGTTCAAGGCATCACATGTCAGAGCTGCTCCGGTGCAGAGCGCAGTTGTCTCAAAGAACACATGCAGGAAATCTGCTGTCTGGGAGTTCTTTAAGAACTGTGCAGCAGACCCCAGCGTTGCTATTTGTAATCTATGTCAGAGGAGGCTGAAGCGTGGGATAAACACCGGACACTTGGGTACCACGTGCTTGAGGCGACATATGAACATTTGCCACACATCCCGTTGGGGCAAAACTTTGCGTAGGTCCTCCTCCTCCTCATCTGTCTCTACCCACACCGTATGTCCTGCCAAGCAATTGCCTACAACCTCCACCGACAGGGATGATGCTACAGTAATGGATGTACCAGCAGGTCCTTCCTCACAATGTGACATCATCCCAGTAGCTGAAGATTTACGCAGTCAGATTACGTTGCCGCAGTTGCTGCAGCGAAAGAAAAAATATAGACCCAACCATCCCCAAGCACAGCGTCTAAATGCCAGTTTAGCAAAATTACTCGCATTGCAGCTGCTGCCTTTCCAGCTGGTGGACTCTGCTCCCTTCCGTGAATTTTCTGAATGCGCTGTACCACTGTGGCAGGTTCCAAAACGCCATTACTTTTCACGCAAGGCCATTCCAGCACTATACCAGCACGTGGAAGACAATGTTATCCAGTCATTGGGAAAGGCAGTCAGCAGCAAGGTGCATGTGACTTTAGACACGTGGTCCAGCAAGCATGGACAGGGTCGTTACATTTCCTTCATGGCACACTGGATAACTCTGATTGCAGCTGGGAGGGATCCAAGACTGGGCTCTGTGCTGGAGCTTGTTCATCCACCACGCCTCGAGAAAGCTGCTTGTATGAGGTCTGTTTGCTCCACCACCACCACCTCTTCCTCCTCCTCCTCCTCCTCCTCTGTCTCTGGCGAAGTGGCAGTTAAACCCACGCCTGACAGGGTCTACGCAATGGCTCAAGCAAAAAGATGCCATACTGTGCTTGAGCTGGTTTGTTTAGGGGACAGGAGCCACACCGGGTCAGAAATTTTGTCAGCTCTGCAGGGGCAGGTGCAGAGATGGTTAACACCACGCCAGCTTGAGCTGGGAATGATCGTCTGCGATAATGGCAGCAACCTTCTCTCCGCCCTACGCAAGGGTAAATTGACGCATGTACCATGCCTAGCACACGTCCTAAATCTGGTGGTACAGCATTTCCTAACCAAGTACCCAGGGCTGCCAGAGCTTCTCATCCAGGCCAGCAAAGTCTGCAGCCACTTCAGACGGTCATTCCCAGCAAGCGTTCGCCTGGCAGAAATTCAAAGAGAATTCCACCTTCCCACAAACCGTCTGATCTGTGACATGCCCACCAGGTGGAATTCAACATTAGCAATGCTGCAGCGTCTGCACAAGCAGCAGAGGGCCATCAACGACTACCTGTGTGATTATGGCACAAGGACAGGTTCAGGTCAACTTGGGTTTTCCCCCCCCCGCAGTGGCTGATGATCAAGGATGCATGCACTGTACTGTCACCATTTGAGGAGGCAACGAGGATGGTGAGCAGGGACAGTGCATGCATCAGTGACACAATTCCTTTAGTGTTCCTGCTGGAGCACACTCTGCGGGGAATTATAGATGTGGCTCCAGAGGCAGAGCAGCTGGAGGAAGAGGAGGCCTTCCCTAGCTCTCAAGGCCCCAGTCTTTCCGCAGACAGCATTCCAGCGGGTCCTACTCAAATCAGACAGGAGGAGGATGAGGAGGAGGAGGAGGACTATTTAAGTAGTGGGGGCATTGAAGGTGGGGATTCCTCAAGGCAGGGTTTTGTGTGCCCAGAAACAGAAGGGCTTGTGCGTGGCTGGGAGGAGGAAGTGCACGATACGGTCAACCTCATTGACCAGGAAGACTCGGCAGCTAATGCCACCTCCAACCTACGCTGCATGGGCTCCCTAATGATGCAAAGCCTGCTAAAAGACCCCAGGATTCGTGCTATCAAGGAGAGGGATCATTACTGGTTGGCAACCCTTCTTGATCCACGATACAAGGGGAAAGTTGCAGAGCTCATCCTGCCCGCACAGAGGGAGCACAGGATGACAAAACTTGAGGATGCTCTAAAGCGAAACTTGTGTAACACCTTTCCAGGCACTGTTAGATTACCAAGTGCTACTGCTGACACACATGCTTCTGAGGCTGCAGGTGATCAGAGGAATAGCGGTGATGGAACCGCTTGACTGATGCATTTTTACATTTTTTTAGTCCTCGACGCCCAGGGACGTCAAATGTAGGCACCCATTGCCAGCATCTTCACCATATGGTGCAGGACTACCTAGGGGCAAGGGCAGACCTGGATACCTTTCCAGCAGATGATCCACTGGCTTACTGGGTGTTGAGATTGGATCACTGGCCAGAACTTAGCCAATATGCCATGCAGCTACTAGATTGCCCTTCACTTAGCGTGCTTTCCGAAAGAACGTTCAGTGCCGCTGGAGGTTTTGTCACAGACAAAAGTGTGCGTCTGTCCACCGACTCTGTAGACCGGTTGACATTTATAAAAATGAATCAGTCCTGGATCAGCAGCTATCAATCCCCTGATGCCGAAGTAACGGAATAGATCGGGTATGTCTTCTGCATGCACAAAACCTCCAGCACTGAACTCTTCCACAATACCACAAAAGGGTTACGGTGTGAATGCACTTGCTGCCATGAAAGGCACAATATTTAGCTGCACTGACGCCTGTGCCAGATTTATATCATTTAAATTTTTTGAACAGCAGGGTCCAACCCTGCACTCTTCCACAATACCACAGAGGGGTTACTGTATGATGATACTTGATGGCCTGGCACCAATGGCACAATATCTGGGTGCACTGATGCCCATTACCAGATTCATATCTTTTTAATATAGGACCGCATGGTCCACCCCTGCACTCTTCCACAATACTACAGAGGGGTTACTGTATGATGATACTTGCTGGCCTGGCACCAAAGGCACAATATCTGAGTGCACTGATGCCTTAACCAGATGCATATCTTTTCAATATAGAACCACATGGTCCACCCCTGCACTCTTCCACAATACCACAGAGGGGTTACTGTATGATGATACTTGCTGGCCTGCCATTAAAGGCACAATATCTGGGTGCACTGACGCCCATTACCAGATTCATATCTTTTTAATATAGGACCGCATGGTCCACCCCTGCACTCTTTCACAATACTACAGAGGGGTTACTGTATGATGATACTTGATGGCCTGCCATTTAAGGCACAATATCTGGGTGCACTGACGCCCATTACCAGATAAAAAAAAAATGTCATTATAGGACCAACCACATGGTCCACCCCTGAACTCTTCCACAATGCTACAGAGGGGTTACTGTATGATGATACTTGCTGGCCTGGCACCAAAGGCACAATATCTGGGTGCACTGACGCCCATTACCAGATTTATATCTTTTTAATATAGGACTGCATGGTCCACCCCTGCACTCTTCCACAATACTACAGAGGGGTTACTGTATGATGATACTTGATGGCCTGGCATTAAAGGCACAATATCTGGGTGCACTGATGCCCATTAACAGATAAAAAACTTTTCAATATAGGACCACATGGTCCACCCCTGCACTCTTCCACAATACTACAGAGGGGTTACTGTATGATGATACTTGATGGCCTGGCACCAAAGGCACAATATCTGGGTGCACTGACGCCCATTACCAGATTCATATCTTTTTAAAATAGGACCGCATGGTCCACCCCTGCTCTCTTCCACAATACTACAGAGGGGTTACTGTATGATGATGCTTGCTGGCCTGTCATTAAAGGCACAATATCTGGGTGCATTGCCATTGACGCCTGTATCAGATTCATATCCTCAGAGGGGTTACGGTGTGACGGCACTGTTGCCGACGCTAAAAGCCCAATTTTAAGCACCTATTGTTACTTTCATCCAAAGCCTGCATAAGTTTCACAATAATTTAGCCCAAAAAAACACTAAACTTTTTCTGCGCATCCTAAAATGTCTTTTCATACAAGCTGCCGTCCCAAGCAGTTGTTTATGGATAGATTAAAGGAAAAGCATTTACGTCATATGAAACGTCATTTATTTGTTTTTAAGTGTTTCTATACATCCTAGAAATCCGGCACTTCACGGGCAGGTTATGGGGACCTCATAGGCACGATATTTGAAGGAATTTTTCGTTTTTATTTTTAACCCTTATTTCATGGAAAACTCACTGTCCCTTTAAAAACGTTTTTTTTAAAACTTTTTATCCTTGTTTCCTGTCCCCCAGGGCACTACCCGGACCTCCATACACCTTTTATGGCAAATATGTAGCATATATGCCCTCTTGGAGGGCACTCTAAAAAACCGAATTTTCAGCCCCATTGACTTGCATGGGGGTTCGGGTTCGGGTTCGGTCCCGAACAAATGGGAAGTTCGGGTTCGGGCTCGAACCGAACTCGGGGGGTATTCGGCTCATCCCTAGGGAGGACCTGTTTTTTTGGAGTTAGCACCAGGGTTGAGCAGTAGGTAAAATGTTGCAATTAGCACCCCTCAAAAAATTAGCGCTGGCACCAAGTGATCTGTTAGCTGCAAAAGCGCTAAAGATCCCTAGTGCTCCCCATGTTAAGAAAAGGACGCGGAAAGTACAGTAAGCTTGTGGTACAAACCGCTAATAGCAACACGCTAAGTGATTTTTCCTGTTTGTAGCAGGAGGCAAACAATCAGGTGCTAGAGGCAAACAATGGTCAGGCGCTAAACTCGATTAACCTGGCGCTAACGCAAAACCATGCCGACGCAAGGGTTAGCTCACACCAGGTAATAGTGCCCTAAATAAGTATATATAAGTAAGATTCCAAAACCCCAGAGTAATGTGATGCAATGATGCCTTTTTGTGATACTAACCTGATACTTAAATTCAATATTTTATTTGCTGCAATTCGGCAGTTTTTCGCTGAATGTCTGATTGCTGCTTCAGCGACTCCACTTCTAGAAATATACAGTGTCCATTCGCTAAAAAGGGAATTCACCTTATTTTCGGCGAAATAAATTCCCCGAAATGTGGCGAAAAGCAGAGGATCTAAAAATGGATAGACCCTTTAGATTCTAACTTCCATAATAACCCCTAAAATGCCATAAACCCAGGGAGATACAATAAAATTAATAAACAATGTGGCAATTAGCCTACCCCTTAACCCCTAACATGCAATTGATCAAGGGAAAACATGAAATGAATACACTTTGAGGCATGTAGCCAACCCATTAACCCCTAAAATGGCATTAATCAATGAAAAAATAAAATGTATACTATGAGGGATGAAGCCTGCCATTAACCCTTAATATACACCTAGAACCAAGGCAAAAACTAACGTAATACACAATGTAATGTATAGTCTGAACATTAACCACTTCACTGCTGAGCCATTTCAACCCTGTGAAAACGTTTACGTTTAAGTGCACATTTTTATTTAATGTTTTATTGCTTTTACTTTACACTGAATATGGTCATGTTGGGTATCAGTGGAAAGGCCAGAATCTGCCCTTTCCAATGACACCTAGAATGTCCATATACGATGCATAGCAACGGAGATACTGCGGTCCGAAAAGGTGTGGGAAGCTGGATGTTGATTTTTGGTGGGGGGGCACATGGGGGGCAAGGAATAACCTGGGGGGGCAATTGCCCCCCCTTGCCCCCTGTAGAGATGCCTATGGTTGGGTAACAAGATGTCTGGGAGAGTAATTGAGGGAAGGTATTTAGGGCCCAGACTCCTGCATGGCCTCTACCGTCTCGCACACTTGTTGCCAATTCACGGAGGTAGAAAAGTGGATCAAAGAAGCGCTGAGAGCGTCCTAGCACAGGAGGCAGCAATCAGCTGGGATTCCGGCCGATTGCTGCACCCCCCGGTGCGGTTTGACATCTTGATGTCAGCCGAGCACTCCAGGATCCCGGCAATTTTATTGCATTTTTTCTTATAGTATTCAGATAGGTCATGACATATACAGTACATATAATAATGATAGATTATGAATCTGCCGAGTCTGCCGGAAAGAACGATATATAATATGTCTGGGTCAAATAATAAAATGTGGCTTCAAAACGCGTTTAAACATGATGAGCGAAACCGGTAAAAATGAGCTCAGCACACAGGTGTGAAATGGCTCAGCAGCGAAAGGGTTAAGAGATCTCTATTAACATACCTTGATACAGAATGCACCTGCAAACATGTAACAGAGTGACTATATACAGAATGCACCTGTAAACATGTAACATAGTGACTACATACAGAATGCGCCTGTAAACATGTAACACAGTGACTATATACAGAGTGTACCTGTAAATATGTAACACAGTGACTATATACAGAATGCACCTGTAAACATGTAACATAGTGACTATATACAGAATGCACCTGTAAACATGTAACATAGTGACTATATACAGAATGCGCCTGTAAACATGTAACATAGTGACTATATACAGAATGCACCTGTAAACATGTAACATAGTGACTATATACAGAATGCGCCTGTAAACATGTAACATAGTGACTATATACAGAATGCGCCTGTAAACAGGTAACATAGTAACTATATACAGAATGCGCCTGTAAACATGTAACATGGTGACTATACACAGAATGTGCCTGTAAACATGTTACATAGTGACTATATACAGAATGGACCAGTAAACGTGTAACATAGTGACTATATACAGAATGCGCCTGTAAACATGTAACATAGTGACTATACACAGAATGCACCTGTAAACATGTAACATGGTGACTATATACAGAATGCACCTGTAAACATGTAACATACTGACTATATACAGAATGCGCCGGTAAACATGTAACATAGTGACTATATACAGAATGTGCCGGTAAACATGTAACATAGTGACTATATACAGAATGCACCTGTAAACATGGAACACAGTGACTATATACAGAATGCGCCTGTAAACATGTAACATAGTGACTATATACAGAATGCACCAGTAAACATGTAACATAGTGACTATATACAGAATGCACCTGTAAACATGTAACACAGTGACTATATACAGAATGCGCCTGTAAACATGTAACACAGTGACTATATACAGAATGCACCTGTAAACATGTAACACATTGACTATATACAGAATGCGCCTGTAAACATGTAACACAGTGACTATATACAGAATGCGCCTGTAAACATGTAACATAGTGACTATATACAGAATGCACCTGTAAACATGTAACATAGTGACCATATACAGAATGCACCTGTAAACATGTAACATAGTGACACAACAGGTTTGCAGGATATCTGAAGCACAGCAAAGGTAATAGAATTTACTGCTCAGTGAGATGGTGCAGCGCCATGGAGTGATCACGGAGAGAGACTGGGATCATGAAGCAGTGGATCGGGCCACCGTTGTCGTCGTGGGATGAGAGATGAGTGTCGGATTAGGGGGTGCTAAATGATTTCACAAAGCGAAGCACCAGCTTTTAGGAGTCGACAAAAAAAATTTAACCCATCGGTGCGATAATTAGCGCTAGCACTTAGTGATGTTAAAAGAGCTAAACTGGCCATCGCTGGAATCCAGAAGCACCCTTCATCTTTCCAGCCTGGTGTTTAAGAGCATTTCTGGGAAGCTGCCACCCACCTGAATAGACTGCTTCCCCCCGCAGCTCCCTCATCCTATAACCTCCGATCCAGGACCAGCACCTTACTTGCAATACCACAATACAAAAAGAAAGTGTATCGGTCCTCATTTTCCTACAGAGCACCACAATTATGGAATAACCTCCCAGACACCATCAAATCTTCCCCCAGTCTAAAGTCCCTTAAGAGCTCCCTATTAACATACCTCAATACAGAATGCACCTGTAAACCTGTAACATAGTGACTATATACAGAATGCACCTGTAAACATGTAACCTAGTGACTATTTCCTACATATTTACTTTCTGTTAATCTGTATATTTGTGTTTTTTTTTAATATCTTGCATTGTATTACTTTGTATTTCTGTAACTGTAACACTTCAATGTTCTTGAACCCAAGATATACTTGAAAACGAGAGAAATCTCAATGTATCCTTCCTGGTAAAATCCTTTATAAATAAATAAATAAATAAAATAAATACCTTACTTATCGAAACGCTAATTAATGATCGCGCTCCCCATGTTAAATATAGGATACGCAAAGTATAATAAACTCGCGAATGCTAGTGCAATCACCAGTGTGCTAACTGATTTTTCATGGGTTTAGCGTGAGGAATGTAATATGGGGGGGGGGGGCATGCGTTAAAGTCACTTATCCTAGTATTAACGCTTACACACCCTAATGCTAATGGTAGCACCCGCCGACTCTATTTTAGCCCAAAAGAGTCTATAAGGGGAATGCTAAAAATTTTATTAAAATGGCAATCAATTCAATTAGCATTTACATTCAACGTAACAATAATAAAGATTATACATTAACAATACATATATTCGCTCGTGCTTAATACAGGAGAGATATCTCCTATTTATCCCATTGTGTAGACACTACCACCTGGTGGACAGTTAAAGTAAGTGCACCTTTAAAACAGGAAGGCATACCATACGTTCAAAATGCACTGAGTTTGTAAAAATGCAAGACTTGAGAGTTCCTGTGGATAAATGGCTGCAGGAAACTGCCTCAAAAACTGGGACCCCCAGCAGAGTCATTGCCTCCTTGTTATTATATTTATAGGAACTCGTATCCATGTGGGTATTCAAAGGGAAAGTCGCCACCTGGTGGAGGTGACTGAAATTAATGCATCGTAAAAGTTGACAGATGTCATATCTCGCGCCGCCGTGGCTGCAAGAAAGGCAAAAGGACTGCTAAATCACAACGTTAAACCTGGCAACACTTTTCCTGAACTGTCTTGCCTAGCGTGATTCCTTCCCTAGTTCTGCAGCTAATTCCAAGGCGTGTTCAGTTCCTCAGCAGCTGCTGAATTGCTGTTTCTGCAAAATCCACTGATGTCCATTTTATTACCACTTTAGGCTAGGGACAGATGAGCGCATTTTCTGCAGCCACCGTCAAAATGTACGTCGATGCGTGCGCACGCATTTTTTCACGGAATACGCTTAAGTGGTCAGACGATGCGCAATTCTGGACGTATTTCATGACGGTGGGGTAAAAAGAAGTCTAGGGAAATCCGGCTGTTTGAACGTTATGTAGGCCGCACACTAGCAGCGTCTGACGTCTCCTAATCACGCACACATGCTGCTATGCGGCCGCAGCGCACTCTGTACGTCAGTAGCAGCGGTTTCACGTTCTGAGAAAAATGCGTTCATTTGCCGGTTGCGTGGTGTCGGCGCACTTTTGTACGCACGTACTGCGTATATTGGCCGTCATTGGCCGTTATGTGCTGCTACTGCCGCCGTGATTTAGTGCGCCTGCACGCGCGTTCCGACTGCCCCACTCTGACCCTAGCCTTAGTGTTAATGTTTACCATTTTCCAATAAATATTTGGTATTTTGATCCATCAAAACCTCAAACTGAACATTTCCTTATTGGATTATTTGCTACGTGGAGGCGGCCATCTTTCCCACGTCACACTCAACTAACCCCGCAGCACCTCTCGACCTAGCTGCAAGTGCTAAGCTAGCCGGGCTGAGGGCTGAGCCGCAGCACAGCGTTCAGTGCCAAGTTGCTACCTTAGCACTTGCAGCAGCTGAGGAACTGAACGCGCCTCAGGTGTTCCCAATAATGACTTAGCACTTCCCTACTAAAGGGCAGATAACCCATAATGCAGTGCTTCTACATCGTCATTGCTGTTCAGTGTGATCGTGCCCTCAGTGAAGCCTGTTATGCTTACCTGGCGACCTTTTGGCCTTGTTTATATGGTCTTTGCCTGCCTTCTAATGCCCCTTGACCTCTGGATCAGGACTTGCTTGTCGAAGCGCGCCTTGGAAATCTACTGTATTACAATACCCCTGCTTTTGTTCCCACAGACTTGTTTTTCAGTACTGGAACCCGGCTGGGTGGAGTAGAGGTAACATCACTGCTCTGCGTGGAGAGAGCCTGTGGAGTAACGGGTTCGATCCCAACGAGCACCTCTCCAGTAAGGCCCCATTCACACCTAGACGTTTTGGTGCGCGTTCATGCGCGGTTTGAAACACGTGAACGGGGAAATCCCATGCTTTACTATGGGCCCCGTTCACACCTAAGCGTTTTGGAGCGCGCAGGAACGCGCTTTGAAACGGCCGACGCAAAAAGAAGTCCAGGAGCTTCTTTTTGGGCATACAGCAGTGCGTTCGCGGCCATAGACATAGCCGCGAACGCGCTGCAATGCGCATTCGTGCGCTTTTTTTCGTATGCGCGAACGCGCGTAAAAAAAAAACCGCACGCATTGAGAGATGCAGCGCTACGCCCAAGTGTGAACCCAGCCTTAGTGTCCTTGGGCAAGACACCTAACGGTACATACTCGCCACCCAGGACATACTTGAAAACGAGAGAAATCTCAATGTATCCTTCCTGGTAAAATACTTTCTCAAAAAAAAAAAAAAAAACTGATATTATTTCCCTGGACTACAACTCACCGTATCCCTGGACTTCCACCATATCCGGCCATACCTGGATTTCTCATTTAATCCCTATTCCTGTTCTATCTGTCTGCTGTGTTCTGTGAGTGTTCCCTTTAGTTAACCCCTTCTTTTTCATCTCTCTGTGGAGTCCTCTCAGTTTCTGTAGTCAGTTCTGTTCCTTCGATTTCTCTGTGTTATTAGTTAGAGGGGACAATGCCAGAAATAGGGTTGTCTTAATTCAGTGATTACTACCCATTCAGTGTCTGCCCTATTTCCTGCCTCGCCCAGTTACTTGTTATATATACACTTTATTCTATGCTGCCCTTGCTTTGTTCCTATTGTGTCCTGTTTAAATAATCCTTTTATTTTGCCTCCCTAACAAAGCTGTGAGGCGTGGGCGCTTGAGACTAGCTAAGTCTGTATTGACCAGTACTCACACGATGAAAATTCAGCAGACAGTGTCAGCTCCGCAAAACTGACACGTAGAAAGATGAATCCAGTTGAAAACTTTAATAATCAGACTTACAATCTTTGTAATAGTGTACAGCAATGCAGGTGAAAAGACATAAGTTCTGTCCAGCATTGAGCTAAGATGGCTGCTAGGTGGCCAGTAATTACCTCAGAACTAGACTGCGCAAAAAGGGGTGGAGCTAGCTGGATGCAGCAAGGCTAAGGAAACCCAGCAGGAACAAAATAGCTATTAAATAATAACTGTAAGCAGCAAAAGGCAGATTCAACACATAACATTAAAATATACATATAAACCCTGACTCATGGGGCATGACACTCCCCATCTGAAATTTTTAGATTTCAAAATAAACTAACACTATAACTTTAAATGTCCTCCTGGAAAAACAATGCAGAGACCTGAAAAACAAAGGTAAAGCATTCAATAATACAACGCTACACTTTATAGCTAGTTACTAAGTCAACAAAGGTAGGTAGTCTTAAAGGTAGGCCATAGTTCCAGATGCGAGGAGTAAACTTAACTCATCTTCGTGCTGGGGAAGCCGCTCTAGGCCAAAACTTCCACCAACACAATTGTAATCCAACTGGCTATTTGTGGAAAGCCTTCTACCGAGACAGAAACTCTTAACTGACCTTTTCCCTTGGCAGAAGGAGTATCAGTTCAGTGATTGGCCGGATGAAACTACATACAACACCTCCTTTAGTCACCTTGACCTTCACTTTCCGGATTCTTCCATCGTCACTGGGCATAACCTGAGTGACAAGACCCATTGGCAGGAGTTGGGAATCCACAAACTTCTGTTCGGCTTTGCGCTGTTGTGTGACTGCGTATTTTTCCTTCTCTGTTTCAAAGATCTCTCCCTCCTGGTGCTTGGGTTTGCGCAGCCTCTTCTTCTTGAAGTAAGCATCAGTCAGGTGCTTTGGAACCTTGACACTTAAGATATTGACTTTTGTGGAAGTGGCGATAACAAATTTCTGGTGAGCTCTACGCAGGGGCACCCGGTTGATAACCAGTGGTCCTGTTACCAGCAGAAGGCCAGACTGGAGCTGCTTCAGAAAAACCACACGCTTCCCCCTGTGGCGTCCATTGAGGAGGATAAGTAGAGTCCCAGGAGTGATGGAGGAGCACAGGTTGCGTTTGTGCTGGCTGAAAGACTTCTTGCCATGGCTTAACAGCTTCCTTGGAACATCTTCAGTGGAATAATAGCGAGGCATTTTACGAAGTTTGACCACACGTATGCCGCTATTCTTATCCCCACCGACTCTCTTTGACACGGTAGCTCCAGCCTTTTTCTTTTTCTTCCTTTCAATCTTTGTTTCTGGGGCTTTGTACTTGCATTTGTAGAGGGCTTTCCTGGCATACATGGCAGAACAGGAATATTTCCCGATTCCGCGGACCAGCACTGGATTCCGGCTGGGATGGTGCCGGTTCACCTTCTTCACAGCCTCGGTTTTCTTCTTCAAGGTGCGCTTTAAAGAGGCAAATTGAGCAGCTGCTTGCTGTAGATTGTTAGGTAGCTTTTCTCTAGGCGTACGAAAGGGTAAGGGTGCTAACCAGCTATTAGCATCATCCTGAGCGAATTCTTTATCCATCATCTTGAGAAATTCCCTATCTTCTCTTGCCAGTGCCAGTTTGTTGTCATCGTTGGTAGAATTGAACACTGTGGCTCCAAAGGTGTTATCCCAGGACTGAAAGACATTTAATTTATCTTTGACATCATGCTGCCATTTGTTGCTGTTCAATTTCTCCTTCACTCTGTAATGGTATGAGCATGGTTCAAGATAGGTGTTGCGACCATTTGGCAAGATGTGTGTTTTGAAGGAAGAAATCTTGGTAGGCACCATTTTCCTTATACAAATATTGCCTATGATAACCCAACCTAGATAAAGGCATTGAGCGAATGGAGCATCATGTGGACCATTAATTTGTTGCCGTACCTTATGTACTCTGAGGATATCTCTGCCCAGGAGAATTAGGATATCTGCATTCTTGTCAAGGGCTGGTATTTCATTAGCTATAGCCTTCAGATGAGGATGGTGTAGGGCAGCTTCTGGTGTAGGGATCTCTTGCTTGTTAGATGGGATCTGGTTGCACTCGACAAGTGTGGGTAACGGTAATTCCAGATTGCCCCCAAGAGAAGCTACTACGAATCCACTGGCTCTTCTTCCAGAGACCTCTGTAATGCCACTACCTGTACCTAAAGTATAAGGGTAGGAATCTCCTTTTAAGTTGAAAAGATCAAAGAGTTCCGTTCTTGTGAGGGACCGATTGCTCTGATCATCCAGGATGGCGTATACTTTAACAGACTTTCCTGTGTGATCCTTGTGATATATGTTAACTAAGCATATTTTAGCACAATACTTGTTGCAAAGATCTTCACCGCATACTGCTGTACAAGAAGAGGACACTATGTTAACTTCCTGATCTGTGGTCTCCCCGCCGTGCTTTGACACAGGAGGGGAGTCTGTTGACGTTGCAGGCATGTACTGAGATGGATGTAGCGCTGCACATGATGCACACTATCACATTCTAAGCACTTGATAGGAAATTTGCAGTCTTTGGCAAAGTGCTCAGTAGAAGCACAACATCTGAAACATACACCATATGTCTTTAGGAGCTCCTTGCGCTCTTGGAGTGGCTTCTTTCTAAAGCCGATGCACTTTTTGAGGGGATGCGGCTTCTTATGAATAGGGCAAAGGTGGTTAGGATTCTCAATCTTTTCACCTTGTTTGCACTTGTCAGGAATTGAGGTAGGAGGGGGAAAGGGCATTAGTCTTCTTCACTGATACTGGACCCCTGCACCCTCTGTGATTAAAGCGCGAGCTGTCGGACATCTGAGGAAGGGAACCTGTAGCGTAGAACTCACTGTAGGAAAAACTGGGTCATTCTTTATTTCTGTAATGTCCCTTATGAAATCACAAAAGTAGGAGAAAAGGTGGAAAGGACATATGGTTCACTCTTTTATACTTTGCCCCAAGTGCAGTCCATTTTTCCTGTATATTGTATGGCAGCTTGAAAACTATTGGACTTACCCCATGAGCAGTGTCCATATAGCTGAGGCCAGGTAGGTAAGCGTCTATCTTGACCAGCTGCAGTTCCCAGAGAAGGTTACTGAGTTCCAAGAATTTCTGATTGTCCTTGCCGGAAATTTTTTGGGAAACAGTGCAGGCGATTCAACAGAGCATTCTCTATGGCTTCAGGGCTGCCATAGCTTTGATCAAGTCTTTGCTAAGCAGCGTCGAGGTCCAACATTGGATTATTGATGTGGACAGCTCTGAGTCTCTTGACACAATCTGTAGACTGAGGACTAAGCCATCTGATCAGCAGGTCCAGTTCCTCAGCAGGAGTAATGCCAAGATCACTAATTGCAGTTCTGAAGGCACCCTTCCAGCTTCTGTAATTTTCAGTTTGGTCATCAAACTTCGAAAGGCTTGTCTTGGTGATTTCACGGCGAAGCATGTATCTAGCAAACTCAGACATGTCTGTTTTCTCTGACTTTGGGTAGGGAAATTAAGTTTGAAAGGCTTTTGCAGTATTCTGATTAAGTGACACAGGGTAGTATGTGGTTGCATCTGTATTTAGCCCTGGAGTCGGTTTAATGTCCATAGACTCAGGCAGGCATGGTTTTATAGCTGTAAGTGTCAGGTACCAGTTTTCCAGAGGAACCAATTGTGCAGAAGTAGCGGCCCTTTCAGTATAGCTGCTGGCAAAAAGAGCTGAATGGCATACACAGACCTCTCTTGCTCAGTAGGAGTGATGTTCAGACAGAGAACTCTTGGAACATTTCTTAGCACAACCACGATTTAATATATATATAGCAATAAACAGTCTCTCAGCATGGTTAGTTCAGAAGTAAAGGATCATAAAGGCAGGCGCAATCAGGCGTAATCAATAACAGGCAAAGGTCGGCAACAGGTATCAATATCAGAATATACTTGCTAGTAGATTTTCCAGGAGACAAGGATCAACAGCTTGGTGTAGGTAGTACTTCAGCAAGATAGAAATTTGGCAAGTATTCAATGGAACAGGTAACAGGTGGGGCTTCAGGCAAGGATTCCACAGGTAAGAGAGGCTTCAGGCAAGGATCCACAGGTAGGAGGTTTCAGGTAAGGATTTCACAGGTAGGCTCAGGTTGTGAACCGCAATAAACGAGCAATGACTTACTCAGCTTGTAGTTTTTTTATAGGCAGGTATAACGAGTTGATTGGATCCAGCTGGCGTGCATCAGCGTGTCCAGACTTCCAGGTGAGTTGCAGCTGTAATGGCTATATGGGAGGATGCCTGCTCGCGCGCGTGTGCTTTTCATTCAGACCTTAGTTATTGAAGGAGAAGGACCAGAATTATAATGTCTCCTCAGCATGGACAGATCTTGGGGCCCAGGAATTACCAGGAGTCCAGTCAGCCACAGGAAGAGCTGCTGAGGCCAGGAGAGGTACGTGACAGAACCCCCCAACAAGGCGACCCCTCTGGGGGCGAGATGGGTGTAATTGATGGAATCTCCGAATCAAGCGAGGAGCACTAACCTCTACAGCGGGAATCCATGAGTCATCCTGCGAACCATAACCCTTCCACCTGATAAGATACTCTAAATGACCTCTCCGAAGGCGAGAATCCAAGATCTCCTGATTTCGTAGGTTTCTTCGTCACTCATAGATATAGGACCTGGTTTGCATGGGAGGCGTCCCGGAAAAGGATCATCATAGGCTGGTTTCAGTAACGACACATGGAACACAGGATGAATTTTATATGAAACAGGTAATAATAATTTGATTGCTGAAGAAGAGACGACTTGAATAATAGGAAAAGGGTCCTATGTATCGTAACCCAAGCTTCTTAGATGGATATTCAACCTTTAAATGTCTTGTTGACAACCATGCCTTGTCTCCTACCTTGTATACCGGAGCAGGACATCGTCTTCTATCTGCAAATGTTTTGTACCTATATTGAGCACGTAACAATGCAGCATGCACGGTCTTGTACACATCTAGAATATTTCTTATTCTTTCATTGGTTGAAGGTACATCACCTAGAATTGGAAACCAGGAAGCATGATGGGATGTCTGCCGTGATTAACAAAAAAAGCGACATACCGGTAGAAGAATGTTTCTGGTTGTTGTAGGTAAACTCAGCTATAGGAATGTACTGTATCCAATCATTTTGTAGATGCGTAATAAAGCAACGGAGATATTGTTCTAATACGCCGTTTACTCTTTCCGTTTGACCGTTGGTCTGTGGATGAAATGCAGTAGATAGATTATTTTGTATATGTAAACATTTACAAAATGCTGACCAGAAACGGGATGTAAATTGTGTCCCTCTGTCCGTGATTATGGTCTCTGGGAGACCATGTAATGAAAATATATTTTTGATGAATAGATGAGCAGTTTCTGTAGCGGAAGGTATACTTTTCACTGGGATGAAGTGAGCCATTTTAGAGAATCTGTCTACTATGACCATTATGGTATTACAATCCGAAGACATAGGTAGCTCAGTTATAAAATCCATGGATATATCAGTCCATGGACTTTTCGGTATGGGTAATGGCTGTAACAGGCCTTGGGGGAAGAGTATGGAGTGGTTTAGTCTGAAGACATGTAGGGCAGTGGTGGACGTATGCTCTTATTTCCTTTTTCATATATGGCCACCAGAAGGAACGCTTTATTACCTCAAGGGTCTTGTGGAATCCGGTATGCCCTCCGATAGTAGTGTCATGGAAGTATTGAAGAACGTGTAGACGGGCTTCTTGAGGAACGACTATACGATTGTTTCGAAATACGTAACCGTTCTTTTTCTGTAAAGGAATATGAGATATAGTATCTTTAATATCATTTGAAATATAATTTTATGGTATCCCAGATGGAGGAGGTTCTGGTAACAAAACAGGATTTAGGAAGGATGTATTCATCTTCGTCTGGCAGCTGTACAAAATTCATACGTGATAAGGCATCTGCCTTTCCATTTTTGTTTCCTGGTCTATGGGTGATATGAAGATTGAACCGACAAAAAAATAATGCCCATCTAGCTTGTCTGGGTTTGAGGCGTTTTGCTTTCTGCAGATATTCTAGATTCTTATGATCTGTGAAGATTGTAATAGGAAATTCAGAACCTTCCAATAGATGTCGCCATTCTTCCAATGACATTTTTATAGCTAGAAGTTCACGATCACCAACATCGTAGTTTCTTTCTGGTGCTGTCAATGTTCTGGAGAAGTAGGCGACGGGATGTAAAATTTGTTTATCGCCTACCTTCTGTGATAGTACTGCTCTTATCGCATAGTTGGAGGCATCGACTTCGATGGAATACGGGGTTGATGGATCTGGTAAAGACAATATGGGTGCTGTAACAAAGTGTTCTTTTAGTTTTTCAAAAGCTTTCTGTGCTTGACTGTTCCAGGAAAAAGGGATAGTGATACGTGTTAGTTCGTTTAGGGGTTTGACAATAGAAGAAAAATTGCGGATGAATTTACGGTAAAAAGTTGCAGAATCCAAGAAAACATTGTACCCCTTTTCTATTAGCAGGGATAGGCCATTCTTCTATGGCTTTTGTTTTGGTCTTGTCCATCTGGATGTTACCTGGTGTTATGATGAACCCTAGGAATTCAATGGCTTGACTGTTGAATATACATTTTTCAAGTTTACCGTACAATTTGTTCTCTCTTAGTTTCTTAAGTACTGATGTCACGTGGTCTTGATGTTCTGATAATGAAGATGAGAATATTAGTATATCGTCTAGATATAATGATTACGTAAACGTCTAGTATTTCACGGAAAATATCATTTAAGAACCTTTGAAACGTTGCAGGGGCATTACAGAGGCCATAAGGCATCACAAGAGTACTCGTAATCCGTACCCGTAGCGGAACGAAAAGCTGTTTTCCACTCATGTCCGCTTTTAATTCTTACAAGGTTATAGGCCCTTTGAGGTCAAGTTTGGTGAAATATTTGGCATCCTTTAGTCTGTCCATTAACTCCGTGATTAGAGGGAGAGGATATTTATTCTTAATGGTTATATTATTTAATGCCCGGTAATCTATGCATGGTCTCAGGCCTCCATCCTTCTTACCCACAAAAAAAATAGGAGCTCCTGCGGGAGAAGTAGAGGGTCGTATGAACCCTTTGGTCAAATTTTCATCGATGTATTCTTTGAGCACCTTGAGCTCGGGTTCTGATAAAGGATACACTCGTCCAAACGGAATAGGGGAGCCAGGGTATAAGTCTATAGGGCAGTCGTAGACCCTATGAGGTGGTAAGGTGTCTGTTCCTGTAGATTGGAACACATCAGAATATTCTTCATAAATTTCAGGTAAGGTGGTAGCTGCTGTAGCAGTTAAAGAAGTGTTGTATGGAATATCAGTTGAGGTTTTCTGTTTTGGTAGATTTAACGTTAGCGTACCTCTTTCCCAATCGATGTACGGATTATTTTTTCTTAACCAAGGAAGTCCAAAAATCTACGGAAAAGCTGGAGAACTCACGATCTCAAAAGAAAATGATTCTTTATGCTGGGTACCTATGGATACAGACAAAGAAATTGTTTCTTTTGTAATAGGACCAGTTTTTAAAGGGCTACCGTCTAGTAATTGCAATGCCACAGAATGTTGTTTAGTTATAAAGGGTATTCGTAGAATGCTTACAAGAGTTTGATCAATGAAACAACCGCTTGCGCCAGAATCAATCATCGCATTGAGGTTGGCGTGATCGTCCTTCCACTGGAGAGACACAGGGATGGTTAGGTGTGTAGATATATAACCATTAATATTTTTTATAGACATGGCATAAAACAGAGGTGAGGTCTTACCTCTGCGGTGTTCTGGTTTCTCTCGACACTCTCTTAATTGATGACCCGAGCGTCCACAGTACATACAGAGCCCCAGTGATCTTCTTCGTGCTCTCTCGTTGTCAGTTAAAGGACCTCTTATACATTTATTTGCATAGGTTCTTCTGGTGTATGCAAGGCGGGCAAAGGTGTCGGCTGCATTACAGCTAGTTGAGGTGGGCGCTTGTGTATTGGAGGATGAAAAGTAGCAGCTCTTTCTGCTCTCCTTTCTCGGAATCTTCTATCAACTTGTGTACATACGGTCATCATCGATTCTATTGATGTAGGTTTTTCAGCTCTAGCCAGTTCATCCTTTATGGGTTCAGCAAGGCCGGACTTGAACTGTGCTAATAGTGCAGGCTCATTCCATTCTGAATCCAAGGCTAGATGTTTAAATTCAGTAATGTAGTCTTCTACGTCTCTTATTCCTTGTTTTAGGTTAGATAATGCTTGAGCTGCGCTTTCAAGTCTGTGGGGGTCATCATACATTTCTTCTAAAGCTTGTAGAAAGGGATTCCAGTTAGATAGGATAGGACTGTTAACATGTATAAGGTGATGAGCCCAGCACTGTGGTTTTTCTGTAAGCAAGGATAGAACTGTGTTAATGCGTGCGAAATCGGTAGAGTAGGTAAGAGGCTGGAGAGAGAACATGATTGTACATGAAATGATAAAACAACGAAACTTGGAACGGTCCCCGTTAAACTTCTCAGGTGGAGAAACGTATGGTTCTGCTGATCCAGCTATTGGGTGGAAAGAAGGAGTATTAATCATAGCTGTAGTTCCTGGTAAAGGGGTAGCGGCAGCTAGTCTTGTGGTTAACTGGGCTTGTGTGGTTTGTATGGCGACTTGGTTCCTTTGCAGATCCTGGACTGTCTGTGCAAGACTTGCTAGTTGATCTGTGATGGTGCTCAAGGCCTCTGCTATATCTGCTGGTTCCATGAGATGGCTCGTTTATTCTGTCAGGTACCAGTTTTCCAGAGGAACCAATTGTGCAGAAGTAGCGGCCCTTTCAGTATAGCTGCTGGCAAAAAGAGCTGAATGGCATACACAGACCTCTCTTGCTCAGTAGGAGTGATGTTCAGACAGAGAACTCTTGGAACATTTCTTAGCACAACCACGATTTAATATATATATAGCAATAAACAGTCTCTCAGCATGGTTAGTTCAGAAGTAAAGGATCATAAAGGCAGGCGGCAATCAGGCGTAATCAATAACAGGCAAAGGTCGGCAACAGGTATCAATATCAGAATATACTTGCTAGTAGATTTTCCAGGAGACAAGGATCAACAGCTTGGTGTAGGTAGTACTTCAGCAAGATAGAAATTTGGCAAGTATTCAATGGAACAGGTAACAGGTGGGGCTTCAGGCAAGGATTCCACAGGTAAGAGGCTTCAGGCAAGGATTCCACAGGTAAGAGGCTTCAGGCAAGGATTCCACAGGTAGGAGGTTTCAGGTAAGGATTTCACAGGTAGGCTCAGGTTGTGAACCGCAATAAACGAGCAATGACTTACTCAGCTTGTAGTTTTTTTATAGGCAGGTATAACGAGTTGATTGGATCCAGCTGGCGTGCATCAGCGTGTCCAGACTTCCAGGTGAGTTGCAGCTGTAATGGCTATATGGGAGGATGCCTGCTCGCGCGCGTGTGCTTTTCATTCAGACCTTAGTTATTGAAGGAGAAGGACCAGAATTATAATGTCTCCTCAGCATGGACAGATCTTGGGGCCCAGGAATTACCAGGAGTCCAGTCAGCCACAGGAAGAGCTGCTGAGGCCAGGAGAGGTACGTGACAGTAAGGTTGCTTGGATTTTGATGAATCGCTGGAGGGTAGAATTGCATCTGAGAGTTAATGCATTGGGATTGCTGTTGCACTAGGGCGTGTGAAGAAAGGTCAGGGTCATTAGCTTGTAGAGTATTGTACTGACCTTGGATGCAGGGTACTGCTAAAGAGTCTTCTCCCTATTTTGGAAGGTTGTCACAACTGTCAGGAACATTTGATGTTATGAGAATTGAGAAGTTCACTGTTTTGCTTTAGTACATAGTCTCTGGTGCACCCAAGGGAAGCTTCCTTATCCATGTTGCTTAAGCTGATGATGTTACTTTCACTTTGCTTGGCAGCTTGTTTCAGAACCCTTAGTGTTGCCACAACTGTGGCATGCTCACACTGTTTCTCTAGGGCTTCTATTTCCATTCTTTTGCGAGCTTCATCCATTTCCATAGCTGCTTTCTTGCGAGTTTCTTCCGTTTCCATAGCTGCTTTCTTGCGAGCTTCTTCTGTTTCCATAGCTGCTTTTTTGCGAGCGGCGTCTGTTTCCATTTCTGCTTTTTTGTGAGCGGCGTCCGTTTCCATTTCTGATTTTTTGCAAGCGGTGACCATTTCCATTTCTGATTTCCTGCGAGTGGCGTCTGTTTCCATTTCTGCTTTCCTGCGAGCAGCGTCCATTTCCATTTCTGCTTTCCTTTTTTGCAAAGGCCGCCTGTATCTTGGTAGTCTCTGCATTTGCCCGGGCTTGGATAAGCTGCAGACTAATTGATGAACTCTTTGAATATTGTGAGGATTTTGACCTTGAGAGATGTGAGCTATTTGAATGCTTGCTAGATGCTGAAATGTGAGAAGCAGTCTCTTGGAGTTGGGCAATTCTCTAGTCTGCCTTTACTCTGGCCTGATGTACTAAATTGTCTCTTTCTGAATTAAGGCATTTTAATTCTTCTATTTCTTATAAAGTCTGTTTAAAATTCATCTTCTCTAAATTAGAAACATAAATGTGACAGTGGGCAAGATATTGAGCATGAGCTGTAGAGAGCGGTCCTAAAACTCCTTCTAGTGAGGATGCATCATGAACAGGGTGCGTGATGGTGGAGACATAACTCATCACCTGTTCCCAAAGCCATGACATTTGCTGTGATATCTCATAGTTTATGTCTATAGGTGTTTCAGTAATCTTCCTGTAGGCTCTATGCTGCGTTTGCTTCTGGATTGATATTATTCATTACTTCCCCATCTGAAACAAGTTGCCTTTCCTGTGATGTTAGAGGGCTCCTTCTGTCTGCCATATTTACAGATTTACACCGGTTAGCAGGCACTGTGTGGTAAAGTTTACACAGGCCCACATGCTGCAGCTGTAGGCAGACTCTGTCTGTGGGATGCAGTACTATCTGCTCTCTTGTTCACTGAAGGCTGCTTACTTGATGCTAACTGCTGTTAATGTCTTTTCACTATTCTGCCTCCCTAGCAAAGCTGTGAGGCGTGGGTGCTTGAGACTAGCTAAGTTTGTATTGACCAGTACTCACATGATGAAAGTTCAGCAGACAGTGTCAACTCAGCAAAACTGACACGTAGAAAGATGAATCCAGTTGAAAACTTTAATAATCAGACTTACAATCTTTGTAATAGTGTACAGCAATGCAGGTGAAAAGATATTAGTTCTGTCCAGCATTGAGCTAAGATCGCTGCTAGGTAACCAGTAATTACCTCAGAACTAGACTGCGCAAAAAGGGATGGAGCTAGCTGGATGCAGCAAGGCTAAGGAAACCCAGCAGGAACAAAATAACTGTAAGCAGCAAAAGGCAGATTCAACACATAACATTAAAATATACATATAAACCCTGAATCATGGGGCATGACACCTTTCCTCGGTTATACTTACCTACTCCACTTTGTTTTACTGCACATTAAGCTCGACCCTGCAGCCCGTACACTGGATATCACAGATTTAAAAAAACTTGAGTCTATGGAAAAAAGTTGAATTTTTATGTGAAAAAAACGTCGATTTTTTCGATGCAAATTAGAAGAATACGCAATTTTTCTCATGCGAGTTTGGTGTAAAATAGACGCAGCATTTAATATTAGGTTTGGTATTAGGATTAGCGTTAGGGTTAGTATTTGTGCTCGAGTTGAGGGGTTATTCAGAGAGATCCGAAATGTAACCGGACACTGAAATTCAGCGAACGAGGACATTTTGGGGGCCATTCGGCTATTAAGAGAGCAGGCAGTTCGCCACATTTTGGTGAACTGCATGCACGAACAGTGCCTGTTCGAGGGCAGGGAAATCCCCCATAGAGAAGCAATGGTTAATCTATTCACAGACACCAAACAGCAATGAAAAGTTGCTGAAATGCCCAGCTGTTCGGTGGTTTCAGTCGGTAGGTTTATTCATGCGAATCCCATAGGCTTCAATGTTAAAAATATTCCCGTTTTAATCCAATATCTAATATACTGTTTATTATTTTATTCTGCCATAAAAAGTATCTTTTATTTATTGATTTTTAGCATCTTTTAGCAAAAGTTTTTTCCATATTTTTAAATTGTTTTTTCTTTTTTTTGTAACAGACCTTTTTATTATAATTCATAGGATCTTATATGCAAATTCCAGACATTTTCATTCAGTAGTTTCTTCTACAAACAATGTTTCAATTTTGAAACTTTCAAGCGCACTGTTTTTATTTTTGTTCAGCGGGTTTGTTTGGAGGGTTTGCGACGGGTTTTCCCTGCACTATGGGGGGCCCTGCGGTGCTTGCTGAATACACCACAGGGTCGGTGATCTAGAATCGCAGAATCGCCCCAAAGTGAGGGAAACGAAAGGTCACCGAACTTGCGGCGACATTTCAAATCTCTCTGAATAACCCTGTTAGCATAGGGTCAAGGGCATACCGTGCCATTTCAGAGCACTCGCCATCACTACACTCGTGTTATCCCTTGTATCTACGCCATATTTGGTATATCTTAATAATGACTTCATTTGTTGAGATGCCTATCTCCTGAGACACGTCAACCACAGACATGATTTCGGAAAAGAACATGTAGAGGTAGATTGATTACAAAGCAACTGGCAAACATTTCAGAAGTCAAAGAGTGACGCTCTATATATAGAAGGCGAGAGGCAACTTAAACTCACATGATTTATGAATGAATCTTTAATCTAATCCCAGGCTTTGATTGAGAGTTAATGCGGGAAGAGGAAAGAATTGAGAGGGTCAACATCATGACATGGAATGAGGAAGAAATGTAATTTACAAGGTTTGCATTTTATGAAATTATGAGTATTTCTGCAGTGTTAGTGTTTATTAACCCTAAGGGGGTTATTCAGAGAGATTCGAAATGTAACCAGACACTGAAATTCAGCGAACAGGGACATTTCGGGCCACTCGGCTATTCAGAGAGCAGGCAATTCACCAAATGTTGGCGAATTGCCTGCACGTACGGTGCCTGTTCGAGGGCAGTGAAATCCCCCATAGAGAAGCAATGCTTCGTCTATTCAGAGATAGGGATGAGCCGAACACTCCCCGAGTTCGGTTCGAAGCCGAACCCGAACTTTCCAAATGTTCTGATCCGTGTCATGGGTGAGGTCTGGCATGGGTGCGCAGGAGTGTGGGTGTGAGCCCAATGTGCAGTGAATATTGCAGCAGACAGGTTACAGGGCAAAAAGGGGTTTATTAAGAACAGAAATATATACCAAGATAGGCAGTACCAAAAGGTAGCATAAACAAATAAATAACAGGAGGGGAACACTGATAACACAATAACAAAGCGAAGGTACAAATGGATCCAGAAAATAGAATGGTCTAAGTCTAGCAAGGGTCTGGCACACGATCTCCAAGCAAAAGTACAAAAGGATACAGAAATAGGATTGTCAAGGTCTAGCAAGGGTCTGGTACACGAGTAAGTCTAGCAGAAAAACAGAGGGGTACAGGGGGGACAAAGAGGATACCGTATGAATGATGAGCAAAGCAGAGGAATGATCAGAAATGACAAATGTCCCGGCAAAAAGGTATCAGGAGATCAGGAATACAGGTCTGCTCAAGGCAAGGCTGGAGACTTCACTGGAGACTTCAATCAGGAAGCGTGGGACCAGGGGCGTAGCTTCCTTATGAGCAGGTCAGATCAGGCTGGATGAGGTGCAGGTGATGGATCAGGTTCAGAATACAAAACAAATCAAAGTCCAGAACCGTGCATGGGAAAAAAGGAAAAAAACACAAAAACAAAACAAAGTCCTGGAACCTGCATACAGAATGCAGGACACGGAAAAAAGGGCAACAAAAAGGAGGTGTCAGAGGATCAGGGGGTCCAGGCCGTGACAGCGCCCAGGTGGCCATGACAATCCGAACCCGAACTCGAACTCCATACGAGTCAATGGAGCTGAAAATTCGGTTTTTAGAGTGCCCACCAAGAGGGCATATATGCTAGATATTTGCCATAAAAGGTGTATGGGGGTCCGGGTAGTGCCCTGGGGACAGGAAACAAGGACAAAAAGTTAAAAGAAAAGTTTTTAAAGGGACAGTGAGTTTTCCATGAAATAAGGGTTAAAAATAAAAATGAAAAATTCCTTCAAATATCGTGCCTAGGAGGTCCCCATAACCTGCCCGTGAAGTGGCGGATTTCTAGGATGTATAGAAATATGTAAAAACCAAAAAAGGACATTTCAAATGACGGTAAATGCTTTTCCTTTAATCTATCCATAAACAACTGCTTGGGGCGGCAGTCTGTATGAAAAGAGGAGACATTTTCGGACACGCAGAAAAAGTTTACTGATTTTTTGGCGGTGAAAAGCAGGAGAATGACTGGAGAATGGAAAATTCTAGACCAAATAGCCGATTTGGAAACTGAGATAAATGGGAGAATTTTTCTGGTTTGGCTACTTTGACCTAGAATTTTCCATTCTCCAGTCATTCTCCTGAGTTTCACCTTTCTCTGAATAACCCCGTCAGGGTTATTCAGAGAGCGGTGAAGAGCAGGAGAATGACTGGAGAATGGAAAATTCTAGGTCAAAATAGCCAAACCAGAAAAATTCTCCCATTTAGGCTAGGGTCAGACTAGCGAATGTTTAACGTGCGTTTAGGCGCACTTAATCACGGCTGCACTAGCAGCAAATGACGGGCAATGACGGCCAATATATGAAGTACGGTCGCACGAAAGTCCGGCTGCGCAACGCAAGTGGAAAATGAACGCATTTTTTCGAGAACGCAGAACCGCTAGTACGGACGTACAGAGTGCGCTGCGTCCACTAGCGGCGTGTGTGCGTGATTTGGAGACGTCAGACCCTGCTCATGTCCGGCCAACATAACGTCCAGAAACCCAAAGTTTCCTGGTTTGGATCCGTAAGAAATCACGCACAAAAATGCGCATCGTATGACCGTTTTCACGCAATCCGTGAAAAAATACGGCAATGCGTTCGGACGCACTTTTTGACGGTCGCTGTGAAAAATGCGTTAGTCTGACCCTAGCCTTATCTCACTTTCCAAATCGACTATTTTGTCCAGATTGTTCTCTTTTCCTGCCATTCTCCTGGTTTTCACCTTTCTCTGAACAACCCCGAGAGAGAGAGGTGAAAGCCAGGAGAACTGGCAGGAGAAGAGAACAATCTAGACCAAATAGCCAATTTGGAAAGTGAGTTAAATGGGAGAATTTTTCTGGTTTGGCTATTGTGACCTAGAATTTTCACTTCACCAGTTATTCTCCTGCTTTTCACCGCTCTCTGAATAACCCTGTGAATGTTTAATCCCGAGGTGAAAAATAACATTGCTTTAGATTTTTTCAAACACCAGTTAACCACTTGGCTGCTATGGACGCGCTCAGCGCGTCCAGCCAAGTGGTTCTCCTGTGCTATGGACGCGCTGAGCGCGTCCATGCACAGGAGGCAGTAATCTGCCGGATTCCAGCAGATTGCTGCCCCCCCGGTGCGGGCTGAGATCTTGGATGTCAGCCCAGCACTCCGGGACCCCGGCGGAGCAATTAGATGTCATCGCGGCGGCGCGATGACATCTAATTCAGGCGCCCCCCGCATGTGCGGAGGAAGCGCCTGAAAGGGAGGGGGGAGGTCCTTCGGACCTCTCTCCCTCCCGATCGCCGGGGGGCAGAGGGTTAATCCAGGCACCGTTTGGAAGGGCACAGCCTGCCCTTCCAAACGGTGGCTGTGATTAACCCCTGGGGAGCCGGATCACGAATCGGCGCTGAAAAGCGCCGATCGTGATCCTCTCCTGGAGCTGGCCGACATCTTGGATGTTGGCCAAGCCTCCAGGAACTCCCCCTGAGGACTGGCGTCATCATGCATAGCACAGAGGTGTGAAAAGTCTCAGCTGCGAAAGGGTTAAATGCAGCATATTAGGATGTTTTAGGGAAATTAATTCTCAAATCTCCATCAGAAGCAGACACCACCCTACCCTCACTATATTGTACAATGTATCAAATTGATTACCTGACTAAAAACACCTGGTGTTATGCCCGTTTGTGAACAGAGGTCATTTAGAGTTGATAATCTTTCCACGTACACATTAGTTTTTAATTCAATATCTAATAAACCGTTGCTTATAATATTCTGCAGTAAAGAGTCTCTTTATTTCTAGATTTTTTAGTATTTTTTTAAGCATTTTCTATACTTTTTTCAAAATTTCTTTTTTTTATCGAACTCGAACCGAACACGCCCAAAAAGTTCGAAATTCGTGAACTTTTGAACTGCCAAAGTTCGGGTCGAACTCCGAACCGTCCGAACCCGAACGGCTCATCCCTATTCAGTGATACCGAACAGCAGTGAAAAGTTGCCAGAAATGCCCTGCTGTTCGGTGTTTTCATTTGGCAGGTTTTTTTTCAGGAGAGTCCCATAGGCTTCAATGTTAAAAATATTCGCGTTTTATTCAATATCTAATAAACCGTTTATTATTTTATTCTGCAGTAAAGAGTCTATTTCTAGATTTTTTTTTAGGATCTTTTAGGCATTTTTCGGGATTTTTTCAGCAATTAGTTTTTTCCTTTTTTTTAAAATCGTTTTTTCAATTTAACAAATTAACAGACCTTTTTATTATCATTCATTGGATCTTATATGAAAATTCCAGGCATTTTCGTTCTGTAGTTTTTTCTGCAAACAGCGTTTCAAATTTCAATCTTTCAAGCGTACTGTTTTTTGGTTTTTTTCACCACGTTCGTCAGCTTGTCGGATTTTTCCGTCGGCTGCTCTGCGCTGTGATCGGCGGCTAGTCTGTTTTTTTCAACTTGTTCGCCTTGGTTTTTGCAGCGGTTTCTGTGCATTTTTGGCGAGTATTCGGTAAGTGTTCTGCGGGTTTGCGGCAAGTTTTTCCTGCACTACGGGGGGCCCTGCGGTGCTTGCTGAATACACCGTAGGGTCGGTGAACTAGAATCGCTGATTGCCCCGAAGTGCGGGGAACGAAAGGTCACTGAACATGTGGTGACTTTTCGATTCTCTCTGAATAACCCTGTAAGTCCCGCACACAACATCTCTCAAAACTAACCTACCCATGACTTACTGTCATGGAATGGTACAGGCCCAATACACAGGACAGCTTCTGCACAGAGACACCCTAATCTAAGAACCAGTCCTAAGAACCAGTCCTTGTAATGACCAGTTACTACAGAATATACTTTAGTAGGATGGTCAAAGAACAAGCTATAACCGGGATCATAGAACTACAGAATAACGAAGTAACAGACCCAAGTCCAGGACAGGAGAAATGCTGGAAGTCAGTGTAGAGGACAAGGTCAAGTACAAGGTAAAGACAACAGAGCATACAATGGGCAGAGGGGTAAATGGAACCATGATAGGGCAATGAGGCATCAGAACTCCATACCACTAGACTAGCTGCTATTGGTTTGCTCTGCTAAACAACGTCAGACCCCAATAAAAATCTAAATATACATGGGGAAATAATGCTCAAGTATGTCTGGAGAATGACCCACATAGTCTGTGGCATCAACATTATGGATTGACATCGCCAATGCAAGGATAATCAGCAACAGTGAAAGCAGTGGAATGATGCCCAGTACGACACCGGGAAGGGGCATGAGGACCTGGAACTCCAATGGCAACAGGTGAGACACCGAGAAAGAATGCCTTTTTGACACCTTCACGCCAGACCTTAATGTTCTTTTAGATGCTTGGTTGTGTTGCCAATGGTGCAGGCTTGTTTCCTTAAATAGGCCAACTGGGCCTGGACCCAGGCCTACAGAATGGAGGGGCAGCATTTTTCCTAATGTCCTTTATTTTAGAAGTCCAATATATTCTGGTGTGCGGGTGTATAGCGGAGCTGCACAGCACTAAAATGCCCAGCAATGAATCACTAAACTAGTGTTTTCCAACACTGGTCCTCAGGTTCCCCTAACAGGCCAGGTTTGCCAGAATTTTATAATTTTTTTTGGAGAAAGTATTTTACCAGGAAGGATACGTTGATATTTCTCTCGTTTTCAAGTATGTCCTGGGTGGCGAGTATGTACCGTTAGGTGTCTTGCCCAAGGACACTTACTGGAGAGGTGCTCTTGCTGGGATTCGAACCTGTGTCCATGGTTATAGAGCAGTGATATTACCTCTACTCCACCCAGCTGGTACCAATATCTGAAGCACAGCACAGGTGATATGATTTGCTGCTTAGTGATTGCAGGATTCAGTCTGCATTCCCCCAAGGGAATCCTTAAAACCTGGCCTGTTCGGGGGACCTGAGGACCTGGGTGGGGAAACACTGATTTAAACTATAATGAATGTTGCTTGGAATCACTCAATGTAAATAACACATTTTGCTTTGAAATGTCGTAAATGACATTTCTATTGACATAAATAACCCTGATTTGTCACGAGTATTTATCGTAATGTCATGTTTACATACATTTTCATATCTATTTGCCATTGAGTGGGGTCAGCCCAATGTGGAGTACCTAATTCAGCACCAAGCCTTAACACACCCCTGCAGTGGTGGCATATTTACACTGAAATGTAGCTGCTCGCTAATGAACGCAGAGGCATTTCAGCATTGCTTGAGTGGCTAGCCATTTAGCAGCAATGTTTACAACGCATGCCATCACTCCCTTGATATGCATTTATCAATTAAAGACATCTTAGAAAAGGTTTCAAGGGACATATGCATATTTCCTGTCATCACCTTGTTGAATATAGTAGAGTCATATTATTCTCCACATAAAATACCCAGTTGAGCACAACCAGTCATATTACCCTTCATGCAAAAGCAAGTGTTGTAGAGA
Source organism: Leptobrachium leishanense (assembly GCA_009667805.1). Taxonomy (NCBI): domain Eukaryota; kingdom Metazoa; phylum Chordata; class Amphibia; order Anura; family Megophryidae; genus Leptobrachium; species Leptobrachium leishanense. The sequence goes on from CM019063.1 coordinate 63,381,009, forward strand.
AGGAGGTGGAGGCCCTTCGGCAAGACTCTACTTACCATATCTTTCTCTCTACCAAATGGAAGGAGGCCATATCTCAGGTCTCAGCTTCCAAAATTGGGGTACAGGGGCTATCATGTCATATTTCTGAGTTATCCACCTGACGTTCATAGGATGGGTTTATTTTATCTGTCTGCTCTGCTCTTGTATGGGTTAAATCGGGGGGGGGGGGTCCTGTTGCTTGATATGTGTTATTTTTAACAATTTTACCATATATTGCATTTCCAACACCACAAAATACTAGTTTATTCAGGTATTATTATTTATTTATTAATTTATGTACATACTTGTGTGATCTTCAGTAGCCCCGTGAATTCCCCACAAGGCCAAAATATTTCCTCAAAGAAATTATGCCTGTTGACTCTAGCATGATAGTTCCTTACAATTAAGTGATGTGTGCAAAGTCAGAGGACAGCTCTACCATCGCCATTGATTTTGTGGATGTCGCATGAGTGCTGCGTACTGATCCACTGGTTGAGATGATCCTCAGAGAGTTGGAAAATCTCTCAGCCCTTGAATTCGACATAAGGATGGTATAGCTAGCACCTCGTGCAAGGGCTGCATGTCTTGTTGCCTTCTAAGGTCACAGCTAACAACAAATTGGTGAGAAAACTGAGGATGGGCAGTGGCCAAAGTGTCATGTCCTTCAGTGCATCCTGGCTCAGATCTCCTTAGACTTTTAGCTCGATGGCGCCATTACAGAGAAGTCAATAACATATGCAAATCCGACTGCTATCACCTGAAAAAGGTGGCCAGAACTGAATGGCAACAAGGATTTCTCTGCACGAAAGATTCCCCTGATCAGTGTTTCAGCTTTGTTAGGACTCATGGAGAGCATATAGCTGATACCTCTCTAGGTCTCCATGTCTGGATTACTCTTTAAACTTATGGTAAACAGAAACGATCAAGGGTTGATGTATTACTTATAAAGAGGAGTCTTCTTTGGAGTTTCAATTCTGGCCAACCTTTTTGGGTGATAGCAGACTGATTTGCTAATGGTATTGTTTTCTATCTAATGGCACCATTGGCCTAGAACTTTCCTGCCAGACCTGACTAGGGATAAACCATAAGGTGGGACACTAGTGCTGCTACCCATTCTCAGTGCTCTCACACACATAATTTTGTTGTCTATGATGGAAGATTGTACTTTGGACGTGGACCCCTTGCTTGAGGAGCCTAGAGAGGTATCAGCTATATCCTCCTGACAAGGCTGAAGCAATTACTAGGGGTTGCTGTGCCTCTTGCGCAGAGGAGCTCTTTGGCATTTCAGTTCTGGCCCTCTTTGGGTGACAGTGGTCTATATTTCTTATGGTAATATCTTCTCTGTAATGGCACCGTCAAGCTAAAACCTTATGAGCCCTGAGCGGGGACCCACTGTAGGGCAGGACACTAGTGCCGTTGCCCTTTCTCAGTTCTCCTGTAGACATGATTTTGTTCTTCTTGAGTGAAGAGGGTAACTCAGATGTGGATTCTTTGATCAAGGTGGCTAGATAGTTATCAGCAATGGCCTCCTGAAGAGTTCTAACAAGGCTGAAACTATCATCAGGGGATGATTTATCTCTCATGTAGAGGCCACTTCCATGGCATTTCAGTTCTGGTCGCCCTTTCTGGTGATAATAGTCTGATTTGCATATGTTTCAGCATCCTCTGCAATGGCACCATTGAGCTAAAGCCTTATGGGACCTGAGTGAGGACCCTCCGTAGAGCAGGCCACTGGTGCAGCTGCCCATTCATACTGGTCTCATTGACATGTTCTTGTTCTCAATAAAAATTTACTGTATGTCCACACTTTACATTTCTGTGGACATTAATGAGAGCTCACTTTTTAAAGGTTTGCAAAGGGCTGGAGTTTTTAATTTTCAATAGAAAAAGAACTTAAAAAGGTTATTTCATCATACTATGCATATGTTTGATGAAATAATCCCTCAGGCCATTGATAGTAGAGAGCTCATCTGATTGGAAATGGGTCTAATCCTCAAATGTCTTCAGCGGTTTGGTTTAACTGGGTTTTGTCGGATTGAGAGGAGTTTATACATACATATACAGTGGCAAGAAAAAGTATGTGAACACTTTGGGATTACGTGGAGTTTTGCATGAATTGGTCATAAAATGTGCTCTGATCTTTATCTAAGTCACAACAATTTGAAAAACACAGTCTGCTTAAAATAATACAACACAAATATTATATGTTTTTATGTGTTTATTGAACATAACATGTAAACATTCACAGTGCAGGGTGGGAAAAGTATGTGAACCCCTAGCCTAATGACTTCTCCAAGAACTAATTGGAGCCAGGAGTGAGCCAACCTTGAGTCCAATCAGTGTGATATTATTGGATGTGTTGCTGAAAGCTCTCCTGCCCTTTAAAAACACACACCAGTTTTGGGTTTACTGGTTTCAAGAAGCACTGCCTGATGTGAACCATGCCTCACAGTAAAGAGCTCTCAGAAGACCTACGATCAAGAATTGTTGACTTGCATGAAGCTGGAAAGGGTTACAAAAGTATCTCCAAAAGCCTTGATGTTCATGTGTCCACGCTAAGACAGACTTTCTACAAATGGAGAAAGTTCAGCACTGTTGCTACTCTCCCTAGGCGTGGTCGTCCTGTAAAGATGACTGCAAGAGCACAGCGCAGAATGCTTAATGAGGTAAAGAAGAATCCTAGAGTGTCAGCTAAAGACTTACAGAAATCTCTGGCACATGCTAACATTTTCGTTGACACATCTACAATAAGGAAAACATTAAACAAGAATGGAGTACATGGGAGGACACCACGGAGGAAGCCATTGCTGTCCAAAAAGAATATTGCAGCACGTTTGAAGTTTGCTAAAGAGCACCTGGATGTTCCACAGCACTACTGGCAAAATATTGTGTGGACAGATGAAACCAAAATTGAGTTGTTTGGAAAAAACACACAACACTATGTGTGGAGAAAAAAAGGCACAGCACACCAACATCAAAACCTCATCCCCACTGTAAAACATGGCGGAGGGAGCATCATGATTTGGGGCTGCTTTGCTGCCTCAGGGCCTGGACGGATTGTTGTCATTGATGGAAAAATGAATTCCAGAGTTTATCAAGACATTTTGCAGGAAAACGTAAGACCATCTGTCCGCCAACTGAAGATCCGCAGAGGATGGGTGATGCAACAGGACAATGACCCAAAGCATACAAGTAATTCAACAAAAGAATGGCTTCAACAAAACAAAATACGCCTTCTGGAGTGGCCCAGTCAGAGTCCTGACCTCAACCCGATTGAAATGCTGTGGCATGACCTTAAGAGAGTGATTCACACCAGACATCCCAAGAATATTGCTACACTGAAACAGTTTTGTGAAGAGGAGTGGTCCAAAATTACTCCAGATCGTTGTGCAGGTCTGATCTGCAACTACAGGAAACGTTTGGTTGAGGTTATTGCTGCCAAAGGAGGGTCAACCAGTTATTAAGTCCAAAGGTTCACATACTTTTTCCACCCTGCACTGTGAATGTTTACATGTTCTGTTCAATAAACACATGAAAACATATAATGTTTGTGTTGTATTATTTTAAGCAGACTGTGTTTTTCAAATTGTTGTGACTTAGATGAAGATCAGAGCACATTTTATGACCAATTCATGCAAAACTCCACGTAATTCCAAAGGGTTCACATACTTTTTCTTGCCACTGTATATATAAAAGCGCAAATAGGTAATGAGTTTATGGTTTTGTACTTCCATTTTTTTGTTATTATTTTTTCGATCTTTAGTTCGTTTTTAACTATGTGTGTTAAAATAAGAAAACAAATGTTTTGAATATGTATCTGTAAAAAGATTGTATAAGTGTACAAATGATATGATGATGGAAAATAAAGTATATATATATATATATATATATAAAAAAGGTTATTTGATGATTTGTATGTAAGAGACCCAAGTGGGCACTTTGTATCAGTGGTTTATTTCGGAGCAGCTATCTGACATTTGGAATATTACAAACGGGGATTGCGGGTGCTTTCTGCGCAGAGCAGCAATATTCCTCAAATAACACGTTTCAGATCAGTGTCTAACGAGTCCATCTAGAATAGGTATGGATTAGCTAAACTGGCAGCCTGGAAGAGATTACTTTACATCAATTGTGACCGAGGAGGGACTTTCTATGAAAATTACCGGTATACGAATCTCACATTGCGGTATTGAATCCAAAATGATCCACAATTTCCTCTGGCTCCTCTGTGTTTTCTTCACGGGGGGGAGGGGGACAATAAAGCTCAAATAAATCTCAAATTGCTTTCTCGATACAGTGCTAAGGTCTTTCCTTTCTGTCTGAAATGAAAGGGAACGCTCATTAATCGCTCATCGAAGCCAGCATGCAGAAACTGGATGAGAATACTAATAAATAAATTAGCCTCCTGGCTCACCACTGTAGCTCCATGCGTACCTCCACTGTAGCTCCATGCGTACCTCCACTGTAGCTCCATGCGTATTTCCACTGTAGCTCCAGGTCATTATTGCTGCTGCCTCTTTCCGTGTTTTTCTTTTTAATCCCAAAGTGGAATTGTTCCTGGTGAGGGTATACATGTAAACCCACCTGTCTCGGTCATGACTGAGAAAGCGCATGAGGAAATGTGTTTGCATAGAAAGCAGCTCTTGGTTACATTAGGTAGGACTCGCCTGACCAGAGATGACGTCATTGGCCATTCAAGTAAACCAAAACCTCTGATTGTGTTTTGTTTCACATCTATTCTTTTAATTTGCAGCAAAAAAGTGTCTTTATTTATTAGGATTTTTTGGCAAAATTATTTTTTCCAATTTTTTTTTAAAATTTATTATTTTTTTTTAAATAGAGTTTTTTTTTTCTTTAACAGACCCTTTTTATGATTATTCATATGACCTTATATGTCATTTTCAGGCATTTTCGTGCAGTAGTTTTCTTGCAAACAGCTTTTAAAAGTTGCAGTGCTTTTTTTCTTTTTCTTAACCTACCCGTTCGTCGGCTTGTCGGCTATTTCCGGTGGCTGGTTGGCGCACTGTTAGGCAGATCGTCAGCTTTTTTCCAGATGTGTTAGGCAGATCGTCGGGTGTATTTTTTTCGGTGGCTTCTCAGATCAATGCATTGTTTTTATGGTGATTTTGCAGTGGCTTTTCCGGTTATTTTCGGCGGTTTTGCGGTGGTTTTTCTGATGCGTTCGGTGGCTTTTCCCTGCACTGCGGAGACCCTGCTGTGAATGCTGAATTCACTGCAGGGTCAGCAAATATGACTCCATGAAGTGCGTAGAACGAAAGAGAAAGGTGCTTGAAAACGAGAGAAATCTCAATGTATCCTTCCTGGTAAAATACTTTGTGAAACAAAATAACCCTGTTAGTTGACAATAACATTTAAAAATAAGAATTATATGAAATGTCTTAAATAAAATTATTGCAGTAAAAATGTAGTTATTCTTACTGAGGATATTTAGTGCGTGTCATGAAGCAATACGAGAAAAACAAGTGCGAAATAATTATAGTCGTAAACAGTCATATCCAGGGGACTGTGTTTCTTTTCTGTTAATGTTCCGAAATTTTAATGGAAAAGCATTTTCCATGAAAGCCCTAAATGTAAGATATAAATTCTAATCAATCCAGACAAAAAATAACTGGATTATTGTAAATGTCTCTTTTTCATATCGGGGTTATGGTAAAGATAGTGATTATTTATTCAGCTGCTGGCGTTGAATCATATTTGTATGCATATTGGACGAGCCTCATGAATTTTCAATACTGAAAACCAAACTCGTTTCTAATAGTTCGTGTTGTTTACCGACATCAAACTTTATGAATATCTGACATGGTGAAAACAAGCCTGCAAATCCCTGGTTGGCGCATTATAAATGCCCTCTGTCTATCTGGAGTTTAACAAACCCAAGGACAGAATGTTTCTGTGCAAAGGAGAAATAAACCTCCACTAATAAATACAGTAAACGCTATCGATATCTTGAAATTCAATGGTGCGTTTTAATAATTGACCTTGTGGTCCCCGGGAGAGTTTAGATTTCATATCAAAAGCAGTGAGGACAGAGTAAAAGCCGGATAATACATCTCTAAACCGTAATATAGATATGTGTAAAGCAGTTAATAAATAAAAATTAATATACATATATATAATACACTAATTTAAATAAATGATCATTATATCATATGCATAAGGTATACTTTTCTATCAACCTGTGAAGTCCTTGATAATATAGGTCAGGGGTGAATCCACACACCTATCTCTAGATATATAGAGCTATAAATAGATGTAGATTAGATAGGCCGTGTTAGTCCAGATGCCGAAATCACCACAGTATAGCAGTATGTGCTGATACCTTTTTTATTGGACTAATGTTCCATTTAAAACACAAGCTTTCGAGAGTCTCCTCACTTCTTCATGTCTGGAGGCTTCACTAATCAGTATCCTAGAATTGAACATTAAGACATTAAGGGTCACATGGGTGGGGGTTAGATGGCGTAAAAAGTGAGAGTCACATGGTATCTATGTTCAAAATGGGAAAATAAACACATGGGAGATCTTGGGCCCATAAAACAACATAGATAAGATCATGACCACTTGAAAGAAAGAAAAAAAAAAAGACAAGACCAAAAACACAAATCAGAGACACAACCCCCCCCCAATAAAAAAAAAACAGGAAGAAACAAAACACTAGCCAGAATTTTGAATGTTATGTGACATTACGATGAGGGGTTAAAAAGCCAGAATCCACGTTGAGTCCTTCTTTTATGGTGTTAAAATATGTGATTTTCTTTTCAAATGTATATAAATAATGATAGATAGAAGGATAGATAGAGAAAGATAGATAGCTAGATATAGAAATGGTATGTAGATAGATGGATAGATATAGGATAGATAGATAATCAGGGCCGCCGTCAGGGCATTACGCCCCATGTTGCCTTAAGGGGCCCGGGGGCCCGGCCTGCCGGGGGCCCCATCGGCAGCGGCGGCCTTTTTAACAGCGCTGGTATCGGACTCGATTAGTCCGAATCCGGAGCTGACTGTTTCTCCTGACTGGCTGGGCGGGGCCAAGCAGCATGCGTGGGCCTCCCAAGCACGCTGCTTTGGCGCTGCCCCCTCCAGTCACGTGAGAAGCTGCCTGCGACAGAGGGCCCGGGACGAAAAGAGGAAGGAAAAGAGAAGAAAAGAAGGAAGAGAGAAGAAAAGAAAAAGGAAGAGAGAAGAAAATTGAGATTTCTCTCGTTTTCAAGTATGTCCTGGGTTCAAGAACATTGAATTGTTACAGTTGTTAAAGAAATACAAAGTAATAAAATTGCAAGATATTAAAAAAAATAGCACAAATATACAGATTAACAGAAAATAAATATATTCACTGTTTTACATGTTTACAGGTGCATTCTGTATATAGTCACTATGTTACAAGCTTACAGGTGCATTCTGTATTGAGGTATGTTAATAGGGAGCTCTTAAGTGACTTTAGACTGGGGGAAGATTTGATGGTGTCTGGGAGGTTATTCCATAATTGCGGTGCTCTGTAGGAAAATGAGGACCGAGCCACTTTCTTTTTGTATTGTGGTATTGCAAGTAAGTTGCAGGCCTTGGATCGGAGGTTATAGGATGAGGGAACTGCTAAGGGAAACAGCCTATTCAGGTTGGCTGGTAGCTTCCCAGAAAAGCTTTTAAACACCAGTTTGGAAAGGTGAAGAGTACGTCTAGATTCCAGCGACTGCCAGTTTAGCTCTTTTAACATGTCACAATTAGGGATGAGCCGAACACTCCCCGAGTTGGGTTCGAAGCCGAACCCCAACTTTCCAAATGTTCGGGTCCGAACCCGAACCCGAACTCGAACTCAATGCAAGTCAATGGGGCTGAAAATTCGGTTTTTAGAGTGCCCTCCAAGAGGGCATATATGCTAGATATTTGCCATAAAAGGTGTATGGGGGTCCGGGTAGTGCCCTGGGGGACAGGAAACAAGGACAAAAAGTTTAAAAAAAAACGTTTTTAAAGGGACAGTGAGTTTTCCATGAAATAAGGGTTAAAAATAAAAACGAAAAATTCCTTCAAATATCGTGCCTAGGAGGTCCCCATAACCTGCCCGTGAAGTGGTGGATTTCTAGGATGTATAGAAATATGTAAAAACCAAAAAATGACATTTCAAATGACGGTAAATGCTTTTCCTTTAAGCTATCCATAAACAACTGCTTGGGGAGGCAGTCTGTATGAAAAGAGGAGAGATTTTCGAACACGCAGAAAAAGTTTACTGATTATTTGGCGGTGAAAAGCAGGAGAATGGCTGGAGAATGGAAAATTCTAGACCAAATAGCCGATTTGGAAAGTGAGATAAATGGGAGAATTTTTCTGGTTTGGCTATTTTGACTTAGAATTTTCTCTTCAGTCATTCTCCTGAGTTTCACCTTTCTCTGAATAACCCTGACAGGGTTATTCAGAGAAAGGTGAAGAGCAGGAGAATAACTGGAGAAGTGAAAATTCTAGGTCAAAATAGCCAAACCAGAAAAATTCTCCCATTTAGGCTTGGGTCAGACTAGCGAATTTTTAACGTGCGTTTAGGCGCACTTAATCACGGCCGCACTAGCAGCAAATGACGGGCAATGACGGCCAATATACGAAGTACGGTCGCACGAAAGTCCGGCTGCGCAATGCAAGTGGAAAATGAACGCATTTTTTCGAGAACGCAGAACCGCTAGTACGGACGTACAGAGTGCGCTGCGTCCACTAGCGGCGTGTGTGCGTGATTTGGAGACGTCAGACCCTGCTCATGTCCGGCCAACATAACGTCCAGACACCCAAAATTTCCTGGTTTGGACCTGTGAAAAATCACGCACAAAAATGCGCATCGTATGACCGTTTTCGCGCATTCCGTGAAAAAATACGGCAATGCGTTCGGACGCACTTTTTGACGGTCGCTGCGAAAAATTCGTTAGTCTGACCCTAGCCTTATCTCACTTTCCAAATCGGCTATTTGGTCCAGACTGTTCTCTTTTCCTGCCATTCTCCTGGTTTTCACCTTTCTCTGAACAACCCTGAGAGAGAGGTGAAAGCCAGGAGAACTGGCAAGAGAAGAAAACAATCTAGACCAAATAGCCAATTTGGAAAGTGAGATAAATGGGAGACTTTTTCTGGTTTGGCTACTTTGACCTAGAATTTTCACTTCTCCAGTTATTCTCCTGCTTTTCACCGCTCTCTGAATAACCCTGTGAATGTTTAATCCCGAGGTGAAAAATAACATTGCTTTAGATGTTATATTTAATTTTTTTCAAGCACCAGTTAACCACTTGGCTGCTATGGACGTGCTGAGTGCGTCCAGTCAAGTGGTTCTCCTGTGTTATGGACGCGCTGAGAGCGTCCATGCACAGGAGGCAGCAATCCGCCGGATTCTGGCAGATTGCTGCGCCCACCCGGTGCGGGCTGACATCTTGGATGAGTGATCCTCTCCTGGAGCTGGCTGACATCTTGGATGTTGGCCAAGCCTCCAGGAACTCCCCCTGAGGACTGGCGTCATCGTGCATAGCACGATGACGCCAGTCCTGGAGTTAACCCCTAGCTGCCACCAATGGTGGAGATAGGGGGTTCCAATGAACCCCCTATCTCCCGATCCGTGGCAGCTAGGGGTTAATGTTTGATATTGTTGGATCGGCCAGAGCATGGCCTTCCCAACGATACCAAACATGAGCATGAAAAATGTTTTTAAAAAAAAATAAAAATAAAAAGATATATATTTAAAAAAAAATCCCAAAAAAAAATAAACAGGTTTTTTTTTGTTTTTGTTTTGTTAATGCAGCAATATTGTTCCCATTTCAATTATAATGTGAACAATAATGCTGCACTAACGATTTTTGTATGCGGTGTGTTTGTTAAAAAAAGCGAAATATTTGCCCCCAAGAAAAATGTAACGAGACCCCATTTCTAATTTTTTTAACAAGCGCACCCCATACAAAATATAACTGCAAACGATCGCATCTTAAAATGTGAAAAAAAACACTTTACACTTAATAAATTATTGAAAATTCAAATTTTATTGCATTTTTTGTTATAATATACAGACATGACATAACGTATACATATAATAATGACATATTATGAATCTGCCAAGTCTGCCGGAAAGAACGATATATAATATGTCTGGGTCATATATCAAAATATGGCTACAAAACACGGTTAAACATGATGAGCGAAAGCGGTAAAAATGACCTCAGCACAGAGGTGTGAAAAGCCTCAGCAGCGAAAGGGTTAAGTGCAGCATATTAGGATGTTTTAGGGAAATTAATTCTCAAATCTCAATCAGAAGCAGACACCACCCCACCCTCAGTATAGTGTACAATGTATCAAATTGATTACCAGACTAAAAACACCTGGTGTTATGCCCGTTTGTGAACAGAGGTCATTTAGAGTTGATAATCTTTCCACGTACACATTAGTTTTTAATTCAATATCTAATAAACCGTTGCTTATAATATTCTGCAGTAAAGAGTCTCTTTATTTCACGATTTTTTAGTATTTTTTTAAGCATTTTCTATACTTTTTTCAAAATTTCTTTTTTTTTTCGTACTCGAACCGAACACCCCCAAAAAGTTCGAAATTCGCGAACATTCGAACTGCCAAAGTTCGGGTCGAACTCCGAACCGTCCGAACCCGAACAGCTCATCCCTAGTCACAATGGTGGGTCATGTAGTTACATTGTAGCATAAAGCGGCAGAATGAGTTATACAATGTAGTAAGTTTCTGGAGGTGTGTTTACGAGGCAGCAGCATACACTACGGGCAGTATTACTATCTTGGTACTAACTTAACCAGAGCTGTTGTAAACTTACCAGAGCCATTATAGCCTATGGAGGTTTTAAGTTTACAACAGCCCTGTTTAAGTTAGCACCAACATTGTAATACTGCCCTACATCCCCGTATTCAATAGCCGGCATAAACATTCTTACCGCGGGGCTCAGGCAGGATTTGTTTCTGTATAGGGCACCTAGTTTGGGGTAAAGTTTAGATGAAAGTTTTTCGATGTGGGGCCAAAGGATAGGTTTGTGTCTAACCACATACTTAGATATTTGAGAGAAGTGACTGTGGTCAGCGTGCCATTTGATCTTGTCCTGACTCATAGGACCCTAATACATTCTTCACGCAATTTTTAACACGTGCGCAAAAACGCATTTGCGCGAGGGGCAAAACCCTTTGCGCAGAACGTCGTATTACTACGTTCGCGCAAACGATGCGCGTTATCGTTTAACGCGTATGGACCTGCACGAGCGTGATGAACTGTGCGCGTCCTATACTTAACATTGTGAGCGCAAATTCGTACGTGCGCTGGTACGCGGATGGTATTACAATCGATGCGCATCTTTTTACGAACAACATTTGCGTGCATAATTTTAACATCTTTGAAAAGCTGGTGGTAATGGCAAATCTGAATGCTCTGGCCGACACGAAAAACACCAGCACGAATAAAAAATACAGCACAGTATAGTTACACATTCTACACATACCCAAACAATAAAATTGTGAATTTGGGCGTGTTTTTAATATTGCTGCAGCATATATACTCAGATTTACTTAACAGGCGCAAAAACTTAAGTGAGTCAATTGATGTCAATTAAGGTTCTTAATTCTGATTGGCTGAATCCTGCGAAAAAAACAGTCCGCACACTGATTTACGTGCGCTACATTACTGCGCAGTATTACTCTTCGTTTTGCGCATCGTTTTTACGAACGTTATTTTTGGACGGATGAGAAAATGCATTCGGATCGTAATACCACCGTTAAGATTCGCGCGATCACGCTTAAAGCTGCGCGCCAAAAAAATTGCGCTGCGCAGACAAATTTGCACAAAGAATGTAATAGGGGCCATAGATGGGGTAATTGCAATTTGTGTAGTTTAGGTGCTGTACCAAAGAGCATCGTAACAGTTTTCTCTTATTTCTGATCTAGACACGTTTGCTCCTCCTCGACTCTGTAAGGCCCCACGCCGCCAGCTTCAGCCCTGGCACACTCCCCAGACATGCTACCTCCAAAGATGGTCCCGCACTGCAGACCTGCCAGGAGAAAATCCCGCTCTGAGTTTATTCTGTTTATTCTGCGGTCATACAACTTTGCCCTTCACTTGGCCAAGCAATCCTTCTTCTCAGCTCTTATGTACTCTGTCCTCCAGCCCTAAACCACTCTGGTCCACTTTCAACGCTCCCCTCTACCCACCCGCACCTTCCCCCTCAACTGCCTTTAGCGCTCAGGACCTGGCAGATTATGTACCGGCTGAGTGGAGTAGAGGTAGTGTCACTGCTCTGCGTGGAGAGAGCCAGTGGAGTCATGGGTTCGATCCCAGCGAGCAACTGCTCCAGTAAGTGTCCTTGGGCAAGACACCTAACGGTACATACTCACCACCCAGGACATACTTGAAACCAAGAGAAATCTCAATGTATCCTTCCTGGTAAAATACTTTCACAAAAAAATAAAACTCTCACTATCAGAAGCAACATGCCAACACAAACCAATAATCCACCACCTCCAATCCCAGAAGCCTCTGCTGCTTCCTCCCAGCCACTGTGGATGAAGTCAATTCCTTACTGTTTTCCTCATTTCTCACCATGTGCCCTCTCAACCCTCTCCATTCTCTCTCCACTGGCTCCTTCCTATATGCCTTCAAACATGCACAGATTACCCTATACTAAAGAAGCGCTCCCTCGATCCCAACTCTCCATCCAACCACTGCCCTGTATTCCTGCTTCCGTTTACCTCTAAGCTCTTGGAAAAACTAGTTTTCAACCTTCTCTCCCTCTTCCTGTCCTCTAATTCCCTACTCATCCCACAGGCAATCAGGCTTCCGTCCCCTTCACTCAGTCGAAACTGCCCTCACCAAAGACCTCCTCAATCAGTGACGGTGAGGTCAGTGGCTGGTGAGGCACTGACTAGTATCAGAGCCAGATATACACGTGTTACGTATGTTCAGGTTTAGTGCTCCCCAGGAAATGTCTGCTTTCATAATACTAGAGTGCCAGCAGAAAACACTTTAAACAGAAATTACAAATATTTTTTTACTGTAGAGTACTATGCATGCACTTACAATAGTGACCAATAGAGGGTGCCATTTGGCGCCCTCTATTGGTCACTATTGTAAGTTCAGCCTTTTAATACAGTAGAAAAAACTATTTGTAATTTCTGAAATTACACAGAGATGCACAATGCTATTACAAAAGAGATGCACAATGCTAATCGGGATAACAGTATAAGGAATAAGACAGTGTAGCTTTTCAGTTGAGACAAGTAATGTATAGATGTAAAACGATGTCCCATTTGAAATTACACAGAAATTTCAAATAGTTTTTTACTGTATTGAGTACTATACATGCACTTACAATAGTGACCAATAGAGGGCGCCATTTGGCGCCCTCTATTGGTCATTATTGTAAGTGCATATATAGTACTCTTAATACAGTCACATGACACATGTCCTGTGCCAATCAATCCATGGGAGGCCTGCCTTAAAAATTGAATGGCTTGAGATCAATGGAGCTTTCCCATTGACTCAAGCAATTCAATTGCTCTCAGTGCCTCTCTGAGGCACTGAAGAGCGTTGATTCAGGAAATCTGAATCATTTGGCCAGCTTGAGCTACGCAATTAGCGTAGCGTTCAGCTATGCAAAATGCATAGGCCTCGGCTGGCTCAGTGCTGCTGCTGCTGCTGCTGTCTGTGTGTTGAATCACACACACAGCAGCCGGCAAACCCGAAAGTTTAAAAAAAAGTGGAGGACAGAGAAGGCGAAGGAGCGTGAAGCAGGTGAGTATGTGAACTTTTTTCAATATAAAATGTTATTTTACAGGTTAAATACAAACACAACCGCACATTAATTTACTGGAATGGCAGGTGAGGCCCTACCTCACCTGCCACCCCTGACTGCATGTGCCTGTCCTAATTGTTAAAAACCACAGCCACAATTCTATTCTCATCCTGCTTGACCTCTTGGCTGCTTTTGTCACTGTTGACAACTCCCTCCTTCTACAGACTTTCTTGGATTGACTCCTATCTGTCCAACTGGTCCTTCTCTGTGCCATTTGCTGGTAACTCCTCCTCTTCGATGCCTTATTAGTTGGTTTACGTCAAGGCTCTGTCCTAGGTCCTCTGCTCTTCTCTATCTACACCTCCTCCCTGGGCAAAATCATTAACAGCTTTGGCTTTAGTTACCACCTCTATGCTGATGATACTCAGATCTACCTCTCTACCCCTGATCTCTCTCCTCCTGTCCTTTCCAAAGTCAGCGACTGTTTATCTGGCATCTCCTCTTGGATGGCCTCTCACCAACCAAAGATTAATATGTCGAAGACTGAGCTCCTACTAATTCCTCACTCAAATGCCTCCCCACCTCCTGACTTCTCTATCATGGTTGATTACATCACTATCTCCCCATCAAACCAGGTTTGTTGTTTCGGAGTTACACTTGACTCTGCTCTTTCCTTCATCCCCCACATTCAGACTCTTTCCACCTCCTGCCGCTACCGACTACGTAATATTTCCAGAATTCGGCCATTCCTTACCGCTGACACCAGAAAGCAACTCATCCACGCCCTTGTAATCTCCCGACTTGACTATTATAATAATCTTCTTACTGGCTTCCCTCTCTCCTGCCTCGCCCCCCTACAATCCATTCTGAACGCCTCCGCCAGGCTCATCCTCCTCACCGCCGCTCTGTCTCTGCTGCTCCTCTCTGCGAATCCCTTCACTGACTCCCCATCCACTGCAGAATTAAATTCAAAATCTTTATCCTGACCTACAAAGCTCTCACTAACTCAGCTACCCATTACCTGTCCTCACTAATCACCAAATACACCCCATCTCACTCCCTAAGATCAAACAGTGACCTTCGCCTAGCCTCTCCTCGCATCACCTCTTCACATGATAGACTGCAGGATTTAATGTGCGCAGCCAGCCCCCGTCCTCTGGAGCACTCTCCCTCATACTGCCACACTCTCCCCTAGTTTCCCTTCCTTCAAACGCTCCCTTAAGACATTCCTATTTTGGGAAGCCTACCACCCATCTCACTGCCCAACCAAACCATCACTCTCCCCTTGCAGTCCATCACTCTCACCTTACAGTCCTCTCCTCCTGTTTCCACCCCCAACCCTTCTAGATTGTAAGTTCCCACGGGAATACGACCTTAGTTTCCTCCTGTACTGGTTTGTCAAAATGCTATTCAATGTATTGTAACCCTGTCTATACTGTGCCCATTGTACAGCGCTGCAGAATATGCTGAAGAATAATAATAATAATACATTTTCAAGATGGACACCATTGGTAAGTGGTGTCCCTCAGGGGTCTGTTATAGGACCAATTCTATTCAATTTATATATAAATGACCTGGAAATAGGCATCGATAGTCATGTGTCAGTGTTTGCAACTGACACATAATTAGGAAAGGTGACACAATGTGAGCAGGATGTTACTTCACTGCAGAGGGATTTAGATAGATTGGGGACTGGGCACTTAAATGGCAGATGAAATTTAATGTAGATAAATGCAAAGTTATGCACTTTATACACTTTGGAGTGAAGAACAAATAAGCAACTTTACCCTAAAAGGTACCGAGTTAGGGAAATCAAAGCAGGAAAAGGATTTGGGAACAATTATAGACTCCAACTATGTAACATAATCACTGCCAACCTCCACGCATCAGAGTGTCCACTTCTCAACAACCCCCCCCATGCAAAATTATCTTTAGTCAACATAGTCTCATCTCCAGTGACAGTTGCCTTGAAGTTGGCAGGTTTCCCAACTTCAAACCTGATGAGGAATTTTTTGGCACACTCAACTCAAGCAATTTTTTGTTCTGGGTACAACAAACATGGAACCCAGCGGGTCCACTTCTTGGTGAAGTCCAGGTCGTCATGAAGAATCGTAAACATGGTTGTTTTTGGAATGTCAAGCCCTTCCACAAGCTCTTTGAGATAGTTTGAGGTTCCTCATGTAGAAATTCCTTCATCTTGGCCACCATGGTCTCATCCATGACATAAGGGGGTGTCTATCTCATGGTTGATCACAAATGTCAAAATTTCTAGACATCTGATAAACCTCATGTGGCCCTTTTGGAGTGTGCGGGCGTCATCACTATGATGGGGTTTTTTGATGTCTTCAAAGCACTAAATCACAGAGAAACCACAATGAAATTAGTAAATAAATTCTACGTGCACTGACCACCGCCACATTTTGAGTTCCCTCGTGTCTCCATGATCGTCTGTGGGGATATTATTTTTTTTACAAGTTTTAGAAAGAGTGGGCTTTCTTTAGGAGCAAATAAATCGAAGTTTGTTCTCTCATCATTGGTAGCATCACTTTTTCATTGATCTTGACCTTACTTTTGGACCATCGCACGAAGATAGTATCATGATTTGGTTGGTGGATTGGAGCCCAGTATGCGGTATGTTGCGGGTATGAGGAAAGGGAGAAAGGCATAGTACAGAAGGGTGTCCAATAGCGAGGTCTAGATTGTTCCAAAAGGTCAGGGCAGTCCGCATTCTTGGATAGTCAAAAGGAAGGCCAAGGGTTGACAACACAATGTAAGCAGGAGCAGTGAGAAGAGCACAGGTAGAAAGACAACTGAGAACCATCCTAAGCGTGCTGTGGATTTTTATGAAGAGCCATGTCCTTACTTCTTCTATAAGGGAGGTCTCACACTGGCGTCTATGTGGAAGAGTTCTCACAGACATTCTTTCTGCCCTCGTTTTGCCCTAGCCTTAGGCTCGTGTCAGACGAGCGCAGTGATCACGTCCATGTTGCCGCACATTTGAACGTCCGGTATAGCATACAATTATGATCAATAGAGACCCACACACAAAGTACGTCTGCATCGAACTGCGAACGCACAATGGATGCGGCAAACGGACGCAAGGCAGGCAAGAACGTAAATTCGTTAAAACGGGAGAACAGAGTTCGCCACGTCCGCAACGTCCGCATAGCTTTGCGTGTGAGTGATGAACGAGGTCAGACGGACTGCATTTGTGCGGCCAGCATTTTGACAGACAACATGGTTCTTCATTTAATTTATTTTCCCTTCTACATCCGTTAAAAATAACGTCAGTCAGAATAACGGACTGTGTGGCCACTACCGCGTCTTCCGTCAGATAGTACGTCCGTACTGCACGGACGCACAGTCCGTACAAAATGCGCTTGTCTGACACCAGCCTTAGAGAATATCTACATAATACAACTTTACATCTCCTAATATATCCTAAAAATACACATCTTGTTATGAAGAAATGGACATAGAGTATGTTGCTGCTAGGATAAATCCTGAAAGCGATATTGAGAACGTTACAACAGAATACTGTGTAGGAGGAAGGGACATAAAGACAGACGTACTGCAAAATACTATATAAGATATAACACGTACACATAAGCACAAAGAATTTTTGTAATGTTGCTAAATTCTTTGATGAGGTTGTATGACAGGGCAAATATTCATATATACATAAACATGTCCAGCTCTTCTTCTAAGGTTTCAATCAGAGGGAATTACAGAGTTTTCGGCACTAGACAACTGTAAAAACAACGCCTTCTATATTGCCACATATATTGCAGAAGCGAACATCTCCATGAAACCATACCTCACATGAAAGGAAATCAGGCTCGCTTTGTAATCCTTGACCACACGATGCACTGTAGACAGTGAAAGGATTTCAAATATGAATAAACAAAGCTACTGGTGGAACAATGTTGACAGATTTCATGGTATTCTTCTGCCAGAATACTATGGAATTACATAACTGTCAGACATATTTTTTATCATTTTACTTCATCTGTTTTAATCATTATCAGTATGGTCACAAGCTTCAGATCTGAAGATTTTGTCTTCAAACCTATTCTTTTCACATCTGTCACACAACCCATATCTCCATTCAATTGTGCTTCTGTCCCATCCTATCCATCCCCATTGTGACTCAGCCCAATCCATTCCATCCCCATTGTGCTTTTGTCCCATCCTCTCCATCCCCATTGTGCCTCTGTTCCATCTCCCCATTATGCGTCTGTCCCAAGCTCTCCATCCTCATTGTGCCACTGTCCCATCCTCTCCATCCCCATTATGCCTTTGTCCTATCCTCTCCATCTCTTGATGTTCAGGTGGACAAACTGACAATTTGGGTGACTGGGATTTGACCCAAAATGTAATAAAGACGTTTGGGATCTGACCCCAAATTTAATCCCCATCCTGTAGCCACGGTCTCATACACCATCATGCACTGCATACCGGAAGCCAATATTTAGGTCTTACAAGGATTATGGGCTGGATTTAAGTAGATCGGACAAAATATCAACTGGTTTAAACCAATATTTTTCTTTATTCAATTAAACAGATTGAGTCAGAGGTGAACATAAAAAATTACGGCATTTTGATTTACACCACTCTAGAACTTCACCTACCAGACTCCCTTCCATCTTCTGCTCACCTTATCGATTCCCTGCCTGTCTTCTGTTTTTTTTTTCCCCTTTCTCTTCTCCCCTCCACCGTTTTCTAGAAATGTTTTTCCCTCTCTTGCTTCTTCTTTCTTCTACCACCCTTCTCTCTAAATATACCCTCCCTCCCTATACACCCTACAAATTACACCAAGCAGAAAAAGAAACCCAAATACACCATAGCCTACTCAGCTCTTTTAAAACTACTCAGCTCTTTTAACTTATGAGCTGAGTGCTGGTGGAGAGTGTTAAAATGCAGCCCTCCCACCCCCACACAGAGTTTTAAGACTCTCCAATCACAATTCTCCAAAAAGAAAACTGTGTCCAAATTCCTATTTATTCTGCTGCTTGCCCTGGCAAATGATGTTGAATCCAACCCTGGTCCAACAGATGACACCACATTTAGTCTACCCACTATAAAAGGCCTGTCCTTTGTTCATTGTAACATCCGCAGCTTACTCCCTAAACTGGACGAACTTAAAGCTTGGTGCCTCCATTACAAACCTAAAGTCATTGTGCTGACAGAATCATGGCTAACCCCTAAAGTACCAGACTCTGCCATATCAATACAAGGGTATTCATGTTATAGAAAGGACAGAGCAAAGAGAGATGGAGGAATTGTTATTTATGTTGACGAGTCCACAAAGTTCACCCCTCTGCAAAACTCTAGCACCCCAGCCACTTTTGATTTCCTTTCTGGTATTATTGCGATCTCTTTCAGTAAACCAATTATTGTTGCAGGATTCTATCGCCCACCGAGCTCCCCAGTGCAGTCCCTTTCTGACATAACCAAAATCCTAAGTAATTTGGTAGCTCAAAGCCAAAAAAGTGACCTGCTGGTCCTCGGTGATTTCAATGTTGATTGGCTGAATCCTAAAAACAAAAAACACTGCTCCCAGTTTAAGGCTTTCCAGTTAACACAATTAATCTCCTCCCCCACTCGCATTAACCCTTTCGCTGCTGAGGCTTTTCCCGCCCCTGTGCTGAGGTCATTTTTACCGGTTTTGCTCATCATGTTTAAACGTGTTTTGAAGGCTTATTTTAGTATATGACCCAGACATATTTATATCGTTCTTTCCGTCAGACTCGGTAGATTCATAATATGTCATTATTATATGTATACGTTATGTCATGTCTGTATATTATAACAAAAAATGCAATAAAATATGTATTTTCAATAATTTACAATGTGTAAAGTGTTTTTTTTTCACATTTTAACATGCGAGCAATTGCGGTTATATTTTGTATGGGGTGCGCTTGTTAAAAAAATTAGAGATGGGGTCTCGTTACATTTTTTTTTTGGGGAAAATTACACTATTTTTAACAAACGCACTGCATACAAAAATCGTTAGTGCAGCATCATTGTTCACATTATAATTGAAATGGGAACAATATTTCTGCATTAACAAACCAAAAAAAAGAAAAAAAAAGTGTTTATTTTTTTTTTATAATTTTTTTTAAATTTTTTGTTATTTTTATTTTTCATTTTTTTTTTTTTTGACAAAATTTTTCACAGTAGTGTTTGGTATCGTTGGAACGGCCATGCTCTGGCCGATCCAACCATATCAAACTTTAACCCCTAGCTGCCACGGATCGGGAGATAGGGAGTTCATTGAACTCCCTATCTCCACCGTTGGTGGCAGTTAGGGGTTAAGTCCAGGACTGGCGTCATCGTGCTACGCACGATGACACCAGTCCTCAGGGGGAGTTCCCGGAGGCTTGGCCGACATCCAAGATGTCGGCCAGCTCCAGGAAAGGATCGCGAACCGGCGCTTTTCAGCGCCGATTCGCGATCCAGCTCCCCAGGGGTTAATGCCAGGCACCATTTGGAAGGGCAGGCTGTGCCCTTCAAATGATGCCTGGGTTAACCCCCGCAGAGCCGCCGATCGGGAGGGAGAGAGGTCCGAAGGACCTCCCTCCCTCCCTTTCAGGCGCCTCCTCCGCACATGCGGGGGGGGCGCCTGAATTAGGTGTCATCGCGCTGCCACGATGACACCTAATACCAGCGGCTGCGGTTCCGGATGCGCGGCTGACATCGAGGATGTCAGCCCGCACCGGAGGGGCCAGCGATCGGCCGGAACCTGGCCGAACGCTGAACCCAATGGGAGGACGCGCTCAGCGCGTCCTCCGCATACCAGCGGTTAATATGAAAAGCCTTAACCATACCTTACTGGACTGGATTCTCTCCTCATGTCCTGATAGAATACAGGAGGCAGGCGTTCTCGCTAATAGCTTCAGTGATCACTGTCTAGTGTACTGTATGCGCAAAATAAAGGCCACAAAATCTCCCCCAAAGGTAATAATCACCAGGTCATTCAAGAAATTTAATCTTGAATCCTTCCTAAATGATCTCAAACGGCTCACGTGGTACAGGCTAAACCTAATCCCAGACCTGGACTGTGCAATTGAATACTTTCAGTCAGAGCTCCTGCAAGTCTGGAATGCCCATGCCCCGCTGCGTAAAGTGCGAGTCAAAGGGGCACATCTCCCCTGGGTTACAGCTGACCTCACACACATGTACCAACTTAGAGATTCACTCTGGTCACATTTCAAGAGTACTGGATCCATGAACGATCACTGTGAATACCGGAAATGGCTGAATGCATGCACAAAGAAAACAAAAAATGGCCAAAGCCCAATACTTCAATGGAAATCTAAACAATAACATATCAAACCAGAGAAATTTTTGGAAAATCATAAATAACATACAATCGCCCCCTGTCCACTCCCAGCCGGCTGCTGTCAAAGTAAACAACCAAACCTTGCAACACCCCCTAGATGTAGCAAATGCCTTTAATAACTATTTTGTTGGATGCACCAACACCCTGATTGCTAAGCTAGCAACTGAAACACATTCAGAAAGGCAGCACACAAGTCAGATCCTTCCAACTGCGCAAAAACCCTGTATTGAAGAGAAATTCAGTTTTAGACTGGAGCCTGTCAGTGCCATTACTAAACTTCTCTGTAACCAAAAAATGAAACACCAGTCAGGAGGACCTGACCAAATCCCAGCAATGCTGCTGAAAATCAGCGCGCCGGCAATTGCAAAACCTGTCGCAACCCTAATCAATGAATCACTGGCGACTGGATATATACCCAAACTCTGGAAGACTGCGAGAGTGGTACCTATCCATAAAAGTGGAGACAATACTTTGATATCCAACTACCGTCCAATATCATTGCTTCCTGTAATGTTAAAAATTCTGGAAAAATGTGTTTACACTCAATTACGCGATTACTATCAGAATTGGAACTATTTAACCCCAGATCAATCCTGCTTCCGTCCAAATCATTCAACCACAACTGCCCTTTTAAAAGTTTCCAATGATATCCAGGCTGGCATGGAACAAGGAAACCTAACTGGAGCCATCTTCCTTGATTTTGGCAAGGCTTTTGACACAGTAGACCATGGCATCTTATTACAAAAACTTAAAGACTCTGGTATTGGTGATCGTACGCTAACCTGGTTTCAATCATATGTGTCTGATCGGTCGCAATATGTGTCCATTTCTGACAGCACTTCCCTTCCCTTCCCCTCCCAGTCACGTGCAGTGTACCCCAAGGCTCGATACTCGGCCCCCTGCTATTCACAATATTCATAAATGATCTGCCCAATGTCTGCAAAGCCTCAACTGTACACATGTATGCAGACGACACCGTAATCTATACCAGCAAACCAAATCTCCCACAGCTGGAGGCCGTGCTGCAAGAACAATTCACAGATGTAGAAAAGTGGATCAAAGATAACAAACCTTTTTTAAATACTGATAAACCTGTAACGATGCTCTTTGGAACAGCACCTAAACTACACAAATTGCAAAATCCCCATCTATGTGTTGGGACAAAATCAAATGGCACGCTGACCACAGTCACTTCTCTCAAATATCTAGGTATGTGGTTAGACCCTAATCTATCCTTTGGCCCCCACATCAAAAAACTCTCATCTAAAATTTACCCCAAACTAGGTGCCCTGTACAGAAACAAATCCTGCCTGAGCCCCGCGGTAAGAAAGCAGATTGTACAACAAATGCTTATGCCAGCTATTGAATACGGAGATGTAGTGTATGCAGCCGCCAGCAGCTGGCACTTTCGAACTGACAATCGTAAAACCGCCTGGTCACTAAGGGGTTAAAAGAGTACTCCATAGAATATATAGCCACAAAGATTTTGATGATAAAATGTGCAAAAATTATTTTAAACAATGGAAATGATTGAATTCCATATGGAAATTTATTTTTGGACATAGCATTCCGACATCAGATGTCTTAAAACATAGTTATCACATATTTTTAATCTGCTGAGTCTGCTGAAAAAAACAATATATAATATGTCTGGGTTCTACAATAAAACATTAGGGGTTATTCAGAGAGCATCGAAATGTCACCGACTTGTGGCAGTGTCCCTGAAGTGCAGCGAATCGACGCGCCGAATGTATACTCACACTGCTGCAAAACCACCGAATCAATGTGAAACCACCGAATCAAATCGCCGAACGCAGCTGCAAACCCACTGAAAAAAGCTGCCGATACGCCAAATCGAACCTCAAGCAGCTGAAAACCCGCCAAAAAGACCACCGACCAGCCACCGGAATAAGCTGACAAGCCGCTAAACAGAGGGTTAAAGAAAAGAAAAATGCAATTTTTAAAACGAGTTTAAAAAAAAAAAAGTGCATGAAAATGCCTGGAAATAATATATAAGTTCCTATGAATAACATTAAAAAGGTCTGTTACAGAATAATAAAAAAAAAACAGCGTGTAAAAAAAAACGGAATTAAAAATTTCGATGAAAAAATGATCAACCCTTATAGCATTTAAGCGTGATGAGCGGAAAATGGTCAAAATGAGCTCGTCAATCGGGGTGGGGGGGTGAAATGTCTCAGCGGCGAAGGGGTTAAATGTGTATTACTAAGCAGAGTAAAATGCGTGCGATATTCCGATAATTTCTATGTAAGTTCACATGCGGAGAAGCTCGCGTGTTACAGGTGTCAGTTACATTTACTTGGCAAATAGATAAAAATAGATCAAGGCGCAGCATTAAAGGTTGTATCTCCCATCCGGCGTCTTTATCAACCTCCGCTCGGAGTCAAGGTAAGTATAAACAACGCTTAGCTGATGGGAAATGAAATGATCCCCCGAAAGCTCCTTGTCTGGCATTAGCGATAGGATGTTACGTGTGAAGCCGCTCATCATAATTACAAGAGGGGTTTAACTTAAAATAAATTCGTAAGTGAGCGCTGCATGAGGATATGCAATTAGACGCGGGGGAAGGAGATGGTCCACGCTATGTAACCCTAATGCCATGGACACACTGTATATATATATATGTGTGTATGTGTGTGTGTGTGTGTGTGTGTGTTATAAGCACTGTGTACTTCACTCGTACTTTCTTGTATAAATGATGTGGACGTGTACGTGCTGTTAGAACGCCAAGCGATCACGTCTCAGCGAGAGGATTTGCATGTACTTGTTTTTATTGAAGTTGAAGAAGAGGTTGTAGAGCTTGTAGAGGTTGTAGAGGGTTGTCGAGCTTCCCCAGAGCTTTTATTAGTTGTATGGCGGCCGCAGCTCCCAATAAATCACTTGTGTTTCCAAACTCATCCATAGTCAGAGAGCTTTATCAGTACATTAAAACACAGAATGTCTAAGCACAGGGATTCCGGCAGTTTAAAAGACAGACTTTGTCTAGCTATCTAATATATCTAGATCTGTCCTTCTGGCTATCTATTTCTTCTTCTTCTTTTTTTTTTTTTTGAGAAAGGATTTTACCAGGAAGGATACATAGAGATTTCTCTTGTTTTCAAGTATGTCCTGGGTGGTGAGTATGTGCCGTTAGGTGTCTTGCCCAAGGACACTTACTGGAGGGGTGCTCTTGCTGGGATTGAGCCCATGTCCCCACAGGCTCTCTCCATGCAGAGCAGTGATGTTACCTCTACTCCACCCAGCCGGTACTTCAACCTTGCTGTATTCATTCAGGGTTATTCAGAGAAAGGTGAAACGTAGGAGAATGACTGGGGAACTGAAAATTCTAGGTCGAAATAGCCAAACCAGAAAAATTCTCCCATTTATCTCACTTTCCAAATCGGCTATTTTGACCTAGAATTTTCACTTCTCTAAAAGTTCTACAGAGTTTCACCTTTCTCTGAATAACCCTTATTGTCTATCTATCTGCATCTATGTATCTTTCTATATATCTATTGATCTATCTGTATCTATATGCATCTCTGTATCTATCTATCTGCATCACTATCTATATGTATCTCTCTATCTATCTATTGATCTATCTGCATCTCTCTATCTGTATCTATCTATCTGCATCACTATCTATATGTATCTCTCTATCTATCTATTGATATATCTGCATCTCTCTATCTGTATCTATCTATCTATCTATCTATCTATCTGTATCTCTCTATATATCTATTGATCTATCGGCATCTTTCTATCTATCTATCTGTATCTATCTATTGATCTATCTCTCTATATTTCTATCCATCTATCTATATATCTATCGATCTATCTCTATATATCTATTGATCTATCTGCATCTTTCTATCTATCTATTGATCTATCTGCATCTCTCTATCTGTATCTATCTATTGATCTATCTGCATCTCTCTATCTGTATCTATCTATCTATCTGTATCTCTCTATATATCTATTGATCTATCTGCATCTCTCTATCTGTATCTATCTATTGATCTATCTACCTGCATCTCTCTATCTATAAATCTATTGATCTATCTATCTGTATATTATTTATTTATTTATTTACAAAGTATTTTACCAGGAAGGATACATTGAGATTTCTCTCGTTTTCAAGTATGTCCTGGATATATATCTATCTGCATCTCTCTATCTGCTGATCTATTGATATATCTATCTGTATCTATCTATCTATTGATCTATCTCTCTATATTTCTATCCATCTATCTATATATCTATCGATCTATCTCTATATATCTATCCATCTATTGATCTATCTATCTGTATCTCTATATATATGTATCTCTCTATCGGTATATATCTGTATATTGTTATCTATCATTCTGTATCTCTCTATCTGCATCTCTCTATCTGCATCTCTCTATCTGTATCTATCTGTATCTATCTGTATCTATCTGTAATCTCTCTATCTGCATCTCTCTATCTGTATCTATCTGTATCTCAGAAGGTATTGCAGCTTTCCACTATACTGTATGAACCACATGGCAACCGATGAATCCCTGCTAAGATGGTTTATTGCTAGTATGAAATTATTAACCCCTGCTAAAATGGCTTATTGCCAGTATGAAAATAAATATGCTAGTGCTGTTTTTGCCAGATTGTGCCAAGGGCAGGGCCACTAGTTCCCATTGTATCACCATGTCTTTTGCCCTGTATCTTCCCATTTGTAAATTGCTGTGAAATGTTTTAGCACTTTGTAAATACTCGTAAATGAGCACCGTATATATACTGTAGCGATATCAGTATGAGCCGAACTGGCCTTGGTTAATACAATCACATATATATATAAATATCATTATTATTTTGAAATAGATATTAATAAAGAGATGTCCATGATTTGGCACATTAACTTTTATAAAGTCACCGCTAGAGTGACATACAGGAAACCTGAAATAAATTGTGGGAAAGCAGGAAACATGAGGCAGAGACAGGGAATTCTAGACAGCTCTTGGTGCTATTCCATTGGTCACAAAGCTTGTTATTGGATATTGGGAAAACCATTGACTCAAGATAAACGCGTATCTGTGAGTAGTATGCTTATGTAGGAGCTGGTGCCTTTTAGACCTGCGGATTAACTTAAGAGGGCGGTGATGTCTAAAACTCACTAGTATGAAAAATAAACAAAGCTCCGAGTTCTCGTGCGTGCTCAGATACATCCAGCTCCACCATCTTGGATTTGTCCAGTGGCTCATGTGTGTGTGAATCAAAAAGATTAGACAGTGTCACAACAACCAGACTGCTTTTCACAGGTACGCAGGGCGCCTCTGGGAGAGGATTTGGGGTCTGGTGTCTGTCCACTTGTTCCTGTACATGGGTATGGGTTTTGGTTTTGTCACTTTGGGAGTATGTTGCACTGAGGAAAGGGCTGCGCCCTGAAACGTTTGTATATTGCGTCTCTGTCTTTAGTAAATTGGTTTTATTGGTGGACCAGTGTTGAAGCAGCTCTGGTGGTTGTCTCTTTTTTTGTTCGTTAGTGCCCCCTGTTTTGAGGAGTGTAGGTGGGATCCATCCGCTGTAGAGCAGTTGTATAGGAGTTTTTTGTGTTTGTGTTTGGGTGTCACAGATACCCTACCGCCAGGGCCAGTGCAAGACTATTTTGCGCCCTAGGCAAGACCAGCTACTTGCGCCCCCTCTGAACAAAATTGTTAACTGTGAAGTGCGGGGGTCGCACACACTTTGCATGGGGGAACACACACTGCGGGGGCAGACTGTGCACGGGGGCCCGGTGCCCATCTTACCCCTCAGCTGTTGGGCCTGGGATAGCTCTAGCCTCTTTCTTTCCTCTGCCGCTCTCTCTCATTTGCCTCTGTTTTCTTTAGTCTGTCTCTGGTGGTGCCCGCGCATTTTCTGGTGGCGCCTGCACGTCACCATAAGACGCCCACCTTCTGCGCCGCTAACGGGGGTCTGTGAGCCGACAATGTCAGGTTTGCGAGCAGCCACTGCCGGCTACACGAGCCACACAATGAGGAACGGGTACAATAATGGAAACTGAGTTGGGGCAGGGTGCGCCCTTAGGTGGCAGTGCGCCCTAGGCGGTTGCCTAGCTTGCCTAGTGGGAGCACCGGCCTTGCCTACCGCAGGGTTAATTTTCTGTATATGTTTTATAAAACTCACTAGGTACTAACGTGGAGGATCCAAGACAGGGACAGATAGGGGACATTTTAGCAATGCAGTTCCAAGACAGAAGTGGTCCAAAGCCTCCAACAAAGCAACCTGGACAGAGGAGCATAGAATGCTATTTTTAATCAAAGTGATTGCTACTATGGTAAACACATATTACCCTCTATACGTGGATTGATTCCATACCATCCTTTTCCACTGTCAGGTTATGCACTCAACCTTCTCCAAGTCATTATTAGTATATACCATGCTATTGGGTGCTCAAGGTGCTCATGAGGATCCTGGTGGCCTTTACCCAGTAGTACAGGTTGAGCACCCTTTATCCAGAATGCCTGGGACACCAAGCATTCCGGATTTCCGATTCTTCTGAATTTCAGAATCCAGGAGAATCTGAAGTTTTAGAGGAAGGAGATCACAGCGGGATAGCCTTCCTGCTGCAGCTCCCATCGTGAACACATTCTGGAAGCGGTATGCAGTGTTTCTACATTGACAAGTTGCCTGGGGTCAGCGTGGCTCCAGGCAGTATGTTACATGTTGGGGCTGCCCAGAGGATCCCACCATTTGTCATGGTCTGATGCAGTACCTGGAAGCTGGGTTCCTGAGCGGCATTGACCGTACGGAGCGCCCTTAGCCCTTAATCACTAAAATCCAGGCGGCTCCAAAACTCAGTTTGTCAGAGTCTTCCAGATTTTAGAATTCTGGATAAGAGTGTTGGACCTTTTGGAGATTGTTCATGAGGATCCAGGAGGCATTTCCCCAGTATTAAATACAAAGTTACAAATGGTACACTGGACTCTTCTTTCCGTGGATCAACAGGCATTTTATTGGACGTCTTGGCCGCCAATGTTTTGGTGGCAGAGTAAGGCTTGATTCTTGAAATCCATCTACAGAAAACAATATATCCATCCTTTTTCCTTTGCAAATCTAGGATATGTCTTTCTTAAAATTAACTGAGGTGGCCAGGAGCAAATGTACCTCAACTAGAATGCAGAATTTAGTTAATAGATCCTATAATCGTTTAATGTGAGTGGTTTAAGGCTAGGGTCAAACGAAAGCATTTTTACACGCGAACGTAAAAAAGTGCGTCCGAACACTGTGATGTATTTTTTCACGGAATATACGAAAACGGTCATACGATGCGCATTTTCGTGCGTGATGTTTTACGAATCCAAACCTGGAAACTTTTTGCGTCTGGACGTTATGTTGGCCAGACACGAGCAGGGTCTGACGTCTCCAAATCACACACACACACTGCTAGCGGGCGCAGCGCACTCTGTACGTCTGTACTAGGGGTTCTGCGTTCTCGAAAAAATGCGTTCATTTTCCACTTGCGTTGCGCGGCCGGACTTTCGTGCGACCGTACTTCGTATATTGGCTGTCATTGCCCGTCATTTGCTGCTAATGCGGCCGTGATTAAGTGCGCCAGAACGCACGTTAAAAATGCGCTCGTCTGACCCCAGCCTAATGTGAGACCTGAGTGCCCTCATCCCTCAACCACTTCTAAGGGGCCTCGGGAGGGTTGATCCCCTCACAGTTCGGGGATTAGTCAAGCCAGAACCTGAGACCAGTGAGGACTGATCTCAGGTTCCTGGATGTCGGGGCTCTCGAGACCCTGGTCCAACAATGGCTCTCAAAGCACTTGGTATTGAGAGCCATTAGATTGGCTGGACCTTGCTAGAGCGTCCAGGCTCCTGCTGGTAATGTTACAGTTGCAGCTTTGCAGGAAGATGACAGCTCCACAAATTCAGCCCTATACCTCGCCCTATAAAACTCTCCCCTAATCTCAGGCCTTCAAGAAATCCATCTTGACCCATCTCTTCAGATTAGCGTACCACATGAGTGATGCAACTCATCCCTCTGCTCACCTACTCACAAAGGGTTGAAGTTGCTTCTATGGCGCCACCATTCCCGAACCACTGGCACTAATGAACCTGATGTCCAGTAAAATTCCTCATGTCTTCCTCAACCCTCTAGACCAGTGTTCCCCAAACCTGTCCTCGGGACCCTCCACCTCGCCACTTTTTCCCAGATATCTGAAGCACAGCACAGGTGATATGATTTGCTGCTCAGTGATTGCAGGATTCAGTCTGCTTTTCCCCCAAGGTAATCTGCAAAATCCCGCCTGGTTGAGGGTCCAGAGGACAGGTTTGGGAAACACTGCTCTAGATTGTAAACTCCTATGAGCAGGGAACTCTACACCTCTTGTTTCCATCCTATACCCATTTATCTGGATCTTGTTCCTTTTGGTTATTGTAAAGCGCTGCGGAAACTGTTGGCGCTATATAAATGAAGACAATAATAATAATAACCTGAGAATATCCCTTTAAGGCTTGACTTTGAGCATTGTGAGAAATGCAGTCCACATACGTACGCAGCGACGAAATTAGCCGCAACAGAGCTATAGTTAAACAATGACGGCAGTATCTATAACATTTAGTAGATCCTAAACGGCATACTTCATCTGATACAGTTTGATGTGATTCTATCTTGAAAGGTTAGCTACTTGCACAGAAGCTCTGGGTAGGAAATATGTTAATACCCCCCGTGAATGATTTATAGTGTAATAAACGTATCAGAAAATAGATTGGTCTTGACGTCTCAATCATCTTGGACCAATATGAAATGCATTTTTTTTAAAATCCCGAGCAATGAAATCCCTTTTACCCTTCTCTTAATTGGACTGGTGTGTATTTAAACAAATCTGTATTTTATGACTAGAAGGGTTATTCAATAAGAGCCGGACTTGCCGTCGAATTGCACCTAACAGTGATTTTCCCCATACGGTACATTTTCGTGGCAGTTCAGCAATTCAGAAAGCAGGCAATTCGCCATTAGTGATGAGCCGAACACCCCCGTGTTCGGTTCGCATTCGAACTCGAACAATTTCAAAAGTTCGGGTTCGAACGTGAACACGAACCGAACTCAATGCAAGTCAATGGGACTCTAAAGTTAGATTTTTAGAGTGCCCTCCAAGAGGGCATATATGCAAGATATTTGCCATAAAAGGTGTATGGGGGTCTGGGTAGTGCCCTGGGGGACAGGAAACATGGACAAAAAGTTAAAAAAAAAAGTTTTTAAAGGAACCGTGAGTTTTCCATGAAATAAAGGTTAAGAATAAAAATGAAAAATTCCTTCAAATATCGTGCCTATCAGGTCCCCAGAACCTGCCCGTGAAGTGACGGATTTGTAGGATGTATAGAAACATTTATACAAATGTTTACAAAAAAATGACATTTCAAATGACGGTAAATGGTTTTCCTTTAATCTATTCATAAACAAATGCTTGGGGCGGCAGCCTGTATGAAAAGAGGAGACGTTTTAAGACACGCAGAACAAGTTTAGTAATTTTTTTGGCTAAATTATGGTGAAACTTATGCAGGCTTTGGATGAAAGTAACAATAGGTGCTTTAAAATTGGGCCTTTAGGGTCGGCAACAGTGCCGTCACACCGTATCCCCTCTGTGGTATTGTGGAAGAGTGCAGGGTTGGACCCTGCGATCAAATATTAAATTGATATGAATCTGGTATAGGCGTCAGTAGCAGTGCCCCCAAATATTGTGCCTTTGGTGGCAGCAAGTGCCTTCACACCGTAACCCCTCTGTGGTCTTGTGGAAGAGTGAAGGGTTGGACCCTGCGGTCAAATATTAAAATGATATGAATCTGGTATAGGCGTCAGTGGCAGTGCACCCAAATATTTTGCCTTTGGTGGCAGCAAGTGGCTTCACACCGTAACCCCTCTGAGGTATTGTGGAAGAGTGCAGCAGCGGACCCTGTGGTCTAATATATTAAAATGATATGAATCTGGTATAGGCATCAGTGGCAGTGTAAATATTGTTCCTTTGGTGGCAGCAAGTGCCTTCACACCGTAACCCCTCTGTGGTATTGTGGAAGAGTGTAGCGGTGGACCCTGTGGTCCAATATTAAAATGATATGAATCTGGTATAGGCGTCAGTGGCATTGCACCCAAATATTGTGCCTTTGGTGGCAGCAAGTGCCTTCACACCGTAACCTCTCTGTGGTATTGTGGAAGAGTGCAGGGTTGGACCCTGTGGTCAAATATTAAAATTATATGAATCTGGTATAGCATCAGTGGCAGTGCACCCAAATATTGTGCCTTTGGTGGCAGCAAGTGCATTTACACCGTAACCCCTCTGAGGTATTGTGGAAGAGTGCAGTGGTGGAGGTTTTGGTAATGCAGAAGAGATCCCGATCTATTCAGTTACATCAGCAGCTATAACAAAACCGGGTCAGCAATGTTTAGGCACTTGTACTGCGCTACTGTATATGGTGAGAATCGATGCACACCAGTAGCAACAGGAAGCAAACAGAACAGGCAGGGAATACACAGAGAGAATATACAAATGGCAGGCAAAGTCGGCAACAGATCAGGTCCTCAGAACAAGCAGGGTCAGTAACAAGTATACAAACTGATTCGGTAAGCTAGCGATGCGGAAATAAAGGCTGAAACACACTGAGCGTGTAGCGACGCACAGCGTAGCGAAGCAAAGCAAAATTTTCGAAGGCTTGACTTCACTCCGCTCGGCCTCGCAGCGTGTCTACACTGCATTACATTTGCTTCTCACCGCACTGGACAGGAATCCACTAACTAAATTAAAATGTACTCACAAAACCGTTTTATTTTCACAAAGCATATGTTATATAGGCAAAAAAAAGTTTCTGCTGAATAAAATACATCAAAAATTACTGTTAATTTAATAGGAATAGTGTAAAAATATAAAAAAAGGTAACCCCTGATCATATATATTATAGGGACACGGAGCGCTGTGTATAGAGTAGGGATGCGTTGATTCCATGCACATACATATACAGTACATGTATATACCAACACGCAGACCTATATTATTATTATTATTATTATTCTTTATTTATAAAGCGCCAGCATATTCCGCAGTGCTGTACAATAAGCACAGTATAGACAGGGTTACAATACATTGAACAACATTTGACAAACAGTACAGGAGGAGATGAGGGCCCTATTCCCGTAGGAACTCACAATCTGGGAGGGTTGGGGTTGGAAACAGGAGGAGAGGACTGTAAGGTGAGAGTGATTGATGGTTGTGTCAGTGAGTTGGGTGGTAGGCTTCCCTAAATAGGAATGTTTTAAGGGAGCGTTTGAAGGAAGAGAAGTTAGGGGAAAGTCTGACAGTACGAGGGAGAGCGTTCCAGAGAGTGGGGGCTGCGCGTGAGAAATCCTGCAGTCTATCATGGGAAGAGGTGATGCGGGGAGAAGCTAGGCGCAGGTCACTGTTTGACCTTAGGGAGCGGGCTGGGGTGTATTTGGTGATTAGTGAGGACAGGTAGTGGGGAGCTGAGTTAGTGAGGGTTTTGTAGGTAAGGATAAGGATTTTGAACTTAATTCTGCAGTGGATGGGGAGCCAGTGAAGGGACTCGCAGAGGGGAGCGGCAGAGACAGAGCGGCGGGTGAGGTGAATTAGCCTGGCGGAGGCGTTCAGGATGGATTGTAGGGGGGAGAGGCGGGACAGAGGGAGGCCAGATAAGAGATTATTGCAATAGTCGAGTCGGGAGATTACCAGGGCGTGTATGAGTTGTTTTGTGGTGACAGCGGTAAGAAATGGCCGAATTCTGGAAATATTACGCAGTTGGTATCGGCAGGAGGAGGAAAGAGACTGGATGTGGGGGATGAAGGAAAGAGCAGAGTCAAGTGTAACTCCAAGACAGCGAACTTGGTTTGATGGGGAGATGGTGATACCCTCCACCGTGATAGAGAAGTCAGGAGGTGGGGAGGCATTGGAGGGAGGAATAAGTAGGAGCTCAGTCTTTGACATGTTGATCTTTAGGTGGTGGGAGGCCATCCAGGAGGAGATGCCAGATAAACAGTCACTGGCTTTTGAGAGGACAGGGGGAGAGAGATCAGGGGTAGAAAGGTAGATCTGAGTGTCATCAGCGTTGAGGTGGTAATTAAAGCCAAAGCTGTTGATGATTTTGCCCAGGGAGGAGGTGTAGATGGAAAAGAGCAGAGGACCAAGGACAGAGCCTTGAGGTACACCAACAGATAGAGGCAATGAAGAGGAGGAGTTACCAGCAAAGGACACACAGAAGGACCTGTTGGATAAATAGGAGTCAACCCAAGCAAGTGCAGTGTCACCGAGACCCAGAGAGTTGAGGGTCTGTAGAAGGAGGGGGTGGTCAACAGTGTCAAAAGCAGCCGAGAGGTCAAGCAGGATGAAAATAGAATAGTGGCATATATATACGTATATATCAACACGCAGATAAATATATACACCCATCCACAGACCTCAGACCATATATACACATACGCACATGGGGGGTGGCATGTGGACAATCTCAACTAAATGCGCCCCACCCCTCCATTTGGCTGATCCCTCCAGAAGAAATGTTGAACCCGACAGAGCAGAGAATATATATATTATTCTCTGCTCTATCGGGTTCAACATTTCTTCTGGAGGATCAGCCAAATTGGGGGGGGCCAATTAGTTGCCAAAATGTGTGTGTAATACAAGTCTGGATATAAATATTTATAAGAATATAGATATATATCCTATATATATATATCATACCTGCCCTTACCTTACCCTATAAATTTGCTAAAAATATACACACAAAAGAAACAAACCACTGCCTGAGACCCCGTGCAGCCCACATGCCACCCCCCTCTACCTGGCTGAATGTATCTAATATCTATAATTAAATACACTCAGCAAGGTAGAGAAAGAAAAAAAAGGTTTTATTTTATGTTCCCGGGGACATTTAAAAATGTCCTTGGATTTTTTTTTTTAGAAATGTGTCGCATAACCTTAGCCTGGTGGTCATTGGGGGCTCCCTGGATCCTGGTTGTGGGGGGTGTCTGCCGTGGCCACAGGTGCAGTGGCTCCCTCCCTGCGCCACCTGTCTCTGCCACATGCACTCTGGCGGCTAGCCCACACAGTCGCAGCTTTGTCATCCGGCGGCCGCATGCTCCTCAAGGGGATCCTTGGGAGGCCCCCGCAGGCTGCCCTCTACAGTGCCTGATTAGATGGCCGTGTCTGCCTGATGTATTAGTAACAAGAATGTTTTATCCCATAGGGTTCAATGTTAAAAATATTCCCGTTTTAATTCAATATTTAATAAACCGTTGCTTATAATATTCTGCACTAAAGAGTCTCTTTATTTCTAGATTTTTTTGTATTTTTTATACTTTTTTCCAAAAAAAAAAATTTCGAACTTAGGCGAATGTCCCAAAAAGTTGGAAGTTCGCGAACTTTCGAACAGCTGTGTTCATCAGAATGTTCGATTCGAACTCCGAACAGATCCGAACCAAACGCTCATCCCTGTTCACCATTATTTATGGCAAATACGGTGCAGTTCGCCGCATTTCAGTGACCTTAGGCTGCAGTAAAATTGTACCATAGAGAAGTAATGGTTAATCGATTCACAGAACACTGAACTGCACCAAAGTGTCAGTGAAATGCCCTGATTTTCGGTGGTTCAGTTCGACGGATTTAAACAGAAGAATCCCATAGGATTCAATGTAAAACAATAATATCGTTATTATTATTTTTTAATTCAACTGTTTATTCTTTTCATTTGCAGCAAAAAGACTATTTACTTTTTTGAATTTTTTTAGGCATTTTTCTGGATTCTTTTGGCAAAATTTTTTATTTCCTTATTTTTTATTCTGTAACAGTCCATTTTCGTATCTTTTACAGAACCTTTTATATTATTTCCATGCATTTTCACCGTTTTAAACACCTTCTTTTAAACAGCAGAGTTCTGTTTCTTTTTTGTTTTAACCTGTTGGGCGGTGTTCGGCAGCCGATTAGCTATTTTCTGCGGGGTTCGGTGGGCTGATTGGCTATTTTCTGTGGTGTTCGGCAGCCTGCGGCAGATAGTTCAGTGAATCAGTTTGGCTGTTTTCAGCAGAGTTTGGTGTGCTGATCGGCGGCATTCGACGGATCCCATTCGGTGCACATCGGGGACCTTGTGGTGAATGCTGAATTCACCGCAGGGTCGGCAAATTGAAATTACACTTTTTTAAAATAGAATGGGGATATACAGCGGGATAAAATGGCCAAAAAAACTTTAATGTGGACAGAAACAAAGCCCAAAACATGAATAAAAAGAGCTCAAACAAGCACAACATATACCATTGCATAAAGCTGCTAAAAAGTGTGTGTCTTATGTCTTTTAGACCTTTCCTTCATTGTTATCGCTTATTACCTATATACCCTCTTCTACACTTAGATACTCTTTGCTCAGTGGAGTATCGAAAGAGTGGGGGGCCAGGAGGATGAACATCCTGGGCAGCACCTCAGGTAGGGTAGCAGCAGGCACTCAAGACACATGCCTGTAAGGCTGCCTACATACACCAGCAACCATAACAACATTGGCCACTGGCAATGGCGGGCCATCACCAGCCCATTGTCACCGGCAGGCATATATGTTATGGCTGGCCTCTCCTCCCTGAGCAACAAAAGGACATGGTACACCTCTGCCTTAAGTAAACATATATAACATATATAACGGGGGGGGGTGCCTGAAACTGACATCATCGCGCCCGTCGATGATACCAAGCAATAACCTCTAGCTGCCACAGATCGGGAGATATGGAGGTCTCCACAATAGGGTTTCCATAGGGAAACCCCTTGGCAGCTGTGGGTTAATTTATGCGCGATGCCATGCACGATGACATCAGTGGGTAAGGAGAGGCCCCCGGAGGCTTGGCTGACATCCAAGATGTCAGCAGCCTCCAGAAGGGGTTACTGTACATTGTGCTCCCAATGTTGGGTATAGAGAACACAATCTGTAATCCTAAATCCTAACGCTAATTACTGCACCACTGCGGCACCTGAAAAGTTAACCAAAGCTTGTTTTTTTATTAATGCAGCACTATTGTTCACATTTCAGTTATAATGTGAACAATGATCCTGCACTAACTATTTTTTTGCAGGGTTTTAGGTAAAATCACATAATTTCTCAGAAAAGTAAAGTAACGGGTTCCCAGATTTTTTAATACATTTTGTTTTAGCACTCTGGCAGGACACGACATATACAGGGTTATTCAAAGAGATTCGAAAAGTCACCGCACGTTCGGTGACTTTTCGTTCTCTTCAATTCGGTGCAAATCGGCGATTCCATTTCGGCCACCCTGCGGTGTATTCAGCAAGCACCACAGGGCTGTCGAAGTGCAGGGAAAAGCTGCCAAAAACCTGGCGAATACCCGGCAAATGCACGCGCCGAAAACCCCCAAAAACATCTGGATTAACCCGTCGAAGATGCCGGAAAAACCCGAGCAGGAGCCGATCACACGCAGCTCAGCTGCCGGAAAAAGTCGACACCGCAGAAGAGGCAGTGAATACATTAGCAAAACAATTTGCTTGAATGATTGAAAAGTGAAACGCTGTTTGCAAAGAAACTACTGAGCGAAAATGTCTGAAATTTACATATGATCCAATGAATGATAATAAAAAGGGCTGTTACTGAAAAAATAAGTAAAGTTTAAAAAAAAAAAAATCTGACTTTTTTAAAAAAAAAATACAGAGAAATGCTTAAAATATCCTAAAAAATCTATAAATAAAGAGACTCTTTACTGCAGAATTTTATAATGAATGGTTTATTAGATATTGAATTAAAACCGGAATATGTTTAACATTGAAGCCTATGGGATTCGCCTGAATAAACCTGCCAAATTAAACCACCGAATGGCAGGGCATTAGGGGAACCTTTCACTGCTGGTTTGTGTTCTTTGAATAGTCAAAGCTATGGGGATTGCACTGCCCTCGAACAGGCACCGTATGTGCAGGCAATTCGCCAGGATTTGGCGATTTGCCTGCTCTCTGGATAGCCGAATGGCCAGGAAAGGTAACTTCTCCAGCCGTTCAGATCTCTTTGAATAACCCTGATACATATAATAAAGGTCTGCAAAATAAAGATATACAATATGTCTCGGTCGTATAATAAAAAGTGACTTCAAATTGCGTGGTGAAATGACTCAGCAGTGACGTGGTTAATAAATCAATTTGGCATACTTTTTTTTGGGGGGGTGGTGCTCCTTATTTCTATGCCTACAGGCTCCTGAGATGCAAATCCGGCTCTACGTGTGTGCAGCCGCTGCTATCAGCTCCACAAGTCTGTAGGACTCCATAGAGACAGTTGCGATCTCGCGCAAGCACAGTCTGATCGGGACAACGGAAGAACTCGTGGTGGAACACTGTGATCTGTTTGTTTCCAGTGTTCCTTCTCCTGCGCAGCGAGGAAGCGGTGGATTGCAGAAGCGCAATCCCTTAACACCAGGGTTATTCTTTTCAGACTAACGTCAGATGCAGATGGAGAATAAGCTATTTAAACCAGCTTGTTCCCCGTCAGCTCAGGGCACATTAGCGTCTCCCATACAAAATATAGGATGCTTTAATGTACAGTAAGCAAGCCGCAACGTCTGAGCATAGCTTGTGTCTCGGGTGTATAGGACAAGTTAGAATTAAACACATTGCCCGAGTCGTAATGGTGTATGGCTTGAGCATTGTGCTTTGCATCTGGGTTGTGATCTGGACCCTGGAATCTCGTCCAATGCTTGCCTTGATGTGGGCCAGTGAGCTCACACTTTAATTAAAGGGTAATCCTAAATCAACTTGTGTTCTTACATGGGTTTATGGGATTTAAACCTCAGATTGCATTATTTTGGATTGTTCTATGAATGAAGTAGGGTTGAACTTGAGTGTGCTATCCTGCCGCCCGAGCAAAGTGGGAGTTGTAATCCAGGATGAATTTTTTTTTTCTATGTTTTTATCCACTTTAGGTGTCGTAACATTCTCTGTACAGGAGCACAGACCTGTCTAAAATTCCTTTAAAAAAAAAAAATCTCCCCGTAAACATGGCTGTGCGTAATATCGCTCAACATCCTTTAATATGCAAAGCTATATTTTGCAACAAAGTGAAGCAGATGGCAGAAAACATAATGCATTTTAAGCAGTGTAATATATCCACACAGCAGCGGGACAGGTGGGCCGCGATCAGCTTGCCAGAACCCTGTGTGAAAATGATCAGCCGTCGCTGCCTTTGCCCAAACTATTGGCTGACGGCGCTTGTGATAAATTCCTAATTTGCTGTACATCTGCTAGGCTTGAGAAACACGTCAAGCTCGGCATATTTCTAGCACAATCGGGTGGTTTTCTAAAGGGTCCTATGAAGTATATGGGGATGGTGTGTGTTTGTGTGAATGTGTGGGTGTAAGGGTGTGTGTGTGTGTGTGTGTGTGTGTGTAAGGGTGTGTGTGTGTTAGGAAGTGTTGAAGTGTGTGTGTGAGGAAGTGTGTGTTAGAAAGTGTTGAAGTGTCAAAGATGAAATGTCAAAGTGTGTGTGTGGAAGTGTGTGTGTGGAAGTTTGTATGTGTGTTAGGTGTGTGTGTGTGTGGAAGTTTGTATGTGTGTGTTAGGAGGTGTGTGTGTGGAAGTGTGGGTGTAAGGGTGTAAGGGTGTGTGTTAGGAAGTGTTGAAGTGTGGAAGTGTGTGTTAGAAAGTGTCAAAGTTGAAATGTCAAAGTGCGTGTGTGTGGAAGTGTGTGTGTGTGTGTGTGAAGTGTGTGTGTGGAAGTTTGTATGTGTGTTAGGTGTGTGTGTGTGTGTGTGTGGAAGTTTGTATGTGTGTGTTAGGAGGTGTGTGTGTAGAAGTGTGTGTGTGGGTGTAAGGGTGTGTGTTAGGAAGTGTGGAAGTGTGTGTTAGAAAGTGTCAAAGTTGAAATGTCAAAGTGTGTGTGTGGAAGTTTGTATGTGTGTGTTAGGAGGTGAGTGTGTGTGGAAGTTTGTATGTGTGTGTTAGCAGGTGTGTGTGTGTGGAAGTTTGTATGTGTGTGTTAGGAGGTGAGTGTGTGTGGTAGTTTGTATGTGTGTGTTAGCAGGTGTGTGTGGTGTGTGTGTGGAAGTTTGTATGTGTGTGTTAGCAGGTGTGTGTGTGGAAGTTTGTATGTGTGTGTGTTAGGAGGTGTGTGTGTGTGTGTGTGGAAGTTTGTATATGTGTGTGTTAGGAAGTGTGTGTGTGTGGAAGTTTGTATGTGTGTGTCAGCAGGTGTGTGTGGGGAAGTGTCGAAGTGTGTGTGTGTTAGGAAGTGTGTGCATGTGTGTGTGAGGAAGTGTCGAAGTGTGTGTGTGTGTGCGTGTTAGGAAGTGTGTGCATGTGGGTGTATGTAAGCCACCCATAAACACCATGGACCTCACTCTGTATTGCAGATATTGATATGTGAGCGCAGGGGTCAAGTCGAGGTGGAAAGAGCACATAGGAACGCAGTTCCTCCACTATTTTTGCTGAGGGAATGGAGTTCCCATTGGTCCCACGCACTATAAATCTTGTATTCAGGAGATCAATCATATCATTCCCTGTTAAGTCACAGTAAATATAGGATTCATCAATAATTTTTTTTGGATGGCGAAGAGGTAACATCACTGCTCTATGACCGTGGAGACACAGGCTTGAATCCCAGCAAGAGCACCTCTCCAGTAAGTGTCCTTGGGCAAGACACCTAACGGTACATACTCGCCACCCAGGACATACTTGAAAACAAGAGAAATCTCAATGTATCCTTCCTGGTAAAATCCTTTCTCAAAAAAATAATAATATTCCACGTATATACTGTACATAAATACATCAGATTTGAGTGTGTGTTTGTGTTAAGTGTGAGATGAAAAATGCTAATTGGGGGACAGAAATATTGGTGAGTTCCCGCACTTCTTTTTTTAGTACTTGACCCCTGCATGTAAGGCATATGGTGATTCAGTTCGACAGGTTTAAACAGGTGAATCCCATAGGTTTTAATGTAAAAAAATAATATCAACTTAGTGGTTTTTTTTTAAAAAACAAAAACCATTTATTCTTTTCTTTTTCAGCAAATTGCCTTTTTATTTATATTTAGACGAAATTTTTGATTCCCAATTTTTTTTAAAGACGTTTTGTTTTTGTATTCTGTTATAGACCTTTTTATTATTTTTTTATAGGAACTTTTTTATTATTTCGACACATTTTAAGACATTTTTATCAGTTTAAACACCTATTAGGAGAATAGGAGAGTTACATTTTTTGTCCTGCATTTCAGCGATGTTCGGCGGCCAGTTTGTCTGTGTTCAACTCCATCTTCGGTGTACTACGGTGGAAGTGCAGCCAAGTCAAGTTCAAAGCGCAGAAATTTAACCCCTTTAGCTATGTGTCATTGATCCTTATCATCATATCAAATGGCCCGCTGACCACAGTCACTTCTCTCAAATATCTAGGTATGTGGTTGGACCCTAATCTATCCTTTGGCCCTCACATCGAAAAACTCTCATCTAAACTTTACCCCAAACTAGGCGCCCTGTACAGAAACAAATCCTGCCTGAGCCAAGCGGTAAGAAAGCAGATTGTACAACAAATGCTTATGCCGGCTATTGAATATGGAGATTTAGTGTATGCAGCCGCCCCGCGAACACACCTTAATAAACTTACTACATTGTATAACTCATTCTGCCGCTTTGTGCTGCAATGTAACTACATGACCCACCATTGTGACATGTTAAAAGAGCTAAACTGGCCATCGCTGGAATTTAGACGCACCCTTCACCTTTCCAGCCTGGTGTTTAAGAGCTTTTCTGGGAAGCTGCCACCCTACCTGAATATGCTGCTTCCCCCAGCAGCTCCCTCATCCTATAACCTCCGATTCAGGACCAGCACCTTACTTACAATACCACAATACAAAAAGACAGCGGCTCGGTCCTCATTTTCCTACAGAGCACCACAATTATGGAATAACCTCCCAGACACCATCAAATCTTCCACCAGTCTTAAGTCACTCAAGAGCTCCTTACTAACATACCTTAATACAGAATGCACCTGTAAACATGTAACATAATGACTATTTCCTACATATTTATTTTCTGTTAATCTGTATATTTGTGTTGTTAATATCTTGCATTGTATTACTTTGTATTTCTGTAACTGTAACACTTCAATGTTCTTGAACCCAGGACATACTTGAAAACGAGAGAAATCTCAATGTATCCTTCCTGGTAAAATCCTTTATAAATAAATAAATAAATAAATATTTACTGTGTTACTTACTAAGAACATGTGTGTATTTTATTGTATTTTATAGATATCCCATATGAATATTAAAGGTAGTCATTCCAATAATTTAATAATCACAATTCCCTTGAGGACAATAATTTATTAATGTGCAAAATGTGTTAACCTTATTAAAAAAAAACATTTTTTTTCTCCCCTCCCCCATCCACAGGATGACTGGCAACAATACAGAAAAACTCGCATCAAACTTATAAAAAAAGGTTTCAAGTATTTTATAACAATCAACGACTTGGAGAAAAAACAATTAAATGCTATTATATTTATTTATTTTTCTACTTTTTTATCTTGCTGTGCTAGCAATTCTGCCACTTATGGCCGGACTTTCGGACGTGTCGGAGAGTGGTCCTTATTACGCTCAAAATGCTGTGCTTCCTGAGGAACTCTTCGACGATGTGTTGCACATAGAAGAGCAAAGCGGTCAAAGTTCAGAAGGCGAAGGACAGACAGAGGACATTTTTAGCCTGAAGCAAGAAGATGCGTCCAGATGGACTGAAGATTATTGCCCAATGGCAACAGAACATTCCAAAGCGGCATCGGAGCAAACGGAATCTCCTGAATCCAATGAGTTAAATTCCAACCCAGACGAGAGTCCCTATAAGAACGGGTACTTTAAATTCTCCAGCGACGGACGGGATATATTCACGTGCCACACAAGCACGATAGAGAAGGTCTACCGCGCGAGGTACACGTGTACTCATCCAAAAAGGGATGTTACGCTGTCTTTAGACGAGGATCTTTTTGATGATTGTCTCAACTATTTGGAATGTCCTGATGTGATGATGACTTATGCCAAAGGATTTTGGCAACAAGTTCTGCAAGGCAATGACCCTTCGTTCTTACTGGAAAACGACCAGGATAATGAGTCAAGACAGACAAAAGTAAGCCAGGATCTCCTAAATGGGTGTGATCCTCTCCATGGTGGTGTGTCCTGTTTGAAAGAAGAGTCAAATGACACAGTGGTTTTGGATGCCTCCACTGGTCTCTGTGACAGTCACTCAGAAGAGGCCGTAAAAAGAGAGCTCCCAAGGGACTATCTTAAAGCTTTACAACGAGAGATGGTAATTACTGTGGGACGCCAACAGGATGAAATGTCCAGTGATAAGAGTAAAGAGAGATGTAAAGTGGCTTCAGCTGCTGCAGCAATCCAGAATAACCGTGCCGGAATTGAAGAAGAAAACAAGGAAAATGGCCAAAGAAGAGACGTGTCGGCTTCCACCAAAACAAGTAACATCAATGCCTTTGTCAAAATGTTTCCAACGAACGAACTAGATAAAAAGGTCTTAAACGTAATGAAAAATGAACCAATGGAGATTCCTCTGATCCACGCATGTTCCCTGGAAGTGCGAGAGGACAGAGAACCAATGTCTCAAGAGGATAAACTGACCTTTTTTGGTGAGGAATGTCAACGCCAGAAGGACGGGTTAAAGAACCTCAGCAGAAGTCTTGGTAATGGCTCTGCAACCACAAACTTTCAAGGTGTAAATAAGGAAAATAGTGGTTTGATTCAAGAGGGAACAACCGATCGGAAAGAGTTGATGGATACAAAGTACGAGGGCACGTCGGAATGTGCAGGAAGGACTTCGGAAGGGGAGACATACTCTGCGAATGCAGCGCTAACAGTAAGATTGTGTTTTTATTCGGGTTTCATTGTGTCAGTGTGTTGTGCAATAACAGGAACAATACTCTCTAACATGCAATTCAGGCATCGTTGAGTGACAGCTCCTTCTGCGAGGGGAAAAAGTCCGGTTTGTAAAAGTCTGAAATAAATAGCATTGAGTCCTAATTATAGAGAATGTACAATAATAGACACAAGACCCTAACGGAGGACAGCTGTATAGAAATGTGATCTATACATGTACAGGCATTGCAGGCATGTGTGGATTTAACTCCTTCGGCCAGATTAAATAAAGACGAACCCTTTGAACAGAAGGTAAATAATGTAAAAGGAGGGTTTTTTTGTTGTTCTCTTTTTATTCAATTCCACCTTTTATGAATAAAATGTTCTTTGTACAAAATCTAATGCATGAACTTTAAAGAGATAGGAATGAAGAAAGAACCCAGAGAGACATTTCTGAGAAGTTTGAAGCCTATAAATTCACAGTCCTTTTTGTGAAGGATCTGAAACAAAGAATTGCGGAAAACCGGTCCAAACAATTGCGGAGAACCGGCCCAAAAAATTGCGGAGAACCGGCCCAAAAAACCTGCAAGTTTATAGATGGAGAATTAATCCAGGGTCTCTATTCTAAAGTCCTGGTTTAACGAGCAGCCATGGTAGTCTTTCATGTCAGTAGTATGGCGGTTCAAGTCAGGCTCCAATTTTATATGTCTTTTCCACAACGTCACCCATCGTAAATCACCAATGACCAGGCAACACAAACTTGGAAAGTATTTATGATGACACGATCGGGATCGAGCAATGTAAGCCAATACCATTCTGCCGACACACTATTTTCCTATGACACAAATATCCATACCTGCATGACCTCACGCAACAAATACACGAGTGTAGGCCAACTATACAATAATGTTGTTGCTCCATGCCAAAATATCCTTCTTTAACTACTTTCCCAGTCCTCCAACGTAAATCTAAACAGCCATGATCACCCTAAAATGCTGTCTAAGGCTTGTCCCTTTGGAAATAAAGCCTAACTTTAATGTTTGCCCTGTTGAATCTCTACATTGCGCATTCTAAGGATACCTTCTAATGGCTTTAGATTACAAGGTGGAGATGCTCTGGAAAAGATAGACAGAGCAGGCAATAAAATAAAGCCAATGCTGCTACTAGTATATAGGAAGAAATGGTTGGAAAACAAGGGCTCGTTTTAATTATATCGG
Source organism: Leptobrachium leishanense (assembly GCA_009667805.1). Taxonomy (NCBI): domain Eukaryota; kingdom Metazoa; phylum Chordata; class Amphibia; order Anura; family Megophryidae; genus Leptobrachium; species Leptobrachium leishanense. Next base: position 63,425,220 of record CM019063.1, read on the forward strand.
CCATTTGTTTCTGAGAAAATGTCAGATGCTTGCAGTTGATCATTTTTTGGAAATATCGGCTGATTCATTTGAAAAAATTCGATCTTAGATGTTCATCGGAAAAATGTCATTGGCCGGAAAAAAAAATGCCCAGTAAAATGGTGGAAAAACCTTATTATGGCCCGCGTAATACAGATTTGTGCCTTTAAACATGATAAAAATATTTCAATCTTATTCCCTCTTATTTACCTGCTTGAAAATCTTTTTATCGACACCTTTCAGAAGTTGTAATTTTTTCAGAAATCGGCATACCGATAAATTTCGAATTGAGTCGCCAAAGCCGATATTTCCATTGAAAAGTATAGCCGCGAGAGACGATATTTGATCGGAATGTTCCGATAAACCCGTACTTGAATCTCCCGAACTGAAAAATAGCTGAAAATCGTCCGTAAAAAAAAGGTCCAATTTCAGCAAGCGAGACAAATTAAATCAAGCTCCTTGTCCTTGGAACATAAAAATGCATCCTACACTATCCTATCATCTAAATTTGCCTAGAGACTAGTATGACACAATCAGTGTCAACATTGAAACATGGAATTAAAGTTTGATGGTCTTATTTAAGTGAAATGTCACCAAGTCAAAATTTCTAGGGCGAGAGGATGTAAATATTCAGTCTAGTAACCCCGTCCCCACCGCTGACGTATACAGTACATCTGGTGGGATGACCGCGGACGTACTATGTACGTCACGGACTCCTAACCTCCCTCCATATACTCACCTCTCTGTCTTGGCTCTCTCGTCATTCTGGCAGGCTGTAAGTTTACCCCGCCTTATGAGGGGGCCTGGCAGGCGCGATGACATCATCAAAGTGAGTGATGATGTGATCGAAAGGCACCCCCGGTACCTGGAGTTAAAAAAAAAAGCAAAGGGGAGGGGGGCTTCTTCGAACTCTTTCCCTCCCCAACCACTCCACATACAAAAAAAAGAAAAGTACTGCTGGAAAGAGGAGTGTTTCTCCTTTTCATTGGTACTTGTCATTAACCCCTCTGTTGCCAGATCGCGATTTGGCGCCAATCTTGGATGTCAGCCAAGCATCCGGGTCACCTCCCACCCACTGACATCATCACCATATGTAGGAGGATGTTAGTGAGCCAGTTAACCCCCTAGCTGCCAAGTGGAGATAGGGGGATCCTTTGGTCCCCTTATCTCCATATCCGTGGCAGCTAGAGGGTCATGTTTAATATCATTGGAAAGGCTGATCATGGCATTTCCAATGATACCAAACATGACTAGGTTTGGTGTAAAATAAAATGAAAAAATAATGATAATAATAAAAAAGGCTATTTTTTTAAAAAAAATTGTCTGGGGGTGTTTAATAAAAAAGGACTTAAGCTGGCATTTAAACATGATGAGCATAACATGGTCAAAATGAGCTCAGCAGACCGAGGTGAAAAGGCTCAGCAGTGAAGGGGTTAAAAATAAAAAACACGTAAAAATTGGGTATTTCTAAGCTCAGGACAAAATTTCAAAACTATTTAGCCGGGGTCTTTTTTGGCGGTTGTAGATTTTGGAGGATTAAATCTTGAGAAAGTGTGGTTTTTCATCATATTTCATATTTTTTATAGTAAATTATAAGATATGATGGAAATAATGGTATATTTATAAAGTCCATTTAATGGAGGGAAAAACGGTATATAATATGTGTGAGTTGCATAAATGAGTAAGAAGAAAATTTGACCTAAACACAAACAGCGCAGAAATGTAAAAACAGCAGAGGGCACTTTCGGACGGACTTTCGTAAAACCGCCCGGTCACTAAGGGGTTAAAGAGTGTTTTGAAGAGATCTGTCACTTTGAACACCTTAAGCGCTGTCCGATATTTTTCCCAGCCCAAGTCTTGAGTCTAATGGTCTTGATTGACACATGCAAACCTATACAAGGAACTCCGGGGCTCGGATATGGAAAATAAAATAATAATAAATAAACAATATCCCATAATACAGGTTTATTAAGTAAAATATAGAAAATACGAAATCATGGTATCATGTGGTGAAATATGGCATGTGTGGTTATGGCACGGCACAGATTGTATCCTTAATCATATTTTACACCATATCATAATATGAGTAAACCTAGAAAATCTTATTCTGGCTGGGTGTCACGGGGTGGCGAGGTCGAGCCCAGGATGCAGTGACAGCGGAGGCAGCAAAACGGGATAAACAAGTAAGGTTTATTATGAGGAAACACAAGCAGGAATAAACCAAAGAGGGGAACACTGAATAAGGTATAACTGGTAGCTGGGCCAGGCAGGAAAGGGACTGACATACAAAAGGCACTAGACACTGGATAGGAGACACCAGGTAGACAGAACAGGAACAGAGGGGCGGGACATGAAGAGAGCTGACTGCAACAAAAAAGCACACTACAAGAGCAGAGGAAAACAAAAGAACATTTACTGACAATGACATATAACCAAACAGAGGGGGGCTGAGGGCTAGGAATATGATGGGCAAAGTCCAGGCGGTATGAAGAGGGGGATCCAGCAAGGTAGCAAAGGATAATCCAGGTAGGGTAGTTAGAATTCATGCACGGGTCAAGGAGGGCAGCAGGCAAAAGAGTGGCCAAAGTCCAAAGCAATAAGTCGTATCCAGGGTATCTGACAGCAGAGGGTAAGGAGAGGCAAAGCAGGAGCTTCTGGGAGATATGGCAAGAGTGGTGGTAAGCAGGGAACTGGTGACTTCAGTTAATGCAGAAGCATTAAGGAAAGGGCGTTCCACCCTTACGTAGGGACGATGGGTCAGGTGTTGAAGGAATAGACAGTCTGAATAAGGCACTGCCCAGGCAATTTCAGGACACAGCAACGCTGGATTTGCCTTTGCGCCGCCGCAGCCGCCAGCGAGGACCGTGACACTGGGTGTGTATTAGCAAAACACAAAAAATCATTGTGAGACAGAAAGAGTTAGCAGCTTCCCTTTATCCACAGCTTTGAGCAGCTAAATGATTCCTTTGACACCTCTCTTATTTTCTGCTGGATTCCATGGAGGTGTCTGTGAGACAGAGTAAGCAGAAGGACACTGGAGAACTATTTGTTCTCTGAGTCCACCATTTTCTGGCAAGAAACAGCAGCATCATCTTCTTCAACTAAGGGTATTTAGAGAGTTTACATATTGCACATTATTAAGGATAATAGCCGATACCGAGTCCCTATCCAACACTGCATGACCTGTGGCTGGGTCAGAGGCTTTATGTAGTGGGACAAGTGAATATTGGGGCCAGGGGATTCGCTCATGACTTTTTCCATGTCTGCTCATGGTTCATGGAGCAAACAGGGAAGACACTGCAAGTGAATGCAGAGGTGCTGGGACTCCACCAAGGAGACTTGCGGCTTCTTCCCTGCCTCCACCTTGACTCGCAAGCAGGCAGGGAAGGCTTTGCAAGTCACTGCCAAGGCTGCGGGTCTCCAGCTGGGTGATTGGAAGTCTATCTGATCGACAGGTCAAAGACTCGAGGATCGGATTGGCTTCATATAGTCGGTACCTGATCCCTGAAAATTGTCACAATCGGCTCCCAATTGCGATATTACAGTAAAAGATTGAATCGTGACATCCCGGCATATTACTGTAAACATGGCATTCACTTATTTCAATAGGTCTGGTCCATATCTATGAAGTATATAGCAGATCCAAAGGTCATTTACAATTGTCATCTCTGGAAAGAACGATATCCCTGGTTCTACAAACAAATCAAACCTGCCCCAACTGAAAAATTATAATTCCCGCTCAATGTTTATTGCCGCATAATGCAATATAATCATTTGGCTGGACTATCCCAGGAAACGCTAGTAAATAAGAGAGGTCTCAATATATTTATTCTTGGAAAAACATTTTATAGATAGATAAATAAGTAGTATGATCCTCAATGTGAAAATCATTGGCCCTATTCCAAACTAGCCATTAATAGCAACTCGCAACTGGGTAAGCAAAGTGACAATCACTAAACATGTCCACAATGACACACCACAGCTTATTTACAAGATTTTCTACATTGATCTGTATCGGTCAATTACTTCACTGCAGTATTATCTGATTTTCCAAGCCGCGTAATCATCTAGAAATTGATACCTATTACCTAACTATGCAGTTTTTCTGGTAACCATTTATGATACCAATCTCATGTCCCAAACCTCATTTGAGGCTATCTACACATGCAATTGAGCAGAACCGCATTTCTGTGTCTGGAACAGTCAAAGGCTAAAACTGGACGGTCTCACTAAAGAGACATCCGGCAATGGCCAACGTTGTTGAGAATCAGAGTATGCCCTCTATGTGTTGTGCGCTCATGGTATTCACAATGTCTAGGAAGACCATTTGAGTCTGAACCCAGTGTAGCTTGTAACGCGACACATCAATGCATAGCCCAGTTACTTTTTTTTGGTAGTGTAGAAGTTAGACCGACCATTAGCAACATGAGAGTGACGGGCATTAATAGTTATCCTTTACTAACCGGCTAACAAGGACTCATAGTAATATTGAATTGTAGCGAGTTAGTCGTCATCAGGACCAATGACAACCACTGACCAAGTTGACCATTGAAAATCAGAATATAGATCACAATACGGTAGTCACCATAAAAGTTATACTTTTGCCACATGGCCATTTTGAGTAAAACTCTCAACTTCCCTCAATTAAATCATTTAAGAGAATATAAACCATAGATGAATCAGCTGGGAAAGACAAACCAGTCATTAATCCAGTGCTAATCGACATATTTATCTTTTTTAATGTCTACTTCTTCCTACAGCAAGAACAACCCAACAACATACCCAACAACCTTTCTTGTACAAGTACTGACCAGCTAAGTGGAAACCACCAAAGAACAGAGAAGGACTTTTCTACCTGTTCGCCGGAATATAAACCAGTGGATTTTATTGCAGTTGAGAATAAACAAAACTTGGAAAATTCTATAGAAACGGTTAATGAGCTTGACAAAGAACCAAAAGAAATGACAATATGTTCTTCAATGGACACCACCAAGATATCCGCAGACCATCATGTTGAGAATGAGAAAGGTCCTGGTTTTCCTACATGCATGCAATCGGAGCTTGATAATGGAGCCAAGTTTCTTGATGGTAACGAAAGAACTAATGATACAAAAAGCAATGGAAAGCCAACTATTGGGAGTTCACCGAAACATGACTCGCACTCCAAAAAGAAGTCAAGAAACCTCCTTACGCGCAGTAACAGTTGCATATTGAAGAAAGAGGTAGATCAAATAAAGAACAACAAAGTGAAGGAATTAATTGCCAAGGAGGTAGGATCTTCAGCGTGCAATTCCCTTGAGTGCAAATCCAAAGGGACGCCGGACAACACCTGTTCACCAAATGCAACGGATTACATTCCAAAATCCCAGGAGCTCATCCTTGTCTGCAGCATCTCCGACACAATTAATGAAAACGGATTTACCAAGATGGCAAGCATTCTTAATGATACGCAACTTGCAGCAGCTGGGGCAAGCGTGACAGAAGGTAAAAAGTCACCCCGCGTCACAGAGAATAAAGCAGCAAAGAAGAAGTTGAAGGTGCATGGGAAAGAGCTGGACAAAAGTTCAAAATGCGTTGAAAGGCCTACGTCGCTGGCTACTGCGGTGTTTACAGGAGGTGATGAACAGAGAGACAGAAAACCGTGTGATGCGGAAACAGCAGCAACAAAAGAGCATAAAAAAGGTAAGAGCGTAGTATAATTACACATATATATTAAAGGTAGAGTCCGAAACTGGGTAAATCTAATTTACCTGGGTATAGCCAGCATGACACAAAAACACTGAGGAAATCTGCAAAAACATGACATTTTCGGGCTTCACTTGAGTAATCTGCAAAATTTCCAACCCCCCTTGGGTAAAGGTGATTAAAAGGGTTAGGCCCCTATTAAGTTTTTCGTGCAAATTCGTCCGCGCAGCGCAATTTTTTTGCGTGCAGCGTTAGCGTTAAGCGCTATCGCGTGAAAATTAACGGTGGTATTACGATCTTAACGCATTTTCTCATCCGTCCAAAAATAACGTTCGTAAAAACGACGCGCAAAACGAAGAGTAATACGCGCACAGTAACGGAGCGCACGCAAATCAGTGTTCAGACTGTTTTTTTCACGGGATTCAGCCAATCAGAATTAAGAACCTTAATTGATATCAATTTACCTTAATTGACTGACTTAAGTTTTTGCGCCTGTCAAAGAAAATCTGTGTATATATGCTGCAGCAATAATAAAAACACGCACGAATTCACAATTTTATTGTTTGGGTATGTGTAGAATGTGTAACTATATCCCCCATCTATGGCCCCTATTACATTCTTAATTAATAAGAACCTTAAGAATTAAGAACCTTAATTGACATCAATTGACTTGTTCTGTTCCCACGGTAGCTTTGCAGAAAACAGCAGTGATAACTCCGATAAAGGGGTATTATACATACAGAATCTTTATTTCCAGGCATCCTAAACAAACACTTACAGTGTTGAAAAGATTCATCCGGATTACTCAGTCTGTCCCTTCATACGTGTGAGAAGAGGGTAACTTCACTCCCATGCTGAGAGAGTGTGAGAAGCTGCTCTTCTGGAGAATTGGAATTCCTAATGGAGGGCTTTCTTCTTACCAGCATGCAAAGCACCTCAGCACCAATCAGACACATAGAACTGGTCACATGTCACAGAACTACATTTCCCTGAAGACATTGCTCTTAAAGGGATAGCTCTTAAACATTATAAAGCTGTCTCTTAAGGAGACAGTAGCCAATACTGACTATTCTCAGGCTGCTCTAGTCAGCACACTCCCCGCCTGGAATTATAAATTCCACTACTTACTAACTAAACTGTTAACGAAGATAATCAAGGCATATTATCAAACATGCAAACAATGAGTATACACAAAGCATGCAAAGCTTGGAGGTTCAATCTTCCAGCTCGGTCCCCTCAGCAGCAGGACCAGGTCGGTAATTGGCCTGGTATATAGTTTCTTGGTGAAAGTCTGCTGGTTGCCACCGGACTCCTTTGGCTTCACGATCTGCACTGCAACCTGGCGGACTAATCCATCTTTTACTGGGTAAGACTTGGTGCACAAGTCCCATAGGCCATGAGTTACGGTGCGCTTCCTTATCTTTCAAAAGAACAAGGTCTCCGTCTTCGAGATTTGGTTCTTTGTTCTGCCATTTGCATGTTGCGACGTTCTGTAGGGTAGGTAAGTACTTTTGCTTCCATCGCTTCCAGAAGTTGTTTGGCAAGCCATTGCACTTGTCTCCATTGTTGTCTGTACATGTCCTTGGAACGAAGTTCCCTACTGGAGCCGGCCAATCACCTGTTTTGTAGGTGAGCAAGGTGGCTGGGGCGAGGATACTGTGGATTCTCTGGGTCTGTAGAAACTGGGTTATGATCGGGGGCAATATTTTGGTTTTCTTGACCATCGTTGAGAAGATGGTGGCTTGGACCACCGGTTTCTCATCCGCAGGGGTTGATTTACTGAGTACCTGAGTCGGATGTCAGCATCTTGATCTGGATTTATAAGTCATCTGGGTCCGTCCCGGTAACGTCGAGGTGTCTTGACAGGTCAAGAACTCAGGACCCTTTATCCAGGTTGACTCTGCCAACTGGAAGCAGGGATGGACCGTGTAGCATGATCCGCTGGGTTCTGGTCTGTTGGCACATGTCGCCACTGCTCAGGTTCTGAAGATTTTCTGATCCTGTCGACTCTATTGCTCACATAGACATAAAAGCGTCTGCTTTGGTTGTGAATGTAGCCCAGCACCACCTTGCTGTCTGTGTAGAAGATGGTGGTTTGTAGCTCAAGGTCTATAGTTTTCTTTATCAGGTCAGCAAGCTCCACGGCCAATACGGCGCCGCACAGTTCTAACCTTGGTACTGTGTGACCTTGTTGTGGTGCTATCTTCGCCTTTCCCATTACGAAACCGATGTGAGTATTGTTCTCCCGGCCGTAGACTCTGACATATCTACAGCTGCTATTGCCTTAGTCGATGCATCTGAAAAGACGTGCAGTTCTTTTTTCAGTGCAGCTGCGGGTGAAACAGGAACGTATGTGCGCTGAACACTAACGTTTTGGAGACATCTCAGGGAGGCACACCATTCTCCCTTCTTGCTTCTGGTCTGGTGGAAGTGACTCATCCCAATCTTTGGTGTTTTGGGATAGCGTACGTAGAAGGAGCCTCCCTTGGATCGTTACAGGTGCGGCAAATCCTAGAGGGTCAAAAAGGCTGTTCACCGTTGACAGAATTCCTCTCCTTGTGAAATTGGACTTCTGGGCTGGAACTCTAAAGGTGAAGGCGTCCTTCTTCAAGTCCCAACATAGACCGAGACTACGTTGGATAAGAGGCATGTCTGTTGTAAAATCTAGGTCCTGTAGTCCCTTGGCATGATCTTCAGGACTGAAGGCTTCAAGCACTTCCTCACTGTTGGACGCGATTTTGTGCAATGTGAGGTTGGCTACTGCTAGCATCTGGCGTGTTCTGTTCAGTAGGTCTATAGCTTCTGCTGGTGTGGCTACAGATTTTAGACCATCATCTACATAGAAATCTCGTTCCACAAATCGTCTGGCATCTGTGCCGTATTTGGTTTCGCCGATGCGAGCGGTGCGTTGCAGGCCGTAGTTGGCAAATTGCCGGGAAGAACCGTTCCCAAAAACGTGCACTCGCATTCTGTACTCCGTTATCTGCTGGTTGCGCTGTTCGTCACTGAACCACAGGAAACGTAGGTAATTGCGGTGGTCTTCTCTGACTAGGAATGAGTAGAACATCTGCTGGATGTCGGCCATAAAGGCTACGGCTTCCTTTCTGAAACGAATGAGCACGCCTAGGAGGCTGTTGATGAGATCCGGCCCTGTGAGAAGGGCTTTATTCAGGGAGAAGCCTTGGAATTTTGCACTCGCATCGAAGACTACCCGAATCTGGCCTGGCTTTTGTGGGTGGTACACTCCAAAGAATGGCAGGTACCAGCATTCTTCACCTTTTTCCAGAGGTGGGGCAAGCTCAGCATGTCTGTTCTGGAGCATCTTATCTATGAACGCCACTAGATGATCTCTCATTGGCGGTTTCTTGTTCATGAGTCGTCTCAGACTGAAGAGGCGCGAGAGAGCTTGTTCATGGTTGTTTGGCAGGCGCTGTCTGGGTGTACGAAGGGTAATGGGGCTACCCAGCTCCCGGAGGCGTCCTGTTGAAGTTCTTTATCCATGAGCTGCAAAAAGTCTTTGTCTTCTATTGACCAGGCCAGGTCATTATCTTCTTTGCTGGTCTCGAACACCGTTGCTCCTAAACGGGATTGTTTGTTGAAGTCGTGAAGTGCTCGTGACATTGTTTGAAGTGTGATGCTCTCCCATTACTGAGAATGGAGGTTGCGAAAACGTTGACTTGGGTTGGGGCCTGCAGCCGATCGATACAAACTGTTCCTAAGATAGCCCATCCGAGTGCAGACTTGCGGGCAAACGGAGAACCTGCTGGGCCTCTAACCTGGTCATGTTGAAGGAAAGCTTCGAGGGCGTCTAATCCCAACAAGAGAAGGATTTCAGCTTCGGGGTCTAGGGCAGGGAAGAGGCTAGCCATGTGTTTCAGGTGAGGTATATTGCTTGCTACCTCTGGTGTCGCTATCTGGTTGCGATCATCTGGCAAAGCATCCCATTCTAGCAATGGTGGCAGTTTCAGTTTTGCACTTCCATCTAATGATTCTATGCAGAATCCAGTGACTTTCCTCCCCGCCGTGCGCTGGGAACCGGTGCACGTGGAAATAGTGAATGATGTGTCATCGGTTCGGACGTTAAAGAGGTCGAAGAATGCTGACCTGGCTAACGATTGATTGCTTTGTCCGTCCAGCATCACATACATCTTCACAGCTTCTTCAGGGTGTCCGGTTGGGTAGACTTTGGTTAGGTAGATCTCGTGGCATAAGCGAGGGAATGCTGAGCCACCACATACTGTCGTGCAGTTGATACTTGCGGTTGCCTCTCGATGCGCTTCAGTATTGTCCTGTGACTCCTTAAGGCAAAGGAGGGGTAGGTGTTGTCCATTGTGTTGGCTCGGAATCTGGATGCAGTGCACCAGGGTGTCTGTCACTACCGCATAGGTGACATTGTACCTTACTTGTGCAAGCTTTGGCCATGTGCTCTGTAGACTCACAACACTTGAAGCAAAGTCTGTACCCCTGATCAAGGCTTTCCTTTCTTCTTGGGCTTCTTTCCAAAGTTTCTGCACTTGTTCAGAGAGTGCGAGGACTTGTGGAGTGGACAGAAAGGATCTTTATTTGTGCTTAGGGTTTTAGGTAGTGCTCTCTTCGACGGATGCTCATCTGACTTGCTTGTGGATGAGGCAGCGACCTGTGTTTTGTGGACAGACACAATGGTCCTTTCCCTCGCCATTTGTGTTGTTCGCTTGAAGTCGGAGTTATAGTTGGCCCTTTTGGTGGTAGGGAACTCCGTTTCTCTGAAGCTTCGATTTCGAGGATCGTTGCACCGTTTTGTTTGGTAGGCAACAAATTCTTGAAGAGCGGCGAAGGGAGGGTCTCTGTCTAGGTTGCGCTCTCTATAGGCATCTGATAATTCGATCCACTTTTCGATTAACTGTGTAGGTAATTTTCTAACGATAGGCTTTTGTGTTCTATGCTGGTCGAGACATGTCAGTCCCGTTAGGTTAGGATCTTCTTTGGCTGCTCGCAACTGTGTAAGGAGAATAGAGAAGTCCCATAACCTGTGAGGTTCGTTAGTGCGGATGACTGGAAATCGCTAACACGTTCTAACAACGAGGACTCCGTCAACGTGGATGCACCAAACCGTTGATCGAGCACTTCCCAGGCTTGTTTGAGGGCGATGACTGGGTCACCGAGATGAGATGAATAAATATCCTTTACTACTCGTGTAGATTCTGGTCCTAGCCAAGCCATCAGATGTATGATCTCCTCGATTGGCCGTAACCTCTCGTCACTAACGGTATGTAAGAAGATGTGCTTCCATAGTAAATAGTCTCTGCCTGGCTTGTCAGAAAACTTCTGTGCTCCTCTTGAAGCCAAATCCACCTTCCCTTGTCGAGGTGGGCATTCTTGTTTCCCTGGGTGTCGCAAAGTCCATCTGGGCTGTATGGGGCTTGATAAGCTGAACCATATGGAATTGGTGAAAGCAGGATCAGGGTTTCCCGTGGGTACTGGTAAGCATAGTCCCTAGGATCAGGAGCGGAAGCTAAGGACAGCTGTTCTGTGTCTGCAGAATACTTGTTGATTATTACGTCTTGCCATGACACATGTGATTGTTCCTTTCGCCGCTGGGCAGGTCGATAGTGTTTCATGGGCTTCACGTCCGTCCATGAGTTGCCTTGAGGCTGTGGCTGGAACCTGCTGCCTCTACGTTGAGGTTGTGGCTCGCGGCTACTCTTGTGTCTGCCTGCTGAGTATCCTTCACTAATGCTGATGGAACAATCTGGTTACCTCTTGTGTCTTGGCTTGTTGGAGTAAATTTTTTAGCTTCTAGGAGGGTTTCGACTTGTACGAATTTGGCAGTGTCAGCATTCTGAATAGTTCGCGAAACTAGTGGTTGAGATTCTCCTCCTTGTCCCTGCCGTAATGAGTTCTGGTTGTTCACATAGGCTTCGACACGGTTCTGCAAGTTCTCTCCTTCCAGCTGTGTAGGATTGAAGTTGAGGGAAGCATTGGCAGCTTCCGCCCGTAAAGCTGTTGCCCGTACTGCCTTTTTTGCAGCCTCACGTTTATGCTGAAGATACGTACGGTTGGCTTGAGCTATGGCTTTGGCCACTTCTTCCTCTTGTAATCGCTCTTCATCTGCCACTTGCAGATCTACAGCAGCTTCATCAGCCTCGATTTGTGCTAATATCGCTAGGGCGGCGAGACTCTCTTTACTCGAGGCCCGGGACGAACGGCTGTGATGAGAGGATGCTTTGGAAGAATGGTTAGAGCCTGTGATATAAGATTGCTGTGAAACGTGGCTACCTGAGTGAGACCGTACTGGTTTGGGGTGAAAGGACGAGGCTTTCTTTGAAGCATGAGAAGAGACCCTGTACGAGCGATGGGATGACTCCGACTCGGCCTTCTCGTTGCTTGTGTCCTTTGCTTGCAGATTTGTCTGAGAGTCATCACAGTTTGAAAGGAAATTCGCATGCTGTATGTTAAACGCCTGGATGCTTTGTAAGTCCGCTTGGAGACTTGGGTCTTCCAACTGTGACTGGATGAAAATGAGGTGGCGTTCGCTATCCTTTGACTTTAGATGCGTCTTCCTCATGCGTTCGTTCTCAATTGTGATGCGACCAGGAGAGAGCTCTCCTTTAGGTTTATTGCAGAGCTCTATTAATTTATCTCGGGAATTAGTGTAGCTTTTGTAATACCTGTCCCACTCAACCATCAGATACGATCGCATTTCCTTGGTGAGCTCCCTATGCGCCCTCGTTTCATATTGTCTCTGAGTTGCCTTTGCATCTTCTGAATTTCGGAGGACACACTCTTCATTTGAGTCGGGGTCGATTAGTAGGCCCAACTCTTTTGGCACGTCACAGCCTTCTGCCATGATTGAGGAGACTCAAGAAATTGCTAAAACACTTTTAGAAATGTCAATGCAGTTCACTATTTGCCCACTTGGGTGCGTTGCGCAAACTGTTGTAGACGTAGGCGCGGTTCGCCTTGCGGTCTCTGGGAAGCGCTGCTGGAGTGCGTTGCAGCTGGCGCTGTTTACCTTGCGGTCTCTGGGGAGCGCTGCTGGAGTGCGTTGCAGCTGGCGCGGTTTACCTTGTGGTCTCTGGGGAGCGCTGCTGGAGTGCGTTGCAGCTGCGCGCGTTTACCTTGTGGTCTCTGGGGAGCGCTGCTGGAGTGCGTTGCAGCTGGCGCGGTTTACCTTGTGGTCTCTGGGGAGCGCTGCTGGAGTGCGTTGCAGCTGGCGCGGTTTACCTTGTGGTCTCTGGGGAGCGCTGCTGGAGTGCGTTGCAGCTGGCGCGGTTTACCTTGTGGTCTCTGGGGAGCGCTGCTGGAGTGCGTTGCAGCTGGCGCTGTTTACCTTGTTCTCTGTGGGAGCGCTGCTGGAGTGCGTTGCAGCTGGCGCGGTTTACCTTGCGGTCTCTGGGGAGCGCTGCTGGAGTGCGTTGCAGCTGGCGCGGTTTGCTTGTGGTCTCTGGGGAGCGCTGCTGGAGTGCGTTGCAGCTGGCGCGGTTTGCTTGTGGTCTCTGGGGAGCGCTGCTGGAGTGCGTTGCAGCTGGCGCGGTTTACCTTGCGGTCTCTGGGGAGCGCTGCTGGAGTGCGTTGCAGCTGGCGCGGTTTGCTTGGCTTAATGCTGCCTGTAGTTTGCAGAGGAGTCACCAAAGGACGCTGAGTGTAACTAATGTGAGAGATTACTGGGCTAGGGAGTTTTACCCTGGATGAGGTTTGCAGAGCTGGAATTTCCAATTATAGATCTCCTAAGGGCCTTGCCTTGAGTCTCTGTTTTGGGCTTTACCAGGCCTGCACACCTGAGGGTGATTTTCCTTTCCAGTGTATTTTCTCTTTCAACAGTAGTTAAGCTAACAGCTGGATTAATAACTCATTCTGCGCAGACTTTCTTGCCTTTTAAGACACATGCCTTGGAACCTTTACTTTGATATAAACTTCACAAACTTGTTTTCTCAATTGCTGAAGTTAAGCTGCCTTTCCATGAGGTGAAAAAAAGGAGGGGGAGCAGCCAGACTGACTCATTTAGCTTTAAATGCAAAGAAAAATGTCCTTTAGGAAGCTGGCTTTTAGATGCAGCTGCATAAAGTGAAGGTCAAACAGTCTTTCATTGTTTCAAAGGTTTAACAATCAAATGGAGCTTGGGAATGAATCTATCCAGCCTCTTCTCACTGTTCTGTTCCCACGGTAGCTTTGCAGAAAACAGCAGTGATAACTCCGATAAAGGGGTATTATACATACAGAATCTTTATTTCCAGGCATCCTAAACAAACACTTACAGTGTTGAAAAGATTCATCTGGATTACTCAGTCTGTCCCTTCATACGGTGTGAGAAGAGGGTAACTTCACTCCCATGCTGAGAGAGTGTGAGAAGCTGCTCTTCTGGAGAATTGGAATTCCTAATGGAGGGCTTTCTTCTTACCAGCATGCAAAGCACCTCAGCACCAATCAGACACATAGAACTGGTCACATGTCACAGAACTACATTTCCCTGAAGACATTGCTCTTAAAGGGATAGCTCTTAAACATTATAAAGCTGTCTCTTAAGGAGACAGTAGCCAATACTGACTATTCTCAGGCTGCTCTAGTCAGCACATGACTCACTTAAGTTTTTGCGCCTGTCAAAGTAAATCTGAGTATATATGCTGCAGCAATAATAAAAACACTCACAAATTCACAATTTTATTGTTTGGGTATGTGTAGAATGTGTAACTATACTGTGCTGTATTTTTTTTTCGTTTCGGCCAGAACGATCCGATTTGCAGTTACCACCAGCTTTTCAAAGACGTTAAAATTATGCGCGCAAACATCGTTCGTAAAAAGATGCGCATCGATTGTAATACTATCCGTGTACCAGCGCACAAACGCATTTGCGCTCACAATGTTAAGTATAGGACGCGACAGTTCATCACGCTCGGGCAGGACCATCCAGGTTAAACGATAACGTGCATCGTTTGCGTGAATGTTGTAATACGACGTTCAGCGCAAAGGGTTTTGCCCCTCGCGCAAATGTGCATTTGCGCGCGCAAAAACAACTGCGCGAAGAATGTAATAGGGGCCTTAGGATTTAGGGTTGTGGTTAGTGTTGCGATTAGCCATGGATTTTGGTGATCCTAAATTTGGGGTCAACTGTAAGCCACTCGAAACTCTCAGTAAACTCATTACTCAGTTTCGTTTGGGTAGATCACAGTTTAACCGGTTAAAGCCCAAAGTTTGATTTCATTTTGGGCTGTACCCATAGCTTCCTGGGTAATAACCGTTTTGCCCAGGTAATCCTAGGTTTATCACCATTTTGGATTTTAACCGTCATATGTATATAAACTCCATCAAAAAAATGTCATTCCTACAGGGCAAACAAAACACAAAATAAAGAACAGTCATGTATATCCAAATTAACTACTTGTGGTTCTTAGGTCTACCAGGGGTTCCCTTGTTCCTACTGTATCTTCATCCCACTAAGACAGTGGGGGTTATTCAGAGAGCATCGAAATGTCGTCGACATTTCGGTGCTCTCTCATTCTCCTCACTTCCCTGCACTTCCGGGAATCAAAGTTCCCCACCCTGCGGTGAAATCTGCATTCACCGCAGGGTCCCCGGAGTGCAGAGAAAACCCGTCACAAGCCCACCTAACATCCATCGAAAACCTGCCGGAACCGCCGTCATAAACACGCCGAACACATCGGAATAAGCCGACGAACCGCGATGACAGTGCAGAGCAGAAGCTGGAAAAAGCCGACAAGCTGATAAATGGGGTAAAAAAAAAGAAAAAATACGCTTAAAGTTTCAAAATTAAGACGCTGTTTGCAAAACAACTACTGAATGAAACTGCCTGGAATTTACATGTAAGATCCTGTAAATAATAATATAGATAATAAAAAGGTCTGTTATAGAAAAAAGAAAAACACCTTTATAAAAAAAAAAAGCAGAATTTTTTTTTCTTCTGAGAAGTCCCAAAAAATGCCTAAAAGATCCTAAAATAATCTATAAATAAGGAGACTTTTTGCTGCAGATTAAAATAATAAACGGTTTATTAGATATTGGATTAAAACGGGATTATTTTTAACATTGAATTCTATGGGATTCGCCTGAATAAACCTGCCGAATGAAATCACCGAACAGCAGGGCATTTCGGCAACTTTTCACTGCTGTTCGTTGTATGAATAGATTAAACATTGCTTCTCTATGGGAGATTTCTCTGCCGTTGATCAAGCACCGTACTTGCAGGCAGTTCGGCAGAATTTGGCGAACTGTCTGCTCTCTGAATAGCCGAACGGCCATGAAATGTCACCGTACGGCATACACTGAATTTCAGTGTCTGGTTACATTTCAGACATCTCTGAATAACCCCTAGTGTTTCCCAAACCAGGGAATCAGGACCCTCTAACAGGCGAGATTTTACAGATCACCTTGAGGAAATGCAGACTGAAGAATCCTGCAATCACTGAGCAGCAAATCATATCACCTGGGCTGTGCTACACATAACCTGCAAACCTGGCCTGTCAACGGGTCCCGAAGACAGGTTTGGGAAACACCACACTAACAGGTTTATTCAGAGAGAGCCGATCTGGCCCCGAAATGTAACCGGTCACCGATTTTCAGCGAACGAGGACATTTCGGGGCCATTCGGCTATTCAGAGAGCAGGCAATTCGCCAAATCTTGGCGAATTGCCTGCACATACGGTGCCTGTTCGAGGGCAGTGAAATTCCCCATAGAGAAGCAATGCTTCCTCTATTCAGAGACACCAAACAGCAGTGAAAAGTTGCCAAAGTGCCCTGCCATTCGGTGGTTTCATTCGACAGGTTTATTCAGGAGAATCCCATAGGCTTCAATGTTAAAAATATTCCCGTTTTAATTCAATATCTAATAAACCGTTCATTATAATATTCTGCAGTAAAGAGTCTCTTTTATTTATAGATTTTTTTAGGATCTTTTAGGCATTTTTTGAGATATTTTTTTAAAAATAGTTTTTCCGATTTTTTTTTTAACTCGTTTTTTTTTTCCCTGTAACAGCCCTTTTCCTTATCACTCATTGGATCTTATATGTAAATTCCAGACATTTTCATTCAGTAGTTTTTGTGCAAACAGCGTTTCAAATTTCAAACTTTCAAGCAAACTTCTTTTTTTTTTTTTCACCCCGTTTGTCCGCGGGTCGACTTTTTCTGACGGCTGCTCTGCGCTGTGACCGGCGGCTGCTCGGATTTTTCCAGCGCTTTCGGCTTGGTTTTTGCTGCAGTTTCTGTGGGTTTTCGGTAAGTGTTTGTTGAGCATTCAGTGAGTGTTCGGCGAATGTTTTGCGGGTTTGCGGTGAGTATTCTCTGCACTACGGGAGCCCCGCGGTGCTTGCAGAATGCACCGCAGGGTCGGCGAACTAGGAAACGCCGAATCCCCCCAAAGGGCGGGGAACACAAAGTCACCGAATGTGAGATGACTTTTCGGATCTCTTTGAATAACCCTGAAAGAGTTTGATTCCGTTGGAGCCGCTATAGTTTGCTGTCAACTGTGGTGGCTCCATTCACACATGTAAGCTATACTGTTGCTACTCCAAGAAGAATTGCAACTTCTGTGCAACATTTTAATGTACATTTACATGTCAGCTATCCTGTATAGGATGTACAAATTTGCTGGGAGGCAGAGAATAACAAGTGATGCCCAGCCTGTGGCCAAAAAACGTAGATACAGGCTTGCATTAGCAGGTATTTAGGGATTTTACAGCTGCCTTTCAGTGAACTAATAGGTCTCTGGTTTCTGTCCACCGTGAAGGTTAATCTCAGGAGACTGCATACAGTTTTGAACAGGTCTTGAGCGATTTACCATGGAGTCGTCTGGACTCCAGGAAAGAATATCAGTGACCGTGACAGACACCGCTGCAGGAATTCTTTTTTCGCCGCTACTTTTTTCGACTCTTAATTCTGCATTTGTTAACACGAAGTAGCTTGCACCAAATTTATATCTGTGGTCAAGCCAGAATAAGACACTGGGGGTTCGACTTAATTCTATCAGCCGATTTTTCAAAAAAATTACCGTCTGCTTTCATGCGGTATTTTTTTAAAATATCAAATGATTTATATGAAAAGAATCTGTCCATAGATGATATTCGAATAATGCTGTCGGGCCCAGAAAAAAATGGTGTGATAAAATGTCCGAATTCGCTTATTTTCAGCCATCATCGTGCGTGTTTATGCCTTTAAACGTGATTGTTAAATATCTGATGTCTAAAAAAAAGTCCTCCCTCTGTGTCCTCAGATGCCAAAGACAAATGAATAATATAAAGGTAATGAAATAATCAGACCGCCAGGGAGGTTACCTGTTAAAAACTGTAGATTAGATAAACCACGGCAATAAAGTAAACTTTTTGCACAGATTTTGGTATATATTGTATCATGATAAAAAATCCACAAATTAGAAACAGGAGATAAAAACCTAACTTTATTTTTATTTTTTACATGCAACTACTTCAAACAAAGAGAGATAAAATAGCAGCATGTGTTTATAATGTGGTTTTGTTTGTAATGCACAAGTAGTTTAGTTATAGCTTATATTAGTAGTAGCGTCCCTTTAAATCGAGGAGGCACAGGACACCTGTGCCTATCAGCTTGCAAAACCAGTGGAGCAGTGATCCCACCCCACACTCACACACATTGTTTCAGCCATGTATATGCGCATGAAGTATAATTGTAGCTGCATCGCTGTCCTACTTAAATCAGATAATGTATTCAGATTTTTTTCTCCTTTTTGCTCCATTCTGTTACATTGTCCCTCATAAGGAAGCTGACGATACAAGGTTACTCCATCCTGCTCTGCTGACTGGAATGAGGTCATGGGAGGTCCTCCTCACTATAACGGACAGTAAGACACCGAGTAGGTTTAGGAACCCCATAAATCTGCTGCCAACAGATTTATTACATGTCGTGAAACAGGAGCCTGAAGGCACAGAGGGTGTCAGCGATACAGATTTAACGCTAATTCAATTTTACTTTCTATTTTTCTGTTTGAATGAATATCTGATTAATAAATAAGGGTGGAAGCAATCTGTGTTTCCTCATACATTCAGAACAATGTAAAACTAAATATATTAAACATTTACTATAGCGTGAAAAAATTTGTTTGTTTCTGCCACTTCCTTAAACAAGACAAGGGTGCTCGTTCACTCGCCTGTATTAGACTGCGGTCACACAAGTGTTTTTGAGAGCGGAAGGAATGTCCGTGAGAGTGAACGTTCCTTCCACTTTGACGCCCGTGTGGCCACCTCGCTGAGAGCAGTTAGTGCGCTCAGCGCTGCAAGGTTCCATCCTCCTATGGAGGATCGTGCTTTGTAGCCTTGTCTGCGTCCGTTGTAGCTTTTTGACAGGGAGGCTGAAATCACGTCCGGTGGTAGCGTGCGCAATTAATGCGCACGCTACACAGTGTAGCCCTCACAAAGCTGAGACGGACACAGTGAAGTGCGGTCACATGTTCGCACTCAGTGCGCTCATTTTACCGCAGCCTTGGTCGACTTGATTAACTTGTTCGTTGTTGTTCCCACCAATGCCCGCATCACCCATAGCAATCTTTAATGAATGCTGATGCTGCGGCGTTCAAACTTCTCACCCACCACCGCGCGCATACCTCCCCCTCTGCCACTTCCCCACATTGGCTTCCTGTACCTTTGCTTTCAGTAAGGTTTAAGTGAATGTACAGGACCTATACATGTGAAATGAGAGTTGTGTAAGTCAGATAACTTGTTTGAGTATGTATTATTACTATTATCATCATCATTTATACACTCACCGGCCACTTTATTAGGTACACTTGCTACTACCAGGTTGGACCACCTTTTACTTTCAGAACTGCCTTAATTCTTGGTGGCATAGATTCAACAATGTGTTGGAAACATTCCTCAGAGATTTTGTTCCATTTTGACATGATAGCATCACGCAGTTTTTTCAGATTAGGGTATCCCATTCCGGAGTATTATCCCCCTTCACCTCCTCTTCCCACATCACTTGAGGTTTCACATTCTGCTTCACTCTGTTGAATAAATCAATCAAATCAATATTCCTATTCATATTTACTAAACAAGCTAATTAAATCTCTGTAATGTGCTGCTGTTCCATTATGCAAAGGCATGGCAAGCAAGGCACTAGCTAGCGGAGATAAATGAAGAAACAATCACACACAGGGGTCGTTCTTCAAATATCTCATGTCTCTTTGTTGAGTCAGCTCTTTTATAGAAGATTGGACATACAATAAATATCAGATTTACAAGGCAATAGAATTGTCTCAACGACACAGATGATTACCATAGTTAAGCCCACAAAACTATTCGTCATATTTTGACAGGACTAAGAGAATTATTTTCCTCTTCAGCCCGGCACAAGGGAAGTGGGCCTCTTTCTGGTACAGGATATGGCTGTTTACAATTTAAATTCCTAAGTTTCAAGAGCATATTGAACAAGCATTTTTAACTGAGCTAAAGGGGGCATGTTAACTAAGGGAAGCTTTCATATGTGCTTAAGATACAAGAAATTAAAAGATAATTATTTTACACACTCACCATTCCATCCAGTTATATGATAGAAATACCACCGACCATCTCAACATGTAGCTGTTCTTCCTGTTATCTTCCACTTCAACTCCTCTAATCCGAACACGACCATCCACGCCGAGGATGTCAAAATCCATCCCGCCAGATGTTGATGGCCTAAAAAATCCTAAAAATCTTTAAATATAATACATGGCCAGTGGATCATGGGAAGTAGTAGTTCAGCAGTGTGTAAGTGGCCAGAGTTTGACATCCATGACATATAGCTTTTCTTTCTGTTTCCTGAAGTTGTCATTTTGTTAGTATTATTCTTAACACTACTTTGTAAACCGCTGCAGAAACCGCTTGCAACATATAAATGATGATGAGAATAATAATAATAAATAGTTCAAAGGTTCACATTGACTGAGATACTCGTGTATTCAGGGTTTAGTTCACATTATTTCAACGAGACAATTCATTAACAAATCCCTTCTGCTCCATCATTAGAAACCACCACCTGCCTGGGCTTTACATCTTGGCCAATGTTCTGTCAGATCAGCCAATTTGTAAGATCAGCCAATTCTGTCACTTTTAGTAATGACATACCAAATGCCATGCGTCACGCCTAAGCATAGGCATCCCTACAGGGGGCAATTGCCCCCTAGGTTATTCCTTGCCCCCCGTGTGCCCCCCTGCCAGGAATCAGCATCCAGCTTCCCCCACTTGTTTGAACTGCTGTTTCTCCATCTACATGCGTCGCACATGGTCGATCGAGGTGTCATTGGAAAGAGCAACATGACCATATCCCTAGTAATGACAAAATCATAAATAATAATGGAAAAGTTACGTTTTTTTTTTTCCCCATATCACATTGTGTATTGCTTTCCTTTTCCCCTTGGTTTAGTTGTATATTAAGGGTTAATAGGCAGGCTTCCTCCCTCACAGTATACATTTTATTTTTCCTTGATTAATGGCATATTAGAGGTTGACGGGTAGGCTACATACGTCACAGTGTATACATTGCATGTTTTACATTGATTAATGGCAATTTACGGGTTAATGGGTAGGCCACACTTCACGCTTTAGTGATAGTTTATTCACCTATATAATATTGATATATTATGAATCTGCCGAGACTGCCGAAAAAAATGATATATAATTTGTCTGGGTAGTATAATAAATCGTGACTTCAAATCGCGTTTAAACATGATAAACGAAAGTAGGTAAAAATGAGCTCAGCACGCGGGTGAAATGGCTCAGCAGTGAAGGGGTTAAAAAGTGCAAATTGATGATAGGCAGTTAGAGAGCATTCACTGAAAAATTAAAATGGGATAAAACCAGAGCAAAACATAAAACAACAATATGTACTGATATGTTAGTTTGTGCGATGCTGATTTGGATAGAAAATTTTTAGTTAGTTTTAGTTATACCATTACGTTTTAGTCATATTTTAGTTGTCTGAATTGTTTGAGTCTTAGTCTAGTTTTAGGCTGGGGTCAGACCAGCACATTTTTAACGTGCGTTCTGGCGCACTTAATTACGGCCGCACTAGCAGCAAATGATGGGCAATGACGGCCAATATACTAAGTACGGTCGCACGAAAGTCCGGCCGCGCAACGCAAGTGGAAAATGAACGCATTTTTTCGAGAACGCAGAACCGATAGTACGGACGTACAGAGTGCGCTGCGCCTGCTAGCGGTGTGTGTGTGTGATTTGGAGACGTCAGACACTGCTCATGTCCGGCCAACATAACGTCCAGACACCCAAAGTTTCCTGGTTTGGATCCGTAAAAAATCACGCACGAACATGCGCATCGTATGACCGTTTTCGCGTATTCCGTGAAAAAATATGTCAATGCGTTCGGACGCAGTTTTTTACGTTCGCGTGTAAAAATGCTTTCATTTGACCCTAGCCTTAGTCGACTACCTGTGACAAGATTTATTATTATTATTATTGTCATCATTTATATAGCGCCAACAGTTTCCGCAGCATTTTACAATAACCAAAGGGAGCGAGATACATATAAACGGACATAGGATGGAAACAAGAGGTGTAGAGGGCCCTGCTCATAGGAGCTTACAATCTAGAGGGATTGGGGTTGAGGAAGACAAGAGTAATTTTACTAGACGGCATGATCATTGGTGCCAGTGGTTTGGGAATGGTGGGGCCATAGAAGCAGCTTCAATCATGTGTGAGTCAATGGACAGAGGGATGAGTTGCATCGGTGATGTGGTATGCTAATCTGAAGAGGTGGGTTTTGAGGGATTTCTTGAAGGCCTGAAGGTCAGGGGAGAGTTTGATAGGGCGAGGCAAGTCATTCCACAGGACCGGAGCTGCCCTTGAGAAGTCTTGGAGGCGAGAGTTGGCCGTGCGTGTGTAGACCGATGACAGGTGGAGATATCCTGCCGACCAGAGTTGTCTAGATGGGACTTGCTTGCGTAGTAACAAAGACATGTAGGGAGGGGTTGAGTTATTGAGCGATTTGAACGTGAGCGTCAGCATTTTAAACTGTATCCAGGAACATACAGGAAGCCAGTGGAGGGACCGGCAGAGTGGGGAGGTACGCGAGGTGCGTTTGGTGATTTCAGTTGATTAAACCTAGAGTAGATTTAGTAACTAAAATCGAATGTGTTTAAAGTGGACAGTATTATGCATCATTTAAGGATTTCTGTAAAATTTCCGCACTCATTCTATACTCCTGGAGTAACATCTTATCTGGATATAGAAAATTCATCATTTCTCTTACTTGAGATTAGTTCTGATTGGTTCTCTTCCCAAATAGCCCCTCCCTAAAATTTTAGTCTAGTTTTTATTAGTTGACTCAAATGTCAATGTATTTTGGTCATATTTTTAGTCGTCATAACTGAGTTTTCATATACAGGTCTATTCAAAGAAAAGTGAAACTCTGGAGAATGACATGAGAAGTGAAAATTCTAGGGCAAAATGGCCAAACCAGAAAAATTCTCCTATTTATTTCACTTTCCAAATCAGCTATTTGGTCTAGATTGTTCTCTTCTCCTGTCAGTTCTTCTGGTTTTCACCTTTCTCTGAATAACCCTGTTAATTTTAGTCTAGGTTTAGTCATAAAAAAAATTAAGGTGACTAAACAGGTTATTTAATAAGAGCCGAACCTGCTACCAAATTGCACCGAAAGGTGAATTTCCCCGTACGGTGTAATTTCGTAGCAAATCAGCTATTCAGAAAGCAGGCAATTCGCCAGTATTTGGCATAATACAATCCAATTAGACTCAGTTCGCTGCAATCCGGCGACCGTCCGCGGCAGTGAAATTCCCCATAGAGAAGTAATGATTAATCTATTCAGAGATGCTGAACTGCAAATGTTGGTGAAATGGCAAGATTTTCAGTTCGACAGGTTTAAATAGGCAGAAATGGAAGAAATGATGGATCTCCAGTGGATAAGAAGTGCCAAACGGTTTATTCATGGAACAGCAACCTTCAAAAAATCTGTGACGTTTCGACCCTGAGGTCTTAATCAAACGTCACTGATTTTTTGAAGGTTGCTGTTCCATGAATAAACCGTTTGGCACTTCTTATCCACTGGAGATCCATCATTTCTTCCATTTCTACTTATCCAGGGGGCTGGTGGCATCCCCATCTGATTGGAATCTCTTGGAGACGGTTGGTTTATCAGGTTTCCCACCGTGGCGTTGTTCGTGGCGCTTCTAGGTTTAAATAGGCGACTCCGATAGGTTTCAATGGAAAAAAAATACTGTTTTTATTTATTTTTTTCAACCGTTTATTCTTTTTATTTACAGCATATTTGATTCCCATTTTTTAAATGTTTTTTTATTTTGTAGCAGACCTTTTTATTATTATTTATAGGACCTTTTTTATTATGTTCATATTTTTTTATTATTTTAAATGCCTTTTGAAGGATTGTCCTTTTATTTATTTTTTACCCCCGGTTCGGCAGCGTTCGGTGGCCGATCAGCTTTTTTCGGCAGCTGATAAGCTTTTTTCGGCAGAGTTCGGAGTATCGTTGACTCAACCTTACAGGGTAATTCAAAGAGATTCAAAAAGTCACCGCACGTTCAGTGACTTTTCGTTCTCTTCAATTCGGTTCCTTTTGCCGATTACATTTCGGCGACCCTGCGGTGTATTCAGCAAACACCACAGGGTCCCCGAATTGCAGGGAAAAGCTACCGCAAACCCTACGAAAACTAACCACAAAACCCACCGAATGCACGCCGAAAACCCGCGAAAACATCTGGATTATCCCGTCGAAAAACCCAAGCAGGAGCCGATCACACGCAGCGAAAAACCCGAGACCGCAGACGAGGCAGTAAATAAATTAGCAAAACAGTTTGTGTGAATGTTTGAAAAGTGAAACGCTGTTTGCAAAGAAACTACTCAGCGAAAATGTCTGAAATTTACATATGATCCAATGAATGATAATAAAAAGGGCTGTTACAGAAAAAATAAGTAAACTTTTAAAAAAAAAAAAATCGGACTTTTAACCCTTTCACTGCTAAGGCTTTTCACACCTCTGTGCTGAGGTCATTTTTACCGCTTTCGCTCATCATGTTTAACCGCGTTTTGTAGCCATATTTTGATATATGACCCAGACATATTATATATCGTTCTTTCCGGCAGACTCCGCAGATTCATAATATGTCATTATTATATGTATACGTTATGTCATGTCTGTATATTAAAACAATAAATGCAATAAAATTTGAATTTTCAATAATTTATTATGTGTGAAGTGTTTTTTTTCACATTTTAACATGTGATCGTTTGCGGTTATATTTTCTATGGGGTGCGCTTGTTAAAAAAATTAGAAATGGGGTCTCGTTACATTTTTTTTTGGGGAAAATGTCGCTATTTTTAATAAACGCACCGCATACAAAAATCGTTAGTGCAGCATCATTGTTCACATTATAATTGAAATGGGAACAATATTGCTGCATTAACAAAACAAAAACAAAAAAAATTGTTTATTTTTTCTTTTAGATTTTTTTAAAATATTTTTTTATTTAGAATTTTAAATTTTATTTTTTTTAAAAAACGTTTTCATGGTCATGTTTGATATCGTTGGAAAGGCCATGCTCTGGCCGATCCAACGATATCAAACATTAACCCCTAGCTGCCACGGATCGGGAGATAGGGGGTTCATTGGAACCCCCTATCTCCACCATTGGTGGCAGCTAGGGGTTAACTCCAGGACTGGCGTCCTCAGGGGGAGTTCCTGGAGGCTTGGCCGACATCCAAGATGTCGGCCAGCTCCAGGAGAGGATCGCGATCCGGCGCTTTTCAGCGCCGATTCGTGATCCGGCTCCCCAGGGGTTAATGACAGCCACCGTTTGGAAGGGCAGGCTGTGCCCTTCCAAACGGTGCCTGGATTAACCCTCTGCACCCCGGCGATCGGGAGGGAGAGAGGTCCGAAGGACCTCCCCCCCTCCCTTTCAGGCGCCTCCTCCGCACATGCAGGGGGGCGCCTGAATTAGATGTCATTGCGCCGCTGCGATGACATCTAATTGCTCCGCCGGGGTCCCGAGTGCTGGGCTGACATCCAAGATGTCAGCCCGCACCGGGGGGCGCAGCAATCTGCTGGAATCCGGCAGATTGCTGCCTCCTGTGCATTGACGCGCTCAGCGCATCCATAGCATAGGAGAACCACTTGGCTGGACGCGCTGAGCGCATCCATAGCAGCCAAGTGGTTAAAAAAAAAAAAATCTGAAAAATGCTTAAAATATCCTAAATAATCTATAAATAAAGAGATTATTTACTGCAGATTTTTATAATGAACAGTTTATTAGATATTGAATTAAAACGGGAATATTTTTACCATTGAAGCCTATGGGATTCTCCTGAATAAACTTGCCGAATTAAACCACCGAATGGCAGGGCATTTCGGGAACCTTTTACTGCTGGTTTGTGTTCCCTGAATAGCCGAAGCAGTGCTTTTTCATGGGGATTTCACTGCCCTCGAACAGGCACCGAACAGGCACCGTATGTGCAGGCAATTCGCCAGGATTTGGCGAATTGCCTGCTCTCTGGATAGCCGAATGGCCAGGAAAGGTAACCGAACGCTGATTTTCGGCGTCCGGTTACCTTTCTCCAGCCATTCAGAGCTCTTTGAATAACCCTGTAAGTGTGCTGAAGGAGAAAGCACCTAAATTCCGGTGCAATTTCAGTGCTCTCTGAATAAATCCTTAAGTCTTTGATGAATATTATTGGTTGCCGAAATTAACACTGATTTTGTGCACAATGTTTTGTGTAAGTAATCACTTGCTTTGCCTTTGCCTCGATTCCTGATTTGTGCCGCCTACAACCCTTATCACATTTCACTTATTTTAATTACGCCACAGTCCTCGTACAGATGATGTGTTTTGCAATTATGTAAGACCTCGCAGACCCCTTATTACAACGTCCTCACATCGCCCCGCGGGTGCCAAGACACTGCCTCATACACATTGCTCCACGTATTGACCGTATTTAACCTTGTGGTTTCACACAGTCCTGCAACGTGACTCATTCATCCTACGGCAATTTAGGCACCCCAGGTGTTTCAAACTACATGTCCCATGAAGCTCCACCAGCATTAAGGGGTTAAAGTGTTACTCTCAGGGGGCCTAAATTGAACATAACATTTTGTGCGGATTTACGCTATGTTTTAAATATTTTTTTATATCTAGATTTGCTCAAGCTTTTTTGGTTAAAGAGAAAAGCATGTAAATATTTTATTTTTTAAATTGACATTTAAGCATTTTTATAAAAAATTAGAATAAATCAATGAACTTTTAAGAATATGTAAAAAAATTTTTTATCTTCTTGCTTTAATTTCATCGTTGGCCACGCCCCTCAGCTAGGGGTGTTTCTTCAACTCTCACTTCCTGAATATTCCCCGCCCACTACTCCAACCATCAAAGCTTCACATGAACTAGCACAACTGTGCACGTGAAACCCTGTGTGCGCTCAGGACCTCAGACGGCGGATTAACTGAATATTACCTTTCTGCAACTGTGAAAGCAAAACACACTCACCCGCTGACTCGCTCACACACTCACTCACCCGCTGACTCGCTCACACACTCACTCACCCGCTGACTCGCTCACACACTCACTCACCGACTCGCTCACACACTCACTCACCTGCTGACTCCCTCACACACTCACTCACCCGCTGACTCGCTCACACACTCACTCACCCGCTGACTCGCTCACACACTCTCACCTGCTGACTCGCTCACACACTCTCACCTGCTGACTCGCTCACACACTCACTCACCCGCTGACTCGCTCACACACTCACTCACCCGCTGACTCGCTCACACACTCACTCACCTGCTGACTCCCTCACGCACTCACCCTCTGACTCCCTCACACACTCTCACCCGCTGACTCGCTCACTCACCCGCTGACTCGCTCACACACTCACTCACCTGCTGACTCCCTCACGCACTCACCCTCTGACTCCCTCACACACTCTCACCTGCTGGCCTCACACACTCACGCTCGCTCACACACAGACTCACTCATTCACACACGCTCACTCATTTGCGCTCTTTCATGGTTTAAATACTCACTGTCTCGACTTAAACTCCCTCACACAGTCACTCACTCTAACACTCTTTCCTGTGCAGTCTGTCTCTTGTGATCGCTCTCTCTCTCTCTGCGCCTTTTCTTGCGCTCTCTTGCTTTTTTTTTGTTGTCTTTCTCTCTCTACATTTTTTATGTGTCTTTCTATCTCTGTGCTTTTTGTTTGTTGTCCTGCTCTCTGCTGTCTCTTTTTCTCTCTGTGTGTATTGATTTCTTTCCTTCCCTGTCTCTGCAGTAGCTGGGGGTTACAGAGTTACAGATTGGAATGGCACTCAGCCCCGCCCTCCCCTCAGCTCGCAGTACAGGAGGGGGAGGAGCAACTCAGTCGCACATGCTCAGTTTGTTTTTTATGTATTCCACAGAATACACACTCAGGGTAATTCAAAGAGATTAGAAAAGTCACCGCACGTTCGGTGACTTTTCGTTCTCTTCAATTCGGTTTGTTTTTCCGATCCCATTTCCGTGACCCTGCGGTGTATTCAGCAAGCAGCACAGGGTCCCCGAATTGCAGGGAAAAGCTACCGCAAAACCCGACTAAAACTAACCGCAAAACCCGGCGAATGCATGCCGAAAACCCGCAAAAACATCTGGATTAACCCGCCGAAAACCACAGAAAAACCCGAACAGGAGCCGATCGCAGCCTTCAACACAGCAGAAGAGGCAGTGAATAAATTAGGAAAACAGTTTGTGTGAATGTGTGAAAGCGAAACGCTGTTTGCAAAGAAACTACTGAGCGAAAATGTCTGAAATTTACACAGGAGATCCAGGGAATGATAATAAAGAGGGCTGTTACAGAAAAAATAAGTAAACTTAAAAAAAAATAGAAAAGAAAATCGGACTTTTAAAAAAACAAACAAACAGAAAAATGCTTAAAATATCCTAAAAAATCTATAAATAAAGAGACTCTTTACTGCAGAATTTTATAATGAACGGTTTATTAGATATTGAATTAAAACCTTAATATTTTTAACATTGAAGCCTATGGGATTCTCCTGAATAAACCTGCCGAATTAAACCACCGAATGGCAGAGCATTAGGGGAACCTTTCACTGCTGGTTTGTGTTCTCTGAATAGACGAAGCATTGCTTTTTCATGGGGATTTCACTGCCCTCGAACAGGCACCGTAATATGTGCAGGCAATTCGCCAGGATTTGGCGAATTGCCTGCTCTCTGGATAGCCGAATGGCCAAGAAAGGTAACCGAACGCTGATTTTCAGCGTTCGGTTACCTTTCTCAAGCCATTCGGAGCTCTTTGGATAACCCTGACTGATTGGTTAGCTCAGTGGGCATGGAAAATATCATGAAAGAAAAGCCAGCAAATATGAAAAAATATCATAGTTACTTGCTTTAAATGCCTGCTGAATTATTATTATTACTATTGTCATCGTGTATATAGCGACAACAGCTTCCGCAGAGCTTTACAATAAACAAAGGGAACGAGATACAGATAAACGGACATATGATGGAAACATGAGGTGTAGAGGGCCTTGCTCATAGGAGCTTACAATCTAGAGGGATTGGGGTTGAGGAAGACGAGGGGAATTTTACTGGACGGCATGATCATTGGTGTCAGTGGTTCGGGAATGGTGGAGCCATAGAAGCAGCTTCAATCAAGTGTGAGTAGGTGAGCAGAGGGATGAGTTGCATCAGTAATGAGGTACGCTAATCTGGAGAGATGGATTTTGAGGATTTCTTGAAGGCCCTGAAAACTACAGGCTCATTCAAAAGACATTGCACATTTTTAAAGGCACACTGACAAAGCATGCATGTCTCTTTAAGGCAGACAAAGAATAATGAGTGAGTAAAATAAAATGCTGGTTCCCAAAACTCAGGGTCAGATTTACATTTAAGGTACCGGTAGGCACAGAAATGTGGAGCGACCCTATCCACCACCCCCCCTCCCTCCCTCCCAAAAAAAGGTGGCAAATACTTATTGAATTTTTATTTTGGGTAAAGAAAAAAACAAAAAAACCTGAAAAGTTGCATTAGTTGAGTTAGTGCAGTGGCATTATTTTCTTTGTAAGTAAAAGCATATATTGCCTCTGCCTTAGAAGAGAGAAAAAACGAAATTCTGGGCTAAATTACAATCTACACGCAAACGTTTGCGCCGACGCAAAAAAACCATTAACGCGAGGGGTAAAACCATTTGCGCCTAATCCCGAATTACATAGTCAGCGCAACAACCGCGCACAATCGTCTACCGCCGGTGAACCTGCGCGAACCCTGCGCGGGCTTACTGTACTTTGCGCGTCCTATACTCAACATTGTGAGCGCAAATGTGTATGTGCGCTGGTACGCGGATGGTATTACAATCTATTCGCAGTAATTACTGCATAGCCTTTGCGCGCATAATTTTAGCAACTCCTAAAAGCTGGTGCTAACGGCACATCTGAATAACCTGGCTAACCAAAAAACAAAACAGGCCATAAAAAGGAATGCAGCAACAATATAATGGATGATGGCAGGTGTGTGTTATTACTGTAGCATATGAGCTCATTTTGCATCATAGACGCAGAACCCGTCTCCGATGCCTCTGCTAGGCGCAATTCAGTTGTGTTTGATAGGTGTGTTTCTTCATTTTGATTGGCTGAATGGGTGCAAAAAACTACACACGCAAAAAATTTTGAGCGAGACGGCACTGTGCCTGCATTTGTGCTCGTCCTGTGCGCGCAATTGATCGGCGGAAGAAAAAAGCCGCGAGGATTGTGATTTGCGCGCCCAAAAGTTTAACGCTTGGCGCAAAAAATTTCGCTTTGCGCAAAGGTTTTTGCGCGGAGATTGTAATATAGCCCTTTGCATTTAATTTTTTTCAGTTTCTTTGTTTTACTCATTATATGGTCATATTTGGGATCATTGGAAAGGCCAGACTCTTACCTTTCAAGTGATACCTCGCCTGATCTTGTGTGGTGCAAAAATCAGAGATGCAGGTTCCCAGTCTCTCCTCACTGCAGTGCCACGATCTAGATTGTTGATAAAGCAATGTGTGGTGCCATCGCCTTCACACTTGCTGGTAGTGCAGGAAATGAGGTGAATTAGTGCAGTTTCAATGTTCACTTTATAATTAATAATAAATATTATTATTTACTTATTATTTATTGTATTTTACTTTATAAATAATAATAATAATATTAATAATATAATAATAATAAAAAAAGAAAATAATATTTTATATGTTATTTTATTGTTAAATAAATCTAACCTGGTCAGGTTTGGTATCACTGGAAAGACCATACTCTGGCCTTTCCAGCAATATCTTATATGTCCCTCTATCCTGTAGGACTCCAGAGATACAGGGGACTAAATGATTGTAAATGGTTTATACTTTTTTTCCTTACAGAGTGAGTCACCCCTTTGTGGCAGGCGCCTGTAGGCACATGCCTATTCTGCCTATTTATATTTCCGGCCCTGTATATATATGTTGTATATTAAGATAATAAAGCATATGTGTGTATCTGATTCCTCCACAGCTCCCCAGCTACTATGCACAATGCAGGCAGAGATGTTTGCTAACTCCTCCGGAAACCTGAAATTACATTGCTGCTTTGGTGAAATTCACGCCGACTCCACTGTGACATGGATGAAGGACTCCAAGCTGCTTGCTCGACTACACAGAAGGTGAGGCGACTTTAAGGCTAGGGTCAGACCAGCGCACTTTTAACGTGCGTTCTGGCGCACTTAATTACGGCCGCACTAGCAGCAGATGACGGGCAATGATGGCCAATATACGATGTACGGCCGCACAAAAGTCCGGCTGCGCAACGCAAGTGGAAAATGAACGCATTTTTTCGAGAACGCAGAACCGCTAGTACTGACGTACAGAGTGCGCTGCGTCCGCTAGCGGTGTGTGTGCGTGATTAGGAGACGTCAGACCCTGCTCGTGTCCGGCCAACATAACGTCCAGACACCCAAAGTTTCCTGGTTTGGATCCGTAAAAAATCACGCATGAAAATGCGCATCGTATGACCGTTTTCGCGAATTCCATGAAAAAATACGTCAATGCGTTCGGACGCACTTTTTTACGTTCGCGTGTAAAAATGCTTTCGTTTGACCCTAGCCTAACATAAACGTGGTGAGATCACAATGTGCTAAATTCCATTAGAGCTCCCCGTTAGATCTAGAAATGAGCAAAAACAAGATTTGTGAGGGTCCTGAGAACGTACAACTGGCGTGCCCTACGGTGGGTCCCAGCTTAGGTCTCACAAGGTTCTAGCTCGATGGTGCCATTACAGAGAAGATATAACCACATGTAAATCAGTCTCCTATAACCCAGAAAGGATGGCCAGCACTGAAATGTCAAGGAAGTCCTTTCTGCATGAGAAGTGAAGCAGCAATTGATTCAGCCTTATTAGGCCTTATTAGAAGGGTGTAGCTGATACCCCTGTAGGCACCTCAAACAAGAGATCCACGACTGGAATTACCCTGTATACATAAAGTGAGCAAAAACCAGCTTTGTGAGTGTCCCGAGATCTCGATATGAGCTGTGAGATCTCACACGAAATTATCGGCCTTAAAAAGTTAAAATAGAAGATAGAGTCCCTAAGGGTCCCATTTTTAACCACTTCACTGCACTTCACTGTCCTCCACAGTCCCAACTAGGATTCAGAGGACACGCCCAGCACATGGGATGGAAGTCCAGTGGCTTGGGGCCTATCCGGCAATGATCCCAGGCTTCCTTCACAGCAGGTTGACATCTCGGTTGTCAGCCCTAGCTGTGGGACTTCCCCTCCCCCATCCACTGACATCATCATGCATAAGCGCAATGACATCAGAAACAGGACTTCCCCCCCCCCCTGTCTGGCAGGAAATTCCCTTTTACAGGAGATGCTGGGGTCCCATCTTTTTTATTATTTAACCCCTGAAAACCTGGAACAAAGATTTTATTTACTTAAGTCTATTTGACGCTCAATGGAATTATTAAGGATGTAAATTTTTTTTTTCCTCACGAAAAGTATGCAGATTTGTTTTTATTCCACGATACTTTTTAAAGCCTTTTAGAAATAACTTCTACATCGATAAAAAACAAACAATCAAAACGTATTTTTGAAGTGCTGCGCCTCTTGAAATAGAATACGGTTTAGCTGATATGCCGGGTGATTGATAGCAAACAGGATGCACGGGTAACTGAAACCTCAGGCAAAAACCAAGCTAACCAGCTGCTACAACAGCTCACTGAGTGATCCCTTAAATTTACAATCTCAGACAGCAATGTCACCGTCACATACAGAGATACAGAGATTGTTGTCTTAACTTCTGACGCACTCCAGTGAAGACTTGATGCTTATTAACCTCTTTAGTGCTGATCGTTTTCACCCTCACATGTTGGACTTGTTTTTTGCTCATCACATATAAATTTGAAGACTTGTTTTATAATGTATCATTATCAGTGCTTTTTTTCTGGAAGAATAGGTGGGGGTACTCTCACGCCCAGGGAAAAACTGATTATTATTACTATTTTCATGTCCTCATAAACAATAGTTGTAGTTCACTTAAAGGGAGACACTATAAAAGGGAACCATATTTTTTAATACTGTGTTCCTTTAAATGAACTACAACTATTGTTGTAACCCTATGGGGGTTTATCCACTAAGTGCCTCTGTTGCAAGAAAAATCTGTATTGCAGGGCAGTTAGCTGTTTTTTTGGGGGGGGTTTGCAACGATGGCACGGAGTGGATAAACCCTTAGCATTTGTGAGCACCACAGCAATGAAACTCACAGTAATGCGCAGTGTGTATGAGCTCCACTGCAATGACACTCACAGTAATGCGCAGTGTGTATGAGCTCCACAGCAATGACACTCACAGTAATGCACAGTGTGATTGAGCACCACAGCAATGAAACTCACAGTAATGCGCAGTGTGTATGAGATCCACAGAAATGAAACTCACAGTTATGCGCATTGTGTATGAGCTCCATAGCAATGAAACTCACAGTAATGTGCAGTGTGTATGAGCTCCACAGCAATGAAACTCACTACCGCCTTAAAGTGCCAGCTCCTGATCACACCGCTTGCCTGACAATCTGCAGCTCTGGCAGATGTGTGTGAATATGCTGAAGCCCCCTCCCCATGCTGTTCAAAGTTTCAGCAGCTGCAGAGAGAGGGGGAGCAGCCCTCCCTTGTCACTTACTGGGGGATGGGGGTTATCAGTCCCTACATACACTCCTGACAATCGGAAGCGTTCAGGAGCAACATAAGCTGCCGAGCGCTTCTGATTCTCTGCCTGCCACTGCAGGAGGAGGGAGGAGCATCATGCTATCTCCTGTTAGTTCTGGCTGGCGGTGAGGTGCCGGTACTGAGTGGCGAGGTGCTGGTACTCCGTACCCCTGAGTAACCCCTGAAAAAAAGCCCGTATTTTTATTATTAACAAGGTGGAAAGCCTGCCCAGAGGGCAGTCTATTGTGGATATACTGCCCCAGCTCGTGGATATTGCCCCAGCTCGTGGATATATGCCCCAGCTCGTGAATATTGCCCCAGCTCGTGGATATACTGCCCCAGCACGTGGATATATTGCCCCAGCTCGTGGATATACTGCCCCAGCTCGTGGATATACTGCCCCAGCTCGTGGATATACTGCCCCAGCGCGTGGATATACTGCCCCAGCTCGTGGATACTGCCCCAGCACGTGGATACTGCCCCAGCACGTGGATACTGCCCCAGCTCATGGATACTGCCCCAGCTCGTGGATACTGCCCCAGCACGTGGATATTGCCCCAGCTCGTGGATACTGCCCCAGCTCGTGGATACTGCCCCAGCACGTGGATATTGCCCCAGCTCGTGGATACTGCCCCAGCTCGTGGATACTGCCCCAGCACGTGGATATTGCCCCAGCTCGTGGATACTGCCCCAGCTCGTGGATATACTGCCCCAGCTCGTGGATATACTGCCCCAGCACGTGGATACTGCCCCAGCTCGTGGATACTGCCCCAGCACGTGGATACTGCCCCAGCTCGTGGATACTGCCCGAGCACGTGGATACTGCCCCAGCTCGTGGATACTGCCCCAGCACGTGGATACTGCCCCAGCACGTGGATACTGCCCCAGCACATGGATACTGCCCCAGATCATGGATACTGCCCCAGCACGTGGATACTGCCCCAGCTCGTGGATATTGCTCCCCAGCTCAGACCCCAGACCAGACATGGGGCGGCTGTTTGAATGCTCTATCGGCATTCGGACAGCCGCCCCATGAGCTCCATCTCCATACTTACCTTCCCGAGCGGCGAAGTGAAAGTTTCCCCGCTTCCGCTCGTTGAAGGACCCAAGCCGCGGTCACGTGGGACTCCCACGTGACCGCGGCTTGGGTCCTTCAAAGAGCGGAAGCGAGGGAACTTTCCCTTCGCCGCTCAGGGGTTGGATGCGCGCGGCAGCCGGGTAGAGGCTGCGAGCGCAGCCTCTACCCGGCTGCTGTGTGCATCTTGTAACCGCCGCGGCGAGCGCACAGCCGGCTCGTGCCGCGGCGGTTGTATGCGCGCGCAGCCAACCGCCGCTGGTTGCGCGCATGCGCAGAGTAAGGCTTGGCGACGGACACGCCAAGCCTTACTCTATTATAGTATAGGATAATATTATTCACAAAGCACCGAAATCGGGTTACATTTCAGTGCTTTTCATTGCGGCTCATTTCGGCGATTGCATTTCGTCATAAAAAAATTGGTGCATACACTATTCACCAAATGCTCACTGTACTGAGCCAACGCAGTTATCGGACATGGGTGAAAACTGCCGGTAAGTGCCGAAAAGCACTGAATTGGGTCAAAATAGACTCAGCAAATTCCACCGACGTGAAAAAAAAATAGGAAGTCTCCTATTTCCTAATAGGAGGATAAATCAATAAAAACATAAGGGCTTATTCAGAGAGAGCCTAGTTGGCTCAGAAATTTCACAGAACAGTGATTTTCCCCGTACGGTGCGCTTTTAGGCCATTTGGCTATTCAAAAAGCTGTCAGTTTGCCAAATATTGGTGACTTGCCAGCAAAATACGGTGCCTGTTTGACAGCAGTGAAATCCCCATAGAGAAGCAATGGTTAATCTATTCACAGACACCGAACAGCTGTGAAATGTCCGAGAAATGCCTTGCTGTTCGGTGTTTTCATTCGGCAGGTTTATTCAGGGGAATCTCATAAGTTTCAATGTTAGAAATATTCCCATTTTTATTAAAAATCTATTAAACAGTTTATTCTTTCAATTTGCAGCAAAAAGTATCTTTATCTATTTTTTCTGATTTTTTTAGGCTTTCCTTTTTTAAATAGTGCTTTCCCCCCCCCCCCTGCAACAGACCTTTTTATTATTAGTCATAGGCCCTTATATATTAATTCCAGGCAATTTCGTGAAGTATTTTTTTTAGCAAACAGCTTTTAAAAGTGGCGATGGTATTTTGTTTATTTTCTTTACCCCACTCGTCGGCTTGTTGGCTTTTACTGGCGGCTAGTCGGTGCTTTGTTCGCGGATCATCGACTTTTTTTGGATGCGTTCGGGATTTTTTTGGCGGTTTTGCAGCTGTTCGTCGGCTTTTTTCGGATGCGTTCAGGTTTTTTTTGGCGGTTTTGCCGTTCGATGCGGCAGATTTGCAGCGGTTTTTCGGATGCATTCGGCAGATTTTTCCCTGCACTTCTTTGACCCTGCGGTTAATTTGATTCCCCGAAGTGCAGGGAACGAAAGAGCACCGAAATTCCGGTGGTAAAAAAATGTATCTAAGTAATAAAAAAGGTGCTTAAAAAAATGATATAAAGGGCTGTTAAAATATGATATAAAAACGTATTAAAAAAAATAATAAATGTCATTTAAAAAATACAAAAAATATAAACAGGGCATTTAAAAAAAGAAAATAGAATAATAAATAGTCTTTAATTTTTTTGTTGAATTGAAATATTCGGTGCAATTCGGTGGACTCTGAATAGACGAATCATTAGTTCTCTACGGGACATTTTCGGTGCCGCTGAATTGCACCGAATGGCAGTGAATTTCAGCGAATGAATTTGTCTGTATTACAGGTTAGTGAAACAGCAAAATTGCAGTTGCGGTGAAATTCACTGTGCTGTGAAATTTGGTGGCACATTTGCAGCTTAGTGAATAACCCTCTAAGTGCTGCTTTTGCCAGTGTTACAAATATCATTGAAAATTACGGGTGTCGCATCACTGAGAAACGCCAGCATTTCGCAAAACAAATTTCGCAAATCCAAACCGCAGCAGGAGAAGCTTTACAGAACAGCTTATCATGTTGCCTTTTGGATTTTAAATTTATGAAATGCCGGTGTTTGTCAGCAGTGCATGGTATTTGCAATGCGGGCGTCGAAAAAGATGCGCTAAAAATGTTGCGTCTTTTTAATTGGACACCGTCGAACTGCCGTCGCGTCAAAGGAAGGAGCAGAATCTGTTACTTAAAAATGAAGCAAAAATTCTGCAGAATGTTAGGGTTAGGCAAAAGAAAGAGAAATAACGAGAGTGAAAAAAACACTCCCACCCCCTTAAGTAGTCAAAGGGAATATAAACAGAATTTTATTAATGAATAATAATGAAACAGGTTTGGATGCTTCCCTGGTAAAAATATGATATAAATGGATATACAATTTAAAATCATAATATATTGCTTGTTGATTCGGGGAGAAATCACTTTGCTATTATGGAATCGGGAAGGAGTTTTTTCCCCATTTGGGCACAATTTAAAAATGTTCCACGAGGGGGTTTGGTGCCTTCTTTTGGGTTAACAGCAGCCATAGGGGTGTGTGGAAGCTGGAACTTGATGGACATTGGCCTTTTTTCAATCTTTATTTCTCTGTAACTACACTGTCTGGCCAAAAAAGTCACCATCTCCCATACAAGCCTGTTATGAGCTGAGGTTGAGTCGGTTGGTCAGGTCTAGGTTCAGCAACATTATGTGCCCAATAAATGAGGTCATGTGACTCCCTGAATATACTGAATGAGCAGGTTTTTTCCATCAATGGGTTTTTTTCTCCCCTGATGGCACAGCGGGCATATTCCAAGATGGCAATGCCAGGATTCATCAGAGCTCAAATTGTGCAAGAGTGGTTCAGGGAGCATGAGACATCCTTTTCACACATGGATTGGCCACCGCACAGTCCAGACCTTAACCCCATTGATAATCTTTGGGATAATGTGCTGGAGAAGACTTTACGCAGAGCTCCGACTCTCCCATCATCAATACAAGATCTTGGCCACAAATTAATGCCACTCTGGACGGGAATAAATGCTGTGACATTGCATGAGGTTATTGAAACGATGCCGCGGCGAATGCCTGCTGTTATCAGGGCAAAAGTCTCTCTGTTGAAATATTAGAGTGTGTGACTTTTTTGGCCGGGCAGTGTATGTATTGTATTCTCAACAAGCTGTCTTATCGGGCAAGTTGCCAAGGGCATGGAGTGCTCTGTACCCAGAGGGCTTTAAATTTAGTGTCCTTGGAACCAGGAAAGAGGGAACCCTGTGATCTTTCTGCTATGGACGCAGGGACTGTAATACGATACGTTTTCACTGAGAGCCTTGTAACTATAATATATGAAGGTATTAGGACCCTGGCCATCTTCTGATCACCTTTTAGATATGTATTGGGCATTATGGTACGATAACATATAGACTGGACTTTACTATATCGAGAGGCATTGACCCCTTATCAATATTGGGGGCAACCTTTCCATACCACCTTGTCCTTTTATCTATGGCCAGGGGAGACAGCACCATATATTTACTAATATACGTCCACACTCCACAGCCAGGAAGTTGAGAAAGGACAGTGATTTAATCTAGTCCCTCCAGCATGAGTATTAATTGCCTCCCATCCTAATAAAGAGATTTGTTTCCAGTAGATATCACCTTGCATAATGCACGCTGTATTCGAAACCATACAACACTATTACCTCGTTAGGAGCTATTACCTTTCTCCCCAAAGCGACTCTTTTTTCCTCCATGATAGACATACAGGTCGACTAACTCTAATCCGACATTTCAAAATATTCCAAAATACAGAATTGTATTTTTTGAATGATGACATGACACCAAACTTGTAGAATTCCATCCCCTGACCTCATTAAAAATATTGCATGCGATGCCCTCCAGTAGGCGATCACAGACAGCTATAAAAACGTTACCTCTAACATTCTTCTTACTTGTTTTTCTTTAAGTGCAAATGATGACTCGCCGGTATCTTTAGCAATAAGTCAGATCAGTCAGAAGGACCAGGGGCAGTATCAATGCAGCCTGAAGAACATGTACGGGAAAGTGTCTGCTGAATTCCTCCTGACGTCTGAAGGTACCATGGCCAAACAAATCAAAATAATGTCTCACTAAAAGTGTGTGTAAAATAGTTTAAGAATTAAATTACGTGCGTTCAAACACTGCCTTTCTGTTTTGGTTTTCTCTTAGTGTTGGAACAGCTGTCACGCTGCCAGGATATTGAAGGTAGGCTATATTAGTTCCTCAACCTAGGTAATAATGTAAGTATTCTTCCTCAAAGTCATGTGCAACAGAACACAGTAAATGTTACAGGTGTTTTCCATTATATGTGTGTCTGTATTCAGGTAATGCTCCATGGTCCAAGGCCAGTTTTCAAAATATTTTCATAAATGTATCCAATTTAAATCTTCAAACGGAAGTGAGACCACCTCACATTCCCGTTTGCAGTGGTCACGTTTCCCTGTTATTACACAACGGTCAGGGCCAGATTTAGAACTAGGCAGAGTAGGCATGTGCCTACAGGCATCTGCCACCAGAGCCTTGCTCTGCATTTTTTTTTTACAATTTTCAATCATTTAGAACAATGTGGGCCCTATTACATTCTTTGCTCATTTGTTTTGCGCGTGCGCGCAAATGCGCATTTGAGCGAGTGCAAAACCATTTGCGCAGAACGTCGTATTACCACGTTCGCACAAACGATGCGCGTAATCGTCTACCGCGATTGACCCTGCGCGAACAAATTTTCCTGCGTGCATCCTATATTTAACATTGTCAGCGCAAATGCGTTCGTGCGCTGGTACGCGGATGGTATTGCAATCTTCGCGCAACGAAGGTTTGCGCGCATTTTCGTAACGTCTTTGAAAAGCAGGTGGTAACTGTTAGGCTAGGGTCAGACTAGCGAATTTTTAACGTGCGTTTAGGCGCACTTAATCACGGCCGCACTACCAGCAAATGACGGTCAATGACGGCCAATATACGAAGTACGGTCGCACGAAAGTCCGGCTGCGCAACACAAGTGGAAAATGAACGCATTTTTTAGTACGGACGTCCACTAGCGGCGTGTGTGCGTGATTTGGAGACGTCAGACCCTGCTCATGTCCGGCCAACATAACGTCCAGACACCCAAAGTTTCCTGGTTTGGATCCGTAAAAAATCACGCACAAAAATGCGCATCGTATGACCGTTTTCGCGCAATCCGTGAAAAAGTACGGCAATGCGTTCGGACGCACTTTTTGACGGTCGCTGCGAAAAATGCGTTAGTCTGACCCTAGCCTAAATGTCATCGTTCTGGGCGAAACGAAATACACCAGCACGAAAAAAAAATACAGCACAGTATAGTTACACATTCTACACATACCCAAACATTAAAATTAATAAATTGTGTCATTGTTAAGTTTTTTCTTTTTTTGGCTGGTGGTTGTTAATTCTTTTATTTTTTTTTTTTTTAGTTTGTAAATATTTTATTGGAAATGGGTGATTGATGTTGGCTGAATCCCGTGACAAAACAGTCTGCCCACCGATTCCTGCACGCAACGTTCATTTGCGAACGGCTTTGCGTGTCGGATTTGCGCACAAAAAATCTTGAAGGAAGAAAAAATGCGCTCTGATCGTAATACCACGTTAATTTTTCGCGCAATAACTTTTTTTCGTGCGCAAAAAAAATTGCGCTGCGCGAGCGCAATTGCGCAGAGAATGTAATAGAGCCCAGTATCTCTGGAGCCCTAAGGACTAGAGGACATATGAGTTATCACTGGAAAGGCCAGATTATGGATTTTCCAGTGATACCAAATATAAACAGGTTAGATTTATGTTAAAAAAACAATCAAATAAAATTATATTTTCTCCTTTTTCTTCTAAAGCAGCACTATTATTCAGTTTACAATTATAAAGTGAACAGTGATGCTGCACTAACTCTCCTTCTCATTTCCTACACTGCCAGCAAGTGAATTGTACACCGCACAAGATTAAGTGAGATGTCATTGGAAAGGTCAGAGTCTGGTCTTTACAGTGATACCAAACCTGACCATGTAATAAAAAACTGAAAAAAATTAAATGCAAAATGAATTTTTTCTCTGTTCTACAGCAGAGGCAATATATGCTTTTACATATTAAACAAACAATGCCACTGCACTAACTCAACTAAGGCAACAGATTCTGCCCCCTCTTTTGATTTGAGCGCAGAGAGAAACTGCTTTTCAGTTTTTTTGTCTTTTTAGTTTTCCCCTTCAACGAAAATTTTTAAAAAGTCATTTTGGCATGTTTCCTATTTTGTTTGGGGGGGAGTAGGGGCGCTTAACAATTCTGTGCCTACAGGCTCCTGAGATGCAAATCCAGTCCTGGCAACGGGTTTGAAGTAACTTTCTTTTTAAAGATTTTAAAGAGATACTCTAGATCAGGTGTCAGCAACCTTGGCCCCCCAGATGTTGTGGAACTACATCTCCCATGATGTTACAGTTTACAAGTATTTACAAGTATTTGTAAAGCGCCAATAAGTTCCGTAGCCACTCATTAGGTTGAATGAGCATCAGGGAAATTTAGTTCCAAAACATCAGGAGGGGGGTGGCAAGGACACTGACCTCTGGTCAAGACACCGTGACCACCATTCAATACAATTTGAATTGTCACACTAGCCTAAGTGTTGTCCCCCTTCCGTGGGGGTCCCAGGTGCTCATGCAAGTCTCAAAGTGGGGGATTCTCTACCTGAAAATCTGACAATCAGTGATCCCTGATTCCAGCAAATGTTGATTCCAGATGTTGTGGAACTACATCTCCCATGATGTTACAGTTTACAAGTATTTACAAGTATTTGTAAAGCGCCAATAAGTTCCGTAGCCACTCATTAGGTTGAATGAGCATCAGGGAAATTTAGTTCCAAAACATCAGGAGGGGGGTGGCAAGGACACTGACCTCTGGTCAAGACACCGTGACCACCATTCAATGCAATTTGAATTGTCACACTAGCCTAAGTGTTGTCCCCCTTCCGTGGGGGTCCCAGGTGCTCATGCAAGTCTCAAAGTGGGGGATTCTCTACCTGAAAATCTGACAATCAGTGATCCCTGATTCCAGCAAATGCCTGGGTTTGATCTGCATTTCAGTCCTGGCTAGCCAGTGGGTCTCAAAGAATTTGCTTTGAGAGCCATTGGATTGGCTGGCCTTAGCATCCATCCTCCCCACCGTCATGTGATTGCTGCAGCTTCAACAGAAGCCGTGGTTTGCCAGATATAGAGCATCATCAAGGTCACCCGGCACTGCTACAGCACTCATTTTAGGGTTAAAACAGTAGAGTTGGGTGCAGGTAGAGTCAAGAGGAGTTACATTTAACCTCTTCCTTTCCACCCTCTCCCATTTAATCTTAAGGGTATTTTTCAAATGAGATTACCATTTTAATTAAGAACTAGCTTTCCTGTCTCTTCAGATAAAGTGGAATATACTGTCAAATAGGCAAATTTAAGAAAACCGCTACGATTTCAAGTTGGATTAAGAGATGTCCTATCAGTTTTGTGATTCTGCAAGATATCCAGACCGAGAGCTTTGTAAACATCCCTGTTTCATTATATATTTGTTTTTTTACCGTTGGACAAATTTGAGATAATTTTATTAAGAGAACATAGAGACATGCAGGGCTAGACAAGACTCCTCATCTGGTGACTGGTCATGGTTTGTAAAGGTGAGGTCAAGTGGCATAATGGTGCATGGGACCATGAGGTTCAACCGTAAACAGCCAGAATACCATGCTGGGTCAATTGTGCTTCTCTAGCGATCTCTTTTCTGTCCAGTACATCATATTGCTGGCCCCAAATCGTCCAGCAGGACAGGACCTTTGATCCCCCAAGACAGTCTTTGGCCGAAGGACATTGCAGGTCACTGAGAATTTGACTAATTTGTCCAGTGTCCAGTCCAGGCTTTGCAACATGTAATCTGGCAAATAAAGTAGGAGGACACCAGTTTTTACCCAATAAATTGACTTTACACTGGTCTGATATCAGGACAGCAAAGTTTCTGCTTCGGGGCAGCCTTCCTCAAGCCTTGAGGCTTTAAAAGAGCTGCACCACAGTCGAAACATTGTTGCTCCTCAAATAATAGTGCCACAATGCCTTTGAAGAATACCTGGTGTGATGAGAGTCACTTTCAACTATGGGTACAGGGACTTAGAAATGCATTTGGGCAACAGGCCTGATTTTCTATTTTGTTTCCCTTCCCTCTCCTATGTTGAATTCACCCTGTATCTATAATTCTAGGTGCAGGATGTTTGTGTCTTTTGTGCTTCGCATGAATACTGTTATTGTTGTTATGGTAATTGTCTATGTTTATCAATTACTATTTGCTAATTGGATTACTGTGTGGGTCACTATAGTTTATTCCAATTTCTCTTATCTAAAATATGTTTACATATGTTAAATGTTTAAGTGGTCTTTGTTTGTCTGTATTGTCTGGAAAACACTGCCCTATTATCTGATACTATATAATCTGTATCCCCTGTTTATCCTTACAATATGCTATTGTCCAATTCATCTGTTTTGTTTGCATGTTGTGATATGCGTTTTGGTGACAAATGGGAGTTAATCCCATTATTTGTTAGTCTTGTGCACCGATTTTTTTTCGGTTCGATTCGGTTCGATTTTTCGGATTTTTAAACTTTTCGATTCGGCTCGTTTCGACCAATTTCTGTTTCGATTTGGTTCGGCTCGATTCGTTTTTCGTGTACATTTTTTTCGGAATATCGACCATTTTTCGTATTTTCGTGTCACTTTGCTCGTTTTTTGTATCGACTTTTCGTAAGTTCGTAAATTTTCGTTTTTTCGGAACGTCTGTTCTCCTCGTTTCAAAGCAATAAATTTCGATTTGACACATTTCAAGGCCATTCGAAAACTCCGAAAATATTTCGTTTCGGCTCGGAAAACTTTTCGGATCTGCCATTTTCGGATCTAAAAATTTTCGGAAATTCGGCCGCATCCGAAAACACGAATCGGGATATTTCGTGAAAATTCTGAAATTCAGAAACCCGAAACGCACATCCCTATTATTTGTCCCTTGTCTAATTATGTCACAGACAGCAAGGCACCAGGCAGTGATTCCTGAGTTGTTTCAGCAATATGCCAGGGAGAGATTTCCCTACCGGTCGCGAGGCCCCAGCAGGCACTGCATACATGATTCATTAAACGCTCAGGCTGACCTAACTTCAAGATATGCGTGCTTCCTCATTTCTGGAGAATGCTATCACCGCTCTTTCAGTGTACCCATCCTTAAGCTTTGGCTAAGGGCTGGAGAAAGGCATGAGGGAGTGCTGGCGGGAGAATGAGGCATTAACAGGTGTGACCCAGTCAGGGTATGGAGAGATGTTACACCTGGTTCTCGTGTATTATTTCTACAGGAACCGGTTTTGGAGTTGGTTACCTCCAAGGACTGTTGACCGCCATCCACTATTGCAGTGCAGGTTGCATGCCAAATGAATGCGCATGATTTGTGTATTCTACAATTAGGATAAGCAAGACTGTAGAGGGGACAAGCCAGAAATTGAAAAAACTAGGAGGAAGGAGGAGCAGATCATATGAAAATGCCTTAGAAAGAAATCAAGAAGATGCAAAGGCTGAAGTAAAGGATGTCACATGAGAAGGCAGCAGGTCTGATTATCACAAGGGATGCTCAAAGTGTCACAGTGGACCCAGGAAA
Organism: Leptobrachium leishanense; assembly: GCA_009667805.1. Taxonomy (NCBI): domain Eukaryota; kingdom Metazoa; phylum Chordata; class Amphibia; order Anura; family Megophryidae; genus Leptobrachium; species Leptobrachium leishanense. The sequence continues at coordinate 63,469,793 of CM019063.1, forward strand.
CAATAAAAGGCTCTCTGCATGAATATAAAACATAGCGATAATAACAGTCAGAGTATGATAATATATGAATCTGCCCCATATACCATAAGGAGTAACAAGGGTAGGATATAATAAGGAGGATGGGGGGGGGAATTTTAGGGAGCATAACATAAAGGTTAAGGCCTAGTCACAAAGCACTGAAATTGCATGCAATTTTGTTGCTTTGCTTTCCAATGTATTTTGGTGCACTTTGGCGATTCCATTTTTCTGAAAATATGGCAAATTCACTATTTAACCATTTGGCTGCTAAGGACGCGCTCAGCGCGTCCCGCCAAGTGGTTCTCCTTTGCTATGGACGTGCTGAACGCGTCCATGCACAGGAGGCAGCAATCGGCCGGGATTCCGGTCGTTTGTTGGCCCCCCCGGTGCGGGCTGACATCTTGGATGTCAGCCCGGCACTCCGAGACCCCGGTGGGGCCATTAGATGTCATCGTGGCGGCGCAATGACATCTAATTCAGGCCCCCCGCGAGTGCGGAGGAGGCGCCTGAAAGGGAGGGGGGGAGGTCCTTTGGACCTCTCTCCCTCCCGATCGCCAGGGGCCACAGGGTTAAGGCAGCCACCGTTTGGAAGGGCACAGCCTGCCCTTCCAAACGGTGGCTGACATTAACCCCTGGGGAGCTGGATCATGATCTTGGCTGTCGGTCAAGCCTCCGGGAACTCCCCCTGATGACTGGCGTCCCCCTGACGACGCCAGTCCTGGAGTTAACCCCTAGCTAATATTTGATATCGTTGGATCGGCCAGAGTATGGCCTTTCCAACGATACCAAACATGGCCATGTGGAATGTTTTTAAAAAATAAATAAAATTAAAAATAAAAATAAAAAAATATTTAAAAAAAATTATAAAAAAAAAAATAAGTTTTTTTTGTTTTGTTAATGCAGCAATATTGTTCCCATTTCAATTATAATGTGAACAATGATGCTGCACTAACAATTTTTGTTTGGGGTGCGCTTGTTAAAAATTGCGTAATTTCCCCCCAAAAAAAGTAACAAGACCCCATTTCTAATTTTTTTAACAAGCGCACCCCATACAAAATATAACCGCAATTGCTCGCATGTTAAAATGTGAAAGAAAACACTTTACACGTTGTGAATTATTGAAAATTCTAATTTTATTGCATTTTTTGTTATATTATACAGACAGGGCATGACGTATACAGATAATAATGACAAATTATGAATCTGCTGAGTCTGCCGGAAAGAATGATATATAATATGTCTGGGTCATATATTAAAATAAGGCTTCAAAATGCGTTTAAACATGATGAGTGAAACAGGTAAAAATTAGCTCAGCACAGAGGCGTGAAATGCCTCAGCAGCGAAAGGGTTAAATGTTCCCCATGTTTTTCCCAAAATGGAGCCTCTGAAGCAGTATCGGACATTGGCGAAAACCGCCAATTTGTCGAATTCCACCAAACTGTAAAAAAAATAGGAAGTCTTTTATTCTCCTAATAGGAGCTTAAATCAATAAAAATGTAGCAAAAAATATGACCAAATAATAGAAACAGTCTGTTACAAAAAAATAAAAGGGTTTAAAAAAGGTGACGTTAAAAACATACGAAAGATTCAAGGTCTAAAAGAGTTTTTGCAAAAAATATTTTTTTTTTTATTAAAATGTAAAAATTCCATTTACTACATTGAAACCTGGATTGGATTCATTTAAAACTGTTGAATTGAAACACCCAAAATTGGGTCATTTTGTCGAAATTTCGTTGCAATTTGGCGTTCTGTGAATAGATGTGTCAATAGTTTCCAATGGAACAATTTCTGTGCTGCCGAATTGTGGTAAATTGCACCATATTTTGCTGTCAGTTCATCTGTATTTGGCAAATTGACAGCTTTGTGAACAGACGAATTGCCCCAAAATTGCACCAAACGTTGCAATTTACTGTTCGGTGCAACTCAGATGTTAGGGAATAACCCCTCTTGAGTACCAGGGTGCCAGGCAGTCTGAGCTATGCCCAGTACTGGGAAAACTGGCAGCCGGAGTCAGGACCTGCACCTGGAAACTTGGCAGATAGAGTCAAGTTCGTACCAAAGTGTGGACCGTCACTGCTCTAGAGAGGATAACTCATAGTAGCTAGGGATGTGTTCCCGATTCGTGTCTTCGGATTCGGCCCAATTTCCGAATCGGATCGGACCCGAAAACCGACAGATCCGAAAAGTTTTGAGCCGAAATGTAATATTTTCGGATTTTTCGAATGGACTTGAAATGTGTCAAATCGAAATTTATTTTTGCTCTATTCATGATTTCGGTTCCATTCGTGATTTCGGTTCCATTTCGGTAATTCTGGACATCGTATATTTAACTATTATCGGTTATATCGCTGATTCTGTAAATTTTGTATTTGTAAATGCGTATCACTTGTTTCTTGTGGCATTCGGGTCAGTTTAGTATTTTTTAAATCATTTTGTTCATTTTTTTTGTTCCTTGGCTTTCATACCATTTTAATATGATTAAAAAAAGTAAACCATAGTAGTTTACGTCAAAACGAATAGAGTTAGACACTTTGAAACGAGGAGAACAGACGTTCCGAAAAAAACGAAAATTTCCGAAATCACGAAAAGTCGATACAAAAAATGAGCAGAGTGACCCGAAAACACGAAAAATGGTCGATATTCCGAAAAAAAAATGTATACAAAAACGAGCCGAACCGAACCGAATCGAAACAGAAATCGTCCGAAACGAGCCGAATCGAAAATTTTAAACATCTGAACGAATCGAACCGAAAAAAAAATCGGTGCACAAGTCTAATAGTAGCCATGAATAGCACATAGTGCTCAGGCAACAGGATCCTATTTAGGAATGCGTGTGTCATACTGACTGAATAGAAAGGTCCTTTTGACTAATATCTGCAGGTTTCTCCTTTGCGTCCCCGTTTTAGCGTGATATTACGATACAGCCGCTAAAAAAGCTACCTGCATCGTAAGCCTGCGCTAAGCCCTGCGACGCAAACGGCAGCGCTACGTGCCGTCGCAAGCATCCCCTCCATGGAGTCCACAGGACTCCATTGAGGCAGCTGCTGCCGGTCAAAAGACCTGCCTGATCTCGCCTCGCGTAGTTGTTACGGGGTCCCCCTACAGATGGTAAGGGGGGACCCATTAGGCTGCGTAGTATTAAGCCCTTTAGGCAGGTATGTGCCTTTCTGCATGATGCAAAACCCAGCACACAGTGATAATAGGACCAGAGATGACAGGACAGGATACAGACACGATGGGGAGCCCTGCACTTGGGGGTAAGAGCCTTGAGTGGTCTTCTGACTATACAGATTACAGGGTAGGGGGTTAAATGCCAGAAAAAGGCAGGAGGGTACAAGAAACCAGAACAAGAAATGCCCAGCATCAAACATAGAACCCTGAAACAACCAAGAGGTCCTTTGTTGGCCCCTTATACAGAACAAACTGTGATACTGGACAGTACAGACAAAGACTCGATTACAGAGCAATACAGAACATGAATAAGAATATAGAATGGTTATACAAGCCAAGATCAAATCACAAGAAATCAGAATGCAGGTTCCAGGGAGCAGACAAGAGAATAAACCAGAATGATAGCCAGAAGTCATACACAGAAAAATATTTAGACAAGAATGCAAGAGCAGGTACTCAGAGAGGGAAATCTATCCTGGACCAGAGAACAAGGGAACTGCTGGCCCTATATATAGGGCTGAGCAGGTCATGTGACCACATACTATCAGCCCATGAGAGATGGCCTGCAGACTTAGCCCAAAAATCCACCAAGCTGATGAGCTCCGCTCTCACCACCAGGGGCATGGCAGGAACGTGACATAACCCCCCCTTAGGGGTGACCACTGGGCACCCTACACAAAAAACAATCAAGAACTGGGAAACCAGGACACAGGACACGAACAACAGTCATAAGAGATCCCCCTTCAGAATCATACATTCGCTCATCTGAGTCATTGGAATCCTCCTTGATCCACCTCCAGATATTGGGATGTCTCCGGAGCACAGCCAATTGCACCTCACAGGCCAATAACCCAGAAGGCATCCATACATATCCCTTGGGAACAGGGCTCGATATGGGGATCATAGTACCAGTCAGACCACCATCTTGCTGGATTTCCTCAAGACAAGAACAAAGTATGGCATCATTGGGCCCAGAACGGAGCGTGGCATCCTCAGACCCAGAACGGAGTGTGGCATCCTTGGCCCCAGAACGGAGCGTGGCATCCTCAGACCCAGAATGGAGCGTGACATCCTCAGACCCAGAATGGAGCGTGGCATCCTCGGACCCAGAAGGGAGCGTGGCATCCTTGGACACAGAACGGAGCGTGGCATCATTGGAACCAGAACGGCTAGGGTTGCTCACCTTGTTACATCTTCTCCTAGACTGAGACCTGGAACAGGTGGCCACCTCACATGACATGGCAAGGGTGGAGACAACACTGGACCCACTGTGGGACATGGGCACTTGACTTAGAGGACACAGCCGCCTCGCAGCTTGACATAGGTACAGCTATCTTGCTGTTGGACACAGGCACCTCTGGTACTCCAACAATATCGGGCTTAACTGGCAGCTTGCCCGAACCAGACATGAGGGACGCGTCGTCCGAACCAGACATCAGGGGTGCGTCGCCCAAACCAGAAATGAGGGGCACGTTGCCCGAACCAGACATGAGGGTCGTGTCACCCGACCCAGACATGAGGGGTACATCGCCCGAACCAGACATGAGGGGCACGTCGCCAGAACCAGATATGAGGGACACGTCGCCCGAACTAGACATGAGGGGCACATCGCCTGAACTAAACATGGCAGTCTCACTGCTGGATCGGAGCATGACTGACTGAGGAACCCCTTGTACACTGTCAGGCTGGGGAACCCCTGGCTTATAGCCAGACACTGGGCACCCTGGCTTATAGCCAGACACTGTGAACTCTGGCATACAGCCAGAACAAGACATTTCTGGCCTATCACCAGTATCAGATATAGCTGGCACTTTGCCAGACATGGGGACCCCTGGCATACAGCCAGACACTGGGACCCCTGGCATGCAGCAAGACACTGGGACCCCTGGCATGCAGCCAGACACTGGGACCCCTGGCATGCAGCAAGACACTGGGACCTCTGGCATGCAGCCAGACACTGGGGCCTCTGGCATGCAGCCAGACACTGGGGCCTCTGGCATGCAGCAAGACACTGGGGCCTCTGGCATACAGCCAGACACTGGGGCCTCTGGCATACAGTCAGACACTGGGGCCTCTGGCATACAGCCAGACACTGGGGCCTCTGGCATACAGCCAGACACTGGGGCCTCTGGCATACAGCCAGAACAAAACATTGACTGCGGCATAGCTACCAGAACTAGAAGCTCCACTGTGGGTCATAGGCACATTAGCTTCGCTGCCTGACAAAGACAGAGCAGACTCACTGCTTGGAACAGACAGGGCAGCCTTGCTGCTTTGCATAAACAGAGCAGTTACAATTCAGGGTTGCACTTCAGTGGCCCCACTGTTAATTTGAGCCACTGTGGCATCACCTCTGCAGTTCCTTCAGCATGGAAAACACCAAGTTAGGCAAAGAATCAAGCATAGCACACATACCTACAGGCTTCATATGGGGGTCCAGGATAATGTTATGCGGTCCCCCTACAGATGGTAAGCCCTTTAGGCTGCGTAGTATTAAGCCCTTTAGGCAGGTATGTGCCTTGCTACATGATGCAAAACCCAGCACACAGTGATAATAGGACCAGAGATGACAGAACAGGATACAGACACGATGGGGAGCCCTGCACTTGGGGGTAAAATCCTTGAGTGGTCTTCTGACTATACAGATTACAGGGTAGGGGGTTAAACGCCAGAATAAGACAGGAGGGTACAAGAAACCAGAACAAAAAATGACCAGCATCAAACATAGAAACCTAGGTCCTTTGTTGGCCCCTTATACAGAACAAACTATGATACTGGAGAGTACAGACAAAGACTAGAATACAGAGCAATACAGAACATGAACAAGAATATAGTATGGTCATACAAGCCGAGATCAAATCACGAGAAATCAGAATGCAGGTTCCAGGGAGCAGACAAGAGAATAAACCAGAACGATAGCCAGAAGTCATACACAGAAAATAACTTAGACAAGAATGCAAGAGCAGGTACTGCAGACTTAGCCCAAAATTCACCAAGTTGATGAGCTCCGCTCTCACCCACCAGGGGGCGTGACAGTAGTGATCCGCAGAGGGAGACTGGGGGACTTTATCACCCAGTCTCTCCCTGCTCCCGGCGGTCAAGGAGGCGGTTGGAGACGCAGTCCTCGCTGCGGGATGGAAGGTGAGTATCTGATTCATTGGGGGAGGAGGTTCTGCTGATGCTGACGGATTCTGCAGCAGCGGAATTCGTTAGCACCGGGTCAAGGCTGTGGTTATCTTTTCAGTAACCGCAGCCGGACAGTAATTAGCGTTAGTATATTGTAATCTTAACGTTAATTAACCCTTGGCACTCCCCATGTTAAGCATAGGGAGTGCAAAGTACAGTAACCTCATGCTGAAAAGCGCAAGATACCAATCGCTAATGGAATTTTTTAACCCATTAGCATTTGGGTTGTAATACGGTGCATGCTTCCGTGCTAGGGCCACCAGGGCTAACGTAAACGCTCACACAGGTGAGTGCTAATGTTAGCATGAAGAATGTAATAGGGCCCCTTGTATTTCAGAAACGAATGACCGTATCTCCCCTCCGTTCCTGAATCCACATTATCCCCTTCAGTACCAGGCGCTATTTCTTGAAATTGTTTTAATCATAGCACTTACTTGAAACATGGGATGCAACAATAACAAATAAATACAGGATAAAATAGAAATTTTGCAAAAAAATTGTCGTTCTGAGAAAGATAAAAAAAAATTAAAATAATGTAGATTTGCACATTTTTAATTTTTCATGTTTTCGTTTATCCTTAACAGAAATATTGTTGGGATGATACCGTAGGTTCTAAACTCTAGTTGGCATCCATTATCTGGCACCTGTCCACAGGCGGGCTGCATTATCAGCATACAGGCAGAAATGGCCTTTGTGTCAAATACAGTAAATGTGAAACAGATAATAAAATGGTGAGATCGCCTGCTTATGGGGATTTGTAGTGATCTACATTTATTACTTTGTATTTCTATACACTGTAACAATTCAATGTTCTTGAACCCAGGACATACTTGAAAACAAGATAAATCTCAATGTATCCTTCCTGGTAAAATACTTTGCAAATAAATAAATAAATAATGAGATTATTAGCAATGCAATATCTGTATGTGCTGCATAATGCCTGTGTATGGCAATTACAGCAACACCTTGTATCTGTATGTGCTGCATAATGCCTGTGTATGGCAATTACAGCAACACCTTGTATCTGTATGTGCTGCATAATGCCTGTGTATGGAAATTACAGCAACACCTTGTATCTGTACTGTACAGGGATTTTCACTCATTATAACCCCCTGAATGTTATCCCTGTACAGCAGCGAGTGACCCCAGAGCTCTCCCTGTATTCTGCCCTCTCCCTGACTGTTGTAATGTTGCAGTAAAGTTTGTTTAACATTTTGTTACCATGGGCGTGAAACGTTGTAGCTTTTTACAGTAAGGTAGGGCGAAAAGGAGAGAGATAAGACAGTGGATTTCATTTCTCCACAGGGGCACACTAATGTTGCTTTAAAAGATATGGGGCCACATTACAATCTTGGTGCTAACGTTAGCGCTCCCCTGAGTGAGCGTTAACGTCAGTCCTCGTGGCCACCGCAAATTACAATCCAAACGCTAACGGGTTAAGAAACCCGTTTGCGTTTGGTACCTTGCACTTTTCAGCGCAAGGTTAATGTACTTTTGCTCTCCCTATGCTTAACATGGGGAGTGCAAAGTGTTAATCAACGTTAGGATTACAAAGTCCTAATGCTGATTAATGTCCGGCTGCGGTTAACAAAATGTTAACCACAGCCTGGACCTGGTGCTAACGGATTCCGCTGGTGCAGAAAAAAAATAGAAAAATTGTCAGATACTCACCTGCTATCCCTAGTGCCCTCGTTTTAGCGGGAGGATTGTAATTTAGCGCATTTTTTTTGATATGATTATCAAGATCTAGTTATCTAGTGCTGGGATGTGCTCAATATAAGAGGAGGTATATTGGAAGCCACTTCAGAATGTGATGAGCTGTGCTCAACAGAAGAGGAGGCACAGTTCCAGAAACTCTTATTCATTTCTACAAAACTTTGGGATTGGATCTATATGAATCGCTATATATATATACACTGTATATTCTGACTCTTAGGATGAACCTGCACACATTCATTAAGACACATCAAGAAAATAAATATTGTACCCTGGTGAGACATCACTTTAATCTGACAGGCCACTCCATCCATAACCTCAGGATTAAAGTCCTCAAAGACCGTAGGACATTCGAAATGAAAATGATCACATAATTTAACACTACAAAGGAGGGACTCAATGTAGACTTTTTTTAACTCACTACCATAATGTCACGTAACATTTAACATTCAGCATTGTACCTGGTTTATGTGTTTTTTTTCTTTTTTCCTCTGGTTTTTTGAAGTTGTGTCATTGACATCTTCCTCTTCAGTCACCATCCATCATCAGATGCACATCATGATGCTCATCTCTGTTGTTTTATGGCCCTATGATCTCACATCTGTTTGTTCAACATTCTTGACCATTCTATTCCACTAGTCACTATTTACGACACCTATCCTAAGCACCCTTACCCCGTCTGTTGCCTCTTTATTGTTCAATTCTATGATTTTGCCCAGTATATCTCCAGGCCTGATGAAGAGAGTTACACTCCCCAAAAATTGTCTTTTAAATGTAGTGTTAGTCCAATAAAAAAGGTATCACTACTACTGCTATACTCTGGTGATTATATCTCGATCTCTTTCCTTTTTTTTTTTTTTAAAGGCGATCGTGAACACAAGACATTTGAAATGAAAATGATCACATATTTTAACACTATAAAAGAAGGGCTCAATGTGGATTCCTTCTTTGTCAACCCATTATCATAATGTCACAAAACATTCAGAATTCTGGCTGGTGCTTGTTTTTTTTTTTCATTCCTATTTTTTTTGTGTGTCATTTTCAGCCTTCACTGACTGGTGTTTTGTTTTTTTCTCTTTTTTTTCTTTCAACTTGTCATGATCTTATCACTGGTGTTTTATATCACTGTTGGGCCTAAGATTGCTCATGTGGTTATTTTCCCATTCTCACCATACCATTTGACTCTCACCATTTATGACACCTACAAAAGGGCGGACTGGGCAGGGGGACAAGTGCCACCCGGGCCACCTCTGCCAGGCCCCTCCTGCACAATATTGCCAGCTGCCGGGTGCTTTCAATGAGCGGCCGCTGGCTTGAAACTCTGCCGCTCACGTGGGTTCCACCAGCCTGCCGCGTGATCGCTAGATCGCAGCTGGCTGGTGGAACCCATGTGAGCAGCAGAGTTTCAAGCCGGCGGCCGCTCGTAGGAAGCACGCGGCAGCTGGCAATATTGTGCAGGAGGGGCCTGGCAGAGGAGAGGTGAGCTGGGGGCAATATATATCCCTGCATGAGCTGGGGAAATATATATCCATGTGTGAGCTGGGGGCAATATATATCCCTGTGTGAGCTGGGGCAATATATATCCATGTGTGAGCTGCTGGGGCAATATATATCCCTGTGTGAGCTGGGGCAATATATATCCCTGTGTGAGCTGGGGCAATATATATCCATGTGTGAGCTGCTGGGGCATATCTCCATGTGTGAGCTGCTGGGGCAATATATATTTCCATGTGTGAGCTGCTGGGGCAATATATATTTCCATGTGTGAGCTGCTGAGGCAATATATATCCATGTGTGAGCTGCTGGGGGCAGTATATATCCATGTGCGAGCTGCTGGGGACAGTATATACCCATTTGTGAGCTGCTAGGGGCAGTATATACCCATGTGTGAGCTGCTGGAGGCAGTATATATCCATGTGTGAGCTGCTGGGGGCAGTATATATCCATGTGTGAGATGCTGAGGGCGGTATATATCCATGTGCAAGCTGCTGGGGGCAATATATTTCCATGTGCGAGCTGCTGAGGGCAATATATTTCCGTGTGTGAGCTGCTGGGGGCAATATACCGTATTTTTCGCTCCATAAGATGCACCTGACCATAAAACGCACCTAGTTTTTAGAGGAGGAAAACAGGAAAAAAAATATTCTGAATCAAAAAGTGTAATAATGGATAATGCCCCAGCTCCTCTCATGGATATACTGACCCAGCTCCTCTCATGGATATACTGCCCCAGCTGCTCTCCTGGATATACTGCCCCAGCTCCTCTCATGTATATTGCCCCAGCTCCTCTCATGGATTTTGCCCCAGCTCCTCTCATGGATTTTGCCCCAGCTCCTCTCATGGATATACCCCCAGTGCATGGCTATGCCCCAGCTCATGGATATGCCCAGCTCATGGATATGCCCAGCTCATGGATATGCCCCAGCACATGGATAATGTCCCAGCACGTGGATATGCCCCAGCTCACACATGGATATGCCCCAGCTCATGGATAATGCCCCCAGGTCATGGATATGCCCCAGCTCATTGATAATGCCCAGCACATGGATATGCCCCAGATCACACATGGATATGCCCCAGCTCATGGATTTGCCCCAGCTTATGGATATGCCCCAGCAGCTCATGGATATGCACCCCAGTTTATGGATATGCCCCAGCTCATAGATAATGCCCCAGCTCATGGATATGCCCCAGCACATGGATAATGCCCCAGCACATGGATATGCCCCAGCTCACACATGCATATGCCCCAGCTCATGGATTTGCCCCAGCTCATGGATAATGCCCCAGCACATGGATATGCCCCAGCTCATGGATATGCCCCAGCAGCTCATGGATATGCCCCCCAGTTTATGGAAATGCCCCAGCTCATGGATAATGCCCCAGCACATGGATAATGCCCCAGCACATGGATATGCCTCAGCTCACACATGGATATGCCCCAGCTCATGGATAATGCCCCCAGCTCATGGATAATGCCCAGTACATGGATATGCCACAGCTCACACATGGATATGCCCCAGCTCATGGATTTGCCCCAGCTTATGGATATGCCCCAGCAGCTCATGGATATGCACCCCAGCTTATGGATATGCCCCAGCTCATAGATAATGCCCCAGCTCATGGATATGCCCCAGCACATTGATATGCCCCAGCTCACACATGGATATGCCCCAGCTCACACATGGATATGCCCCAGCACATGGATATGCCCCAGCAGCTCATGGATATGCCCCCCAGCTTATGGATATGCCCCAGCTCATGGATAATGCCCCAGCTCATGGATATGCCCCAGCACATGGATAATGCCCCAGCACATGGATAATGCCCCAGCACATGGATATGCCCCAGCTCACACATGGATATGCCCCAGCTCATGGATATGCCCCAGCTCATGGATAATGCCCCAGCACATGGATATGCCCCAGCTCACACATGGATATGCCCCAGCTGATGGATTTGCCCCAGCTCACACATGGATATGCCCCAGCTCATGGATATGCCCCAGCTCATGGATAATGCCCCAGCTCATGGATTTGCCCCAGCTCATGGATATGCCCCAGCAGCTCATGGATATGCCCCCCAGCTTATGGATATGTCCCAGCTCATGGATATGCCCCAGCAGCTCATGGATAATGTCCCCAGCTCACCTCCTGCCACCGCCGCCGCGTGTTTGGCTCCCTCTGAGTATCCGGCGGCATGGAGTTTGGGCACTCGCCTGGGGGAGCCACGTGACCAGCCGCGATCTCGCGAGGACTCGGCTGGTGACGTGGTTCCCCAAGGCAAGTGCCGAAGCTCCATAGCTTCAGAAGCTCGCAGGGAGCGAACACTGCACCGCACAGTATTCGCTCCATAAGACGCACCCATTTTTCCCCCCACTTTTTGGGGGGAGAAAAGTGTGTCTTATGGAGCGAAAAATACGGTATATATCATGTGTGAGCTGCAGGGGCAATATATATTTCCATGTGTGAGCTGCTGGGGGCAATATATTTCCATGTGTGAGTTGCAGGGGCAATTTATATTTCCATGTGTGAGCTGCTGGGGGCAATATATATCCATGTGTGAGCTGCTAGAGGCAATATATATCCATGTGTGAGCTGCTGGGGCAATATATATCCATGTGTGAGCTGCCGGGGCCAATATATATCCATGTGTGAGCTGCTGGGGCAATATATATCCATGTTTGAGCTGCAGGGGCAATATATATATGCATGTGTGAGCTGCCGGGGCAATATATATTCCTGTGTGAGCTGCTGGGGCAATATATATCCATGTGTGAGCTGCTGGGGGCAATATATATCCATGTTTAAGCTGCTGGGGCAATACATATCCATGTGTGAGCTGCGGGGCAATATATATTACTGAGTGAGCTGCTGGGGCAATATATATCCATGTGCGAGCTGCTGGGGGCAGTATATACCCATTTGTGAGCTGCTGGGGGCAGTATATACCCATGTGTGAGCTGCTGGAGGCAGTATATATCCATGTGTGAGCTGCTGGGGGCAGTATATATCCATGTGTGAGATGCTGAGGGCAGTATATATCCATGTGCAAGCTGCTGGGGGCAATATATTTCCATGTGCGAGCTGCTGAGGGCAATATATTTCCATGTGTGAGCTGCTGGGGGCAATATATTTCCGTGTGTGAGCTGCTGGGGGCAATATACCGTATTTTTCGCTCCATAAGATGCACCTGACCATAAGACGCACCTAGTTTTTAGAGGAGGAAAACAGGAAAAAAAATATTCTGAATCAAATAGTGTAATAATGGATAATGCCCCAGCTCCTCTCATGGATATACTGCCCCAGCTGCTCTCATGGATATACTGCCCCAGCTCCTCTCATGGATATTGCCCCAGCTCCTCTCATGGATTTTGCCCCAGCTCCTCTCATGGATTTTGCCCCAGCTCCTCTCATGGATATACCCCCAGCGCATGGCTATGCCCCCAGCTCATGGATATGCCCAGCTCATGGATATGCCCCAGCACATGGATAATGCCCCAGCACATGGATATGCCCCAGCTCACACATGGATATGCCCCAGCTCATGGATAATGCCCCCAGCTCATGGATATGCCCCAGCTCATGGATAATGCCGATCTCACGAGAACTCAGCTGGTGACGTGGTTCCCCAAGACAAGTGCCGAAACTCCATAGATTCGGAAGCTCGCAGGGAGCGAACACTGCACCGCGCAGTATTCGCTCCATAAGACGCACCCACTTTCCCCCCCCTCTTTTTGGAGGGAGAAAAGTGCATCTTATGGAGTGAAAAATACGGTATATATCATGTGTGAGCTGCAGGGGCAATATATATTTCCATGTGTGAGCTGCTGGGGGCAATACATTTCCATGTGTGAGCTGCAGGGGCAATATATATTTCCGTGTGTGAGCTGCTGGGGGCAATATATATCCATGTGTGAGCTGCTGGAGGCAATATATATCCATGTGTGAGCTGCTGGAGGCAATATATATCCATGTGTGAGCTGCTGGGGCATATATATCCATGTGTGAGCTGCCGGGGCCAATATATATCCATGTGTGAGCTGCTGGAGGCAATATATATCCATGTGTGAGCTGCTGGGGCAATATATATCCATGTGTGAGCTGCCGGGGCAATATATATTCCTGTGTGAGCTGCTGGGGCAATATATATCCATGTGTGAGATGCTGGGGCAATATATATCCATGTTTGAGCTGCTGGGGCAAACATATCCATGTGTGAGCTGCCGGGGCAATATATATTACTGAGTGAGCTGCTGGGGCAATATATATCCATGTGCGAGCTGCTGGGGCAGTATATACCCATTTGTGAGCTGCTGGGGGCAGCATATACCCATGTGTGAGCTGCTGGAGGCAGTATATATCCATGTGTGAGCTGCTGGGGGCAGTATAATCCATGTGTGAGATGCTGGAGGCAGTAAATATCCATGTGCGAGCTGCTGGGGCAATAATTATCCGTGTGTGAGCTGCTGGGGCAATATATATCCATGTGTGAGCTGCTGGAGGCAATATATATCCATGTGTGAGCTGCTGGAGGAATATATATCCATGTGTGAGCTGCTGGGGCAATATATATCCATGTGTGAGCTGCCGGGGCCAATATATATCCATGTGTGAGCTGCTGGAGGCAATATATATCCATGTGTGAGCTGCTGGGGCAATATATATCCATGTTTGAGCTGCAGGGGCAATATATATCCATGTGTGAGCTGCCGGGGCAATATATATTCCTGTGTGAGCTGCTGGGGCAATATATATCCATGTGTGAGATGCTGGGGGCAATATATATCCATGTTTGAGCTGCTGGGGCAATACATATCCATGTGTGAGCTGCTGGGGCAATATATATCCATGTGCGAGCTGCTGGGGGCAGTATATACCCATTTGTGAGCTGCTGGGGGCAGCATATACCCATGTGTGAGCTGCTGGAGGCAGTATATATCCATGTGTGAGCTGCTGGGGGCAGTATATATCCATGTGTGAGATGCTGAGGGCAGTATATATCCATGTGCGAGCTGCTGGGGGCAATATATTTCCATGTGTGAGCTGCTGGGGGGCAATATACTGTATTTTTTGCTCCATAAGATGCACCTGACCATAAGACGCACCTAGTTTTTAGAGGAGGAAAACAGGAAAAAAATATTCTGAATCAAATAGTGTAATAATGGATAATGCCCCAGCTCCTCTCATGGATATACTGCTCCAGCTCCTCTCATGGATATACTGCCCTAGCTCCTCTCATGGATATACTGCCCCAGATGCTCTCATGGATATACTGCCCCAGCTCCTCTCATGGATATTGCCCCAGCTCCTCTCATGGATTTTGCCCCAGCTCCTCTCATGGATTTTGCCCCAGCTCCTCTCATGGATATACCCCCAGCGCATGGCTATGCCCCCAGCTCATGGAAATGCCCAGCTCATGGATATGCCCCAGCACATGGATAATGCCCCAGCATGTGGATATGCCCCAGCTCACACATGGATATGCCCCAGCTCATGGATAAGGCCCCCAGCTCATGGATATGCCCCAGCTCATTGATAATGCCCAGCACATGGATATGCCCCAGCTCACACATGGATATGCCCCAGCTCATGGATTTGCCCCAGCTTATGGATATGCCCCAGCAGCTCATGGATATGCACCCCAGCTTATGGATATGCCCCAGCTCATAGATAATGCCCCAGCTCATGGATATGCCCCAGCACATGGATAATGCCCCAGCACATGGATATGCCCCAGCTCACACATGGATATGCCCCAGCTCATGGATTTGCTCCAGCTCATGGATAATGCCCCAGCACATGGATATGTCCCAGCTCATGGATATGCCCCAGCTCATGGATATGCCCCAGCAGCTCATGGATATGCCCCCCAGTTTATGGATATGCCCCCCAGCTTATGGATATGCCCCAGCTCATGGATAATGCCCCAGCTCATGGATATGCCCCAGCACATGGATAATGCCCCAGCACATGGATAGGCCCCAGCTCACACATGGATATGCCCCCAGCTCATGGATATGCCCCAGCTCATGGATAATGCCCCAGCACATGGATATGCCCCAGCTCACACATGGATATGCCCCAGCTCATGGATTTGCCCCAGCTCATGGATATGCCCCAGCTCATGGATATGCCCCAGCTCATGGATAATGCCCCAGCTCATGGATTTGCCCCAGCTCATGGATATGCCCCAGCAGCTCATGGATATGCCCCCCAGCTTATGGATATGCCCCAGCTCATGGATATGCCCCAGCAGCTCATGGATAATGTCCCCAGCTCACCTCCTGCTGCCGCCGCGTGTTTGGCTCCCTCTGAGCATCCGGTGGCATGGAGCTTGGGCACTCGCCTGGGGGAGCCACGTGACCAGCCGCGATCTCGTGAGAACTCGGCTGGTGACGTGGTTCCCCAAGGCAAGTGCCGAAACTCCATAGCTTCGGAAGCTCGCAGGGAGCGAACACTGCACCGCGCAGTATTCGCTCCATAAGACGCACCCACTTTTCCCCCCACTTTTTGGGGGGAGAAAAGTGCATCTTATGGAGCGAAAAATACGGTATATATCATGTGTGAGCTGCAGGGGCAATATATATTTCCATGTGTGAGCTGCTGGGGGCAATATATTTCCATGTGTGAGCTGCAGGGGCAATATATATTTCCATGTGTGAGCTGCTGGGGGCAATATATATCCATGTGTGAGCTGCTGGAGGCAATATATATCCATGTGTGAGCTGCTGGGGCAATATATATCCATGTGTGAGCTGCCGGGCCAATATATATCCATGTGTGAGCTGCTGGAGGCAATATATATCCATGTGTGAGCTGCTGGGGCAATATATATCCATGTTTGAGCTGCAGGGGCAATATATATCCATGTGTGAGCTGCCGGGGCAATATATATTCCTGTGTGAGCTGCTGGGGCAATATATATCCATGTGTGAGCTGCTGGGGGCAATATATATCCATGTTTGAGCTGCTGGGGCAATACATATCCATGTGTGAGCTGCCAGGGGCAATATATATTACTGAGTGAGCTGCTGGGGCAATATATATCCATGTGCGAGCTGCTGGGGGCAGTATATACCCATTTGTGAGCTGCTGGGGGCAGTATATACCCATGTGTGAGCTGCTGGAGGCAGTATATATCCATGTGTGAGCTGCTGGGGGCAGTATATATCCATGTGTGAGATGCTGAGGGCAGTATATATCCATGTGCGAGCTGCTGGGGGCAATATATTTCCATGTGTGAGCTGCTGGGGGCAATATATTTTCGTGTGTGAGCTGCTGGGGGCAATATACCATATTTTTCGCTCCATAAGGTGCACCTGACCATAAGATGCACCTAGTTTTTAGAGGAGGAAAACAGGAAAAAAAGTATTCTGAATCAAATAGTGTAATAATGGATAATGCCCCAGCTCATGGATATGCCCCGGCACATGGATAATGCCCCAGCACATGGATAATGCCCCAGCACATGGATATGCCCCAGCTCACACATGGATATGCCCCCAGCTCATGGATATGCCCCAGCTCATGGATAATGCCCCAGCTCATGGATTTGCCCCAGCTCATGGATATGCCCCAGCTCATGGATAATGCCCCAGCTCATGGATTTGCCCCAGCTCATGGATATGCCCCAGCAGCTCATTGATATGCCCCCCAGCTTATGGATATGCCCCAGCTCATGGATATGCCCCAGCAGCTCATGGATAATGTCCCCAGCTCACCTCCTGCCGCCGCCGCCACCGCGTGTTTGGCTCCCTCTGAGCATCCGGCAGCATGGAGCTTGGGCACTCGCCTGGGGGAGCCATGTGACCACTGACCAGCCGCGATCTCGCGAGAACTCGGCTGGTGACGTGGTTCCCCAAGGCAAGTGCCGAAGCTCCATAGCTTCGGAAGCTCGCAGGGAGCGAACACTGCACCGCGCAGTATTCGCTCCATAAGACGCACCCACTTTTGCCCACTTGCTAAAAAATCAAGTTTGGTCATTCTACGATTTAGATTTTAAAATCATTTCTGAAGGAAGTAATATTCTGCCGTATTTGGGAGGGCGCATTGGCCAGCTGTATTGGCTGTGTCTCCAAAGTAACCTTTTCTCCTAAGCCCAGGAAGAGCGAAGCTGTGCTTTCCAAATAGATTATTAACTTTCATCTTTCCATCCTGCATGGAGAAATGTATAATCTAATTATAGGTAACGCTCGGTACATTTCTTCAGCGAACAGGGTGTGCTTTCCACTTCGAGTGTTCAGTTCTATTTTTTTTTACTGGAAATTAGTCATTCATCATAGGCCTCTATGAAATAATCACAATTGCTAAATTTAACTGTGCGTTTGCTCATTAAATTACGCCTTGCCGAACTATAACACATCACATAGATAGACATATATAGAACAATTCACAGAGGTAGAAAAGTGGATCAAACACAACAAACTTTTTTAAATAATGACAAAGCTGTAACGATGCTTTGGAACAGCACCTGAACTGCACAAATTGCAAAATCCCCACTTATGTGTTGGGACAAAACCAAATGACACGCTGACCACAGTCACTTCTCTCAAATATCTAGGTATGTGGTTGGACCCTAATCTATCCTTTGGCCCTCACATCGAAAAACTCTCATCTAAACTTTACCCCAAACTAGGTGCCCTGTACAGAAACAAATCCTGCCTGAGCCCCGTGGTAAGAAAGCAGATTGTACAACAAATGCTTATGCCAGCTATTGAATACGGAGATGTAGTGTATTCAGCTGCCCCGCAAACACACCTTCATAAACTTACTACATTGTATAACTCATTCTGCCACTTTGCATTACAATGTAACTACATGACCCACCATTGTGACATGTTAAAAAAGCTAAACTGGCCATCGCTGGAGTCGAAACGCACCCTTCACCTTTCCAGCCTGGTGTTTAAGAGCTTTTCTGGGAAGCTGCCACCCTACCTGAATAGACTGCTTCCCCCAGCAGCTCCCTCATCCTATAACCTCCGATCCAGGACCAGCACCTTACTTGCAATACCACAATACAAAAAGACAGTGGCTCGATCCTCATTTTCCTACAGAGCACCGCAATTATGGAATAACCTCCCAGACACCATCAAATCTTCCCCCAGTCTTAAGTCACTCAAGAGCTCCTTACTAACATACCTTAATACAGAATGCACCTGTAAACATGTAACCTATTTCTGGAACTGTAACACTTCACTTGTTCTTGAACCCAGGACATACTTGAAAACGAGAGAAATCTCAATGTATCCTTCCTGGTAAAATCCTTTAAATGAA
Organism: Leptobrachium leishanense; assembly: GCA_009667805.1. NCBI lineage: Eukaryota > Metazoa > Chordata > Amphibia > Anura > Megophryidae > Leptobrachium > Leptobrachium leishanense. The sequence goes on from CM019063.1 coordinate 63,488,659, forward strand.
AAAAAAATATATATCGAAATACATACATAGAGACCATATTCTATTTTTTATGTAGGGAGGTGATTTTTTAAAATTAAGAAGTTTTTTTTAAATTAATTATGTCAACTTAAACATTTGTTTTATATATTTATATTTCTTTTATGTGATCCAGTTTCATTGTTTGTAAAAAAATAGTTTTTATAATTTATGCATTATTTTTATAATATTAATTGTAAATTAAATGTAATTTATCCACAAAAAAAGATATTTTTTCTTCACATTTACAAGGAACGACAGAAGGCAGTCACAGCGAATTAAACATCAAATGCGAAAAAAGTGGACACTTATTTTTTGATACACAAAGAAATTAAACCAATTACAACGAAACAATGATATCTATTTGATTTGTTTAATTAATTTGAAAAATATTTTATAAAGAACAGTAACTATCAGATAAGATACAAGGGAAATGCTTTATAAAAAAAATTACTTGATTAATATAAATGTATCGCTTGGAGTATAAAATTTAAAAAAAATTGATTTTTTTTTTTCCGTTATTAAACTTCTTACTGGAAACCACATGCGCCATTTTGGGATTCTTTGTATCTAGATATTGCTTTGTAATACAGATTTTGGTTGGCTTATCTGTTATTTATCCCTGTAGGCTGCAATTCTTTATGCTTTACTCTTATGCTATATATTTCAATGGATAATTCGTATTGTGTTCACACCATTTCAATTCACATCGCGCCAGCACTCTATACTTTTGTTTACCACATGCCACATTGTCCACCTATATTTCAGTTGCATCAATGTTATTATGCCAAATTGCCCGCAAGCCACACTGCCTCAGGGTAATGTCACATTGCCCACATGCCACATCGCCTCAATTTAATTTGTCACATTGCCCACATGCAACATTGCCTCAATTTAATATGTCACATTGCCCACATGCCACATTGCCTCAATTTAATATGTCACATTGCCCACATGCCACATTGCCTCAATTTAATATGTCACATTGCACACATGCCACATTGCCTCAATTTAATGTCACATTGCATCCCATCACCTCAATTTAATGGCACATTGCCGACATGCCACTTGCCTCAATTTAATGTCACAATGCCCACATGCCACATTGCCTCAATTTAATATGTCACATTGGCCACATTGCCTCAATTTAATGTTACATTGCCCACATGCCACATTGCCTCAATTTAATATGTCACATTGCCCACATGCCACATTGCCTCAATTTAATATGTCACATTGCCCACATGCTACATTGCCTCAATTTAATGTCACATTGCCAACATGCCACATTGCCTCAATTTAATATGTCACATTGCCAACATGCCACATTGCCTCAATTTAATATGTCACATTGCCCACATGCCACATTGCCTCAATTTAATGTTACATTGCCCACGTGCCACATTGCCTCAATTTAATGTCACATTGCCTCAGTTTTATTATGTCACATTGCCCACGTGCTACATAGCTTCCATTTTATTCTGCCCACATGCCACATTGCCCAAATGCCAAATAGCTTCCATTATATTTAGTTCACGTCCGTGCCATATTGCTCACACTTTGCCTCAAATTCCCTTTGTCTGTGCAGGGCAGCTCTGAGTCTGATGAATCTGTAATGTTGGACGTGAATGAGTCAAGAGCAAAGCCTCTGATTCTCGACTATGCTCCCTAAAGAAATATTGACATCTCACTGGAATATGGTCGAAAAACACGGAAACTGGCAACTTTCATAAGGAAGCACAGCTCCTGCTCCTGGCTCAGTCATTGCCCGCGGCCTGTTGGTTCACATAGTTTAGTTATGTATGTTCCAGGCAAAACGAGTTCATAGGAAAAATGCCACGAGGTGGCCCCTGAACCTGCTGAACCATAGCTGGAAGCACTGTGCTAGAAAAAAGTAACTGCTCTTGTAATTTCTATTCTAATAAAGAAGAATTAGGTTTTACAAGAGTTAAGTCCCTGCACCATTATTCTGCCCTGCTCTGAGAGTCAAGTTGTTTCTAAGGAGTTAAATAGGAATAATTGGCTATAAGTATAGGTAAGAAATAATAATAATAATAAAACTTGTTTCAACATGATTTGTTTTATAAAACACTGGAATGTTCATTGAAAAGTATAGATATATTGATATAGTAAGATGTATTTATATACTGTGTGCTTACAAGACCAGTCTATAGGCACCATAAGCTGCCCCTCACTAAGGCTAGGGTCAGACGAACGCATTTTTCACGTCGTCCGTGAAAAAGTTCGGTCGAACGAACGTACGTATTTTCCCCCGGAATACGCGATAGCGGTCATACTATGCGCCTTTTCGTCCGTGATTTTGTACGGATCATCAATAAAACACTTTTTGAGTCTGGACGTTATGTTGGCCGGACATTAGCAGCGTCTGACGTCTCCTAATCACACACACACGCCGCTATGCGGCCGCAGCGCACTCTGTACGTCAGTAGTAGCGGTTTGACGTTCTCGAAAAAATGCGTTCGTTGGCCACTTGCGTTGCGCGGACGAACGTTCGTGCGGCCGTTCGTCGTATGTTCCCCGGCATTGGACGTCATTTGCTGCTAGTACGGCCGTGATTTCGTGCGGCTAAACGCACGTTAAAACTGCGCTAGTCTGACCCTAGCCTAAAACCGGGTCACGTGAGCGGCAGGATCTCGCTTCTCGTGCGATCCTGCTGGTCGGTGGAGTGATCGTAGAGGGAGACAGGAGACTTTCTTCCCCCAGTCTCCCTCTGCTCCCGGTGGCCAGAAGCAGCGGATTGGGCCGAAGTTCTCGCCGCGGTAAGAGAGGTGAGTATGTGATTTTTTGGGGGATTTTTGAGCTGCAGGTAACGGATTCTGCAGCAGCGCAATCTATTACCTGCACCTCTGAGCTGGTGGTAACTTTTTCGTTAGCGCCAGCTCTTATTAACTAGCGTTAGAACCAAGTGATCCCAATGCTAGGTACTCTGTGCCTTCACTTTGCGATCCTCATGATAAGTATAGGGAGCGCAAAGTACAATAAACTCGCCCTACGAATCACAAATTAATGAGCGATAATGTTTTTTAACCCGTTAGCGATTTGAAGGTGATATGGGCGCAGCGCTATGACCTCCATTAAGCTAGCGCTGACGCTAGTGTTAGCTTGAAGGAGGTGAAGACGCCCTATGTCGGTTGAGGTATTTACAAACATGGAAACTGCGTTCTTATTAGGCAAATGTATATTCAACGGTATTGTTACTGCATTTTATTACTATCAAATAGTTGCAATGATTTATTCGGCGTAGTTACAGTACTGCCATTATATACAGTGTATTGATAGTGTGCATCTCTCATTGGTTTTAAATGATTTCCTACTTCAAAATTATTAGAAAAATTAGATTTTGTTCACAGATTTCCATCACCACTAACGAGATCACTGATTGAGCTGCCGTTAAAGCTTAAAACCACAACATTTAATCAAAGAAAATAGCAAGCAAACACACATAAATGAATATGATGAAGTATGAGCACCATCAGATTTATTACTCCGATTAAATGTAAATATGATGAGAAATTCCCTCTAATCTTATAAAGCTGCAATCACCTTACAGACGGCAGAGGGAAAAAAAATGCATGTCGTTAGCGAAATAATGAGATTTTCCAGCAATTGCGCTGCAGGTGTCTGTATTGAGCATCTGTGAATGATCATTGCCCGGTGCCACCTAGTCTTGATAATGATGCCCACGATCGTCTTATTATGTTTCTGCATCTGAGAGGCATCGCTAATCTCGTTCATTAGGTGGCGAGGAGATTGAATTCAATCAGCTTCTGTTCAGGGAAGATTTCATCACCGACATGTACTTCGGAGGGAACCTTCATGGGAGAATAGTGACGGAAGACTTGCATTTTGGAGAAGGAGTCCACCGGAAGGCGTTCCGGAGTAAAGTTATGTGCGGCTTGCTTCCTGTTTTTAACCCTGGTCACCTCTGCGTCCTCAAAGTACATAATGCTATCGCGTACGGAACCAAGAACATTGACGAACTGGTCCAGAGGAACTACAAGCTTGCTGTACAGGTGAACTTCCAAATTAAATCTCTATTTATATACAACTCATTTAAAACAAGACATAAGTGTCACAGGTTTCATGAGAAATACTCTTGGGGGAACTTTGCATTTTAGGTAGACGCTCATAGATATTCCTAGAGTCACCTGTTTTGAGTCGGTACAACTCATAATCAGATTCTGCATACCTGAAACAAGAGGGTTAAACCACCAATGTTTGTCAGTGTTGCAGGTACTAGTGAAAATCGGTGGCATTGCAATGCTGACAAATGCCGACATTTCTCAAAGCTGAAGTCCAAATAGCAATGGGGGAAAGCTGTACCGTAAAGCTTCTCCTGTTGCTGGTCGGATCTTACTTTTGAGAAATGTTTGACGACACTTCAGTACCGACGATTTTTTCAACTCCGGCGCTTAGTGGATAACCCATTATGTATATGGCGTGACCTAAGCCAACTTCGTTCTGTTGTAAATCCTTCAATGACTGACGGCTTGGGTGGGATCATCCCTAAAAGCTCTGGTTCATTTTAGTTGTAATCTGGCCTAGTTGAAAAGGTCCCAACTCTAGGTCTTGTATGTTTATAATGCGATCTCATCGTCCTCTCCATATGTGTGGGAAATTATAACCATGTAGTCTCTGTCCGTTTTGCTTATGACCCGATGATGAGTGACAGTCTGTCAAATAGATTAAAGAAGCGCACAGATATTCAGAAAACTAATTTTGAAGTCCATGTAGACATTTCAGTTGTCTTGGGTAGGGGTCTAGTCCTATAAGGTGAAGTATCAGAAGTCACCAAGATTTCTGTCCTCTAACTGACCATTGATAGCAGTAAGGAGGAGGGATGCACTCCTATTAGGTCATAGAGTGAAAAAAATACTTAAGTGGATGCTCATGTGACCCAGAGCATGCCAAAGCTCCCTGCATACTTACAGCAAAGAAAAAGGTCTCAAGCCCTAACTAACCATTGACATCTTGCACTTGCTCCACCTCCCAAAACTCAAATCTGATCAATAAAGACAGGCTGGGCCTTGGGTAGTCATCGTGAGAATTACAATAAGTAATGACTTGACAAGGAAACATATGGTGGTTCAGTTTGCGACCCCAAATGGGAACTCAGCTCCCCTTGCAAAAATAGTGCAGGATCTACGTCCCAACTCCTCTTGACCGCTGGTCTCATCCCAGAGGCTGACAGTAAGCCAGAAATTTCAAGTCTCCCGGAAGTTCTGGGAGTCTCCCTGAAGTGAATGCGGGCTCCCTGGTGCCCAAAAAAACTTCTGAAACTCCCAGATTCGGGAGAGATGGGATCCCTACCTTCCCTACAGCCAATCCCAAGCAAGACGACTGCATGCCACTTTGAAGCCCAGCCCAGTCTCCACCTACACCCAGTCATAGATCGTCGTCTACCTTTCAAGCCCACCTTTTCTTACAACCAAACAGCAACCTTCCCCAGTGACGGACTAACCAGGTGAGGGAAGGAGGGGATGTGTATGTGTCTGTCCCCATTTGATGACATCACAGCATGGGTGGTCCTTACATTGCCTGCCTAGAGATGTGTCCCGGCACGCAGTGCTGCCAGACTGAAGCCAGGGAGGATGCCTGTCATGGCTTCTAAACTGCAGGTGGAGCGCAGGAGCAAGTAGGAATGTGCATGACTTTTTTTCATTTACAGGTTTATCCAAAGAGATCCGAATGGCTGGAGAAAGGTAACCGAACGCTGAAAATCAGCGTTCGGTACATTTCTTGGCCATTCGGCTATCCAGAGAGCAGGCAATTCGCCAAATCCTGGGGAATTGCCTGCACATACGGTGCCTGTTCGGTGCCTGTTCGAGGGCAGTGAAATCCCCATAAAAAAGCACTGCTTCGGCTATTCAGAGAACACAAACCAGCAGTGAAAGGTTCCCGAAATGCCCTGCCGTTCGGTGGTTTAATTCGGCAGGTTTATTCCAGCGAATCCCATAGGCTTCAATGTTAAAAATATTCCCGTTTTAGTTCAATATTTAATAAACCATTCATTATAAAATTCTGCAGTAAAGAGTCTCTTTATTTATAGATTTTTTAGGATATTTTAAGCTTTTTTCTGGATTTTAACTTTTTTTAAAAGAAAATCTGATTTTTTTTCTAAATTTACTTATTTTTTCAGTGACAGCCCTTTTTATTATCATTCCTTGGACCTCATATGTAAATTTCAGACATTTTCGCCGAGTAGTTTGTTTGTAAACAGCGTTTCACTTTTCAAACATTTAAGCAAACTGTTTTGCTAATTTATTCACTGCATTCGTCTGCGGGGTCGGCTTTTTCTGGCGGCTTCGCTGCGTGTGATCGGCTTCTACTCAGGTTTTTCCGGTGTTTTCGGCAGGTTAATCCAGATGTTTTTGCGAGTTTTCGACGTGCATTTGTCAGGTTTTGCCGTTAGTTTTCGGCGGGTTTGCGGCAGCTTTTCCCTGCATTTCGGCTGCCCTGTGGTGCTTGCTGAATACACTGCAGGGTCGCCGAAATGGGATCAGCAAAACGAACCGAATTGAAGAGAACGAAAAGTCACCGAACGTGTGGTGACTTTTCGATTCTCTTTGAATTACTCTGTTAGTTTTTTTCGGGTCTCTTCAGTGATTTGGATCTATTCATTTTTCGGATCAATTAGTTTTTCGCTTTTTAGAAGTTATTTCGTTTTTTATTGGTTATTTAAGAATGAGAAGTAAATTACTACCAAGAGAATGAAAATTTCTTTACTTATTTATTTTATTAGGATTTTTTTAGGCATTTTTTGGGTGAAATTTTTAAAGTTTCCTAACTTTTTTTTAAAGAAACAAGGCTTTTTAACCCATAGGTTTCAATGCAGCATATGAGTCCGCACACTGCTGGGAAGCGCCTCTCTGCAGTATAATTAATGCAGCATATGAATCCACACACTGCTGGGAAGCACCTCTCTGCAGTATAATTAATGCAGCATATGAATCCACAAACTGCTGGGAAGCGCCTCTCTGCAGTATAATTAATGCAGCATATGAATCCACACACTGCTGGGAAGCGCCTCTCTGCAGTATAATTAATGCAGCATATGAATCCACACACTGCTGGGAAGCTCCTCTCTGCAGTATAATTAATGCAGCATATGAATCCGCACACTGCTGGGAAGCGCCTCTCTGCGGTATAATTAATGCAGCATATGAATCCACAAACTGCTGGGAAGCGCCTCTCTGCAGTATAATTAATGCAGCATATGAATCCACACACTGCTGGGAAGCTCCTCTCTGCAGTATAATTAATGCAGCATATGAATCCGCACACTGCTGGGAAGCGCCTCTCTGCGGTATAATTAATGCAGCATATGAATCCACACACTGCTGGGAAGCTCCTCTCTGCAGTATAATTAATGCAGCATATGAATCCGCACACTGCTGGGAAGCGCCCTCTCGCGTATAATTAATGCAGCATATGAATCCACACACTGCTGGGAAGCACCTCTCTGCAGTATAATTAATGCAGCATATGAATCCACACACTGCCCGGCAGCGCCTCTCTGCGGTATAATTAATGCAGCATTTGAATCCTCAACCTGCTGGGCAGCGCCTCTCTGCAGTATAATTAATGCAGCATATGAATCCGCACACTGCTGGGAAGCGCCTCTCTGCGGTATAATTTAGGCTAGGGTCAGACGAGCGCAGTGCGAACGCGCGTGCAGGCGCACTTAATCACGGCTGCACTAGCAGCAAGTGCCAGGCAATGACGGCCAATATACGAAGTACGGTCGCACAAAAGCCCGGCTGCGCAACGCAAGTGGAAAACGAACGCATTTTTTCGAGAACGTGAAACCACTAGTACGGTCGTACAGAGTGCGCTGCGCCCGCTAGCGGCGTGTGTGCGTGAATTGGAGATGTCAGACACTGCTAATGTCCGGCCAACATAACGTCCAGATGCACAAAGTGTTTTATTGATGATCCGTACAAATTCACGGATGCAAATGCGCATCGTATGACCGCTATCGCGTACTCCGTGAAAAAATGCGTCCATTCATTCGAACGCACTTTTTCACAGACAATGCGAAAATGCGTTCGTCTGACCCTAGCCTTATGCAGCATATGAATCCACACACTGCTGGGAAGCGCCTCTCTGCGGTATAATTAATGCAGCATATGAATCCGCACACTGTTGGGAAGCACCTCTCTGCAGTATAATTAATGCAGCATATGAATCCGCACACTGCTGGGAAGCGCCTCTCTGCAGTATAATTAATGCAGCATATGAATCCGCACACTGCTGGGAAGCGCCTCTCTGCGGTATAATTAATGCAGCATATGAATCTGCACACTGCCCGGCAGCGCCTCTCTACAGTATAATTAATGCAGCATATGAATCCGCACACTGCTGGGAAGCACCTCTCTGCAGTATAATTAATACAGCATATGAATCCGCACACTGCTGGGAAGCGCCTCTCTGCAGTATAATTAATGCAGCATATGAATCCACACACTGCTGGGAAGCGCCTCTCTGCAGTATAATTAATGCAGCATATGAATCCGCACACTGCTGGGAAGCACCTCTCTGCAGTATAATTAATGCAGCATATGAATCCGCACACTGCCGGGCAGCACCTCTCTGCGGTATAATTAAATGCAGCATATGAATCCGCACACTGCTGGGAAGCACCTCTCTGCAGTATAATTAATGCAGCATATGAATCCACACACTGCCGGGCAGCACCTCTCTGCGGTATAATTAAATGCAGCATATGAATCCGCACACTGCTGGGAAGCACCTCTCTGCAGTATAATTAATGCAGCATATGAATCCGCACACTGCTGGGAAGCGCCTCTCTGCAGTATAATTATTGCAGCATATGAATCCACACACTGCTGGGAAGCACCTCTCTGCAGTATAATTAATGCAGCATATGAATCCGCACACTGCTGGGAAGCACCTCTCTGCAGTATAATTAATGCAGCATATGAATCCACACACTGCTGGGCAGCGCCTCTCTGCAGTATAATTAATGCAGCATATGAATCCGCACACTGCTGGGAAGCACCTCTCTGCAGTATAATTAATGCAGCATATGAATCCACACACTGCTGGGAAGCACCTCTCTGCGGTATAATTAATGCAGCATATGAATCCACACACTGCTGGGAAGCACCTCTCTGCAGTATAATTAATGCAGCATATGAATCCGCACACTGCTGGGAAGCGCCTCTCTGCGGTATAATTAATGCAGCATATGAATCCACACACTGCTGGGAAGCGCCTTTCTGCAGTATATTTAATGCAGCATATGAATCCGCACACTGCTGGGAAGCACCTCTCTGCGGTATAATTAATGCAGCATATGAATCCACACACTGCTGGGAAGCGCCTTTCTGCAGTATATTTAATGCAGCATATGAATCCACACACTGCTGGGAAGCACCTCTCTGCAGTATAATTAATGCAGCATATGAATCCACACACTGCTGGAAACTTACCAGTAGTGTGTGGATTCATATGCTGCATTTATTATACTGCAGAGAGGCGCTTCCCGGCTGTGTGTCGATTCATATGCTGCATTAATTATACTGCAGAGAGGTCCTGCCCCGCAGTGTGCGGATTCATATGCTGCATTAATTATACTGCAGAGAGGTCCTGCCCCGCAGTGTGTGGATTCATATGCTGCATTAAAATTATTTTTGGATCTTTTGGTTCCATTTTAGATCATTTCGTTCTGTTTTTTTTGTTTCAGATAATTTGGTTCCCTGTTTTTAATTTTAAAGAATTTTGTTATGTTTTTCGTTTCAGATCATTTGGTTCTGTTTTATTAGTTTCAGATCATTTTGTTCCGAATTTTATTCGTTTTTGATCGTTTTGTTCTGTTTTTTTCAGCATTTCGTATCGTTTTCGTTACTTTTTTTTACGCTTCGGATCCATTCTGAAACGATTTTGTTTGTTTTAAATCGATTTGAAATTACACATCGATTCAAAATTTCGGACGGCCGATATTTCGTTTTCAGAAATGTTCCCGAAATACAAAAATGGTAATTTTCGTCCAAATTTGGATTTGGAACGAAACAAATTGCACATCTCTAGGGGCAAGCCGCTCCACCATCTGCTCCTGCATGTCTACCTGTGGCAGGAGCGGCCGCTCTTCGCCAAAGTCCTGATCAGGTAACTGCAGGGACAGCACCCTCTGCCACCTGAGCATAAGCGATCAGCACTGACTGTCAAGATGCCAACAGAGGCAGCAGTGTAGAACAATTTGCAAGCTCAGCCTGAGCAGCGCGGCGTGCAGCAGTCACCAGCAGGATGACAGGAGGTGCCAATGCCAGGGTATGGGGGAACTTTAGGGGACTCAATCCAAAAACCTCAGCACTGCTGGGGCATCTGTCAAAAAATTTGAGTGAGCAAACTCGTGGCAGGGGAGGAGCGGCACTTACCAAATCACTTTTTTTCATTGAATTTGTTCAACAAAAATAATCAGCCTTGTGACCTACTGGATTCCCTCCACAATCATTTCTCCTACGCACAAGTGTAATGTTCTGAGGGTAAAGGCCATACGAATGTTTTGCGGAAATTTTATTACTAATAAACCCAGTAATCAGTCAGTGTTCATGCTCTTTATCATCAACCAGATATTTTCTAAGTGTGTTTCTAATTATTTCTAATTTTTATTTGAAACTAAAAAGTGGGGGAAAAAAACACCATCAAAAACACCATCAAAAGAGAAGGGGGTGGGGTGGGTTGCCTCCCTGAAATGAGTTTTTGCAGGTCGGGATTTCCAGTAAGCTCCACCACTATGGTGTGATGTTTCTTTCCTTTCCAAAAAATGCTAATTAAACCCTCTTTTTGCTAATTGTCATTTTAGTACACATATTATAAAATTACCTTTGCCTTGCAGGAATGCTACGTGCAAAACACAGCACGAGAATATGCAAAGATTTACGCGGCCGAAGCAGAACAGCTGGAAGAGTTTGGGATAGTACCAGAGTAAGTGTCTTCCCTTAACGATACATTCTCTGTATCACTAATGTTAAACGTAATTTTGTAATTGGACATGAATCTATACGTTTGACTCAGTTGAGTTTACAGTAGTAGAAACATGCCAAATGGGGGTTCATATTTTGAGATTGCCTGTCGTCTTGCCTTCCTTTTTCTTGATGTAGAAATTAAAACAGAATATTTGGGTAAAGCCTTCCTTTCACTACCTTGGGCCTTAAAGGGGAATGACAAGTCCCTTGGTGACATACAGTATAAATGGAAGGGAAATTAGGTCTTTGCATTAACCATTTGAGCTCTCCCTATACATAACTCTCCCTCCCTAACTATACTTAATTCATGGCTCTCCACTCCACTGCTTATTTATGGCTTTACACAAGAGAGAATAGCTCAGCTTTTATCAACTGGGGTAAATAGTGTCAAGGTATAGCAAAACATCAATGGCAAGCTCCAGGTATCTAAAAATTGTGCTCCGATTTGGTTTTAGCCATTTAAATCATGCCGTGTCATTGGCTTAAAAACTGGATCTTCCAACCAATAAGAACATTTTCATGGTGGCTCCATCTATGAAAAAGTAGACCATGAGTTACGCTGTCTCCGAACAGCATCCCCATATAGTTACTCCGCACAGCGCTCCCAGCATGTATACCCGCTGGCAGGGCCGGTGCGAGACTATTTTGCGCTCTAGACAAGACCAGCTACTTGCGCCACCCCCTCCGAAAAAATTGTTGAAATGCGGGTGGTAACACACACAGTGTGCATGAGGAAACAAACACACTGCAGGGGGGGAGGGTACACACAATGTGCACAGGGGCCGCATACGGTCGTTTTGTGCCCTTCTTACCCCTCCGCTGGTCTGTGCCTCTTTCTTTCTTTCCTCTGGCCTCTGTGCCTCATTCTTTCACCATTTCTTTCATCTGCCTCTTTCTTTTCTTTCCTCTGTGCCTCTTTTTTCTTTCTTTCTTTTCTTTCCTCTGTCTCTTTTTTCTTTCTTTCTTTTCTTTCCTCTGTGTCTCTTTTTTCTTTCTTTCTTTTCTTTCCTGTGTCTTTTTCATTCTTTATTTCTTTTTTTCCTCTGTCTTTTCTTTCTTTCCTGTGCCTCTTTTTTCTTTCTTTCTTTTCTTTCCTCTGTGTCTCTTTTTTCTTTCTTTCTTTTCTTTCCTCTGTCTTTTCTTTCTTTCTTTCTTTCTTTTTCCTCTGTGTCTTTTCTTTCTTTCCTCTGTCTCTTTTTTCTTTCTTTCTTTTCTTTCCTGTGTCTTTTTTCTTTCTTTCTTTTCTTTCCTCTGTGTCTTTTCTTTCTTTCCTCTGTGTCTCTTTACTTTCTTTCTTCTGCCTTTCTTTTTATTTGCCTCTTGTGGCGCCTACACGTCATCTGGTGGTCCCTGCACTTCACCATAAGACGTCTTCTGCGCCACTAGCGGGGCTCCGCTTTGCGAGCTGTCACTGCTGGCTACACATGCAAACAATGTGGAAGGGGTACGATAATGGAACCCGGGTTGAGGCCGACTGCGCCCCTATGTGGCAGTGCACCCTAGGCAGTTGCCTAGCTTGTCTAGTGGATGCACCGGCCCTGACAGCTGGTGTCTGCAAGAGGAGGGGATCGTAGCTTTCTTGCTGCGATCTCCTTCTTCAAAAAGATTCTCCCGGAATCTGAAAGCTGGAAGAATTAGAAATCCAAAATGCTGCGGGTCCCAAGCATTCTGGAGAAGGGGTGCTCAACCTGTAATGGCAGTTCTTCCTTGACACAATTAACGCCTTAATGGTGGCAACTGGCAACATTATGGAAGCCTTTGAATGACATCAGCAAGGAGTGTGAAAACTGTTGGCGCTATATAAATGGTAATAATGTGTATTCCAGTGATTTCATTTGGGCAGGCATGTGGTATCACAAACGGTAGATTTTCACTTAAAAAAAGGCCTTATAAAAGGAAAATGCAAGTATATGCGGTATTATCTATTCTATTCTATTCTTTCCTGCCCTCCAGTATGTGCCCTGACTGAGTCACCTCTAAAGGTCTGAGCATGGCACGACTCCCACCGAGCTCTTTATACTGACCTTGAGCGTGTTGGTATTTAGTAATTATATCTCCTGGAGGCATGTCTCTCCCAAAGTAAATAAACCCTGTGTGCTTTTACTGAAACAACACAATCCTTTTTTTTTTTTTTTTTAAGTTAATTGAAGCGATCACAGTAGCAATGTTTTTATTCACTGATCCCTGTTTTTACTTCCCCCGCATTATCATGCACGCTGGTGGGCTTGTGTAGCTAGAGACGCTCGCTTTTATTATGCCCGAGGCTCGTGATAGATTTGCTGTTCTTAGGCATCACACTGTGAAAGGTTGGTTGAAATCCTGTCCGTCTCCGACTTTGCCTGTGGGATGCCCACCTGTCCTCGTCCGTCAGCGGCATGAGACTACTTTAAATTCTACGGGGGGGGGGGGGTTGAAACGCATTTCTTACATTTCATTGATAGAGAACTGAATCGGTGCATTTGCCGGGGCTGTGAAGGAGAAATGAGTCAGATCACTGAAATAACAATGCACAATGTACCGGTACATTAAATTACCAGCATTTATGTATCGCCAACATATTCCGCAGCGCTTTAGAGGACGATGCAGACAAAAGACAAACCGATACAAAGGGAATAAGTGGCCCTGCCATTGGGACAGTCTGTTGTGATGGGATTTCCTTAAAACCAAAGTGAGAATCCCATTTTTAATGGACATTATAAAGCTTTTAATGAAGAATGGTCATCTGTAACCCTCAGAGAGTCGTTTGTATGGCTACCGACAGCCGCAGTTTTCCAGGGCGGTCCTGTTTTTTGTTTGGTGTCCCGACGGTTAATTGTCCCGGGACTCTGCCCTTGGATTTGACTCCGTCCTTGGATTTGAGTCCTGCATGAATAACTTAGATCTATAGTCCAAATAAGTTCCCAGGATGCTGAGCACAAACCCGGGACCATCCCAAGACTGTTGGCAACTGTGCATTTGGTAAATAATGAGGATTAAGCAATTCATAGCACTTTCAATGTTCTCCATGTAAAAACAGCCTCAGAAATTCACTCGTCGTCTGTGTGTTTAGAGCTCTACCGAGCGCCCATGGCTGTGTACAGCGATTCAGGCAAAGCGATTCAGGCAGCGATTCAGGCAAATATAGAATATTTGATACAGTCCTAACCTCAACATCTGAGGGTTGGGATTTAGGGGTTATTATTTCAGAGGATCTAAGGGTAAGTAGTCAATGTAATAGAGCAGCAGGAAATGCTAGCAGAATGCTTGGTTGTGTAGGGAGAGGTATTAGCAGTAGGAAAAGGGAAGTGCTCATGCCACTGTACAGAGCACTGGTGAGACCTCACTTGGAGTACTGTGTGCAGTACTGGAGACCGTATCTCCAGAAGGATATAGACATCTTAGAGAGAGTTCAGAGAAGGGCTACTAAAATGGTGTACGGCTTGAAGGAGAAAAGTTACCAGGAAAGGCTTAATGATCTTAACATGTACAGCTTGGAAAAAAGACGAGACAGAGGAGATATGATAGAAACATTTAAATACGTAAAGGGAATCCACAAGGTAGAGGAAGGGAGTATATTTAAAAGGAAACAAAATAGCAAAACAAGAGGACATAGTCTTAGATAGAGGGGCAAAGGTTTAAAAGTAACATCAGAAAGCATTATTTTACTGAGAGGGTGGTGATACATGGAACAGCCTTCCAGTAGAAGTGGTAGAGGCCAAAACAGTAATTGAATTTAAGCAGGCATGGGATAGGCATAAGGCTATCCTAAACAAAAGATAAATCCAGGTAAAGTATCCATGTAATTGGGCAGACTAGATGGGCCGAAAGGTTCTTATCTGCCGACATTTTTCTATGTTTCTATGTTTCTATGTTTCTATTTTATCTAACTGTAATATCCATATCTGTGTTTAATTCCTTGAAAATTCACTGTCATTTCTTTACTTTAACGCCTTGCCGTGGGGGGTTCACCAGCAGGCAGACGGGCTTAAATACCACAGGGTGGCATAGTATGGCCTGCAGCTTTCTGCCAACTCCTACATCCTGCCACTCTTCCCTGTGACTGATCGCCGTGATTGACTCCATCGGGACGGCCTGAACTAAGACAGTCCCCCAGCAGCCAACGACATCAATCAGCTGCAGCGAAGGGATGCGGGCCGTAAGAGTTGCAAGAAACCCATGCAGCCATGCGACACTTAAACTCGCCCGCCGCCAGAATGGCATAATCTACACCGTGGGCATTACGGGGGTTAAAGTGCCATGGTCTTGTGAAATTTTATTTCCCCTAACCAAGCTTTAGGACGTTTAGCAGGAGAAAAGCAGTCTGTGTTACACTGAGGAGGCGACCATCTTGGAATTACTGTATACAGTGGCAAGAAAAAGTATGTGAACCCTTTGGGATTACGTGGAGTTTTGCATGAATTGGTCATAAAATGTGCTCTGATCTTCATCTAAGTCACAACGATTTGAAAAACACAGTCTGCTTAAAATAATACAGCACAAACATTATATGTTTTCATGTGTTTATTGAACATAACATGTAAACATTCACAGTGCAGAGTGGGAAAAGTATGTGAACCCCAAGCCTAATGACTTCTCCAAGAGCTAATTGGAGCCAGGAGTGAGCCAACCTTGAGTCCAATCAGTGTGATATTATTGGATGTGTAGCTGAAAGCTGTCCTGCCCTTTAAAAACACACACCAGTTTTGGGTTTACCGGTTTCAAGAAGCACTGCCTGCTTTGCTGCCTCAGGGCCTGGACGGATTGTTGTCATTGATGGAAAAATGAATTCCAGAGTTTATCAAGACATTTTTCAGGAAAACGTAAGGCCATCTGTCCGCCAACTGAAGCTCCGCAGAGGATGGGTGATGCAACAGGACAATGACCCAAAGCATACAAGTAATTCAACAAGAGAATGGCTTCAACAAAACAAAATACGCCTTCTGGAGTGGCCCAGTCAGAGTCCTGACCTCAACCCGATTGAAATGCTGTGGCATGACCTTAAGAGAGCGATTCACACCAGACATCCCAGGAATATTGCTACACTGAAACCGTTTTGTGAAGAGGAGTGGTCCAAAATTACTCCAGATCGTTGTGCAGCTCTGATCTGCAACTACAGGAAACGTTTGGTTGAGGTTATTGCTGCCAAAGGAGGGTCAACCAGTTATTAACAGGGTTATCCAAAGAGATCCGAATTGCTTGAGAAAGGTAACCGAATGCTGAAAATCAGTGTTCGGTTACCTTTCCTGACCATTCGGCTATCCAGAGAGCAGGCAATTCGCCAAATCCTGGCGAATTGCCTGCACATACGGTGCCTGTTCGGTGCCTGTTCGAGGGCAGTGAAATCCCCATGAAAAAGCACTGCTTCGGCTATTCAGAGAACACAAACCAGCAGTGAAAGGTTCCCCTAATGCCCTGCCATTCGGTGGTTTAATTCGGCAAGTTTATTCAGGAGAATCCCATAGGCTTCAGTGTTAAAAATATTCCCGTTTTAATTCAATATCTAATAAACCGTTCATTATAAAATTCTGCAGTAAAGAGTCTCTTTATTTATAGATTTTTTAGGATACTTTAAGCATTTTTCTGATTTTTTTTTTTTGATTTTTTTTAAAAGTCCAATTTTTATCTTTTTCAGTTTACTTATTTTTTTTGTAACAGCCCTTTTTATCATTCCCTGGACCTCCTGTGAAAATTTCAGACATTTTCGCTCAGTAGTTTCTTTGCAAACAGCGTTTCATTTTCCCAGATTCATACAAATGGTTTTGCTAATTTATTCACTGCCTCCTCTACGTCACAGCTGCTTCGGCTCTGTGTGATTCGGCTCCTGTTCGGCTCCTCTTCGAAGGTTAATCCAGATGTTTTTGCTTGTTTTCAGCGTGCATTCGGTTAGTTTTCGTCAGGTTTTCGGCAGCTTTTCCCTGCAATTCGGGGACCCTGTGCTGTTTGCTGAATACACCGCAGGGTCACCGAAATGCAATCGGCAAAAGGAACCGAATTGAAGAGAACGAAAAGTCACCGAACGTGTGGTGACTTTTCGAATCTCTTTGGATAACCCTGTAAGTCCAAAGGTTCACATACTTTTTCCACCCTGCACTGTGAATGTTTACATGTTATGTTCAATAAAAACATGAAAACATATAATGTTTGTGTTGTATTATTTTAAGCAGACTGTGTTTTTCAAATTGTTGTGACTTAGATGAAGATCAGAGCACATTTTATGACCAATTCATGCAAAACTCCACGTAATCCCAAAGGGTTCACATACTTTTTCTTGCCACTGTATCATTGTCTGAGCTTCAGAGACCATGTATTTTAGCAACCAATCAAATGCTGTGATTTGTGCAGAGAACCTGTCCATTGTACTGTGCAGGAAATGGTTCTTTGAACTTTCTAATGAAGATCCTATCTCGGTTTATAGGGATTATTCAGAGAGAGACGATCTGGCCCTGAAATGTCACCGAACAGGGAATTTCCCCGTACGGTGACATTTTGAGGCCATTCGGCTATTCAGAGAGCAGGCATTTCGCCAAATTTTACTGTATAATTTTTCAGTACGTTGCCTTTTCGAAGGCAGTGAAATCCCCCATGGAGAAGCAATGGTTAATCTATTCAGGGAACATCGAACAGCAGAGAAAAGTTGCCGAAATGCCCTGCTGTTCGGTGGTTTCATTCGACAGGTTTATTCAAGCGAACCCCATAGGCTTCAATGTTAAAAATATTCCTATTTTAATTCAATATCTAATAAACCATTTATTATTTTAATCTTTATTTATTGATTATTTTTTTTTAGGACCTTTTAGGCATTTTTCCGGATTTTTTCGGCAAAGTTTTTTTCCCCGTCTTCTTTTTAAAAGCATTTTTTTTTCTCTGTAACAGACCTTTTTATTATCATTCATAAGACCTTATATGTAAATTCCAGACATTTTCATTCAGTAGTTCTTTGCAAACAGCATTTAAATTTTGAAACTTTTAAGTGTACTGTTTTTGGGTTTTTTACCCCGTTCGTCAGCTTGTCGGCTTTTTCCAGTGTGGTTTTTTCGGCGGTCCCGCCGGGTTTTCGGCGGGATTGTGGCAGGTTTTCCCTGCACTCCGGGGACCCTCACTGAATAACCCCTTTAGTTGTTTCAGTCAGTCACCAGATGTTTATGCAACTGAAAGGCTGACTTTTGGAATTAGAGTATAGGATTCTGGCTCAAAAAAAGTGAAAATTGACAAGTATTCATTAATTATAAAAAAGAGACTGGGTAGTGAGAAAAAATATGGAGGCTGAAGACATGGCAATAATGCAATTTTCCACAAAGAGGACTCTACATAGAACCATTGCATGTTTTTAATGCCATAACCCTATAAGGGCAGGGGTCTACTCCTAAAAAATAAGTTTGGGAACTTTTGAAGACTTCTGCTCTCCAATTTATTATCCCCTAACCAAACTATAGGACGGTTAGCAGTAAAGAAAGCATTCTGTGCAAAAGTAAGGAGTCGGCCATCTTGGAATTACTGTACATTATTTTCTGAGCTTCATAGACCAACAGGTCTATTCAACGAAAGGTGAAAATCAGGAGAATGACCGGAGAAGTTAAAATTCTAGGTCAAAATAGCCAAACCAGAACAATTCTCCCATTTATCTCACTTTCCAAATCGGCTATTTGGTCTAGGTTGTTCCCTTCGCCTGCCAATTCTCCTGAGTTTCACCTTTCTTTGAATACCTGCATGTACAGTATTTCTCCAATCAAATACTGTGATTTTTAGTTAAGAGACATTTAAATCTAACACTTAACCCTCTATCCCACACTCACAATTGATTCTAATGTTTAAATATAACGATAAATTGGGTTTTGTGGAACCGCTATGATAAGTGTACTACATTTCATATATATCTGGTGACTAATTAAGGAAAGATATGAGTGAAACCTAAGAAAAGCTTTTCATTGTGTGGACCTTAAAGGAACTTTGTTCATCCTGAAAAAATAGTGGAGGAACTGCGTTCCCAAGCATTCCTGGTCGACTTGGCCCCTTGTTTGAGGGACAAATTAAACCTATATTTAAAGAATATGAAAAAAAGAATCACCTCAACGAGATTGAATTTTACTATTTGATTATTGTGGAGCCACAGCATTAATTTTATTGTATTGTTTGATTTACAGGATAATTCCTATCTTTCTCATTCATCGTCCAGCGAATAATATCCCATACGCAACGGTGGAAGAAGAGCTTATCGGAGAATTTGTGAAATATTCTGTTAGGGACGGAAAGGAAATCAACGTTTTACGGAGAGATTCGGAAGCCGGGCAGAAGTGTTGTACTTTCCAGCACTGGGTGTATGAGAAGACCAGCGGAAACTTGCTTGTCACTGACATGCAAGGTAATCCTTATACCGCAGCACAGATCGGACTTTTGGGTGGGCCGAGCAGGGTGCCCGCCCTGGGCTCTGCACTTTGGGAGGTCCTGCACCACTGATGACACCCTCCTTGTGAAAAAAGTGATAGCGACCGCCACCTCTCTATCATGGGATGAGAGGATGTCTATCTATGGAGAAGTGCTGATGGGTGTCTATCTGGGGGTGAGAGGGGTGTGGTGTTTATGTTGAGGGAGGTGGGAAGATGGGGGGTCAATGTGTGTGTATCTGTGTGTGAGATAAAGGAGTGTATAAGGAGATGTGGTGTTGACGGCACAAGGAGGCTTGAAGGGACCAGGCTTCTTAGGGACCACACACACCAAGTGCTGAAGCATAGCATCTTGAGAGCTCCACCTTACTTAGGGTTTGTCTACTGGGCCCATTAGGTGGAGCACCTGTGGTTGCCTGAAGGAGAACCAGAGTGATTGCAGATTCTGGGACTCAGGTCATGGCAGGAAAGGGGGTGACAAGGTATACTGGGTGGGTGGGTGGGTGGGTGGAGCAGCACTGGTTTGGGCCTTCCTGCGGCGACATGTGCTGCGACATTTATTCATCTCCGTTCCTCCATTTTTATAATCACAAATCGAGAAACCGTTACAATCCTGCATTCACACACTTGTGCTACACACAACCTTCACCACACAAATATCCCTTTTGTTTACACATACTGCCTCTACAGATACAGGTATTCACTCTGACGCTGTTTACAATGCAGGAATATACACTGTGTACACAAACCCTACGCGTGCCATTACACAGAACACATGTAATTATTATAATTCACAGATCTAAGCATGCGACGTATTCACCAAAATGAATTGTGTAGAATCGACAGGAAATTAATATTTTTAGGCATAATTATAACAATAACACTAGAATATTCTGCCTTACCTATCTGAACACTCCAAATATTCACCTTACATTTTCTTTTACCATTCCAAAATTCGTGGTTCACCCCCTGTGTGTGTTTGCCTGTATAGTGAAGGGGCCCAATATCTTCGCAGTGGGGCCCTGAGTGCTGTTGCTGCTCAGCCCCTGGCCCCAAAGACTGACTCGAGTGACACAGTTAGAGGAACAGAATTCTAGTAGCCCTCTCCAACGCCGTAAATCCCTGGCACCGGATCCGTCACGCTGCCATCTGCCTGCTATTAGCTTTCACAAGCAAGCATTCGTTTAATAAATTAGGGAGTCTTTAGGGATGATGGCAGCCAGAATCATCATCAGCCTATCTACACCCATTTATCTCTGTTACTTAAATGGTCTGCGACCCCCGTGCATCCTCCATCTCCCACTTAATTAATACAGCCATGTGATCGCATGCACAAGATGATTCTGATTTTACTCATACATGATCCTATGACCCTCCTGCTGCCTGACAATTCAACATTTGTTTACTGCAGATTAATTTTTAATTTCAACAGCGCGCTAGCGTACAGGGTGACAGCTATTCTCATTATCGTTTAGTTGGTCGGTCGTTTCATTGGGCTGTGTACAGCACGCGCTGTTTGTTTAGATTCAGATTGAGTTAAAGGGACACTCTATGCACCCTGACCACTTTAGCTTATTAAAGTGGTCAGGCTACATGGAGTGTCCTTAGACATAACCAGTTTGTTTCTATTTAGTTGGGAGCTGTACAGCCATTTTTCATCCTTTCCGGGAGCTGGACTACTGTGCCACCACCCCACCCAACCTGCCTTTCACTCTCTGATCCAGAACCACTACCCACCCTCCCTTTTTTCTACACTCTGGCATGATTAAGGGTTGAAACGTCGCCTCATTTTTTTCCCCCATTCCAATAAAGATCTGTGTACACTGCACCTGGAGTCCTCTCATCTTCGTGAACTTTGCCTTCTACACTCTGGTCTGGAGCTACCACCCCTCCCTCCATTCCAGTCCCTTCCCAAACACTCCCACCCTCTGGCTCCCACCAAATTTCCTCCCACCCTTGAGCAAGGTCCTTTGCCCAAACTCACTTCCTCCCAACTCCGGTCCCTTCCTCCACTCAGCTCCCTCAGGAAACTATTGTAAGTAAATTAACAAAATGGTATTTTTTTTTATGTGATAATTTGAAGGAAAAAAAATGAATCATCCAAATATTTGATAATGAAAATCATTGTTAGTTGCAGGGTTATTTGCAAAAACTGGTGTAAAAAATGCTCGCTCTAATTTCTTTCCACATGAATTACATATGCAGAAAATATATTTTGGATGGTTTTTTTTAAAAAAAAGAGCTAAAATCTATCCTTTCATTATTTATTCTGTAGGTGTTGGAATGAAATTAACAGATGTTGGTATAGCAACAATAGGCAAAGGGTAAGTAACTATTTATTTATATATATAAATGCCTATTTCCAACCTGATCATTAACCCCGTAACTACCAAATGATTTTCCAAAAACACTAAGGAACCAATTGTTTTTTTGGAAAACTACTTTTGATTATTTATACAGTAACAAATAGTAGGGAATATTCCCAATGTATTTCTTACTGTAATAACATATTTGGCAGAAAGATGTCACCATCTACTGACCAAATTAAGTTACTGCAGTTCTGGGCTCCGTGCAGGAACAGCTGGGTAGATGTCACATTCCCAGCTGGTTTTTAGACAGTGCTAGCACCTCAAGGGTCAGGGCCAAGGTGCTAAAATGTTGAGGGCACCTCATGGATCCCAAATGCAAACATAAATCATTTTCAAAGGAAACAATGTGGTGGAGTTGGCGCTTCTATTCCAGAGATACCAGAACAATCAGTTCAAAGTATAAGCTCCAAAAGCCAAGTAGTCTGCTTTCTTCAGGGATAGATTCCTATATTGCCTTTTAATAAAGAATAGACTTACAAAGTGTAATGAGTTTCACACAATGGAGTAAATAATAAGCAGGGATTTACTCACATGTTTTTGGTGTCTCAGGACTCAGACACCAGATATACAGGCAGGGGGTGAATTTCTAGGCGCACCGGATCTCCTCTCAGGCTCAGCTACCTCCTCCTCCGCAGATAGTAAAAGCCAGGAACCAAATTAAAGGTTTATAAAGTATTATTTATTGTATAGTTATTTAATTAACACTCGCCAAGAAGCGTTTTGCAAAAGTTGCTTCCTCAGTTGGTGTTGCTAAATCATTTTCAAAAAACAAGTTTAATTTGCAATGTTGCAGCACAGCTCCACATCGGGTTAACACAATCTCGGGCTGCTGTGTCTGCTAATTCTGATCGTGTATACACCATCAAGTTAGTGAAGGGGTTAAATTAACAGGAGCTGGTAAGTGTAAGAACTCCAATAGTTAATTTAACAACTGGAGCTGCTATTCTGGTCAAGCAGCACACTTTGCATATGACCTGGTTTTAGCAGCTGCTTACTGGATGATAACATCCCCAATCCTTGAATAGTCTTCTACCCTCAATAGCTAGCTATTTATTAACCCTTTCCCGCCACAGGGTGTACTATGCCATCCCCGCAGTGGGTGTGCCATGAAACCGGCATAGTACATCCCACTAGCTTCAATAGGCCTCCTGTGCCCCGCCCACCAGTCGACACATGCCACGTGCTGTTGGCTGCCACAGGACGGCCTAAACTCAGGCCGTCCGCCTGCAGTCAATGACGCACAAAGCGCATCAGTGGGCAGGAGGAGGGGCCCACCGCAGCAGCCAGCAAGCGGGGCATGCAAGTACACCCTGCCGGCTTTAAAGCCCCACCGCCAGGCACAGCTCGCTTAAGCGCAGTGATGCTGGATGAGGATGTGAGAAGGAGGACATTCCCGAGGAAAATGCTGAAAGGAATTGGAATGAGATGTCTATTAAACCATAAACAAGAAGGGGAACGTGTACACTGATACATCATTCTCTAAGTTGTTGCTCAAAATGGACTAATATACATCATTTAATGTAGATACTCGAGTATACCGCTAGATTATGGTGACAAAAATTTACCTTAAAATTGGGGGGGGAGGGGTTGCATTATATTCGAGACATCTGCATCGCATGTAAAAAAAAACTTGACTTGCTCTGGATCCCAAGTCTCCTGGACGTTCCGGTAGTCTCGCTGAGGTGAATGCGGACTCCCTGATGCCTGCAAACACTTCAGGAACTCCCGGGAGAGGTGGGATCCATCATGGCCAGAGGGCACACTCAGTTTAAGCCAACCTTTCAAGATTGGCTTAAACCAGAGCATGCACCCTTGCTCCGCGCAACACGCTGGGAGGTGTAGTTTTCTGACCTCCGACTCCAGCAGGCAGGCTCTACCACTGCGTCGTCCGCCAAAAGTCAGCTCCACCCCATTGTTGCTCCATCCTGACGTCACTGCAGACACGCTGCATGATTCTCCTCACATTCTGAATGTGGAGAATCAAAAGGCGCCTCTGCAGTGACGTCAGGAGCTCGTTCGGGGGGGTGACTATTGGCGGACGACGCGGTGGATGAGCCTACCTGCTGGAGCCAGAGGTCAGAAAATGACACTTCCCAGCTAGCTGGCTTTTGGTGAATGATTCACTGTGTTTGTCATCACGCTCCACCAGCCATCTTATCGCAAGTAAGAAGACGGGTGGCCGGCGGCTTCATACTTAGTAACAACTGCAATCATTCTAGAGCAGAGCACCCTGGCCTGAGGGGGGCCTGATTGGTTAAGAGAAGCTCGAATGATTTTAATTGTTTACCGGTACAGTATAATTTTGCTCCTCGCGTTATATTCGAGTCTTGAGTATAATCTCTAATTTCCATAATAAATATCTATCCATTGCGTTATATTCGGGTCGCGCTATACGCGAGTATATACGGTACCTTCTAGGATCCTTTGCTATTGAACTGCCCAAAGGCATCACAGATAAAGAACTAGACTAGGAAGGCAAGTAAGATGTTCTCCTTGGGTTTTCTCCATCAATAGTGTCACAGCTAATTGAAAGGCCTTTGTGGACCATCATGTTATCTGGGTGGGAATAGCGTTACTTAGTTTTATTTTTCGTTGTATAAAGCTGCTTAATCACATAAGGACATTGTCGCCCAATCGATGGGGACTTTTGCCACTTTGTGACCAGAACCTACAACATTTTGCCTATGTCAGACCACCCTTTTCCTTCCCAGAGTAGAGGGATGGATCGCTTTTAAGGAAGACCTACTAACAAAATGGCCACACATGAAAATCATTGTAAGGAAAACACAGTAATGAATGAATTATTGCAGCTGACCGGAGACGGGATTGTGTTTCGTATTAGAAGCATAAAACATTATGATTCGCCATGAGTCCAAGAATGGACATCTTGCCAATCATAAAGTACATGTGTGTCCTCCTTTCTCTCGGTGATCAAAAATTGAAAAATAATTATGAAATTCATAAATCTAACTATAAATGTTCTTTCAGTTCAGTGGCTCAAAAAAATAATCCTTTCACATCTGAACTTCTATAAGAGATGTCCTTCGGTGTAACCCATAATAAACCATCCGACAGGAGCTTTTTCATACTGTTTGTGTTTTAACTAGAGCTGATGTTCAAATATATATTTATTTTTTTCTTTTATCCAGGTTCAAGGGATTCAAAGGAAACTGCTCGGGGTCTTTCATCGACCAGTTTAAAGTTTTACACCAGTGTAACAAGTATTGCGAAATTCTTGGCTTACGCTCCCTGAAAGCACCACAGAAGCAGAAGAAGCCGTCTCCGGCCAAGGAGAAAAGCCAGTCCAACCCACCCAGCTCCAAAAAAACCAAGCACGGCACAAAACCAAAAAACAAGACGTAGGGATCTGATGCACGTTTACTTTGATACACTGAACTTCCTCAACTGCGAGACTTTTGCATTTCTTACACAGTCCCACTAGAACGTCTAAAAATGTATTGGTGGTCTTGTAGACTCATCTACAACCAGCTCCTTGAAATGTGCAAACGTCCACCACTAAAGGACATTATATTAATGGCATATATAGAGACTTTTTAATCAGAATGTGCTTGACTTTCAAGGCTGGAAAGTAGACGAAGAAATGCTTTTTGTATTGAAGTACCTGGGATTACAGACTGTTTAATGTTTCTGAACTCTTATTCGCTTGCCGCTTTCGCGTAGCAACACACAAAGAACTGCACGACAAGGACCTCAACGGAATTTCTCCTTTGATCAACTTTTAAAATGTGCTAACGTTTTCAGCCAAGGAATTCTTCCTTTGAGATGCCCCAGTAATTCACAGAAAATATATAGCTTTTATGACAACACGAAACTCCCCGGGCAATGAATTGTATTTCATTCGTTCACTCACTTCAATGAACCACTGAAAATAAAGCTTCTTCACTCAGTTCGACGAACACTTTGCAACAAGGTCTTATGTAGCAGACATAAATTTCTCTTGTGGGCTAAAAATAATCTTTTAAAACATAATACTCTATGAACTAGGCATTATATTTTAAAGGTGTATTAACCAAGCCCTGTTTCTTCGTTGATAGAAAGGTGGTCTTCGTTGGCTTTCTATAGTGTATCAAGTACGACAAAACAATGTTGAATCCATTGTTTAACCCTTTCACTGTTGAGGACGTGTGGGGAACGTCCTCATTGACTCCTAAGGAAAGTAGTGGTGGAGATATTGGGGTTCAAAGGAACCCCCTATCTCCCGACTGTTGGCAGCTAGCAGAGTCATGTTTGGTATCATTAGAAAGGCCAGAGCACGGCCTTTCCAATGATCCCAAACATGACCATGTTTAAAGTAATGAAAAAAAAATAAAAAAAAAAGAAAACCGTGTTTTTTTAAAACATGAAATGCGCACATATGCACGTAATAAAGTTTGTGTTGTTTTGTTGTTTTTTTTTTTTAAGACCCTGGCGTTTTGGTCTCCTCGATACGAGTGTGGCTCGGGGTTAACCTTCAGTACTGAAAGTGTTAACCGCGAGCCACACTCAGGCTGCCGCTGCATACATTACCTCTCCCTGCGCTCCCTCGCTGACCCCCGCTGTCTCCTCCGGCGATCGCAGAGTTTTACTTCCTGGTTCTCTTCACGCGAGAAGGGAATCCAGGAAGTAAAACTCTGCGATCACCGGAGATGACAGCGGGGTCAGCGAGGGAGTGCAGGGAGAGGTAATGTATGCAGCGGCAGCCTGAGTGTGGCTCAGGGTTAATGCTTTCACCACTGAAAGTTAACCCTGAGCCACACTCGGGAACACCGTCGGGTGGTTAAACTTGGTAAAGTACGCGTGTATACGCGTAAACACGCACAAAAACAAAGAAATAAGCTGCCGGGACGCGGCTCGGTTCCATTTAGTTTTTGCGCGCGTTTACGCAATGCAAATATACGGCTCCATACGCCGCTATATGTATGAAGCCATTTATTTGCATATGTTCCATACAGTACAATACGCGCATACTTGCGTATCTGTGTGAATGAGGCCTTAGAGTTTATGCAGATGTTGCGAATTCTAAGGTTTGCTGCAGAAGCAATAAGTTCTCGTCAGACCAGGAAGTGGGTCAGCGAATCGGAAATCGATCAATTTGGCCACAAGCCTGCCTTACTATCTGTTAATTTGAGAAACAAATAGTGATATAATCTTAAACAACAAAATAACAGAATAAACATAGGGTGATATCCCACATGAACAACTAGTGCGCAAATAAAATTCGCCACTCACAAGAGCATGGTAGTAAACGCGCCCTTCATCCTCCAATGATCAACAGTGACTGACGATGATCCGGTCAGATTTATGGAGGATCTCAAACTAAATAACATAACAAATGATAGTGCAGATCGTCAGATGTATATAATAGCAAAGTATTTATTAACTCACTCTTCAGAATCGGTAAAACAGCACAGCAATTATCATTGCTGCTCTTGAGGAAGTCCCTATTGGGACGAAACGCGTTGAACTGGACTTTTTTTTTAACAAGTTCTGATCCCAGTGCATGCTACATGGGTTTACATGGGCTATCACCCTATCTGTTAATGCATTAACTTCCTTCTGGGTTCATCTCAAGGCTCCATAGATCAGGAGTCATCACATTTTTTGGAACTACATCTTCCATTATGTTTGGACATTCATCAGGTTGGCTGAGCCTCAAGGGAGATATAGTTCTAAAACATCTGGAGTGCCAAGGTTGCTGGATCCTGACATAAACAATATACTGAAGCTACAGCTCCACACCCATGTCCAATGATAGGCCCTTGGGAAGCAATCTCCATTGGCATCATATGCCAACAATTTAGAGAGGGACAGGGCAATGGCCCACAGGGAGATGGTGAAGGAGATATGACAACGTGCCTCTCATCTCTCGAACTGAAAATGTCAAATGTATATGTGTGGCGTATTTATACCTTGAGGAAAGCACAGATATCATTAAACCATACTTTGCGCAGCCAGGTAAATCAATTAATAATTGTGTTTACTGTGTTAGTACATATCATTACAGAAAAGTCTTTTTTCCCATTTGCTAAGTTAATATTCACAAAAATACTCATAATATTAACTGATTTAACTAAGCTTCTCAGCATATAGTTGTCATTTCAATGTATGCATATGGTTTATGCATTTGTATTATATTTTACAGTCATGATGGTATTTATTGTTTATTGATCTGTGTTATTGGTTTTGATTGTCTTGCAAATGTCTGTAGAGTATTGAAAAACGGGAAATATTTGGAGCGCTTGATGAGGAATTTATCACTTGTTTCCATTGTGTGCTTGTAGCATTAATATGTTAGACGGGTTTGGGTTGAAATCCCTACAACCAGGTTCCCTAATGCCAAAATCCCCACGGCCAAATTCCCTACACAGACAACTCCCTGACAGGCAACTTCCGGACATCCAAAATCCCATCGGCTAACACTAACCCTACTCCCTAACCCCCTAAACCTATCCCTAGGACTAACCCCCTAAACCTAACCCTTACCCCCTAAACCTAGCCCTAACCCTAGCCCCCAACCCCCTAAATCTAGCCCTAACCCCCTAAACCTAGTCCTAACCCTAAACCCCCTAAACCTATCCCTAACCCCCCTAAGTCTAGCCCTAACCCCCAAATCTAGCCCTAAACCTAGCCCTAACCCTCTAAACCTAGCAAAACCCTAACCCCCTAAACCTAGCCATAACCCTAACCCGCTAAACCTAGCCCTAACCCCTTAAACCTAACCCCCTAAACCTAGCCCTAACCCCCTAAACCTAGCCATAACCCCCTAAACCTAACCCCCTAAACCTAGCCCTAACCTCCTAAACCTAGCCCTAATCCCCCTAAACCTAGCCCTAATCCCCCTAAATCTAGCCTAACCCCCTAAACCTAGCCATAACCCCCTAAACCTAGCCATAACCCCCTAAACCTAGCCATAACCCTAACCCCCTAAACCTAGCCCTAATCCCCCGAAATCTAGCCCTAACCCTAACTCCCTAAGGGTTAGGGTGTTAGTATTAGGGTTAACCGCTGGAATTTTGGATGTCTGGAAGTTGGCCGTGGGATCTTGGTATGTCCGGCACTTGTTCTGTCTGGAAGTTGGCCGTCAGGATGTTGGCATTAGGGAACCTGGCTGTAGGGATTTTGTCCGGCACCCATGTTAGACACATTATATATGGTTAGTTGTAATTGTTTGTTGTTTTTGAAAAATCCATTTGTCAACTGAACGCGTTATTCACAAAATGGTTAACCCCTTCACTACAAAGTGATTTTCCAAAACACCATTGTCAGAAGCCAGTGTTTTTTCATAAAATCATGTTTAATTATTTGTACAGTAATACATAACTATTTCTGTAAATAACCTATTTGGCCAGGAGATGGCGCCATCTACTGCCAAATTGAGTAACAGAGTTTTGAACGGCAGGTCTATGTCTTTTTTCCCCCTGTATCGGCTGCTGAAAGCCTGATATTTCAGAGCATTCAGCTGCCAGTTTTACAGTTTTAGTTCTTTGTGCATTATGCCCACAGGGCTAACATTTTGGGTGCACCTTTTGCAGCCCAAAAGCAAATGACATTCATTTGCAGCAAACATATTTCATTTGCTTTTGGGCTGTAGATCAGCATAGCAAGATATCTCGATATCGGGGCACCGGATGTGCCTTTGAAGCCTGAGATATCTCGATTTCAGTAGTGAAGGGGTTAATTGGCACAGAATTGCAAAGAAATTACATGTCAGCCTGGCCAGAGTTGGAAAATATAGGTTGAGTATCCCTTATCTGAAATCTATTTGAGTGCAGACAAGGACAACATTTCCCTCCTGACCTCATGTGAAGGGGCAGAAAATTACTAAAATGATGTATATGCTCTTCAGGCTGTGTGCATAAGGTTTGTATGACACAAAAATGAATTTCTTGTTTAGGCTTGGGTCCCATCCACAAGATATCTCATCATTACATGCAAATATTCCAAAATCCCCAAAAATCCCAAATCCAAAACATTTCTGATAAGGTACACTCTTCTTCTATTTTTAAATGTATTCAGACCTACAAATTTTCTGCAGTTCACAAACTGGTGAATAAACACTTTTAGTTATGCATGTGTTCTTATTTAACGCCTTCACTACCAAGTGATTTTCCAAAAAAACATCAGAAACCAGTGTTTTTGTTGGAAAATCGTTTTTAATTAATTACACAGTAAGAAATATTTGAGTTTATACCCATTGCATTTCTTACTGTAAATAAACTATTTCGGCCAGTAGATGGCGCCATCTACTGCCAATTGAGTTACAGCCATTTGAGCTGCAGGTCTATTTTCTTCTTTTTCTCTCTGCGTTGGCTGCTGAATACCGATGTAAGGGCATCATCAGACGATTTTACACAGTTTTAGCTCTTTGGACATTATCCCCACAGGGCTAAAATTTGGGGGCACCTTCTGTAGCCCAAAAGCAAACGAATTTAATTTCCTTTTGGCTGCAGATCAACCGATCAAGATATCGCGATGTCGGGGTACCGGATGGTGCCTTTAATGCCTGAGATATCTCAGTCTCAGTAGTGAATGGGTTAATGTATTTTTCACTTGTATAATGCTTTGACGTTATCAAGATGGATTTTATTTTTTAGGCCAGTCGCGTTCTTGCTTTTTATTAGTACTGTAGTTGTAAAGCACAATTTGATGTTTGAGGTAAATTCAATGAGAATGCGTTTAGTTTAATTATATTTGTATGGTGTAAGCGTCATAATTATTAATTATTGTTTAATTATTCATATATTCATCAATATTTATTAATTCAACAAAAATTGTCAACAAGCAAATGAAACAATGAATATTGGGCTGGATCTCCAGTTTCAGGCAACAATAGGTGATATTGAAAACTTTAAATTTTATTAGTGGAGAAAATTGAGACTCAATTCTTCTGTAAACATAGACTTACACTGCCTGGCCCAAAAAAGTCCCCACCTGGATTTACCAAAGCCGATAGGTGTGAGCCTTCTATTGGATAATTACAGCGATTAATATATTTCAGCTGCAAAAATGAGGTCATGTGACTCCCTGAATATACTGAATGAGCAGGTTTTCCATCAATGGGTTTTTTCTCCCCTGATGGCACAGCGGGCATATTCCAAGATGGCAATGCCAGGATTCATCAGGGTCAAATTGTGCAAGAGTGGTTCAGGGAGCATGAGACATCGTTTATTTTTCACACTTGGATTGGCCACTGCACAGTCCAGTGCTTAACCCCATTGAGAATCTTTGGGATAATGTGCTGGAGAATACTTTACGCAGCGCTGCGACTCTCCCATCATCAATACAAGATCTTGGCCACAAATTAATGACACTCTGGACGCGAATAAATGCTGTGACATTGCATGAGCTTATCGAAAGGATGCCACGGCGAATGCGTGCCACAATCACAGCAAAAGGCGACTCAACCAAATATTACAGTGTGTGATAGAGATGTGCATTTGTTTTGGAAAAATTCGGAATTTGTTACGAAATTTGATAATTCGTAGTTCGGAAATACTTCTGAATAACGAATCAATAAGATACGAATTTGAAACAAGATGGTATATAACAAATTTAATTTGTTTTACACTGTGTAATCATCACAAAAGAAAAATTTGAATAACTGATATTAACTATTGAATTTGAAATGAACTATCAAATTGATATCAACTATCGAATTGATCTTAATTTACAATACAAGTAATAGTCAGCAAAGGACTTTATGAAACAAATTAATTTTGTTTCACTGTTTAATTTGACTCAAATAATAAATCTGTGACACAGCTTAAAATTTAACCCTAGCTTTTCTTTTAACAGCAAAATTTGATTAATTGGGGTTTTATCTAGTGATCCAAAATTCGAATTGATATCAACTATCGAATTGATATATGAAATTCAACTCAATTCAAAATTTCAAATCGATCCAAAACTAAACGAAATTAGTTACAAAATTACGAAAATGAAATGGTTTAAAAACGTAACGAAACAAAACTAAATCAATTTCTGGCTGATTATCCTCTAAATTGCCGCATTTTTAGATAGAATATGTTGCTAGTCTTTCACTAGTGCCCCTCCCCCCATTACAAAGGCCTCTGACACCTAAATACTTACCTGAATTAATTTCCTTTTCACACAGAAACACACAGCAAAAGTTTCATTTTCACATTGATCAGTCCCACCCTCCCTCCCCATCCACCCCCCACCCAGGACCGGCCTCTAATTTTAGGCATCCTTTCCAGCTGTCTCCACTTCTCTCTAATTACTCTTACTTATCCCAGGCATCTGGTCTCTCCCATGCAAGCTCTGCAGTGTTTTTTTGGCCACCAGCTCCCCCTCCCCCTGCTGGAATTGGAACTGCAAGGTCCACATACTGCTGCACAATGCTCTCCCTGTCTCTTCTACTCTTATACTCTGCATTCATACTAAAATGGAACTCCTGCCTCTGTACCACCAACCCCTCCACTATTTTCCTCTCTCCCTCTTGTATAAGACATTCCCATACAGGGAAGTCTGCCACCCAACTCACTAATACACATCACTGCCCTGACCAGTCCATCACTCTCACATTGCAGTCCTCTCCTCTTGTTTCCACCCCAACCCTTCTAGATTGTGAGTTCCCACGGGAATAGTGCCCTCGTTTCCTCATGTATCAGTTTATCAAATGTTGTTCAATGTATTGTAACCCTGTCTGTATGATACCCATTGGTCAGCGCTGCGGAATATGATGGCACTTTATAAATAAAGTATAATAATAATAATAATAATAACTAAACAAAACTAATTTTTCAGCCATGCACATCCCTAGTGTGTGACGTATTTTTGGCCGGGCAGTGTGTATTTCTGTTTATGGAAAAAGCTACAAAAATAACTGCATTGCATGTTGCATGTTAAATGTGTACTAAATAGAAAAATAATGATTTTGGAACCCTCTTAGCACTTTATCTTGATTTCTGGAAATTGTTTATATATTTCTGGATGCTGAATAGTCCCTTTTTACGTAGGGGAAATGTATGTTTAAGTAACGGTTTGCATTTAATTTAGCATAATATCTGTCTCAAAAGATAATTATTAATGTTGCTGATTGGTATTTCACGGGTTTACAGGTCGTCTGTGTGATTGTTAAGTAGATTACAAGGAAAAGATCCCATATCAATATATACATTATGTTTCACAAATGGAAACCTGCCTCTTGTTCTCCTTGTGTGTGAGTGTGTGTGTGTGTGTGTGTGAGTGTGTGTGTATTTGTTTGTGCGTGTCTCATTTTTAAATAAGTGTCAAAAATACACTTTATGAATGAAAACGGAGGTGAAAGAGTTTTCCGTGGACAGTAATTTAGATAATGTGACTCATTAAATGCAAGAAACATCAACAAATGTGTTTTAATGTGTTGACTTGTGACTTTGTTTCTCTAAGATCATGTTTGATTGGTAAACATTATTTTGTATTTGTCTTTTTTTAATTAGTGGTATTTATAGCATTATATCTTTCATATTAAAGACAAAACATAATCTCAAACAACTCTGAAAAGCCATTATCATGGTATCACAAACATAAAAAAAAACATACAGGTGGTTTTATTCCCTTTACTAACAAGGGATTTTCCAAAAAACACAGTTTTTTTGTTTTTGAAAATTTTCCCAAAGTATTTCTTACCATAGTAGCCCACATTGAGAGGCAGACATCACCATCTGGTTGCCAAAGAGAGCTACTGCACCTGGGGCTCCAGGCTAAACCACCTGGGGTTCAATGTATTAGAGAATGTTAATATCGGCTGCAGTACTGGATAAAGGGTATTCCCCTAGGATATGTATTCAGCTGGCATTGGAATTGCAGAATGGTTGCAATGGCTTGTATTCGGCTGGCATTGGAATTGGAGAATGGTTGCAATGGCTTGTATTCGGCTGCCATTGGAATTGCAAAATAGTTGCAATGGCTTGTATTCGGCTGGCATTGGATTTGCAGAATGGTTGCAATGGCTTGTATTCGGCTGGCATTGGAATTGCAGAATGGTTGCAATGGCTTGTATTCGGCTGGCATTGGAATTGCAGAATGGTTACAATGGCTTGTATTCGGCTGGCATTGGAATTGCAGAATGGCTACAATGGCTTGTATTCGGCTGGCATTGGAATTGCAGATTGGCTACAATGGCTTGTATTCGGCTGGCATTGGAATTGCAGAATGGTTGCAATGGCTTGTATTCGGCTGGCATTGGAATTGGAGAATGGTTGCAATGGCTTGTATTCGGCTGCCATTGGAATTGCAAAATAGTTGCAATGGCTTGTATTCGGCTGGCATTGGATTTGCAGAATGGTTGCAATGGCTTGTATTCGGCTGGCATTGGAATTGCAGAATGGTTGCAATGGCTTGTATTCGGCTGGCATTGGAATTGCAGAATGGTTACAATGGCTTGTATTCGGCTGGCATTGGAATTGCAGAAGGCTACAATGGCTTGTATTCGGCTGGCATTGGAATTGCAGATTGGCTACAATGGCTTGTATTCGGCTGGCATTGGAATTGCAGAATGGTTGCAATGGCACCTTGATTTTTACAAATTGACTTATCTGTCTTAAGACCGGATTGGTGGTCTGGGTTCTCTTGGTGACACTATATGAAGTACGGACTGCAATATATAAGACCTCACTTGGAGTACTGTGTGCAGCACTGGAGACCGTATCTCCAGAAGGATATAGACATCTTAGAGAGAGTTCAGAGAAGGGCTACTAAAATGGTGTACGGCTTGAAGGAGAAAAGTTACCAGGAAAGGCTTAATGATCTTAACATGTACAGCTTGGAAAAAAGACGAGACAGAGGAGATATGATAGAAACATTTAAATACGTAAAGGGAATCCACAGGGTAGAGGAAGGGAGTATATTTAAAAGGAAACAAAGTAGCAAAACAAGAGGACATAGTCTTAGATTAGAGGGGCAAAGGTTTAAAAGTAACATCAGAAGGCATTATTTTACTGAGCGGGTGGTGGATACATGGAACAGTCTTCCAGTTGAAGTGGTAGAGGCCAAAACAGTAATTGAATTTAAGCAAGCATGGGATAGGCATAAGGCTATCCTAAACAAAAGATAAATCCAGGTAAAGTATCCATGTAATTGGGCAGACTAGATGGGCCGAAAGGTTCTTATCTGCCGACATTTTTCTATGTTTCTATGTTTCTAATATATGGTCCCCACTATAAGGAGACCAACAGATATCTGTTAGCGTTTTAATATTGACTCATAGGTGGCTTCAGTGACAACCTATGCGTAACTAAGAAATCGATTTGTATGTGTGGTGATACTCCAATCAGGCGACTAAACATCACGTGGAGATTAAGACTGTAAATGTAGCGGTCCCTCGAGTAGGAATCATACGCACGTATATGGTGTAACCAGCAGTTACCAATTTTGTCAATCTCTCAGCGATTTGATTACCTTAAATCACCACGGTAGGTTACATTATATGGTCCCACAACAAGGAGACCAGTAAATATCAGGTTGAAGTTAAGCAACTGCCGGCAGGTGACTCCAACTATAGGATATGATCTATTGGTGATGGATTTACGTATATTGTGGTCCTGACTCCTGATGAAATGACACCAATAGCTTTTTATCTATTTTGATATATGGTGATAAGTTCGCATCTGACAAGCCATTGTGAGGCACCTGGGAATATGGTTAGGAAGCCGTAAGAAACAAATAGGCTTTGAATACCAGACTCACAAATTTGTTATAACCGGCATGTTTGTACCATGTGGAAATGCCCCATGATAAGGAGACCTATATATGGACAACTTTAGAACTTAACTATTGCTGACCTTACAATAAGGATTCCCCTGTTGTCCAATCAGTTAAGCCAGAAATTGAGTCTATACATAACGTCCTAGGGGAATACCCTTTATCCAGTACTGCAGCCGATATTAACATACCCGATTTTAATTATCTTTCGAATAATATTTAATAAAGAATGTTCTTAATTATCCTAATTGTATGTATGTAGACATCTGGCGCCCATGAGTTCACGACTTGTCGACTCACGCAAGGCTGCCTCTTTTCATATCGCTAAATATATGGGTTTATCGCCGTAGCTTGATGGCGGTGCACAGATCCCTAATTTTTTGAGAGGTCTTGTACACATGGATACCATTGTGCAAGTGACTTCTACACTCATTGTTCAGTGTTTTAGATACAGAGTCCCAGTTGTTCTAACTGTTTTAGCACCAGGGCTGTCAAGCTCACCTAGCTATAACTTTTGGGACACCGTCTGAAGCCCAATTGCAAATAACAGAATTGCTTTGCATTGCTTCAGAATTAAACTATATCAATAGGTGCTTTTGAAGATCGAGTATACTCGATCTTGTAGTGAAGGGGAAAATGTTGTGTTCCTTTCTCATGAAATTTACTGTCGGGGGAAGGGGGTTATAGAAATATATGTTTATATATATATATTTATATATAGTACAGGAGGGGTGGGGTCGCGCCTATACCCCGATGGGGCGGCTACAACCACCAAATGCATCCAGCCCAACAACATGTGTAAAACATAACAAAGAGAAAAATGTCATCTGCGCTTATTCCCATTAAACCGTGTGAAACTAAACACAATTAGAGGTTTGGTTTCTTATTAATGGCCATTATAAGACTATGCTCGCCCGCCAGCGTCAAGGCACCTCTAATGAGGGCGAGTCCTATCCAAAAATGAAACTACAGGCTGCTGTATAGCAAACCATACCTGCTCATGCTGCTTGTCACACATGAGGTAGACTGGTGGGCCTTTATTTATGCTCCCCCAGAAAAAAAATCCAGATGGGATCGAAAACAAAGACACGCAGCGGGATCTTGCTGCAGTGATGACATGGCTGGAAGTACATTGAAACATACATAGTAAAGGAGGGGTGGGGTTGCGCCTATTCCCCAATGGGGCGGCTGCAACCACCAAACGCATCCAGCCCAACAACATGTGTAATGGGAATAAGCGCAGATGACATTTTTTTCTTTGTTAATTTTTACACATGTTGTTGGGCTGGATTTTGTTTCTGGGGGAGCATAAATAAAGGCCCACCAGTCTACCTCGAGTCTGACAAGCAGCATGAGCAGGTATGGTTTGCTATACAGCAGCCTGTAGTTTCATTTTTGGATAGGACTCGCCCTCATTAGAGGTGCCTTGATGCTGGCGACCGAGCTTAGTCTTATAATGGCCATTAATAAGAAACCAAACCTCTAATTGTGTTTAGTTTCACACGGTATTATAGGAATAAGCGCAGATGACATTTTTTTTCTTTATGTTTTACACATACAGTCAGGTCCAGAAATATTGGGACATCGACACAATTCTAACATCTTTGGCTCTATACACCACCACAATGGAGTTGGAATGAAACAAACACAATGTGCTTTAACTGCAGACTGTCAGCTTTAATTTGAGGGTATGTACATCCAACTCAGGTGAACGGTGTAGGACTTACAGCAGTTTGCAGATGTGCCTCCCACTTGTTAAGGGACCAAAAGTAATGGGACAGAATAATAATCATAAATCAAACTTTCCCTTCTTAATACTTGGTTGCAAATCCTTTGCAGTCAATCACAGCCTGAAGTCTGGAACGCATAGACATCACCAGACGCTGGGTTTCATCCCTGGTGGTGCTCTGCCAGGCCTCTACTGCAA
The DNA here is from genome assembly GCA_009667805.1 of Leptobrachium leishanense. Taxonomy (NCBI): domain Eukaryota; kingdom Metazoa; phylum Chordata; class Amphibia; order Anura; family Megophryidae; genus Leptobrachium; species Leptobrachium leishanense. Next base: position 63,526,046 of record CM019063.1, read on the forward strand.
CTGTCTTCAGTTCCTGCTTGTTCTTGGGGCATTTTCCCTTCAGTTTTGTCTTCAGCAAGTGAAATGCATGCTCAATGGGATTCAGGTCAGGTGATTGACTTGGCCATTGCATAACATTCCACTTCTGTCCCTTCAAAAACTCTTTGGTTGCTTTTGCAGTATGCTTTGGGTCATTGTCCATCTGCACTGTGAAGCGCCGTCCAATGAGTTCTGCAGCATTTGGCTGAATGTGAGCAGATAATATTGCCCGAAACACTTCAGAATTCATCCTGCTGCTTTTCTCAGCAGTCACATCATCAATAAATACAAGAGAACCAGTTCCATTGGCAGCCATACATGCCCACGCCATGACACTACCACCACCATGCTTCACTGATGAGGTGGTATGCTTAGGATCATGAGCAGTTCCTTTCCTTCTCCATACTCTTCTCTTCCTATCACTCTGGTACAAGTTGATCTTGGTCTCATCTGTCCATAGGACCTTGTTCCAGAACTGTGAAGGCTTTGTTAGGTGTTATTTGGTAAACTCTAATCTGGCCTTCCTGTTTTTGAGGCTCGCCAATGGTTTACATCTTGTGGTGAACCCTCTGTATTTACTCTGGTGAAGTCTTCTCTTGATTTTTGCCTTTGACATACATACACCTACCTCCTGGAGAGTGTTCTTGATCTGGCCAACTGTTGTGAAGGGTGTTTTATTTACCAGGGAAAGAATTCTTCATTCGTCCACCCCAGTTGTTTTCCGTGGTCTCCCAGGTCTTGTGGTGTTGCTGAGCTCACCGGTGCGTTCCTTCTTTTTGAGAATGTTCCAAACAGTTGTTTTGGCCGCGCCTAATGTTCTTGCTATCTCTCTGATGGGTTTGTTTTGTTTCTTCAGCCTAATGATGGCTTGCTTCACTGATAGTGATAGCTCTTTGGATCTCATCTTGAGAGTTGACAGCAACAGATTCCAAATGCAAATAGCACACTTTAAATGAACTCTGGGCCTTTTATCTGCACATTGTAATTGGGGTAATGAGGGAATATCACACACCTGGCCATGGGACAGTTGAGAAGCCAACTGTCCCATTACTTTTGGTCCCTTAACAAGTGGGAGGCACATCTGCAAACTGCTGTAAGTCCTACACTGTTCACCTGAGTTGGATGTACATACCCTCAAATTAAAGCTGACAGTCTGCAGTTAAAGCACATTGTGTTTGTTTCATTCCAACTCCATTGTGATGGTGTATAGAGCCAAAGATGTTAGAATTGTGTCAATGTCCCAATATTTCTGGACCTGACTGTATATTTATATGTCTGTTTGTATGAATGTTTGTATGAATGTTTGCACTGCAGCTCAGCCATTGGATGGGGGAAAAAAACATTTCAACCATTCAGAGTTAATATTAGAAGTCTCCTTCCTTTCTGATCACCCCTTCCCCCTTCTCGAGTCATCTGGACTGAGTTGTCAATCACACATCTTAGATTTTAATCCCTGAAACAGAAGAGAGGAAGCAGAAAACATGGCTGCCTGCATGAGAAGAGGAGGTGGAGTAGGAGCTACACAAACTCACAAAACTCCTTTGGACGTTGTAGTATTAAAAGGTTTACAGGTTTAATTAAGCTATGACAAAGCACATATCAGATTTCTATAACAGACGGCGGGTGCACTATAAGTCACTAGCATTTTCAAATGGAGCTAGAAGTGTTAGCAGCTCATGTGGAATCAAGTCCATCACGTTTTAGGCGTAATATCAAGATGTTCTTGCACTCCCAGACATACCATGTCAGTTCCATTAGCATTCCACAACGTGTATCCTATTCACTTCTTATTAGTTTTATTAGGAATGATGCATGAAACCACAGCTGCTATTACAGAAACAATTACCGCACCTTTTGTACCAGTGGCCTTTTATGAATTTTCAGATATATTAGTCATTATCATTGGAGAGAAAAATGTTCAGTCATGCTGCTTGCCCTTAGCATCTGTGCAGAGACAGCATTGTGTAACGTTACGATAGAAACAGAGGCCGCGGGATGATGAGAAACCCATGCGCATAAATAAAATGTCTTCGGTCCTTCACCTGTTCGTATTAGAACGAATAACCATTTTATTTTCTGAAACAAATTGTAAATACTGAGCGCATGAATCTTGGATGTCCTATCAACAGTTGTAACGAGCACTATGGCGCTCACACTGGAGAAGCGTTGTTAGGATCGTAATGGACAGATTTGTCTGAGACAAGGTTACATAGCAATAAGTATTATAAGACCTGATCTCCCAAGCCAGGGAGTAAATGAACAAGCCTGAGAAGCACCTAAGATCAATCGGTTTCGAGTACAAAAGACCACTTAGTGCAAACACATAAACTCTACTTCCTGGAGACATGAGCATGGCTAGGGATCAGATAAGCATTGTCATTTTCACATTTATTTTCAAGCAAAGGTTTATCGCGGTAGATGTATTGCGCAGACTGCAGGGCAGTCACAACATCGGTAAACTTGGCGTTTAAGCTGGAACCAAACAGTGCAGATAACAGGCCGCTGTAACAATCATATGATCTCAAGGCTTGGCAGATATATACACAATCGGATGACTTGTAATTAGGATTCAGACCGGACTGGGTAGCCAGTAGCCACCAGAGACCATGAGCGAGAGGTGAGTTGGCCAAGGAGGCGGGCAGACCTCCAAACAGTACACATGCGGTAAAACATAAAACCGCTCAGACAAAACACCAATGGGGATAATCAAGAGAGTCGTCAAATGGAAAAGAGCCGGGTCAGTAATGTATGCGGGGTCCTCAGACAGAAACAGGTTGGCAACAGGTAATCAGAAAGCGTAATAGAAAGCAGGCGATGCGGGAACTATACTCCACATCAGGGCACGGAGCAAACTCTTGCGCCCTGCTTTAAACCCGGAGGCTCCTCGTGACCACGCCAGGTTCCACCCCCTTAGACGCCGATCGGCCATTAACAAGTGTTGGCACCTGACCAGCCAGTGACATGGAACGATGCCCAGACCCCCCAGGCAGCGCTGCAGGGGCCGAGGATGTAACAACAGTGTGCTCTGATAGCAGCAAAGGAGGACCCAACCATTAAAAGAAGTTGTAGGAAAAGCAACCCTGTAAATGCTGCCTGGCTCAAAAATATACAGTATCTCTGACTACTGTAATGTAACCTGTAAAGTGCTGAGTATACCTGTTACTGCAATGTAAATAAAATATGCATACACTGTATACATTACTGTGATTTTTATTGTTGTGCAGCTCTGCACATTACTGAGAGTTGTATTGCTGTGGAGCCCTGTGATACCCTCATACACAGTGCACGTTACCGTGAGTTTTATTGCTGTGGAGCTCAGTGATTCACTCATACACTGCACAGTACTGTGAGTTTTACTGCTGTGGAGATCTGTGATACGTTCATACACACCGCAAATTGCTGTGAGATGTATTGCTGTGGAGCTCTGCCATACGCTCATACACACTGCACATTACTATGAGTTTTACTGCTGTGGAGCTCTGTGATACTTTCATACACACCGCATATTATTGTGAGTTTTATTGCTGTGGAGCTTTTTGAAATGGTCATACACACCACACATTATTGTGAGTGTTATTGCTGTGGTGCTCTGTGAAATGCTCATACACACCGCACATTACTGTGAATTATTTTGCTGTGGAGCTCTGTGATACACTCTTACACACTGCACATTACTGTGAGTTTTATTGCTATTGAGCTCTGTGATACACTCTTACACACTGCACATTGGCACAAACCGGAGGCAAGGGGTTAAAAACCCATATCTTCCTGCACTGTTTAAACATTTTCTCTGTACCTTGCTCCTCACAGACTATATTGTCCTTTATTTTTCCTTTGTTATAGTTTTCACACAATTGTATTTATTGTTGTGTTTCATTACTCAGGCAAAACAAAGTGTAAGTTAATATTCCTTATATTAAGGCCGTTTGTCTCCGGTGAACACGATCACAGTGAAGACATTAAACCGGAGATTCTCTTCATCCTGTAAATAAGGCTCAGACAATTCTTATGCAATCAGTGGCGTAGCGTGGGTTGTCAGCGCCCGGGGCCAGCCAAGAATTGTGCGCCCCCCCCAACCTGTGGACACGTTATCGATATTGCCCCAGCTCTCACATGGATTTGCCCCAGCTCACACTTGGATTTGCCCCAGCTCACACATGGATATTGCCCCAGCTCACACATGGATTTGCCCCAGCTCACACATGGATATTGCCCCAGCTCACACATGGATTTGCACAAGCTCATGGATTTGCCCCAGCTCATGGATACTGCCCCAACTCATGGATTTGCCCCAGCTCATGGATATGCCCCAGCACATGGATTTGCCCCAGCTCATGGAAATGCCCCAGCTCATGGAAATGCCCCAGCTCACACATGGATTTGCCCCAGCACATGGATTTGCCCCAGCTCATGGATTGCCCCCAGCTCATGGATTTGCCCCAGCACATGGATTTGCCCCAGCTCATGGATTGCCCCCAGCTCATGGATTTGCCCCAGCACATGGATATGCCCCAGCACATGGATTTGCCCCAGCTCATGGATTTGCCCCAGCACATGGATTTGCCCCAGCTCATGGATTTGCCCCAGCTAATGGATTTGCCCCAGCTCTCACCTGGATATTGCCCCAGCTCCGGATCCAGCAGGGGTTGAGGGGGCCAAGATGCCGGGCAGCGGGAGTGCCTGCGTGAGTCCGTCCTGTTGGCCGGTGCCTGAGTGAGTCCGTCCTGCTGGCCGGTGCCTGCGTGAGTCCGTCCTGTTGAAGGGGAGGCGGCTACGTGCGTGCGCAGGTCACGCGGTCCGGCCAGTCAGGTGGTACAGAGACTCAGTACCACCTGATTAGACGGACCACGTGACCTGCGCCTGCACGCAGCCACCTCCCCTTCAACAGGACGGACTCACTGTTCAGGACCGGGCAGCCGGCAGGCACTCCCGCTGCCTGGCATCTGGGTCCCCTCAACCCGCGGGCCCTTGGGCGGCGCCCGAGGGCCCGGCGGGTCAGTCCGGGCCACAAGTTTTAGGGGCGCAAATTTCTTTTGAAATTATGCGCCCCTAAGAAAACTGCGCCCGGGGCCACGGCCCCCCAGCCCCCCCACGCTACGCCACTGCATGCAATGTCGACATAGGGAAATTGAACCCGAGGCATCGATGTGACGCTTCCTGAACCCACCGCGATCCTCAATAAAGCAGGTTCATCACCTTGATCCTCACCGTTGCTCAATCCCTGGTCTCCTATCAAAAAAAGTGAAATAACAAGCCATCTCTTGTGTATGAGTCTTGCCTACGCCCTGCTTTTTCTATAATGCTGTTCCTTTCTAGGATAGAGGTAGTTGGTGCCACAGCTTTCCTGTAGGCTTTTTTTTGGAGGATAGAGCTGAAGCTCCAATAGCAGCATTCCACGACTTCCTACTCAGCCATGATCACTCATTAGACCTTTGCGCCACCGCCCTCGTGCCCCATTGTGCCTCTGCTCTATCCCTCGTGTTTCCCATTGCAACGTTTCACTATCTCTGTCTCCTACTATTGTGCATTAACAGTATCCGTAACCCACACCCTTGTCCCTTTGTCATATGATTCATGCCTTTGGACGAGTGTTTTTTATTCTGATCCTCTCTAGGTTAGAGGCAGTTGGTGCCATAATAGTTGACTTCCCTTTGGGTTTTTGTGGAATAGGTCTGGAGCTACAGCTCCAATAGCCACAATCCACCACACCCTACTCAACCATGGACACTCATTAGACCTTTACTCCACCACCCTTCTGCCCCATTGGCCTTGTAATCTTGCTCCATCATTTCTTATTACATTGTTGTACTATCCCTATCCCCTACCATTGTGGATTAACCCTATCCTTCACCCACACACTTTGTCCTCTTGTCATATGAATAACGCCTCTGCCCCATTATTTTATTCCTCTTTAGGTTGGAGGCAGTTAGTGCCGTAACTTTTCTTTGGCCCTTTTGTGGGGGAATCGACCTGTAGCTGCAGCTCCAATAGCCGCATTCCACCACTCCCAACGGGTTTATGAGGGTCCTGCAAACGCTAATATCCGCGTGCTAACGCTGTCCTCCCAAATCTAAGACACTTTGCTTGAGAAACTATACAGTTCTCCCCAAATAGCTTCGGCAGATGGAAAGAAGGGGTTGGCATTGGCAGAGGATGCAGTTTGCCCATGACGGATGGTCGCGTAGCGTCGAATCTTCCTCTTTCGAAAACATGCCCACAGGGATCTTCAATCAGCAGAAAAGCCAGGTTAGAATAAATCGCAGGCAGGCAGCCGAGCAACGTGAATTTAAACCAGCGCGCACTTTAACATCATCTGAAATAAAGTGAGTTTTATGATCCAATGGTCTCTATACAAGCTGTTGCCGTACCGTCTCGCTGTCATGCGGCTAGACCTTTTATCCCTGTGCATTGATCATAGTAAAAAAAAATATTGGTTTAATTTTTCCCCCCCATCTTTTCCCCATTTTTACATTGTATTAAGTGATAATCTACCTCCTTCTGAAGTATAATGTGTCACTGTCTCATCTCCAGGACAGCAGCTGCAGGATGCACGTTTAAGGATATTCATTTGGTTTAATCGTGCGTGATGGAACCGGTGCCCAGCGGAGGCTGCAGGAACGTTTTGTGAGTTGGTTGCAATGCAAGAACATTGGAACATTTTCAAAGAGTCACAAAACACCATATCAGAAGGGGTTATTCAGAGAGGTCCGAAATGTCACCAAAATGTAACCAGACACTGAAATTTCAGCGTACAGTGACATTTCGGGGCCATTCGGCTATTCAGAGAGCAGGCAGTTCGCCAACTTTTGACAAACTGCCAGCAAGTACAGCTCCTGTTCGAAGGCAGTGAAATCCCCCACAGAGAAGCAATGCTTCGTCTATTCAGAGACACCGAACAGCATTGAAAAGTTGCCAAAATGGCCTGCCATTCGCTGGTTTCATTCGGCAGGTTTATTCAGGCGATTCCCATAAGCTTCAATGTTAAAAATATTCCCCTTTTAATTCAGTATCTAATAAACCGTTTATTATTTTAACCCTTTCGCTGCTGAGGCGTTTCACGCCCCTGTGCTGAGGTCATTTTTACCGGTTTTGCTCATCATGTTTAAACGTGTTTTGAAGGCTTATTTTAGTATATGACCAGACATATTATATATCGTTCTTTCCGTCAGACTCGGCAGATTAATAATATGTCATTATTATATGTATACGTCATGTCCTGTCTGTATATTATAACAAAAAATGCAATAAAATATGAATTTTCAATAATTTACAACGTGTAAAGTGTATTTTTTTCACATTTTAACATGCGAGCAATTGCGGTTATATTTTGTATGGGGTGCGCTTGTTAAAAAAATTAGAGATGGGGTCTCGTTACATTTTTTTTTGGGGGAAATTACGCGATTTTTAACAAACGCACTGCATACAAAAATTGTTAGTGCAGCATCATTGTTCACATTATAATTGAAATGGGAACAATATTTCTGCATTAACAAACCAAAAAAAAAAAAAAAACTTGTTTATTTTTTTTTTTATAATTTTTTTTTAAAATATTTTTTCATTTTTATTTTTACTTTTTTGTAAAAAAAAAACTTTTTTCACAGTGGTGTTTGGTATCGTTGGAACGGCCATGCTCCGGCCGATCCAACAGTACCAAACATTAACCCCTAGCTGCCACGGATCGGGAGATAGGGGATTCATTGGAATCCCCTATCTCCACCGTTGGTGGCAGCTAGGGGTTAACTCCAGGACTGGCGTCATCGTGCTATGCACGATGACGCCAGTCCTCAGGGGGAGTTCCCGGAGGCTTGGCCGACATCCAAGATGTCGGCCAGCTCCGGGAAAGGATCACGAACCGGCGCTTTTCAGCGCCGATTCGTGATCCGGCTCCCCAGGGGTTAATGAGAGCCACCGTTTGGAAGGGCAGGCTGTGCCCTTCCAAGCGGTGTCTGTCTTAACCCCCTGCTCCCTGGCGATCAGGAGGGAGAGAGGTCTGAAGGACCTCCCCCCCTCCCTTTCAGGCGCCTCCTCCGCACATGCGGGGGGGCGCCTGAATTAGATGTCATCGCGTAGCCGCGATGACATCTAATGTCCCCGCCGGGCTCCCGAGTGCTGGGCTGACATCCAAGATGTCAGCCCGCACCGGGGGGGCGCAGCAATCCGGCGGAATCCGGCAGATTGCTGCCTCCTGTGCTCGGACGCGCTGAGCGCGTCCGTAGCACAGGAGAACCACTTGCCTGGACGCGCTGAGCGCGTCCATAGCAGCCAAGTGGTTAATCTGCTGTAAAAAGTCTCTTTATTTATAGATTTTTTTTAGGCATTTCCTGACATTTTCCGAGTTTTTTTTAAAAGTGTTTTTTCTTTTTTCTGTAACAGCCCTTTTTATTAACATTCATAGGACCTTATATGTAAATTCCAGACATTTTCGTTCCTTAGTTTTTTTGCAAACCGCATTTGAAACTTTCAAGCGTATTGCTTTTTTTTTTACCCTGGTCGTCAGCTTGTCAGCTTTCTCCAGGGGCTGCCCTGTGCAGTGTTTTCCAGCATGTTTTTCCGGCGGTTCCAGTGGGTTTTCGGGTGGATTTCGGCAGGTGTTCGGCGTGTTTGCGACGGGTTTTCTCTGCACTCTGGGGACCCTGCAGCGAATGCTGAATTCACCGCAGGGTGGGGAACTTTGATTCCCCCGAAGTGCAGGGAACTGTGGGGAACGAGAGAGCACCGAAATGTCAGCAACATTTCGGTGCTCTCTGAATTACCCCTAGCCTAGAGTCTGTGAATCTGCGCTGGATACACAGGGAAACTGGGCAGGTACAGGGTGCACTTTATATCAAGATAATCCAGACGTGGATCCCTTGCTTGTTGGGCCTTAAAGTTGGTGTTGCTATATCCTCCTGGCGATGCTACTTCTCGTTGTGTCCCTTTAAAGATCAGATATGATAATGCAATGTCCCATCCATGTAATGACGGCCGTGCAGCCATTGATTGATGTGTGGACAGGATCTGCCGGAGGGCTCACGAAAAATATATGGATTCATAAATGAATAGATTCTTATAGGGATGATGACCATATACGAGAATTCTCTATTTGGTCAGTTTCACATGCTTTTTTGCTTGGCTCCTGATGATCTATAGGCTTGTTGCTATGGTGACATGAGTCCTACATTCAGACTGAAGAACTAATGTGATATATTATACCACATGCACAGCTCTTACTTTAACTCCTTGACCACCAAACTCATACGAGTTTAAAAATATCTTGACATGAACTGAACTATGTATGGTTAGTTCAGAAACCATGAACAAAACAATTCACTAACCGCTGATAATCAAGCACAAGTCAACACCGGCAGGAGAAGTTACTGCAAGCAATGCTTTACAATGGTACCTTCGTTACCTATTTCAAGGTAATTTATAAATAAATTGAATAGAATTGGTCCTATAACAGACGCCTGAGGGAAGCCATTTACCACTGGTGTCCATCTTGAAAATTTACCATGTATGACCACTCTCTGTACCCTATCCTTTAGCCAGTTTTCTATCCAAGAATAAGATTTTTCATCTAGACCAGTTTTTCTTAATTTAAATAGTAACCTCTTGTGTGGAAACTGTGTCGAAAGCTTTGGCAAAATCCAAGTAAACCACATCCACTGCGACCCCTTGATCTATACTGACACTTAATTCTTCATCGAATTCAATTAGGTTAGTCTGACATGATCTGTGTTTCGTGAAACCATGCTGATTTTTGCTAATTACATTATACCTTCCAATAAATTCCTGAATATTATCCCTTTAGTAACCCCTCAAATACTTTCCCAGCCACAGATGTTAAGCTCACAGGTCTATAATTCCCAGGCAGACATTTTAAACCTTTCGTAAATATAGAGACTCCATCAGCTTTTCTAATAATGATATATTGCGACTCGGCTGAGTCTGCTGAAAAAAAGGATAAATAGCTTTCTGGGTCCTATAATAAAAACACGACTTCAAATTGCGTTTAAACATAATGAGCAGTGCACAAAACAGGCAAAATGATCTCAGCACTAGAGTTGTCATCCGTCCGGGTTTCATCTGGACTGTACAGGTTTTGAAGCCTCTGCCGGGTTTTGTGATAAGCCTAGCTCTGGACATGCAAATGTCCAGGGTTAGGCACATTAATCAGAAGAGCAAGGGTGCAGAAGGTGACAGGCACCCAGATGCTCCCACCTCTGCCCCTTACCATGCAGGACACAGAGGGGGCAAAATGCAGAGCTTCCAGCTGCAGAGTCTGTCTGTGTTTCTCCCTTGTGTGCTGGCCCTGCCCCCTCCATCCTGGCACCAGCAGCAAGTCCTGACAGGGAGATACACAGGCAGGACTCTGCCTTTTCCCTATCTTTCTCCCTCTTCTTCCCACTTTATTCCCCTCCTTTCCACTCTGCCCCCTTTTCCTCTCACTCCTCTACACTCTGACCCTGTTTCCCCACACTCCCCTTTTCTCCCCATCTCTCTCCCCCTCCCCTTTTCTCCCACCTCTCTTGCTCTTTTCTTTTCTCCCCCCTCCCCTTTTCTCACCCCCTCTCTCCCATTTTCATCTTCCCCCTCTCCCATTTTCTCACCACCCTTCTCCTCGGACACTCTGTTTTCTCCCTCTCCCCTTTTCTACTTCCCTCTCCCCTCTCCCCTTTAATTCCTCACCCTCCCCTCCACTACCTCACTCTCCCCTTATCTCCCGTCCTCTCCCCTTTTCTACCTCCCTCTCCCCCTCCCCTTTACTACCTCACTCGCCCCTCTCCCCTTTACTACCTCACTCGCGCCTTATCTCCCCTGTTTCCCTTCCACTCCCTTTTTCTCCCTTTCTCATTCTCCATTATTCTGCCCCTCACACTCTCACCTTTCCACCCCTCTCACTCTCCCCTATTCTCCCTCCCTCTCTTCCCTATTCTCCATCCCTCTCTTCCCTATTCTCCCTCCCTCTCTCCCCTATTCTCCCTCCCTCACTCCCCTATTCTCCCTCCCTCTCTCCCCTATTCTCCCTCCCTCTCTCCCCTATTCTCCCTCCCTCTCCCCTTCTCCCTCCCTCTCTCCCCTTCTCCCTCCCTCTCTCCCCTTCTCCCTCTCTCCGCTTTTCCATGTTGTTTGGCTGGAACGAAGTATCCTGATTGGTTGCTGTATCACAATATATATAATACAACAGCAGAAAGGTTACACTCAACCTAAACTAGCAACAACAGCGAGTGCATGTCAGACATTTAATACAAAATACCAGTAAAGAGCACTCCATATCAATGACCACATTCTTCCATCTTATGCTATAGCAAAAAAGCACAGTTTTAAAAATGTTCAAACGCCTGACTGAGGGAATACATGGTCATGTTCAGTTCACAAAGTATGATCATAATTTGCTTAAGCCTGTCACAGTCGTCAATGTACCCCATCTTTACCGAATCTGCATTTACAGGATCAACTCTCCCTGGAGCTCCCCGGCAGCTCTAGGCCTTAGGCAGCCATGGTGGGACACACCTGTGAGTAGGGATGAGCTGTTCGGTTCGATGTGTTCGGAGTTCGATTCGAACATCGCCAGTTCGTATGTTCGCTAACTTCGAACATTTCCGCGTGTTCGCATTATGTTCGCCCACAATGCACCACAATGGACCACAATGCACTTTTCCACTGGCCTGAAGCTTGTAATTGGCTACAGCCTGCACCTGACCACAGTTTAGGTGCAAGACAGGTGCAAGACTATGCCAATCATGGCTCAGAGTCCTGATTGGGCAAATTTTGCCCAATCATGGGCTCACAGAGCTAAGTCCCGCAGCACACTATATAAGGCGTCCCTTGCAGCCCCAGCACGTGTTTTTTGAGAGGAGATTGTTAGTGTGTGTTCTCACTGCCAGTCTGCCAGCAGCTATTGGGGGGGGGGTCTCATTTCTACAAAATATCTGGGAATTGTTCTAATCTTTGTGTTCTCACTGCCACCAGCAATTTTGGGGGTCAGTGATTTATACAAAATATCTGGGAGTTGTGGTAATCTGTGCGTTCTCACTGCCACCAACTATTGTGGGGGTCTCACTTCTAGAAGATATATGGGAATTGTTGTAATCTTTGTGTTCTCACTGCCACCAACTATTTTGGGGGTCTCATTTCTACAAAATATCTGGGAATTGTTCTAATCTGTGTGTTCTCACTGCCACCCATCAGGGGGTCTCACTGACTTATAGGAGGTTTCTGGGAACCAAAGGCACAATATTTGGCTGCACTGACACTGACACCTGTATTACCAGATTTATATCATTTTAATGTTTTGGACCGCAGAGTCCAATCCTGCACTCTTCCACAATACCACAGAAGGGTTACGGTGTGACGGTACTGTTGCCGACACTAAAGACCCAATTTTAAAGCACCTATTGTTACTTTCATCCAAAGCCTGCATAAGTTTCACCATAATTTAGCCAAAAAATCACTAAACTTGTTCTGCGTGTCATAAAATGTCTCCTTGTTTAATACAGGCTGCCGTCCCAAGCAGTTGTTTATGAATAGATTAAAGGAAAAGCATTTACCGTCATTTGAAACGTCATTTTTTTGTTTTTAAATGTTTCTATACATCCTAGAAATCCACCACTTCACGGGCAGGTTATGGGGACCTCCTAGGCACGATATTTGAAGGAATTTTTCATTTTTATTTTTAACCCCTATTTCATGGAAAACTCACTGTTCCTTTAAAAACATTTTTTTTTTTTTTACTTTTAGTCCTTGTTTCCTGTCCCCCAGGGCACTACCCGGACCCCCATACACCTTTTATGGCAAATATTTTGCATATATGCCCTCTTGCAGGGCACACTAAAAATCGAACTTTTGAGTCCCATTGACTTGCATTGAGTTCGGTTCGTGTTCGCGTTCGAACTCGAACTTTTGAAATTGTTCGAGTTCGAATGCGAACCGAACACGGGGGTGTTCGGCTCATCCCTACCTGTGAACAGGGAGGGGTGCATACCAAATGAGGTTTGTCAGCTCTCTATATGTACAACAGCAGAAAGGCTGCACTCCACCTAAACTAGGAACAACAGCGGGTGCATCTCAGATTTATATGTATTTGATCAGCCATGTTTCCCTGGACTCATATGATTTATTCATGCTGATAGGCAGTGCATGAAAAATGCAACCCTGCAACATGTAGAATCAATATGCTGCAGTGGAATCAAAAAGGAATCCCAGGCGACCAATCTTGATTAGGAAACAGATTTTCCTCCTTAAATATATGTTATACATGTTGCAGGGCAGCTCCTTCCATGTGCTCTTCTTTAGCATGATATAGCAATGTGTGTCCAGGAAAACATGGCTGATCTGGCAACCCCATATATATATTACATGTTCTATTATGGCTCCGGCTAAATATCTATCATTTAATATCGTCTTCCCAATAAACACGTCAGTGTAACAGAGAGCAAACTTTAATGGCTGCAGCTTATCTGTGGAAAGTGAAGAGAGCAGGCTGTATCATAAACGTCAGGTGGCAGCAAAGCACCGTGAGTAGTTCGATCACAAAATTTTCATTCCATTAGTGTAAAATTTCTCTATCAGTTAAGGGGCATGAGTTAAATAAATGAAAGATATTGCTACATGTCCAAAAATACTAAAATAGCTTTAGACGAAATGCAAATATCTGGAGCGGGTTCGCTCGATCGCTTGCGCATCACGAGTTAAATCATTAACAATGTCACGCACAAATTGGACGGATTTGCTAGAATGTGCCTAATTTAAATAGATATGAAAAGTAAATGGCTCGAGTAATCTTCCTACTTTGCATCAAACTTGGATTCATTAATAAAAGAGGAAGACAAAACGCAGCTGCCTGGCTGTGTTATCATTTACCAGGCGAGAGCAAGATATCCCGAGCCTTTCCCAATCTCAGAATTATTCATAGAACTCAGAAAACCAGTGATTGATTGTAACGAGATTATATCTGGATAACGGTATCAGAAGGAAAAGAACCGTGTTTGACGCTTTCATAGACTGTCCTGATAAAGGAAGGACTCTTCAAGGGTCAGCTGCCACTTGGTGTTCACCAGATCGGCCATATTCTCCCAGACTACTATTATTATTTCAGGCAGAGGGGGAGAACAGGGAAAAGAGCAGCCCTGTAACATGTATAATTCATAAGATGTAGGAAGGAAATCAAGGCAGGTCACCCGTGAATACTTATTAATTTCTTACCTGCAACGTATGAATTCTACATGTTGCGGGGGTTGCATTTTTCATGCATTGCCCTTCAGCGTGAATAAATTATACGTATCCAGGAAAACATGGCCGATTTGGCAACTCTAGCTGGCCAGGAATAACCAATGGATCAGCAGCTTTTCCAAAGACAACGTTGGCTAATTTTGACCAGGGGTGTGCCTTGCCTTTTTGCTTCTTGGGGATGAAAAGAAGAGCGAGCTGCTTGTAATGTGCCAGTGACCACAGCAAAAAAAAGGACACGCACAATGAAGGCCCATCTTGGCTGGCGGACATTTTTGTTATGGTCACCAGCTTAACGGAGTGGCATAAGAGGCACTGTGCATGTGCGTCAAGTGCCCACTGCCTTCTCTCCATGAGCGAACTTACCATTTAGACAACAGGGCACTGCCTGAGGGCCCTGTCATAGGAGGGGGCCCCATGAGGACCTCCTTAAGGCTTGGGCGGGCCTGTCCTTTCAGCGGGGCCCCATGACACTGAAAATAAAACCATAGGACTGCTGTTTTACAGTGAATAAAGATGCAGAGGGGCCAAAATCCACCCCCATGCCTTCAATACTTGTGAAGAGAATGACAGGACAGGAGGAGCCCTGGGCCGCATTACCCTTTACAATTCACTGGAATGACTGTGTGCTGGCCACCTTTAGGCGGGCCTCAAGCTGGCAATGAGTTTCTGCATGTGGAGGTCAGGGCAAGTGCCCCTTTACATGCCAGAACCCCACAGTGGGGGACCCTATGATCTCCTACTGCCCAGAGGCCCCAAGTCTTGTTAGTCTGTCGAGTCGTCCCTCCATACTTGACACTCAGGGCGGTTGCCTTCCTGGCCCCTCCCCTTGGTACGCCACTGGTCTCGACTGATATATTTTTTTATAAATATCAGCTAATTCTCTCTCATTCGGCCACAGCTGAAATCTGAAAAATTACCCTATTTCAAAAAGATCAGGAGGGTAAAATGCCTGAAAAAGTACATTTTAGGCCAGAAATTGTAAGTACTAGTCAGTTATTTAGCATGGGATATCAATATGAGTGAGTTTACAGCAGTGCACTTCGGCAACTTTTCCTCTGCTGTTCGGTGCCTCTGAATAGATTAACCATTGCTTCTCTATGGGGATTTCACAGCCGTGGAACAGGCACCGTACTTGTTGGCAATTCGCCAAAATTTGGCAAACTGCCTGCTCTCTGAATAGCCGAATGGCCAGGAAATGTCAACGACACACCATATGGGGAAATTCACTGTTCTCGGGGACATTTCGGTGCCAGATCGTCTCTCTCTGAATAACCCCTGTAATTTTATCACTAATGGTTAAATTCGACAGGTTTATTCAGAGGAACCCCATAGGCTTCAATTTTATAAATAATCCTGTTTTTACCCAATATCTAATAAACCGTTTATTCTTTTAATCTGCAGCAAAAAGTCTCTTTATTTATTGATTTTTTTGTAGAATCTTTTAGGCATTTTTCTGGATTTTTTCGGCAATTTTGTTTTCCAATTTTTTTTAAAGTGTTTTTTCTTTTTCTGTAACAGACCTTTTTATTATTATTCATAGGATCTTATATGTAAATTCCAGTCATTTTCGTTCAGTTTTTTTTGCAAACAGCGTTTCAATTTTGGCACTTTCAATCGTGTTTTTTTTTAAAAACAATTACCTCGTTCGTCAGCTTGTCGGCTTTTTCTGGCAGCTCATCTGCGCAGTGATCAGCGGCTCGTCGGCTTTTTCCGACGTGATCGGCATGTTTGTTTCGGTGGGTGTTCAGCGGGCTTGCGGATTGTCTCTGCACTCCGGGGCCCCTGTGGTGAATGCTGAATTCACCACAGGGTGGGGAACTTTGATTCCCCAAAATACAGGGAAAGAGAGAGTACTGAAATGTCTGAGACAATTCAGTGCTCTCTGAATAACCCCCTACATTTATTCTATAAATTGTTGCACAGTGCTTTCCAATGAAAAGACATTTCACTTTCCGTACGTTGCTTGTTATTAAGTTTACTGTTGTAAGAAAACCAATTAAAGAATGTTTTAATTAAGAAAGTATCTTTCTGTTCTGGAAGATCAGAAATGTCTTCACTCTATCTACTTTTGTGAAAGATTAATTAAGGAGAAATTAAGATTTTTCTTAAACAATGTAACACTCCATGGAATGATAAATGTTGTGCCTCGTCTAATGTCTGGTATCCATAAAATGTGTTGTGAAAGACCAGCAGCTGTAACACTTGTTCTTCACATCCATATGTGTCTTTCAGATCAATGTAATTAACAGGATCGACTATACTCGATCTGCAACGACCTTCTGGTGCCCCTATATCGAGTATAGTCGATACCGTGTTCCACAGGAGCAATGCAAAGGAATTTAGCTTAATGCATACAGAACTTGTTTGCATTTGGGCTCAGAACATACCCGTAAAGTTTTAGCACCCTGGTCATGATGTTCGAAGTGCTAACACGTTTTAAAACCAGCTGGGAATGTGTCTGAATGACATCTCCCCAGCTGATCCTGCACAGAGACCTGAACTGTAGTAACTCCTTTAGGCCAGCAGATGGCGACATCTGTCAAATAGGTTATTACAGTAAGGAATACTCCCAAATATTCCTTAATGTAAAATTAATTAAAAATTATTTTCCAAAAAAAAACACTGGTTTTTGGAAAACCCCTTGGTAGCGAAGGGGTTAAGAAAGTGAAAAGTCAAGCATGTGACATGCAAGAACCTTTTCTCCCTAATTCTTGGCTCCCAAGTGATAAAGGTTATCCAAATATACCACTTAGTTAATAAATAAATGTAACTGTAGACTATTTGCTGTAGAAAGTCTCAGGGATGTGGGATGATATGACTTAGAAAGGTAACATCACTGCTCTGCATGGAGAGAACCTGTGGAGACAGGAGTTCGATTCCAGCAAGAGCACCTCTCCAGTAAGTGTCCTTGGGCAAGACACCTAACGGTACATACTTGCCACCCAGGACATACTTGAAAACTAGAGAAATCTCAATGTATCCTTCCTGGTAAAATCCTTTCTCAAAAGAAAAAGGTCCCTCTCCCCTCCTCTTTATGTGATCATACTATGACACGTGAATCTGGGCATAAAGAATGTTTTTGTCTAAACCTAAAAGTTAAATGTAAACCATATATGGTAATAAATAGTACCTTTGGGCTGACCGTGCTGGTCAACTCTGATGTGGAAATATATCTGTACACTGATTGGTCACTGTTACTCCATTGTAAGTGTGCGTCAAGTCCCACGGCGACGCCGTGGCAAAAGTCCAAGTCATGAGACCAACCCTGGTGGAAAGTAGGGATGAGCTGTTCGGGTTCAGATGGTTCAGAGTTCGACCCGAACTTTGGCAGTTCGAAAGTTCGTGAATTTCGAACTTTTTGGGTGTGTTCGGTTCGAGTTCGAAAAAAAAAGAAATTTTGAAAAAAGTATAGAATATGCTTAAAAAAATACAAAAAAATCTAGAAATAAAGAGACTCTTTACTGCAGAAAGCAACGGTTTATTAGATATTGAATTAAAAACTAATGTGTACATGGAAAGATTATCAACTCTAAATGACCTCTGTTCACAAACGGGCATAACACCAGGTGTTTTTAGTCTGGTTATCAATTTGATACATTGTACAATATACTGAGGGTGGGGTGGTGTCTGCTTTTGATTGAGATTTGAGAATTAATTTCCCTAAAACATCCTAATATGCTGCATTTAACCCTTTCGCTGCTGAGGCTTTTCACACCTCTGTGCTGAGGTCATTTTTACCGCTTTCGCACATCATGTTTAACCGCGTTTTGTAGCCATATTTTGATATATGACCCAGACATA
Organism: Leptobrachium leishanense; assembly: GCA_009667805.1. Taxonomy (NCBI): domain Eukaryota; kingdom Metazoa; phylum Chordata; class Amphibia; order Anura; family Megophryidae; genus Leptobrachium; species Leptobrachium leishanense. Next base: position 63,544,076 of record CM019063.1, read on the forward strand.
TTATATATCGTTCTTTCTGGCAGACTTGACAGATTCATAATATGTCATTATTATATGTATACGTTATGTCATGTCTGTATATTATAACAAAAATGCAATAAAATTAGAATTTTCAATAATTTATTATGTGTAAAGTGTTTTTTTTCACATTTTAACATACGATCGTTTGCGGTTATATTTTGTATGGGGTGCGCTTGTTAAAAAAATTAAAAATGGGGTCTCGTTACTTTTTTTTGGGGAAAATTTCGCTTATTTTAACAAACGCACCACATACAAAAATCGTTAGTGCAGCATTATTGTTCACATTATAATTGAAATGGGAACAATATTGCTGCATTAACAAAACAAAAACAAAAAAAAACTTGTTTATTTTTTTTTAGAATTTCTTTTTTAATTTTTTTTTTTATTTTTTATTTATTTTTTTAAAACATTTTTCATGCTCATGTTTGGTATCCTTGGAAAGGCCAGGCCGATCCAATGATATCAAACATTAACCCCTAGCTGCCACGGATCGGGAGATAGGGGGTTCATTGGAACCCCCTATCTCCACCATTGGTGGCAGCTAGGGGTTAACTCCAGGACTGGCGTCATCGTGCTATGCACGATGACGCCAGTCCTCAGGGGGAGTTCCTGGAGGCTTGGCCGACATCCAAGATGTTGGCCAGCTCCAGGAGAGGATCACGATCCGGCGCTTTTCAGCGCCGATTCGCGATCCGGCTCCCCAGGGGTTAATCACAGACACCGTTTGGAAGGGCAGGCTGTGCCCTTCCAAACGGTGCCTGGATTAACCCTCTGCCCCCCGGCGATCGGGAGGAAGAGAGGTCCGAAGGACCCCCCCCTCCCTTTCAGGTGCTTCCTCCGCACATGCGGGGGGGGCGCCTGAATTAGATGTCATTGCGCCACCGCGATGACATCTAATTGCTCCGCCGGGGTCCCGTAGTGCTGGGCTGACATCCAAGATGCCAAGGTGCGGACGTACTTCGTGTATGGGGCTCCATTGGTCAGAATGTTATGCTGCCACGGACGTACAAATGTGCAGCAACACGGACGTGATAACTGCGCTCGTCTGACTCCAGCCTTAAGCAATGTTATTTTTCACCTCGGGATTAAACATTCACAGGGTTATTCAGAGAGCGGTGAAAAGCAGGAGAATAACTGGAGAAGTGAAAATTCTAGGTCAAAATAGCAAAAAAGAAAAATTCTCCCATTTAACTCACTTTCCAAATTGGCTATTTGGTCTAGATTGTTCTCTTCTCCTGCCAGTTCTCCTGGCTCTCACCTCTCTCTCAGGGTTGTTCAGAGAAAGGTGAAAACCAGGAGAATGGCAGGAAAAGAGAACAATCTGGACCAAATAGCCGATTTGGAAAGTGAGATAAGGCTAGGGTCCGACTAACGCATTTTTCACAGCGACCAAAAGTGCGTCCGAACGCATTGCCGTATTTTTTCACGGAATGCGCCAAAACGGTCATACGATGCGCATTTTTGTGCGTGATTTTTTACGGATCCAAACCAGGAAACTTTGGGTGTCTGGACATTATGTTGGCCGGACATGAGCAGGGTCTGACGTCTCCAAATCACGCACACACGCCGCTAGTGGACGCAGCACACTCTGTACGTCCGTACTAGCGGTTCTGCGTTCTCGAAAAAATGCGTTCATTTTCCACTTGCGACCGTACTTCGTATATTGGCTGTCATTGCCCGTCATTTTCTGCTAGTGCGGCCGTGATTAAGTGCGCCTAAACCAGGGGCGGATCCAGAGACTAGTCTCGGGAGGGGCACTTACAGAAAATAAGGTGTTTTAGCAGAGAGCCCGACTCACGAGAATTTACAGAGGGTCCGGCTCACAGGAGTTTACAATCTAGAGGAGCAGAGGGCCCGGCTCACAGGAGCTTACAATCTAGAAGAGCAGAGGGCACCCAGGAGGTTACAATCTAGAGGAGCAGAGGACACCCAGGATCTTACAATCTAGAGGAGCAGAGGGCACCCCGGATTTTACAATCTAGAGGAGCAGAGAGCCCCCAGCTCACACATGGATTTGCCCCCAGCTCATGGATTTGCCCAGCTCATGGATTTGCCCCCAGCTCATGGATTTGCCCCCAGCTCATGGATTTGCCCAGCTCATGTATTTTCCCCCAGGTCATGGATTTGCCCAGCTCATGTATTTGCCCAGCTCATGTATTTGCCCCCAGGTCATGGATTTGCCCAGCTCATGTATTTGCCCAGCTCATGTATTTGCCCCCAGGTCATGGATTTGCCCAGCTCATGGATTTGCCCAGCTCATGGATTTGCCCCCAGGTCATGTATTTGCCCAGCTCATGGATTTGCCCAGCTCATGGATTTGCCCAGCTCATGGATTTGCCCCCAGGTCATGTATTTGCCCAGCTCATGGATTTGCCCAGCTCATGTATTTGCCCAGCTCATGGATTTGCCCCCAGCTCATGTATTTGCCCCCAGCTCATGGATTTGCCCAGCTCATGTATTTGCCCAGCTCATGGATTTGCCCCCAGGTCATGGATTTACCCAGCTCATGGATTTGCCCAGCTCATGGATTTGCCCCCAGCTCATGGATTTGCCCAGCTCATGGATTTGCCCCCAGGTCATGGATTTGCCCAGCTCATGGATTTGCCCCCAGCTCATGGATTTGCCCAGCTCATGTATTTGCCCAGCTCATGGATTTGCCCCCAGCTCATGGATTTGCCCAGCTCATGTATTTGCCCAGCTCATGGATTTGCCCCCAGGTCATGGATTTGCCCAGCTCATGGATTTGCCCCCAGCTTACACATGGATTTGCCCAGCTCTCACCTGGATATTGCTCCAGGCCTCCAGCTCCGGGCGGCAGGGGTTGAGGGACCCGATGCCGGGCAGCGCGGGAGTGCCTGCCCGGTCCTGAAGAGTCCGTCCTGTTGAGTGATGCGGCTGCATGGCGTGCGTGCGCAGGTCACGCGGTCCGGCCAGTCAGGTGGTACAGAGACTCAGTACCACCTGATTAGCCGGACCACGCAGCCGCTTTACTCTTCAGGACCGGGCAGGCACTCCGGCGCTGCCCGGCATCGGGTCACCGGCTCAAATCTCGGGGGGGGGGGCAATTGCCCCGTTGCCCCCCCCCTGGATCCGCCCCTGGCCTAAACGCATGTTAAAAATTTGCTAGTCTGACCCTAGCCTAAATGGGAGAATTTTTCTGGTTTGGCTATTTTGACCTAGAATTTTCCATTCTCCAGTCATTCTCCTGCTCTACACCGCAGAGAAAGGTGAAACTCAGGAGAATGACTGAAGAGAAAATTCTAGGTCAAAATAGCCAAACCAGAAAAATTCTCCCATTTTTCTCACTTTCCAAATCGGCTATTTGGTCTAGAATTTTCCATTCTCCAGTCATTCTCCTGCTTTTCACTGCCAAAAATCAGTAAAGTTTTTCTGCACGTCCGAAAATGTCTCCTCTTTTCATACAGACTGCCGCCCCAAGCAGTTGTTTATGGATAGATTAAAGGAAAAGCATTTACCGTCATTTGAAATGTCATTTTTTGGTTTTTACATATTTCTATACATCCAAGAAATCCGCCACTTCACGGGCAGGTTATGGGGACCTCCTAGGCACGATATTTGAAGGAATTTTTCGTTTTTATTTTTAACCCTTATTTCATGGAAAACTCACTGTCCCTTTACAAAACATTTTTTTTTTTACTTTTTGTCCTTGTTTCCTGTCCCCCAGGGCACTACCCGGACCCCCATACACTTTTTATGGCAAATATCTAGCATATATGCCCTCTTGGAGGGCACTCTAAAAACCGAATTTTCAGCCCCATTGACTTGTATTGAGTTCGAGTTCGGGTTCGGGTTCGGATCCGAACATTTGGAAAGTTCGGGTTCGGCTTCGAACCGAACTCGGGGAGTGTTCGGCTCATCCCTAATGGCAAGCTTATGTACAGCAGTATGCCTTAGCCCAGCTTTTGAATACTGCATCAGGTGGATGTAATTAATGAACACTGGCTGGGTTCCTTAAAAGAACCACTCCCACATCCAGCCAGTGCTCTGTCATTAACGTTGGATTCCTTGTGAAAGAAAGCTGCCTGAATTATCCCAAGAGCCAAGTGACCAGCCTTGCGGTTTATTCTGATTCCCGTGTACCGGACCCCTGGTTATTCCTCTGGACTTCGCTTCTCTTACTCCTTGCCGGTACAGTCTCAAGACCCCTTCTACATTATCCATCCCAAGACTTTACATCATCTGCGTTTGTTTTTCAAAGACTTATTATTTATACAGATTCCTGCCTTTTTTATTTGTATCCAGTTATTCAATATAAGTTTCTGCTATTTTCACCAAGCCTTTCGTTGTTGCCTTATTTACAGCATCCTGGGTTCATATTCACGTCACCGGTGTCACAAGAACCCGGTCCCTGACAGCGTGCAATATAATGGTATTTTCCTTTAAACAACTGGCTCTTGCCAATGGTTTTATCCAAAAATCACTTGAAGGGTTTTTCACATTCAAGTGCTGAACTTGCCAGCGAATTGCACCAAACTGTGAATTTCACCTTCTGGTGCAATTTCGTGGCAATTTGTCTGCACACTATACAAATATTGGCGAATTGACAGTGAAATACGATGCAGTTTGCCCCAGATCGGAGATCTTTTGCGGCAGCAAAATTGTCCCATAGAGAAGCAGGCTAGGGTCAAACGCCTTTTTCGCATAAAAAATTGCGTCCGAACGCAAGGACGTACTTTTTCACAGAATACGCGACAGCGGTCATACGATGCGCCATTTCGGCTGAGATTTTTTTTTTTTACGGATCCAAACCAGGAAACTTTGGGTCGTGATGTTGGCCGGACATGGGCGGCGTCTGCCGTCTCCTAAATCACGCACACACGCCGTTATGCGGACGCAGCGCACTCGACGTTCGTTTGCCGCTTGCATTGCGCGGCCGAATTTTCGTGCGGCCGTACTTCGTGTGTGGGCCTGCGTTGGATGTCATTTGCTGCTACCACGACCGTAATAAAGTGCGGCTAAACGCACGTTCGCACTGCGTTCATCTGACCCCAGCCTTAATGGTTAATCTATTTGCCGAACTGTCAGTGAAATGCCATGATTTTCAGTTCGACAGGTTTAAACCGGTGAATCCCGTAAGATTCGACGTAAGAAAATATTGTTGTTTTTTATTTATTTTTTTAAACAGTTTATTGAAAAGTCTTTTTGCTGAAAATTAAAATTTATTTTTTAAACACTTTTTTGGTATTTTATCTTTCAGACCAACATTTTTGATTTCCAATTTTTTTTAAGTTTTTTTTTTTTTATTATTCTGAACAAACCTTTTTTTAACCCCTTCGCTGCTGAGCCATTTGACGCCTCTGTGCTGAGCTCATTTTTACCGCTTTCGCTCATCATGCTTAAACGTGATTTGAAGTCACATTTTATTATACAACCCAGACATATTACATATCGTTATTTCCGGCAGATTCATAATATATGTATATGTCATGTCCTGCCTGTATAGTATATTATAACAAAAAATGCAATACAATTTACATTTTTAATCATCTACAGCGTGTAAAGTGTTTTTTCACATTTTATCAAATGAGCATTTGCGGTTATATTTTCTATGGGTTGCGCTTGCAAAAAAAATTACAAATTGGGACTCTTTTTTTTCTTTTTTTGGGGGGGGGGGAATTACGTGATCTTTAGCAAACGCACCCCATAGAAAAAAAACATTAGTGCAGCATCATTGTTCACATTATAATTGAAATGGGAACAATATTGTTGCATTAATAAAACACACACACCAAAAAAAAAAAGATAAATTTTTTTTAATAATATTATTAATTTTCTCTTCTAACGTGGTCATTTTCTTGTTCTGCCCTTTCAAATGACACCATGCATGACCCTCTAGCTGCCACGGTTCTTGAGATATGGGGGTTCAAAGGAACCCACTCTCTCCACCAAGGGATTTCTTTGGGAAATCCCCGGACAGCTAGGGGTTCCCCAGCTAACTGATGTCATCACACCATGCGTGATGATGCCAGGTGCCGAGGGGGGACCCGGAGGTGGAGCCGCCATCCAAGCTGGCCAAATGGTGCCGGATCGCGAGGTTAAAGACAAGCAACGCTTTAAAGGGCAGACACTGCCCTTCAAAGTGGTGCCTGTCTTTCTTTCCTAGTGCCTCCTGATCCGGAGAGGGATCCGAAAGGATCCCCCCTCCCTTCAGGCGATCTCCCGGCATTGCCGGGAGGGGGGGGAGAGTCACCTGAAAATTACATCACACATGGCTAGATGACAACGGGAGGGGTTTAAATTCGGCATCTCAAGGAAGTCAGAACGCCGCGGGATCCCGGAAAGAGAAGTATCATTATTTCCCCCCCCCCCATGCCCTCCGCAGTGAAAGGGTTAAGGACTTTTTTTAATTCTAAGACACATTTTAATGCATTGTTTTTTTTATTTGTTTAAACACCTACCTGAAGAATAGCAGAGTTCTTTTTTTTTTTTTTTTCTGCAGTTCGGCGGTCTTCGGCGACTCCATCGTCTGTCTGTGCACTATGGTGACCCTGCAGTGAATAGTGAATTTACGTAGGGTTGGTGAAATGGATTCGCCGAAGTGCACCGTATTGCAAAGTGATGACATTTTGGTGCTTTGTGAATAACCCCGCTGTTGTTGAAGGGGTTAAAATGTCAGAATCAGAAAATGATCTCTTTCACACCTGTATTATCTATTGTTGACACCAAAGTAGTCATAAAGCTCAGGAATGCAATTATTTATAAAGTGCCAACATATTCCGCAGCGCTGTATAATGGAATATAACAAACATAAACCAACAAACATCAGGAAAAACTGACGCTGATCCGGTGAGCTTACAATCTAAGAGAACGGTGACTTTCCAAAGGAAGTTTCGTAATCAATTCGCTTTATTCTTCTTTTTATTTAGACACCTCGTCTTTTCTCCTGAATTCGGCGAGACCTTCGTGCGAATGAGGAATATTGTCGCATAAGCAGCCCAGATGATCACTCTTGTTAGCACGTTATTAAAATGCTGTATTAACGCGACGCAGGAATTTACCCGGCGCGCGATCATAAATCAAATATCTGGCATGTAATTTCGCCGTGCAAAATAAAATAGGCGCGGTGCAGGCGGCAGGCGCTGCGTGAGGCGGTTAGCGATGGATTTATGAAAAGAATGTGACTCATTCCTTAGCAGAAAACAGAATATATTTCCGTGATGAATGGTTCGGCCTCGGTGACGTCGTCGTCTTAATCTAACGGTAGCTAATTAGTGTGATAATGGCGTTTGATGGATTTGACACAAACACCATTGTCACACTCCACAGCTCCGCCAGCATTCAGCGCAGGATGACGCTTCGCTCCAACGGCTGCCTGTCATCTTTCATGCTTTTACCTGAAATAGCGAAGGAACAAGAACAAGGTGAGAGGCGGCTAATCAAACCCTGTAAACAAAAACAACAATGCGCGGATTTTGTCAATAAAAATGACGTTTTATCCTTCTTCCCTTTAATTTTACGGCTTCAAGAACAAACTGTGAAACAGCCAGCACATACAAAAGCAATGTAAAGAGATATTATAGGGTTAAAATGGGAGGGGGTTGAATTGGCCCCCTCTGTAACCCCAACCCCCCCCCCCTTTTTAACTTTGTTTCCTTTAAAAACTCTGCTGAATCCAGTGCTGGTCTCCCTATGATCTCTGCAGGATATGACATGCTTCCAGCTCAGCATGTCACGTGACCATGGTGTGCTGCAGGCTCCAGCCAATCCAGTGGCTCTCCGAGCAGGAAGCCTTCGATACCATTGGATAAGGCTGGTTCCCAAAGTTCCCGAAGCCATGAAAACGTGTAGGTCTTATGTTATTGCTATGTTCTTCTAACCAGGGAGAGGAGCAGTCAAAGAACACTACAGGAATTCTATATAAGTGTAATATTTATTTATTTTTCTTTTTATTTATAAAGTATTTTACCAGGAAGGATACATTGAGATTTCTCTCATTTTCAAGTATGTCCTGGGTTCAAGAACATTGTTACAGAAATACAAAGTAGTAAAATGCAAGATATTAACACAAAACAAATATACAGATTAACAGAAAAATAAATATGTAGGAAATATAGAAACTGTTACATGTTTACAGGTGCATTCTGTATATAGTCACAGTGTTACATGTTTACAGGTGCATTCTGTATATAGTCACTATGTTACATGTTTACAGGTGCATTCTGTATATAGTCACTATGTTACATGTTTACAGGTGCATTCTGTATATAGTCACTATGTTACATGTTTACAGGTGCATTCTGTATATAGTCACTGTGTTACATGTTTACAGGTGCATTCCTTATTGAGGTATGTTAATAGGGAGCTCTTAATCACTTCACTGCGGAGGATGTGCTCAGCACGTCCTCCCGCAGGAAGGGTTGGCTGAGCGCATCCTCTCTTCGCAGGCAGCGATCGGCCGGATTCCGGACGATCGCTGTGCCCCCGGTGTCAGCCCGGCACTCCGACACCGCCGCGGGCACAATAGATGTCATCGTGGCGGCGCAATGACATCTATTTTAGGCGCCCCCCGCGAGTGCGGAGGAGGCGCCTGAAAGGGAGGGGGGTCCTTCGGACCTCTCTCCCTCCCGATCGCCGGGGGCCTGAGCTTAATGTCCTGCACCGTTTGGAAGCGAACAGCCTGCCCTTCCAAATGGTACCTGGCATTAACCCCTTGGGGGCCAGATCACGATTCGGCGAGGAAAAGCGCCGGATCGTGATCTTCTCCCGGGGCTGGCCAACATCTTGGATCCCCCTGATGACTGGCATCATCGTGCATAGCACGATGACGTCAGTCTTGGAGTTAACTCCTTGCTGCCACCAATGGTGGAGATAGGGGGTTCACTGGAACCCCCTATCTCCCGATCCAAACATGACCATGTAAAAAGTTTTTTAAAAAAATAATAATTATAATAAAAAAAATAAACCATTTTTTTTTTTTAAATTTGTTTTGTTAATGCACCAATATTGTTCCCATTTAATTTATAATGTGAACAATGATGCTGCACTAAAGATTTTTGTATGGGGTGCGTTTGTTAAAAATCGCATAAATTTTCCCCAAAAAAAATGTAACGAGACCCCATTTCTAATTTTTTTAACAAGCGCACCCCATAGAAAATATAACCGCAAACGATCGCATGTTAAATTGTGAAAAAAAACACTTTACACGTTGTAATTATTGAATTCTAATTTTATTGCATATTTTGTTATAATATACAGACAGGACATGACGTATACATATAATAATGATATATTATGAATCTGCCGAGTCTGACAGAAAGAACGATATATAATATGTCTGGGTCATATAATAAAATAAGGCTTCAAAACGCGGTTAAACATGATGAGCGAAACCGGTAAAAATTAGCTCAGCACAGAGGCGGGAAATGCCTCAGCAGCGAAAGGGTTAAGGGACTTTAGACTAGGGGGAAGATTTGATGGCGTCTGGGAGGTTATTCCATAACTGCGGTGCTCTGTAGGAAAATGAGGATCGAGCCACTGTCTTTTTGTATTGTGGTATTGTAAGTAAGGTGCTGGTCCTGGATCGGAGGTTATAGGATGAGGGAACTGCTGGGGGAAGCAGTCTACTCAGGTAGGGTGGCAGCTTCCCAGAAAAGCTCTTAAACACCAGTTTGGAAAGGTGAAGAGTGCGTCTAGATTCCAGCGACGGCCAGTTTAGCTCTTTTAACATGTCACAATGGTGGGTCATGTAGTTACATTGTAGCGCAAAGCGGCAGAATGAGTTATACAATGTGGTAAGTTTATGAAGGTGTGTTTGCAGGGCAGCTGCATACACTACATCTCCGTATTCAATGGCTGGCATAAGCATTTGTTGTACAATCTGCTTTCTTACCGCGGGGCTCAGGCAGGATTTGTTTCTGTACAGGGCACCTAGTTTGAGGTAAGGTTTAGATGTGGGGGCCAAAGGATAGATTAGGGTCCAACCACATACCTAGATATTTGAAAGAAGTGACTGTGGTCGGTGTGTCATTTGATTTTGTCCTGACACATAGATGGGGTGTTTGCAATTTGTGTAGTTTAGGTTTTGTTCCAAAGAGCATTGTAACAGTTTTGTCGGTATTTAGAAAAAAAGAAATGTTATTTCTGAAAATGCAATCAGGCCCCAAAAATAGGGAATTTTACCATTCCCATATATTCTTGAGTAAATATTTCTAATCGAGACAGATTTAATTTGCATGTCTTACCCAGAGTTCCTTGCTGCATATGGGGAATGTATCATAGGAGCTCTGTGATGCAGTTCTTTGAATTGCTGTGATGTGCAAATGGCTTCTGCAATAATAAACCTTATTGGTTATTGCGTGGAGGCTTTTTATCTCATTTTTTGCCCTCCACCACAACCCTAGCAAGTACTGATTTGACCTATGGGTCCAAGCATTGTCTACCTGCAACCTTTTTTTTTTTATTTTTAAAATAGGAAAACATTTTTGTTGAGTTGAACACATCCCCAGCTTATTTTAAAAAAGTGTTAACACCCCCAGACATCACCCCCATGGTGCTAAAACTTTGGGGCACCATCTGGAGCAACGAATGAATTCCATTTGCAGTGATAGAGCATAGCTCCAGATTGTGTTAACACAATCTCCGGCTGCTGTGTCTGCTACTGCTAATCGTGTATATACAATCACGGTGGTTAAGTTCCCTGTGCAGTCCTGTCCCGGGTAAATGTTCTCTGCTGCGGATATCTGTTTCTGCCATTACCATTGCTGTTGAAGATAATAGACCGTAACACAAATACGACATATGAAAAGTACCTTTTTTGGACAATAGGTCTAAACCTTAATTACAACCTTACATAATAATGATACCAGGGCCGGTGCTAGACTATTTTGCGCCCTAGGCAAGACCAGCTACTTGCACCCCTCCAAGCCCCCAGCTCTCACATGATGGATATATTGCCCCCCGCTCACATGGGTACAATTGCCCCCCGCTCACATGGGTACAATTGCCCCAGCTCACATGGGTACATTTGCCCCGAGCTCACATGGGTACATTTGCCTCCAGCTCACATGGGTACATTTGCCTCCAGCTCACACATGGCATGGAGATATTGCCCCAGCTCACACATGGAGATATTGCCCCAGCTAACACATGGATATATTGCCCCAGCTAACACATGGAGATATTGCCCCAGCTCACACATGGAGATATTGCCCCAGCTCACACATGGATATATTGCCCCAGCTAACACATGGATATATTGCCCCAGCTCACACATGGAGATATTGCCCCAGCTAACACATGGAGATATTGCCCCAGCTAACACATGGATATATTGCCCCAGCTAACACATGGATATATTGCCCCAGCTAACACATGGATATATTGCCCCAGCTAACACATGGATATATTGCCCCAGCTAACACATGGATATATTGCCCCAGCTAACACATGGATATATTGCCCCAGCTAACACATGGAGATATTGCCCCAGCTCACACATGGAGATATTGCCCCAGCTAACACATGGAGATATTGCCCCCAGGCTCACACATTGATATCTGCCCCCAGGCTCACACATGGATATCTGCCCCAGGGTCACACATGGATATCTGCCTCCAGGGTCACACATTGATATCTGCCCCCAGGCTCACACATTGATATCTGCCCCCAGGCTCACACATTGATATCTGCCCCCAGGCTCACACATTGATATCTGCCCCCAGGCTCACACATTGATATCTGCCCCCAGGCTCACACATTGATATCTGCCCCCAGGCTCACACATGGATATCTGCCCCCAGGCTCACACATGGATATCTGCCTCCAGGGTCACACATGGATATCTGCCTCCAGGGTCACACATTGATATCTGCCTCCAGGGTCACACATTGATATCTGCCCCCAGGCTCACACATTGATATCTGCCCCCAGGCTCACACATTGATATCTGCCCCCAGGCTCACACATTGATATCTGCCCCCAGGCTCACACATTGATATCTGCCCCAGCTCACACATTGATATCTGCCCCCAGGCTCACACATTGATATCTGCCCCCAGGCTCACACATTGATATCTGCCCCCAGGCTCACACATTGATATCTGCCCCCAGGCTCACATATGGATATCTGCCCCCAGGCTCACACATGGATATTTGCCTCCAGCTCTGTCTCCGTCTTCCTGTAGCGAGTCTCAATGCGTGCTGGCGTCGCCGCTGGCGTCAAGGAGATGTAGGCGTGGACTTGGTCCAGGAAGCTGGAAGCACCAAGTCCACACCTCCGTCTCCTTGACGACAGTGGCGACGCTGGCACGCATTGGGGCTGGCTGCAGCACGCGGCCGCTCTAGGCTGCCCCGTAGGCATTTTTTTTTACAATTGGTCGGGCCGGCTGCGCCCTAGGCGGGTGCTGCGCTCTAGGCACCCGCCTAGTTGGCCTAGCGGCAGCGCCGGCCTTGAATGATACATACATATATGTGTAATTAATTATTAATAATTTAAACATCATGGGAAAGACCAATTCATGAAACTCATTGAGAAACTTGTTGGACCTTAATTAAAAAGTTTCCTGTAAGTAAATAGAATAATTAAGGTAAAAATCCAGGACTCAACAGACTCAGGGCCAGATTTATAACTAGGCAGAGTAGGCATCTGCCGACAGGCTCCTGCCACAAGGGGGCACCTTGCTGTGTAAAACTAAAATCTCAATGGATTGTCCTCATAGTTTTAGTCACAAAACATACAGGGTTATTCAAAGAGATCCGAATTAGCTGGCGAAAGGTAACTGAACCGTGAAATTCAGCGTACGGCTACCTTTCCTGGCCATTCGGCTATTCAGAGAGCAGGCAGTTCGCCAAATGTTAAGAGGACTGTTCGGTGCCTGTTCGAGGGCAGTGAATCCCAATAGAGAAGCAATGCTTCATCTATTCCGAGAACAAAAACCAGCAGTGAAAAGTTGACGAAATGCCCTGCCATTCGGTGGTTTCATGCGGCAGGTTTATTCAGGCGAATCCCATAGGCTTCAATGTTAAAAATATTCCCGTTTTTTAATCCAATATCTAATAAACCGTTTATTATTTTATTCTGCAGTAAAAAGTCTCTTTATTTTTAGATTTTTTTAAGGCATTTTTCGGGATTTTTTTGCAAACATTTTTTTCTGTTTTTTTTTTTTTTAAATCGTTTCTTCTTTTTTCTGTAACAGACCTTTTTATTATCATTCATTGGATCTTTATGTGTAAATTTCAGACATTTTCATTCTGTAATTTCTTTGCGAACAGCGTTTCACTTTTCAAACATTCAAGCAAACTGTTTTGTTTTTTTTCACTCCATTCGTCTGCGGTGTCGGGTTTTCCTGGCGGCTGCTCTGCGCTGTGATCGGCTCCTGCTCGGATTTCGCCTGCGTGTTCGGCGGGGTTAATCCAGATGTTTTTGCGGGTTTCGGTGTGTATTCGCCGGGTTTTGCGGTGTGCGTTCGTTGGGTTTGCGGCGGCTTTTCCCTGCACTACGACGGCCCTGTGGTGCTTGCTGAATACACTGCAGGCTCGCCGACATGGGATCACCAAATCGCGCCGAATTGAAGAGAACGAAAAGTTACGAACGTGCGGTGACTTTTCGATTCTCTTTGAATAACCCTGTAAGTCATTACTTACAGGGCTATTCAGAGAGAAGTGAAAACCTTGAGAATGACTGGAGAAGTGAAAATTCTAGGTCAAAGTAGTCAAACAAGAAAGATTCTCCCATTTGGTCTAGATTGTTCATTCTCCTGGCAATTCTCAAGGTTTTCACCTCTCTCTGAATAGCCCTGTTAGTTTTTATTTAGTTTTTGACTCAGAAAATGTTGTCAACTAGGGGTACTATTCCCTAGTATACCACAACAGTAGCGTTCAGATGAGTAAGCCTTGCTGCCAGGATAAGTAACTTTAACGAATGCCCCCACCCATATTCCCTTCCTAACGTACTTCCTAACCTTACTGTACGTTGCGTTCCCCATGTTAAGTATAGGATGCGCAATCAGTAATTAACGTTTCGATAAGTAAGGTATTGCACAGTCCTAGCGCTTGTTACCGCAGGGACGGCAAGCTACAATTTTAGCTACTCCTAAAAGCTGGTGCTAAATGATTCCGCATTTGTAAAATCATTTAGCACCCCCTAAAATCCCCCAATAAATCCCATATTCACCCCTCATCCCGCACCGAGAACAGTGGCTCTGTCCACCACTTCCTATTGTCGGGAGCAGAGTGAGACTGGGGACAAACAGTTCCCAGTCTCACTCCGTCGCAAGAGTGAGATCGCACAGGGCTCGCGGCACCGGAAGCGCAAACCATTATGGAGTCCAAAGGACTGCACTGTTTTTCGTCGTCAATTCAGCAATATTTGGCGAATTGACGAACTGCCACGAAATTACAGCGTACAGTGAACTTTGGTGTTTAGTGAATAATCCCCTTCGATATTAGCAGGGAGTTTTGTTCGTCATTACATACATATTTAGGCTAGAGTCAGACGAACGCATTTTTCGCGTCGTCCGTGAAAAAGTGCGTTCGAACGAATGGACGCATTTTTTCACGGAATACGCGATAGCGGTCATACGATGCGCATTTTCGTCCGTGATTTTGTACGGATCATCAATAAAACACTTTTTGTGTCTGGACGTTATGTTAGCCGGACGTGTGCAGCGTCTGACGTCTCCTAATCATGCACACACGCCTCTAGCGGACGCAGCGCACTCTGTACGTCCGTACTAGCGGTTTGACGTTCTAGAAAAAATGCGTTCGTTTGCCACTTGCGTTGCGCGGACGAACTTTCGTGCGGCCGTACTTAGTGTTCCCCGGCATTGGACGTCATTTGCTGCTAGCACGGCCGTGATTTTGTGCGTCTAAACGCACGTTAAGACTGCTTTCGTCTGACCCTAGCCTTAGGCTAGGGTCAGACGACAGCATTTTTCCCCGCGAACGTGAAAAAGTGCGTCCGATCGCATTGACGTATTTTTTCACGGAATGCGCAAAAACGGTCAGACGACGCGCATTTTCGGGCGTGATTTTGTACGGATCATCAATAAAACTCTTTTTGCGTCTGGACGTTATGTAGGCTGGACATTAGCAGTGTCTGACATCTCCTAATCTCGCACACACGCCGCTATGCCGCCGCAGCGCACTCAGTACGTCAGTACTAGCGGTTCAGCGTTCTCAAAAAAATGCGTTCAAATTCCACTTGCGTTGCACGGCCGGACTTTTGTGCGGCCGTACATCGTATATTGGCCGTCATTGCCCGTCATCTGCTGCTAGTGCGGCCGTAATTATGTGCGCCAGAACGCACGTTAAAAGTGCGCTGGTCTGACCCCAGCCTTAGAATGTTGCGCGGGAAAGCGAACCCCTGAAATATACGGAAAAAAATCATACAGGCTGGAGATATATTTTATCTTTAAAAGGTAAGAAATGTGTATTTTGCACCTGAGAACTTAACATTTTTATGTAATAATATATTCTATAAAAAATAAATACTGAACACTAAGGCTAGGGTCAGACTGAGGCAGTGCGAACGCGCGTTCTGGCGCACTTAATCACGGCCGTAGTAGCAGCAGATGCCGGGCAATGACGGCCAATATACGAAGTACGGTCGCACAAAAGTCCGGCTGCGCAACGCAAGTGGAAAATGAACGCATTTTTTCGAGAACGTGAAACCGCAGGTACTGACGTACAGAGTGCGCTGCGTCCGCTAGCGGCGTGTGTGCGTGATTGGGAGACGTCAGACGCTGCTAATGTCCGGCCAACATAACGTCCAGACACAAAAAGAGTTTTATTGATGATCCGTACAAAATCACGGACGAAAATGCGCATAGTATGACCGCTATTGCGTATTCTGTGAAAAAATGCGTCCATTCGTTCGAACGCACTTTTTCACAGACAACATAAAAATGCGTTCGTCTGACCCTAGCCTTATGGAACTAAAAAAAGTGATATTTATATATATATTACTCGTGATTATTATACTATATTATATACACACACACAGAGCTCTATTACATTCTCTGTGCAAAAGCGCCCGCGCAGCGCAATTTTTTTGCGCCCAGCGTTAAACGTTAACGCGTGTAAATTAATGCTGGTATTACGATCCGAGCGCATCTTTTCATCCGTCCGAAAATATCACGTGTAAAAAAATATGCGCGAAAACGCGCTCAAATTAGCGCTGCGCGCAGAAATCGGTGGGCAATCAGAATTAAGAACCACAATTGTCTCCCGTTCAGTTTTTGCGCCTGTCAAAATCAATCTGAGTATATATGCTGCAGCAATAATAAAAACACGCACAACCTCTCTATTTTATTGTTTGGGTATGTGTAGAATGTGTAACTATACTGTGCTGTATTATTTTTTGGTGTATTTGGTTTCGGCCAGAATGTTCAGATTTGCCGTTCACACCAGCTTTTAAAAGACGTTTAAATTATGCGCACAAACGTCGTTCGTATAAATTTGCGCATCGATTTTAATACCTTGCGCATACCAGCGCACAAACGCATTTGCACTCACAATGCTAACTATGTGATGCGCACGAACTTGTGCTTGCGCAGGGTCACTCGCTTTAGACGTTAGCGCGCATCGTTTGCCCGAACGTCGTAATACGACGTTCAGAGCGAAGGGTTTTGCCCCTCACGTTAATGCATTTTTGCGCACGCGCACATTTTTGTGCGAAGAGTGTAATAGAGCCCACAGTCTATTAATGGCATTGGACAAGGCGGGTTCTGTGTTATTACAGAGCCTAGGTGCAAAAAAAGTGAGAAGCTGTGGACTTCATTTGCAGATCCTACCCAGAGTTCTTTGCTGCACATGGGGAATGTAGCGCAAGAGCTCTGTAAGCGGTTCTCTGAATTGCTAGGATGTGCAAATGTCCTCTGCAGCTATAAACATATATATATATATATATATATATATATATATATATATATATAATCATTGTTTGTAGAATCAGAGCTGCCAAGATACAAGTGATACAATGTTGCTGAAAACCAGTGATGAGAAGATGCGGTGGAATTCTCTAAATCCCTCCATGCTGAATGGGTTAAATAAAAAAAAGTGATGAAATAAAGCACTGAAGAAGAGAGAGAAAAAAAACACATAAATAATGCACAAATCCCTAAGTGATACAATTCTGATGGAAGAAAAAAAGATGGGACCAGCAGCTTCCCCCTAGATCTGCCAGGCCAAGAGAAACACAACTCCGAGTGACAGCTCAGCATCCCCAGAGATACAGCAACAGCCGAGCTGTCTTAGAAACACAAGGAGCCTTGGATGAGCAGCTGTGTTTGGAGCATAGATTCATGTGCGTATATCTGGACACGCAGCATCTTAACCAGTAATTACCGATGGTCAGTATGATCAGGAGATTCTCCAATTAAATCAGTGTTATTTGCATGCACACTCTCCCCCATAGGGGCTGGTACCCCCCCATATGACTTATTCCATAGTTACCCTATATGATGAGGTCCTTTTACATTTTTGTGTCCTATACCTGTGTGAATAACTAATGAATGAAATAATGGTAACAATAATTCACTCAATAGTCTCTCCACACAGTATTAAAGGAATGCTCTACCCTATTCTTCTGCCCCGCCCACTCTTTTTTACCCCATTAATAATTGGTCAGATGCTGCTGTCATTTCTGATAATTTTTTGATAACGCAGACACCGTGTGACATTGTTTAAAATGAGAGACGCCATCTGGAGTTTGGAACCTTTCACCCCATCAATATTTCTGTAATAGCTAAATGAATACATGTTTTTTTTAAAAAAAAATTAAATAAATAAAATGAGCAAATTTACATTGCTTTAGTCTTTTAACTATCTCGGAATAGCAGTCGTCATGCTAAATCGCTGTTTTACCGTACGTTTACGTGGTGACTGCGCATTCAAAAATTTATTAAATATTTTTATAAATTTTTTGCAACAAATTTATTGTAAAAAAAAATAATTTGAATAAATTATTTTAAATAAATTTAAAATGAATTACAAATTAATCACACCAAGTTTGTGATTTAGTTTTCCTTGTTATACTTTTATTAAAATGCGCACAAAATGTTAAAAAATATGGACGTTTGGTAATTGATATTAATTCGTCACCGTCGTAAACTCACATCAGTCTCTTTATCAGAATTCATTGTAATTAAAATATTTTGATTTAAATGTGAAAAACCTCTACACGTACACGCCCAAGAAAATCAGAGACCTGCTTTGCCCACAGAGCTCATTTGACACACTCCTTGCCTGCAGCAAGGAACTCTGGGTAGGGCATGCAAATGAAGTCCATACTCTTTCACTTTTTTTGCATCAAAATTCTGCTGTAACGCAGACTCCCTCCTTACCAGTGCAATTCCATGCTAGATGGCTTCATCTATGAATTAGGGCAGGGCTCAAAATTTCCACTCGCCTACCCGCATTTGGCGAGTGGAAATAAAGTGAGGGCGAGTGGAAATGTACACCCAGGCAGCACAATAAATTATTTTGTGCTGCTTGCGCAGCATGTTCCGGCTGGGTATACATGTATCTGGGTTATGATGTCTTGGTATACAATATATGTATCTGGGGTCTGATGTCTTGGTATTAATGTTGTGATTTATTTTTGTAACTTTATTCTGAATAAAACATTTAACAGTATAATTTAATAAGATAATTTAAGAATTTGTGTTTTAGGGGTGGAGTTAAGGGCAGGGTAGGGGTTAGGTGGGTCAAGTGGTGGCGAGTAACATTTAAGGCCTGGCTAGTAGCTCAGGACTTGAAATTTTGAGCCCTGAATTAGGGTATACCACAACACACAAGGAGAGTGTCTGCAATAATGCAAACTTTTGATGCAAAAAAGTTAGAAATTGTGACCTTCATTTGCATGCCCTACCCAGAATTCCCTGCTACGCATGGAGAGTATAGCAAACGTGCTCCATGGGTAAAGCGTTTCTCTGAATCTCTTTGACTCTTTATAATTATTTTGTATTATTTCTTGTAATTTCCAGTAAGGAGGAGTACTCTCACTTTTTTTTGTCTTCGCTTTAATTTTAATCGCTGCTAAAATAATTTGATAATTTGTATATATTTTTTTAATGAGGGTCGCGACAAATACATAGATTATTTAAGCTTGCTCAGCTTTTGCTACTTGTAAAAGGAAAAATTAGAAGTATAATCAAAATTATTTACGAAGCGTTAAAGCCATTTCATGCTGCCACGGCGATATTTTTTTCCCCCCTTTTATATTCCATTTTTAGAATTGGCAATCCATTTGCAGTTGGATTGAAGAGTGTAAAAATTACAATAAATAAATAAAAATAATTTAATTTATTAAAATAATTTAATTGAGCAACAGTTAAAATCATTAATTTTTAGATTTGTATTCTAGATTTAAAACTATTATAAAGAAAATATTTTTTATTAATAATAGTAATTAAAAAGGAAAGAAAATAATAGTAATCAAAATTAAGAAAAAATAAAAACATTATAAATAAATAGATAAATAAAAAATAAAGTATTTTATCAGGAAGGATATAAAATATATTAAGGGTAGAGCTATATACACGTCTATAATTCAAATATTTATATTATTATAGGATTTTGCAGACTTAATTATAATTTCATAAAAAATCATTTTTATTTAGAACAAATTTTGAGAAAAGGAAAAAAAATATTTTATCTTACCTGCATATGTTTAAAAGATATCCTGTTGGAAGTTTAATTAAATTTTCCAAAACATTCTTTTTTGTTTTTATGATTGAAAACCTAAGTTGAAATTTTCAATTATTTATTCGACATTTATTCACGCGGTCATTTAATCAGAAAATGCTTCACGTTAAATTACGATAAATTATTATAGATCGAAGGGTTTTTTGACGAATATTAATGTAGGAAATTGAGATCTACAAACACAATATATATATATACACTTACCTTTAAAAGACACTGCGTCTCCTCGTCTTGTATTTATACCCGGCTGCCGCTGTGTTTGAGCTGTACTTTTATTTAAAGTCTAGGCATTGGATCTGTAGGTGATGAGTGATGAGCGTAGGGACGTGCGTCTGTGCGGCGCTTGGAACTCTAATTCTAACAGGAAGTCCTCCATCTCCCTTTATGTGAAAGTTTTAAGTAAACAAGCCTTTCTCTTTCTGATAACTCGCATTACAATATTGATTAGCAGACTTTGTTCTGCACACGCTTGGATTGAGCCACCTCTGCTCAAATAATGATTGATTTTTTTTTTTTATTTTATTTCGACAGTATTTTGCATCATGTGCCTTTGCTGGATTCTAAAGGAAACGGAGATAAATAGATGCCAGAACAAAATGGTTAAAGAATACCTGGATGAGAATATTTTTTAGGCCATTCCTGCGCATGTTTCAAAACTTTTCACTGACACTTCGGTGCAGATCAGAGGGTGGTGGATACATGGAACAGCTTTCCAGTAGAAGTGGTAGAGCCCAAAACAGTAATTGAATTTAAGCAGGCATGGGATAGGCATAAGGCTATCCTAAACAAAAGATAAATCCAGGTAAAGTATCCATGTAATTGGGCAGACTAGATGGGCCGAAAGAAAATGTCGGCAGATAAGAACCTATCAGGGTTATTCAAAGAGAATCGAAAAGTCACTGCACGTTCGGTGACTTTTCATTCTCTTCAGTTCGGCTTGATTCGGCAATCCCATTTCGGCGACCCTGCGTTGTATTCAGCAAGCACAACAGGGCCGTCGTAGTGCAGGGAAAAGCTGCCCGAAAACCTGGCGAACACTCATCGCGAAATCCGGCGAATGCACACCGAAACCCACAAAAATAGCTGGATTAACCCCGCCGAACACGACGGAGAAACCCGAGCAGGAGCTGATCACAGCCGTCGGCAAAACCCAACACCGCAGACGAATGGAGGGAAAGGAAAAAAAAATGTTTGAATGTTTGAAAAGTGAAACGTTGTTTGCAAACTACTGAGCGAAAATGTCTGAAATTTACATATAAGATCCAATGAATGATAATAAAAAGGGCTGTTACAGAAAAAAGAAAAAACGTCTTAAAGTAAAAAAATAAATAAATAAATAAATAAATCGGCAAAAAATATTTGGAGAAAAAAATCCCGAAAAATGCTTAAAGCAACCTAAAAAAATCTATAAATAGACTTTTTACTGCAGAATATTATAATAAACGGTTTATTAGATATTGAATTAAAACGGGAATATTTTTAACATTGAAGCCTATGGGATTCGCCTGAATAAATCTGCCGCATGAAGCAACCGAATGGCAGGGCAATTCGGCAACTTTTCACTGCTGGTTTTTGTTCTCTGAATAGACGAAGCTATGGGGTTTTCACTGCCCTCGAACAGGCACCGTATGTGCAGGCAATTCGCCAACATTTGGCATATTGCCTGCTCTCTGAATAGCCTAATGGCCAGGAAAGGTAACCGAACACTGATTTTCAGCGTTCGATTACCCTTCGGCAGCCATTCGGATATCTTTGAATAACCCTGTATGTTTCTATTCAGAAAACACAGAAATTTCAGTGAATTGTCGGTGCTTTCTCATTCTGCGCATATTGGCGCACTTCTTCTTCGCCGACCCCGTGAAGTGCGCTCGTCAAGGAGCCGCCGAAGACCGCTGCCGACTGGCGAAGACTGACGGTCAGCCTGCCATACGCCGCAGAAGACAGCCCAACAGACCTCCAAACGCCACCGAAGAGCGCTGTATGGACCGCCAAATGCCACTGAAGTTCACCGAACTGACCGCAGAACTGCAGAGAAAAAAAATCGGAACTCTGCTATTCATTAAATGGTGTTTAAAACAATAACAATGCTTGAAAATGTGTGGAAATAATAAAAAAAGGTTCTATAAACAAATAAGAAAACAAAGCCTTTAAAAAAAATGGAAATCAAAAATTTTGCCTAAAAAATCTGATAAAAAAAATCTAAAAAATAATTATAAGGACAGTTTGCTTAATTTGAAAAGCATAAACGGTTGAAGTAAAAAATATTAAAAACGTTAATATTTTTTACATTGAATCTTATGGGATTCGCCTGTTTAACCCCTAAGTGACCGGGCGGTTTTACACAAATCCGTCCGTTCGTGACCGCTGCTGTTTTTACGTTTCTGTGCTGTTTGTGTTTACGTCAAATTTTCCTCTTACTCGTTTATGCAACCCACACATATTTTACACTGTTTTTCTCGTCATTAAATGGACTTTATAAAGATACCATTTTTTTCATCATTTCATATAATTTACTATAAAAAACATTGTGAAATATGACAAAAAAATTGAAAAAACACCACTTTCTCGATCTTTGACCCCCAAAATTTCTTATGTATCAACAACCGTCAAAAAAATTTAATTCCTTTAGTAGTTTCTAAATTTAGTCCTAAGTTTAGCAATACCCAATGTTTACATATTCCTCGCTTTTTTCCTTATTTTATGCAACAATAAGTGCAAGTAGCACTTTGCCATTTACAAAGGGTTTACTTTTAAAAGTAGTGATAGTGACATTGTAACACTGATATCTGTCACTAATTCCTGAATAAAAAAATATGTATATGTGGAGGGTTAAAGTACACAAATCAAGGTATTAAACTTGGGGTATTTTGACTCTTTCCATGCAAACCATTTTACCACAAATCTATGCCAAAGTTTGAGAAAAAAAAAGTTTTGGTGATTTTTTTTTTTTTTAATGCAATTTAAGAATACATGTACTGTGAACTTTAAGGTTTACTGCCAAAAAGCACCCCAAAATATGTTCAGCAACATCTTCTGAGTAAATTGATACCACCCAAGTATAGGTATGTCGGGTCATTTGGGGGCTAATAGGCCTTATTTGGGGGGTGCGCATTTCAGTTTTCCAACTTGGAATTTTCACATTTCGTCATCATGCACCATGTCCTATTTGGGACATTTTTGAAGCCGGCCAAAGTAATTTACCCCCATCAAACCATATATTTTTAGAAAGGGCACACCCTAGGGTACTTCAAAGAGTTGTATTTTAACACTTTCCATGCACTACCTCTTTGTCAAACTTTCAGGTAGTCACTTTTTGTGTTATTTTTTCACACACATTGTAAAACACCCCAAAATATGTTCAGCAACATCTTCTGAGTAAGGAGATACCACCCATATATAGATTTGTTCTGTTGTTTTTGGGGTGCTACGCCAATCTTTGACATGTGCTTGTCAATTTTTCTAATTTGACATACAGTATCTTCTTTGCTTATCTTCTTTTTAGGGGCCTTTTTACATACCCCAATTTTATGAACGTGCATATATTTGGTAAGCTAACACCCCAAAGTATTGTAAATGGAGTGTTTTTATGCTATGGATGCAACCGTTTGCTCCAAACAAATTGGATACTGTTTGGTGGTCATTTTTCATTTTCACACCCACATCAGTTTTGGACTGTGATTTAGGAGACACTGTTGTTTGTTACTGCATGAAAACTCTCCAGGTTGTTTTCTGCAAGGTCTCCTGAGTACACCCATGCCCCCCATGCATAGGTTTGCCAGGATTTTGGGAAGGTTCAAATACAATTTTTATGACTTTGTCATTGGAGTTGAAATTGAGATTATTTCTTCAGCTAGGCCTATCTTTGGTTTTGGGTCTACCGCATACCCCAGTTTGAATTATTGCCAGAAAATTGTTTATATTTGTTATGTTGACACCCCAAGGTATTGCATATGGAGTGCTTTGATGCCATGGATGCAACGGTTTTAGCCCAAAACATTTGTGAAGGTGTGTGGCGGTAATTTTTCAATTTTCAGATTTTTACGCCCACATTAGATTTGGACTGTGATTTAGGAGACACTGTTGTTGGTTACTGCATGAAAACTCTCCGGCGGCTGGTCTGCACTGTGATTGGCGGCTCATCGACTTTTTCCAACTTGTTTGGCGTGTATTTGCGGCAGTTCCTGCGGGTTCTCGTGCTATTTCATCGAGTTTGCATTGGGTTTTTCCCTGCACTCCGGGAATGCTGAATTCACCGCAGGGTGGGGAAATTTGATTCCCCGAAGTGCGGGGAATGAGAGAGTAGCCCCCAGTGTTTATAAAAGTTCTGCAAACCTTACATTCCATACACCCTACAGAAATCAATGATCTGGGTAAATATACAATGATGTGTAACTGCTGGTAAACACAAGCTCTTTATTGTGCTACACGGTCAAGCATAAGCATGTTATATTTCCACCCAATTGCTTACATGGTCACGTGGCGACAGAGCATTAATCAGTCAGTAGGGGTGCAACCCGTTTCACATCCTCATCTCAAATGTTAGGATAAATATCCTGGTGAAAAGTAGAAAATACACAATAAATGAGCAAACTAAGCAATATATAAACAATAAAATTGTATCCACAACTTGTAGTATTGTTATACACCTCATAAAAATGGAAGGAAGAGTATATGGTGGTGCCATCAACTGAACACCACTCAAAAAACATAAAACCAACAGGGTTATTCAAAGAGATCCGTAAAGTCACCGTACGTTCGGGGACTTTTCGTTCTCCGCACTTTGGGGGATTCGGCGATTGCTAGTTCACCGACCCTGCGGTGTATTCAGCAAACACCGCAGGGCCCCTGTAGTGCAGGGAAAACTCACCGCAAACCCGCAGAACACTCGACGAAGACTTGCCGAACACTCACCAAACACTCACCGAAAACCCGCAAAAACCAAGCCGAACACGCCAGAAAAACCCGAGCAGCCGCCGGAAAGTTTGAAAAAAACTACTGAACGAAAATGCCTGGAATTTACATCGAAGATCCTATGAAGGATAATAAAAGGGTCTGTTAAAGAGAAAAGAAAAACCGCTATTAAAAAAAAAAAACAGAAAAACAATTTAGCTAAAAAAATCCCCAAAAATGCATAAAAGATCCTAAAAAAAATCTATAAATAGAGACTTTTTGCTGCAGATTAAAATAATAAACGGTTTATTAGATATTGCATTAAAACGGGAATATATTTAACATTGAAGCCTATGGGAATCTCCTGCCTAATTAAACCACCGAACAGCAGGGCATTTCGGCAACTTTTCTCTGCTGTTCGGTGTCTCTGAATAGATTAACCATTGCTTCTCTATGGGGGATTTCACTGCCTTCGAACAGGCACTGTACTGGCTGCCAATTCACCAAAATTTGGCGAACTGCCTGCTCTCTGAATAGCCGAATGCCCCGAACCGAAATGTCACCGTACGGGGAAATTCCGTGTTTGGCGACATTTTGGGGCCAGATTAGCGCTCTATGAATGACCCCTATAACTTTTATTGAAACTCAGTGATATATAGACAATTAAAAATCGGATTACGATCATGATGGACACACAAATAGACACAACATATAGATTTAAAATAAACCTACTACCTGTGTAGCTGCTAGTGTCTATAAAGTGGATTTGTGCATTAAATCACTGGTATTCCTTGGAAAACCAGAGCAATTAGTTTATGCACCGAATTCTGGTAACCTAATCCAGACACAAAGAGATGGTAGGACGAGAGCAGAGATTAGAAAGAATATCAAAGCCATCTCCGATATTCAGTGGGTATAATCAGGACATAAATGTTCCCTTTCACTCATAACATCATTGCCAGCATCCGGCAACACATAAGCCAAATGGCCAAAAACTACAATATAAAAGACATAGGTAACTATTCTCTTAGATTCTCTTCGCTGCTCTCAGTGCACCCAATCACATCAATATCTGTCATCAAACAACCATGCGGTTATCACCAAAAGATGGCACGGCTGCCATCAGAAATTGGGGCATCGGGGGCGTGGCCGGCTGCTGATGGAGAGGGACTCCTGCCTCTGGAGCTCCAACACGTCCTTCTCTATATGGGTTCCTTTGATATCCTTAGCCGGTGAATTTTATCTCCCTGGAGCCCAGGGCGGCTAGCCATCGGTGTTGCACTGTCGGGGCCCGTTTTGCCCTCCCCCGGACCAGAGACTGAAGCTGTGCTTTTTATTTTTGTCTGTCACCCTAAGCGATTTGCGGTCGGCCATCTTGAGGCCTTCTGTCTGGCTACAGCCGGGACCTAGCCTGACTACTGTCACGACCCTTTGATGATTTCCCTGCCAGGCGGACAACTGGAGTGAGCTCTAGGGACGGGTGCACTCTTTTCTTGCGGCCGCTCTGGAGGTCTGCACGGCGGCGACAGCTGAATGTGTGGGGGCTGATGACCCACCCCCTCCTTCTCCTGTGGACGTGATGGATGGGATATCAGGCCTGGATGCCTGCCTAATGATGCTGAATGGAGAGGACACTGATGGCCCCCTTACAATAGGGCTTTGGAGACGCATGATGGCTGTCCTGCAGGCTTGCAGGGGAGAGAAGGATCGACACGTTGATACTCTCGTGGAGGCCTTACCTACTGATGCTGTAGACGACGCGGATGGTGGGGGTGAAGTAGTTTCTCAGCGCTCAAATGTGATCTGTGAGCATGTTGCTACTGCGGCCTGTGTGGATGCTGAGGCGGGAACTACCGAGGCCTATGTGAGTGCTACCGCTGATGGGAGAAACGCTGAAGTGGATGGTAGCCTGGATGGGATGAGGAACATGCCGTCTTGGCCCCCGAAGGCTGCTGTATCCTTGGGTGCTGGAGCACCGTTGGTGCCCCACGACATCCGTTGGAAGACTGCTGACGTTGGACCGGTTGGGACTGGCCCTCTTCGGAGGCCTATGGAGATGGGAATGTCCGAGTCGGTAGTGATGCCCTTTGGTGCGGGGATGCAGATGCTAGCTCTCGACGTGGCGTCTGATATGAGTGGCCATGGGCTTTGTCGACAAGATGAGTGGGGTGCCTTTTGCGGACAGTCTGGGGATGACAGGGTGCATGAATTCGCTCTATGGCGAGATATAGGTTGAAGGGGTCTGCCCATCTTAGCAGATTTTTGCCTGCCTAGCCGGTACTCGACCCCACTGGACTGTCCTTTGTCCCAGGCTCCGGATGTCCCTCTCTACGATGTGCACTCGACTTATTTTGTTGTTTTGTGAGTTTCCCCCTTTATGAAGCATACTGCGGACTGCATTCTTTATTTTTACTTTATGTCCCTTTTTGGGATTTTTTTATTATCCCCCCTCTTTATTTGGCGTTTACGGGTTATCTCGGGGATCGCCATCGCGGCCTGGTGCCCGACTGGACTCTCCGGGTACCTAGGCCTAAGTGCCACTTGTTCCCCTTGGCCCCCCATGGTCCTACGGACTTTAGGGAATACACCAGGGGCGGCACAATTTTGGTCCTTGCCACTGCTCCCTGTTTTTGGGGTTTTTTCCCTCCATTTTTGATATCTGATGTCTTTAGCTGATTTTCTGTTTATTTTATATTTTGTGAGCCCACTGCGAACTCTTTTGACATTTTGCAGTAATCTGAAGACTTTCGCTCTCTATCTTCTGTTCTGAAGACTCTTCTTGATTATTAGCTGCGCTTTTTGCAATACTGCTAATTCTCTCGCTGATGGTCTCCGGCCAACTGCTTAAATCCCCCCCCTTCCTTCAGCTGGCCGTTTCAGTAAACCGATTAAAAATCAAGCCTCTTCTGCTTAGCTTTCATTACAGGGAGTGGCAGGGCCAAATTAAGACTTCTGTGGGCCTGGAGCTGAATATTTTGGTGGGCTTTTTCTGGAATTTTGTGAAATGAAAACATATTTTTGGTTATTTAATAGTGCAGATACGGGTATACTGTATCTAACCAGGCAGATAATGTGTGATAAATTTTTCATTACGATTTCGATCATTTACAACTTGTAAAATATTTTTTTCTCATTTTATCATCCAAACCATTGTGGTTTTATATTCTACAGGGAAGTAATGGCAGTGGTATTGCTCATTTTATATGTGACAAATGGACAATGCCATCACTTTGGTACTAAAAATAACGTTTTTTTGTTTTCTTTTAGATTTTACATGGTCTTGTTTGGTATCAATGCAAAGGCCAGACTCAGACTTGTTCAATGACACCTCACTTGACCTTGTGAGGTGTAAAGATTAGTGACGCAGGGGTCCAAAGTCCCCCCAGTGCTCTTCGCTACAGTGTGGCGGTTTTGGTTTTGATGTAACAATTCCTAACAATGGATTGTGCCATCACCTCCACACTTGTTGGTGACATGTGTGGTAAATCCAACATGAGAAATGTGATGGTGAGATAGTGCAGCATCATTGTTCACTTTATAAAAAATATTGCTGTGTTAGAAAGAAATAGTTCTTATTATTTTTTTACTGTTACATAAAACCTGGTCATGTTTGGTATCATTGGAAAGGCCATGCTCTGGCCTTTCCAGTTATACCTCACATGACCCTGTAGCTGCTATGGAGTTGGAAATACAGGGGTCCAAATGCCCTTCAATGCAGATATAGTTATCCTTTCTGTGGGCCTATTCTGGGGCATGGGCCTGGAGCTGCTGCTCCATCAGCCCCTATATTAATCCGGCCCTGGGGAGTGGGCGAAATGCCATGGTGGTCTAGCCAGGGGATAAAATGTGTTTCCAGGTGGGAGTTCATTCATTCTGCACCTCTTATCTGGTGCAGACTATACTAAACGATCCCTCTGTGAGGAGAACACCGTAAAAGCGAGCGCGCTGAGCAGCGAGAGCCCCTAATGGCCGGCCAGTGCAGCACGGTGATCCACGAGTCAACATGATTAAGGCCACAGAAGGCCGAAACGTCGCTTCATTTGTTGTTTTTTTGTCTCCAATAAAGATCCATGTTAGTGTCAGCACTGGGTTGACCACGGACCTGTATTTTCTATCCCTCGGTGATGAGTCTTTGTGGTCTTACCAGCCCCACATGCCACAGCCCAACAGGAAATGTGTCGGTACCTTTGTGGGCCAGTCCTAGCTGGCATGGACACATCCTTACATCTGTGGCTCATAGAAAAGCTGCAACGGGTTTGGCTAGAAGCCCTGAACATGTCATAGGATGTCACCTCCTGATGGTGGCCCTGAAAGAGGGGATGCATACACACTTTCACTGAGATGTATGGGTAATTCCACCTGGTGCACCTTGATACCAGGATGGTCAGAATCCATACGACGAAGGTATGTAAAAATAGAGCACTTCAGTTATCCAAAGGAAAGAGGACCTTTATTGAAGAAAAAGTAACATTTCACCCAACAGCTGTCTTTTTCAAGCCCAATTCCATTGCTCTTCCATAGAATTCCCCTGTCTTTTGGATTACAGGAGATTGGAAGAATGGTCACATAGAAATTTTGTCACAGAAGACCAACAAAACGTATCCGGGAAAAGTTCTAGTTCCATTTAGGGATGTGCGTTTCGGGTTTTGGAATTTCGGAATTTTCACGAAATTTCCCGATTCGTGTTTTCGGATGCGGCAGAATTTCCGAAAAATTTTAGATCCGAAAATTTCAGATCCGAAATGTTTTCCGAGCCGAGACGAAATATTTTCGGATTTTTCGAATGGACTTGAAATGTGTCAAACGAGGAGAACAGATGTTCCGAAAAACGAAAATTTTGTAAAAACGAAAATTTTCTGAAAAACGAAACTTTTTTGAAAAAACGAAAAATCGATACAAAAAACGGGCAAAATGACACGAAAAAATACGAAAAATGGTCGATATTCCGAAAAATGTGCAATTCCGAAAAACGAAAATTTCCGAAATTACGCAAAGTCGATACAAAAACCGAGCACAGTGACACGAAAATACGAAAAATGGTCGATATTCCGAAAAAAAAATGTACCCAAAAACGGGCCGAACCGAATCGAAACCGAAATTGGTCGAAATGAGCCGAATCGAAAAATTTAAAAATCCGAAAAATCGAACCGAATTGAACCGAAAAAAAAATCGGTGCACAAGCCTAGTTCCATTAGCAGTTAACGCTATTCATTCTAGGTCATCGTTAAGAAAGTTAGCTGAACCTTCGCTCTGATATAGAGAGTAACTGGGTAAAGTAGAGGTCACATGGCTCTAAGTTTTCGGGACGCAAGTTTGGCTCCTAGTGACGCCACCTGTAAAGGGCACTTATACAGTGCTGGGTAAGAGGTTGGCATGAACGTACATACCATGCAGTGGGATCTTGTTAAACAACCTTTTTCCTTTGTTTTTGACAGAATTTCAAACATGAGACAATTTTTTTTTTAAATAGAAGGCAAAAAAAAATTATTGCAGCTTTAAATCACACTAATGATGGACATCTGTCAAAAAGGAGTTGGCTCTAGACATGTTCACTGCCCAAAATTTTGTCTTGTTTTGGCAAATTTTGGGATTCAAAATCGTTGTATTTTGGAATTTTTCAAATTTGCTGATTCAGATCAGGCCGAAATCCAGGACAAAAGCAAAAAAAAAAATTGGAACTGTCCAAAATTTTGCAGGAGTGTATATTTGTAGCCCCTATACCTCCCTCTATACCCCTACCCATTTTAAACCCCATTCTTGCAGCCCTCCCTCCCTTTATACTAACCCCATACCCCCTTCTACAATTCCAAATGTTAGTTAGGGTTAGCATTAGGATTATGGTTCTTCTAGGGTTGGGTTACTGTTAGGCTTAATGTTTATGTTTGTATTAAGGTTAGGGTTATGTCTAGGGTTGGGTTACTGTTAGACTTAATGTTTATGTTTGGGTTATGGTTATGTCTAGGGTTGGGTTACTGTTTGGCTTAATGTTTATATTTGTATTAGGGTTATGTCTAGTGTTGGGTTACTGTTAGGCTTAATGTTTATGTTTATATTAGGGTTAGGGTTATGTCTAGTGTTGGGTTACTGTTAGGCTTAATGTTTATGTTTATATTAGGGTTAGGGTTATGTCTAGTGTTGGGTTACTGTTAGGCTTAATGTTTATGTTTGTGTTAGGGTTATAGTTATGGTTATGTCTAGGGTTGGGTTACTGTTCGGCTTAATGTTTATATTTGTATTAGGGTTATGTCTAGTGTTGGGTTACTGTTAGGCTTAATGTTTATGTTTGTATTAGGGTTAGGATTATGTCTAGTGTTGGGTTACTGTTAGGCTTAATGTTTATGTTAGTATTAGGGTTAGGGTTAAGTCTAGTGTTTGGTTACTGTTAGGCTTAATGTTTATGTTGTGTATTAGGGTTATGGTTATGTCTAGTGTTGGGTTACTGTTAGGCTTAATGTTTATGTTTGTATTAGAGTAAGGGTTATGTCTAGTGTTGGGTTACTGTTAGGCTTAATGTTTATGTTGTGTATTAGGGTTATTGTTATGTCTAGTGTTGGTTACTGTTAGGCTTAATGTTTATGTTTATTAGGGTTATGTCTAGTGTTGGGTTACTGTTAGGCTTCATGTTTATGTTTATATTAGGGTTATGTCTAGTGTTGGGTTACTGTTAGGCTTAATGTTTATGTTTATATTAGGGTTATGTCTAGTGTTGGGTTACTGTTAGGCTTAATGTTTATGTTGTGTATTAGGGTTATGGTTATGGCTAGTGTTGGGTTACTGTTAGGCTTAATGTTTATGTTTGTATTAGGGTTAGGGTTATGTCTAGTGTTGGGTTACTGTTAGGCTTAATGTTTATGTTTATATTAGGGTTATGTCTAGTGTTGGGTTACTGTTAGGCTTAATGTTTATGTTGTATATTAGGGTTATGGTTATGGCTAGTGTTGGGTTACTGTTAGGCTTAATGTTTATGTTTGTATTAGGGTTACGTCTAGTGTTGGGTTACTGTTAGGCTTAATGTTTATGTTTGTATTATGGTTAGGGTTATGTCTAGTGCTGGGTTACTGTTAGGCTTAATGTTTATGTTGTGTTGGGTTACGATTGGGGTTACTGTTGGGCTTACATGTTCCGTTTGCGTTAGGGTTTCAGTTACTGTTTTGTTGAGGTCAAGGTTACCTCCAGATTTGGGGAACCGTTAGGCTTACTTGTTCTGTTTGTGCTAGGGTTACTGTTATGTTTTTGTCAAGGTTACTGTTATGTTTGTGTTGGGGTGAGGTTTAGCGCTTGCATGGCACAAAGAGTGCAACTTTTTCAGGATGGACAATGTTTTCGAATTGAACCGAAACATTTCTGATAAGTCGGATAAATGTTTATCATTTTCGGTTGATTCCGATTTTCAGATGCTGCCGAATTGCCAAAATTTCATCTGAAAATCAATTTGGCAGAAATAGAATGCGCGTGTCTAGTTAGCTCCTTGGCATCATTTCAGAAGATATAGTCCATGGAGTCCTGGTGGCTGCCGGCGCGGAATACAATGTAACATGCATTTTGGGATGACTTATAAAATGATGAGATATTGTGTCAATGATTATGATTTCCTTCGCTTGATACAATATTACTTGGAAAGGGCACCTAGCTGTCACCGTTGGGATTGATCTCATTTTAGACCATTGACGGTGAACCTTTTTGAGCCCAGGTGCCCAAACTGGATCACTAAACCAACTTAAGTGTCTCAAAGTGCCTGTAAGTTTTAGAGTACATTTAACATACTGAGATTGGGAAATCTCTGACGCGGTCACATGCAAAACCGCCGATTCAGGTTTTAACAGATAAAAAGAAAAGTTGGCTTTATTTTCAGACGTAGACTTTTATTTGAAGGTCACATAAGCTTCCCTCATCGTTTGAGCGCAGGATCGTCCAGAAGTTCATTAGACTATAACCCGACGTTTTTTATCCATTGTTCCTTAAACAAACTATTTAACTAGAGGCAGCAGGTACAGATAACAGTGGATCAGAGATAGCTGTGGGCAGTGCACCTTACCCCCGCGACTCACAGATAACGGAATTTTTGCAAAATAATCCAAAAACATTACAAATCCAACTCTGTGACCAGCGAAAACCTGCATTAAATAATTTAACCTGACTGGACGTCCAGAAACAGAGAGAGATAAGAGAGAGGACAGGTTACCGCAGATTTTTATACCCATTTAAGGTTATTATAATTTAGAAATAATATTCTCCTTCGGTGCTTCAAAAGATAAAACAAGGAATTAGAATAGCAAAAAAATTACATATATATAAAAATACAGCGATCAGATGTAAAGGGAGTGTATAGGAAAGCTCACGGAGAAAAAATCATTGAAAAATAATATTGTTGGCACAATTCAAACATCATTTATGACTCAAAGTACTGCCCGATGCTTTTAAAGGGGCACCAAGCACCGGACCACTTTAGCTTATTAAAGTGATCAGGGTGCATGGAGTGCCCCCCATCCCACGCCTTCCTCCAGCATGTTGGCCAATATCATTTTGAGAAGTGGAGGATTTTCCTCTGCCCACACAGCTGTCAGTCAGCAGGCGGGACTTTGATTGTCTCGTCTGCTGGGGACCAAGTCCGGGACCGATGATGTCAGCACCTTTGAATGCTGACGTCATCCTGTCTTCGAATGCACGACAGATAGAAATTCAATTATTTTTTTAAATTATCCTTTATTTATATAGAGTCACATATTCCGCAGAGCTTTACAAGATCAGTGCACAAAGAGTTGATACATTGGAATACCACACGTGGATGATGACCTGATTCAGGGGGTCCACGTTACCAAGGGAACTTACAATCTAAGAGATGTACAAGTATTTTGTGAGGTTGGCGCATCCATATCGTTAGGCGTCTTGCCCAAGGACACTCGCTGGTGGCGTCTTCTGAGTGGATTCAGGTCGTCTTTCCATGATTGTAGAGCAGCGACATGGTGGTTAGGTTGAACCCACTTCTCATAAAGTCGAGACTTGTTTCTCCACAGTTTGTATTGGAGGGATGTGCTGAATGGGATTTTGACTTGCTTCTCCACGGTCATAGAGCGGAGACGTTACCAATGGACTCCACAGCTGATATTGTGTGGTAGCAAGTGTGTACTGTTAAGTGTCTTGCCCAAGGAAACTTACTGGAGAGGTGCTCTGTCCGGGATTCAAACCTGGGTCTCCATGGTTATAGAGCAGTGATGTTACCTCTTCTCCATCCAGCTGGCCATCAATCGTTTTCATATTTCAATCCAGGCCCAGACTCTTTTAAACAGGAATAACTCACTAAAAAGTAAGAAATGTATTTATTTATTTATAAAGTATTTTACCAGGAAGGATACATTGAGATTTCTCTCATTTTCAAGTATGTCCTGGGTTCAAGAACATGGTTACAGAAATACAAAGTAGTAAAATGCAAGAAATTAACACAAAACAAATATACAGATTAACACAAAACAAATATACAGATTAACAGAAAATAAATGTGGGAAATAGTCACTGTGTTACATGTTTACAGGTGCATTCTGTATATAGTCACTATGTTACATGTTTACAGGTGCATTCTGTATATAGTCACTGTGTTACATGTTTACAGGTGCATTCTGTATATAGTCACTGTGTTACATGTTTACAGGTGCATTCTGTATATAGTCATGTTACATGTTTACAGGTGCATTCCTTATTGAGGCATGTTAATAGGGAGCTCTTGAGTCACTTTAGACTGGGGGAAGATTTGATGGTGTCTGGGAGGTTATTCCATATTTGTGGTGCTCTGTAGGAAAATGAGGATCGAGCCACTTTCTTTTTGTATTGTGGTATTGCAAGTAAGGTGCTGGTCCTGGATCGGAGGTTATAGGATGAGGGAGCTGCTGAGGGAAGCAGCCTATTCAGGTAGGATGGCAGCCTCCCAGCAAAGCTCTTAAACACCAGGTTGGAAAGGTGAAGGGTGCGTCTAGATTCCAGCGACGGCCAGTTTAGTTCTTTTAACATGTCACAATGGTGGGTCATGTAGTTACATTGTAGCACAAAGCGGCAGAATGAGTTATACAGTGTAGTAAGTTTCTGGAGGTGCGTTTGCGGGGCCGCTGCATACACTACATCGTCGTAATCAATAGCCGGCATAAGCATTTGTTGTACAATCTGCTTTCTTATCGCGGGGCTCAGGCAGGATTTGTTTCTGTACAGGGCACCTAGTTTGGGGTAGAGTTTAGATGAGAGTATTTCAATGTGGGGCCAAAGGATAGATTTGGGTCTAACCACATACCTAGATATTTGAGAGAAGTAACTGTAGTCAGTGTGTCATTTGATTTTATCCTGACACATAGATGGGGTGTTTGCAATTTGTGTAGTTTAGGTTTTGTTCCAAAGAGCATTGTAACAGTTTTGTCAGTATTTAGAAAAGGTTTGTTATCTTTGATCCACTTTTCTACCTCTGTGAATTGTTCTTGCAGCACGGCCTCCAGCTGTGGGAGATTTGGTTTGCTGGTATAGATTACGGTGTCGTCTGCGTACATGTGTACAGTTGAGGCTTTGCAGACGTTGGGCAGATCATTTATGAATATTGTGAATAGCAGGGGGCCGAGTATCGAGCCTTGGGGTACACCGCACGTGACTGGGAGGGAAGTGCTGTCAGAAATGGACACATATTGCGACCGATCAGACACATATGATTGAAACCAGGTTAGCGCGCGATCACCAATACCAGAGTTTTTAAGTTTTTGTAATAAGATGGTCTACTGTGTCAAAGGTCTTGGCAAAATCAAGGAAGATGGCTCCAGTTAGGCTTCCTTGTTCCATGCCAGCCTGGATATCATTGGAAACTTTTAAAAGGGCAGTTGTGGTTGAATGATAAAACAGGATATGCTTTATTCAACATGCTCAATTGATTAGAGTTTGAAGCCACTAGATCGCCCCCTTTGCAATTTAGAGGTTTCCCTGAGGACAAAGATGGCCGCCAACACAGCATCCTATCACACATGTCCAGCACAGGCACTGACCTCTTCAGAAACGGTTCCTTCAGTTCAAACAGGACACCGTGCTGTCCTAGTGATAATGTTTGGGAGCTCCAGTCATTCCGTCCATGCACGCAGGCCAGGTATTGATTTGATGTCGGCTAGTTACTGATTAATATTTGTACAGTTTAAAGTTCTGTCACTTTTTTTTTTTTTTTTTTTAGAAACCCCCGATTCCCTTTCAGGCCACGTCCTCTGACAATCTAACAGCGACAGCAAAGGCTACAAAATGGAACAGCGTTTATGATCCGACAACGCAAATGGAAGACGATCTGTCATCTTGACAAAATTTACATTTTAATTGAATTCCCTAAGTGTTTGTTGTTGTGTTTTTTTTTTCCCCTTTCGCTCCCCTAGACTGAGCTAGAACGCTTTGCTTATTGCTCAGTTCCGAAGAGATTGAAGGAAAAAAAAAAAGCTATATAAACATATCTAACAGAACGCTCTAAAAAGATAAAGATCAAGCGAATCGTCTCCGAAATCTCACGGGATTTCTCCATGGTATCGTCTGCTCGATCGGTGCGTGGAAGCACTTACGGATATGAAATATTGATTTGATAGCGCAACATGCAGCAGTACTGGTTTATTTTTTATTTTTATTTTATTGCAGGAGGAGAACAATAAATTAAAAAACAACTATTTGAATCTTATTTTAGGTCTTTTCTCACTGTATCGTGCTCATTGGACTGTGTGAGACCGCTCATTCTTCATAAAACCTGTACCCGACCAAGGGCCCTGTGCCACACTAGTCGGTAAAATGTAGATGGTAAGCAGGACGATGTACGCCCTCAGATTTACCTTACACGGTCTACATTTTAGGCTGGGGTCAGACCAGCGCACTTTTAACGTGCGTTCTGGCGCACATAATTACGGCCGCACTAGCAGCAGATGACGGGCAATGACGGCCAATATACGATGTACGGCCGCACAAAAGTCCGGCCGTGCAACGCAAGTGGAATTTGAACGCATTTTTCTGAGAACGCTGAACCGCTAGTACTGACGTACTGAGTGCGCAGCTGCGGCATAGCGGCGTGTTTGCGTGATTAGGAGATGTCAGACGCTGCTAATGTCCAGCCTACATAACGTCCAGACGCAAAAAGAGTTTTATTGACGATCCATACAAAATCACGCCCGAAAATGCGCGTCGTCTGACCGTTTTTGCGCATTCCGTGAAAAAATACGTCAATGCGTTCGGACGCACTTTTTCACGTTCGCGGGGAAAAATGCTTTCGTCTGACCCTAGCCTTACTGTCCATTTTCTGGTGGTAGGTGCTTTGCTAGCACCCAGCCCCAGAACAAAGCACAAGGCGCCTAGATAGACGCATCATCGCCGCAAATATCTGCTCGTAGTAGAGTCTATAGGACTCCGTGGGGCCTTGGGGACCCGGGTCACGAGCTCGCTCCCAGTCCCATTCTGCTCCAGGTGAGAGAAAGCGGCGTAACGCGCCGCCCTCTCTCTCCACCACAGGATGAGGTGAGTATGGCATTTAGTGGGGGGGTTTACAGAGCGTATTATGTGATTTTGCAAATGCAAAATCACTTAACACCAGTTCTGAGGAGACGTAATGTCACAGCGAAATACCGTCTCCCTGGTGGAAGCGCAAGCTACATCGGAATAGCCTACACTTCCACGCGGAGGTGAAAATGAACGTCTCCTCTACTGAAAGTATGCCAAAAGTCATTTACAGTAACCTCGTGCAGGACATTGCACAACTTGAGCGTCAAGCCCAGTTTGCGGCAGGAGTGGAATAGCAATTCCCGTCGATAAGATAACTACAGGAGACGTTAAGTGTAATGTTATGAGTAACATCTCTTGTAGGTATCTTATCGACAACAATGGACTAGAGCCACCAGCTCTAGCTGGTCTGGGATACGGATAACAGGAGACATGGCCAGTAGGGGCTTGGTAATGAATAAATATGTATCAGGTGACTTTCGTGACCACAAAAAGGAATGTGTCAGCACAGTGCGCTTGGATGTCAAGATGGGCATCCAATCAGGGTTGCTCATTCACTAATGCTAAGGGTAGACCTCCTGTTCGAGCTTAAAAAGCCCTAAATTATGACTATTTCAGCACCGTGAGTGCCATTAAACAAGTGCTCACAGTGCCTTTACCTTTAGTCCTCCTGAAAAAAGCCTAGGGCTGTTGGGTGGGAGGACCAAGGAAAAAACATCTGTTGCATGGTCAAATAGTGTGGGTTGACAGTCTGCTGTACACACTCCAAATGGCATCAGTCACATGATTTGATCCTCCCAAAGACAGGATGGATGACAGCCTAGGGCTACCAAGAGGACTAAGGGAAAACCAGGTGTTCCATAGTACAATCGTATGACGAGATGTCACGGGGCAGTTGGCTGATACGAGCCCAGGATGCAGCGACACACATGAAGCAAGGATATAGTGGAGAAACAGGGGGTTTATTGGTAAAGAGTCACTGGAGAGGGGCAAGACAGGAATAGGGCTGAGTTGGGATACTGCTGGGTAACACACACAGAATAGAGTACAGGACAGAAACACAGGCAAAAATGTACATAAGACACCAGGCAGTTGTTACAGGAAAAGGCTGACTGGGATCTAGGGACACTGTGGGCTGGAGACTAGGGATGAGCCGAACACCCGCGAGTTTGGTTCGAATTCGAACTCGAACACGAACTCAATGCAAGTCAATGGGACTCAAAATTCGGTTTTTAGAGTGTCCTCCAAGAGGGCATATATGCTAGATATTTGCCATAAAAGGTGTATGGGGGTCTGGGTAGTGCCCTGGGGGACAGGAAACCAGGACAAAAAGTAAAAAAAAAACGTTTTTAAAGGGACAGTGAGTTTTCCATGAAATAAGGGTTAAAAATAAAAGCGAAAAATTCCTACAAATATCGTGTCTAGGAGGTCCCCATAACCTGCCCGTGAAGTGGCGGATTTCTAGGATGTATAGAAACATTTAAAAACATTGTCCGGGTCCGGGTAGTGCCCTGGGGGACAGGAAACAAGGACAAAAAGTTTTTTAAAAAAAGTTTTTAACCCCTTCACTGCTGACGACGCGTGGGACACGTCCTCAGTTACTCCCGCTGTAGGCTGAGGAGGACGTGTCCCACATGTCATCAGCTTTGCGGGACCCCCGGCGGAGATACTCACCTCTCTGTCCAGGGTCCCGCGGCGTTCTGACTTCAGCGTCCTCAGATGCCGTGAGATGCCATGAATAGAGATGCTGATGGGGTTGTGTATAAAGATGCTGTTTGCGTATAGAGATGCTGATGGGGTTGTGTATAGAGATGCTATTTGTGTATAGAGATGCTGATGGGGTTGTGTATAGAGATGCTGTGAGGCTGTGTATAGAGATGCTGTGAGGTTGTGTATAGAGATGCTGTGAGTTTGTGTATAGAGATGCTGATGGGGTTGTGTATAGAGATGCTATGAGGTTGTGTATAGAGATGCTGATGGGGTTGTGTATAGAGATGCTATTTGTGTATAGAGATGCTGATGGGGTTGTGTATAGAGATGCTGTGAGGCTGTGTATAGAGATGCTGTGAGGCCGTGTATAGAGATGCTGTGAGGTTGTGTATAGAGATGCTGTTTGTGTATAGAGATGCTGATGGGGTTGTGTATTGTGAGGCTGTGTATAGAGATGCTGTGAGGTTGTGTATAGAGATGCTGTGAGGTTGTGTATAGAGATGCTGATGGGGTTGGTGTATAGAGATGCTATTTGTGTATAGAGATGCTGATGGGGTTGTGTATAGAGATGCTGTTTGTGTATAGAGATGCTGATGGGGTGGTGTATAGAGATGCTGATGGGGTGGTGTATAGAGATGCTGTTTGTGTTTAGAGATGCTGATGGGGTTGTGTATAGAGATGCTGTGAGGTTGTGTATAGAGATGCTGTGAGGTTGTGTATAGAGATGCTGATGGGGTTGTGTATAGAGATGCTGTTTGTGTTTAGAGATGCTGATGGGGTTGTGTATAGAGATGCTGTGAGGCTGTGTATAGAGATGCTGTGAGGTTGTGTATAGAGATGCTATTTGTGTATAGAGATGCTGATGGGGTTGTGTATTGTGAGGCTGTGTATAGAGATGCTGTGAGGTTGTGTATAGAGATGCTGTGAGGTTGTGTATAGAGATGCTGATGGGGTTGTGTATAGAGATGCTATTTGTGTATAGAGATGCTGATGGGGTTGTGTATAGAGATGCTGTTTGTGTATAGAGATGCTGATGGGGTGGTGTATAGAGATGCTGTTTGTATATAGAGATGCTGATGGGGTTGTGTATAGAGATGCTGTGAGGCTGTGTATAGAGATGCTGTGAGGTTGTGTATAGAGATGCTGATGGGGTGGTGTATAGAGATGCTGTTTGTGTTTAGAGATGCTGATGGGGTTGTGTATAGAGATGCTGTGAGATTGTGTATAGAGATGCTGTGAGGTTGTGTATAGAGATGCTGATGGGGTTGTGTATAGAGATGCTGTTTGTGTTTAGAGATGCTGATGGGGTTGTGTATAGAGATGCTGTGAGGCTGTGTATAGAGATGCTGTGAGGTTGTGTATAGAGATGCTATTTGTGTATAGAGATGCTGATGGGGCTGTGTATAGAGATGCCTTGCGGTGCCGAAGTGCGGCCTAGCTCCAGTGGGGGCCGCCATCTTGGATGGCGGCTCCACCCCTGGGTCCCCCCCTCACTGCCTGATGTCCTCACGCATAGCGTGATGACGTCAGATAGCCGGGGAACCCCTAGCTGCCCGGAATCCCCTGGAGGAGATAGGGGGTTCATTTGAACCCCGATATCTCCAGAACAGTGGCAGCTAGGGGGTCATGGAGGGTGTCAATCGAAAGGCCTGAGCATTATACCCAACATGACCAGGTATAAAGTAAAAAAAAACATTTAATTTTCTTTGTGTGTTATTTTTATTAATGCAGCAATATTGTTCACATTTCAATTATAATGTGAACAATGATGCTGCACTAATGATTTTTTTCTATGGGGTGCATTTGCTATAAATCACGTAATTCCCCCCACAAAATGTAACAAGTCCCCATTTCTAATTTTTGTACAAGCGCACCCCATAGAAAACATAATCGCAAAATGTGAAAAAAAAACACTTTACACACTGCAGATGATTAAAAATTCAATTTTTATTGCATTTTTTGTCATAATATACAGCCAGGACATGACGTATACATATAAAAATGATATATTATGAATCTGCGGAGTCTGCCGGAAAGGACGATACCGAATATGTCTGGGTTATTTAATAAAATGTGGCTTTAAATCGCGTTTAAACATGATGAGAGAAAGCGGTAAAAATTAGCTGAGCACACAGCAGTGAAATGCAGCATATTAGAGGAAGATTTAGTAGAGAAATTAACACTTCTCAGAAGCAGACACCACACCCTCAGTATAGTCTACATACATACAAAGTATCAAATTCATTAGACCAGACTAAAAACACCTGTTGTTTACCGTTTGAGAACACAGGTCATTTAGAGGTGAGAATCTTTGCACGTACACATTAGTTTTTAATTCAATATCTAATAAACCGTTGCTTATAATATTCTGCAGTAAATAGTCTCTTTATTTCTAGATTTTTCAAAAAAAAAATTTTTGCGAACTCGTACCGAACACGCCAAAAAGTTCAAAGTTCGCGAACGGCCAAAGTTTGAAACGAACTCCGAACTGATCGAACCGAACAGCTCATCCCTACTGGAGACCAGGGTGGCTGGGTACAGGAGCCATGGTAGGTGTTCACTGGAGCGAAGCACAGTGGAGCACAGTGAGTAGTAGGGTACACAATGCGGATAATCCAAGAGCGTAGTCTGTATAGCAAAGTCCAGAGGGAAGCCAATGGTCATGGGCAGGCAGAGAATAACAAAGTCTGGAAGAAGGTCAAATGTTCACAAATATACTGTAGGATGGAATCCAGAAAGCAAGCTTCTTGCAGACAGGCAGATACTCAGACCAATAGACATGTGCACAGCACAAAATTTCGTTTTGGAAGAATGAATTCATTCTAAAACGCAATTTATTTAGTTGCTAAAGAAATTCGTTTTCAGTTCTTTAGTATGAAAACTAATTTCATTCATCCGAAAACCAGCGGATACAATTAATATTGTAGTAGTGGCTCCTCAGAGGGCTGAGATTAGCTGCTTGTTACAGTATCTCTCACTCTCAGCACAATGTGTCAGGCAAAGCGGTTACATTAACTGACTACTGCTCATCACAGTGCTCAGAGTTTCAGTAAAACTAGTAAATAAGAGTTTATAACAATATTATTTCCTTGTTTTGCTGAAACTCTGAGTGCTGTGATGATGAGCAGTAGTCACTGTAACAGCGGAGCCTGATACATTGTAAGGAGAGATAATGTAACAAGCAGCCGATCTCACGCTCACAGCCACTGGATTTAAAGGGCTAAAAAAAATGCTCCTCTCTGTATAATGTATAGAACATCCTCCTGCATTAATTAATGCTCCTCTCTGTATAATGTATAGAACATCCTCCTGCATTAATTAATACCCCTCTCTGTATAATGTATATAACATCCTCCTGCATTAATTAATACCCCTCTCTGTATAAAACATGCTCCTGAATTAATTAATGTCCCTCTCTGTATAGAACATCCTCATTGCTGGTCTCCTTCACTCATCAATGTAATATTACAAAAAGAACTGAAACTAAATTGTAATGCATTTTCCTTTAGTTTCTTTAACCAAGCAGTTTCGCATCTCTTGAGACATACGGAAACTAAATTATCCCAAAATTCGGACTAAATCATTTTAGTACTAAAACTAATGCACATGTCTACAGACCAATGAAACAACAATAATGCGGAAGGAAGGGTGTGATCTCCGTATAAGGAGGAGGGATTACAGGCAACATCTGACACCTGTAGATGATAAGTCCAGCAGGGCAGTACTAGAATCCACTCAGGCAGCACCTTTCATGTAGTAGCATCACCGGATTTTCCCTTCTTGCGCCGCCAGTGGCGAGGGCCGTGACAATTGACAGGACTGCCGTACACACACTGACTGGAGCCTTCACTTGTGTTTTATGGAGTTTTTAATAATTAAACCAAGGTCAAGTCAAGTGGAAACTTGTGTGGAAAAAGTCCCACTACTATTTTCTCATATGGAACGCAGTTCCCTCTCGGTGCACACATCGAGAATCTTTTATTGGATTCCAATCTTTTTTTTCCTTATTAAATCACTATAAAATAGATGATATTTGTTAATAGTATCATAAAGATTCCCTATCCTTATGGTTTAAACATTGATATCAGATTCACATCTGGAGTGGTTGGCTCAGTGTGACATGTCGATGGCTTAATTGAGGAGGAGAACCCTATGAGAGTTCCCACACTTACAGGGTTATTCAAACAGTCGATCTGGCGCCGAAATGTAACCGAAGACTGAAATTCAGCGAACGGGGACATTTTGGGGCCATTCGGCTATTCTGAGAGCAGGCGGCTCGCCAAATGTTGGCGAATAGCCTGCACATACGGTGTCTGTTTGGTGTCTGTTCAAGGGCAGTGAAATCCCCATAGAGAAGCAATGCTTCATCTATTCGGAGAACACAAAACAGCTGAGAAAAATTGCCGAAATGCCCTGCTGTTCGGTGTTTTCGACAGGTTTATTCAGGAGAATCCTATAGGCTTCAGGCTAGGGTCAGACGAACGCATTTTCGCGTTGTCTGTGAAAAAGTGCGTTCGAACGAATGGACGCATTTTTTCACGGAATACGCGATAGCGGTCATACGATGCGCATTTGCATCCGTGATTTTGTACGGATCATCAATAAAACACTTTGTGCATCTGGACGTTATGTTGGCCGGACATTAGCAGTGTCTGACGTCTCCTAATCACGCACACACGCCGCTAGCGGACGCAGCGCACTCTGTACGACCGTACTAGAGGTTTTACGTTCTCGACAAAATGCGTTCGTTTTCCACTTGCGTTGCACGACCGGACTTTCGTGCGACCGTACTTCGTATATTGGCCATCATTGCCCGTCATCTGCTGCTACTACGGCCGTGATTAAGTGCGCCTGCACGCGCGTTCGCACTGCCTCAGTCTGACCCTAGCCTCAATATTAAAAATATTCCCGTTTTATTTCTATACCTAATAAACCGTTTATCATTTTATTCTGCTGTAAAAAGTTTCTTTATCTCTAGATTTTTTAGGATCTTTTAGGCTTTTAGGGGATGTTTTCTTTTTTTCTGTAACAGCCCTTTTTATTATCATTCATAGGATCTTA
Source organism: Leptobrachium leishanense (assembly GCA_009667805.1). Classification (NCBI taxonomy): domain Eukaryota; kingdom Metazoa; phylum Chordata; class Amphibia; order Anura; family Megophryidae; genus Leptobrachium; species Leptobrachium leishanense. The sequence continues at coordinate 63,587,903 of CM019063.1, forward strand.
TATGTAAATTACAGACATTTTCGTTCAGTAGTTTTTTTGCAAACAGCGTTTCACTCTTCAAATTTTCAAACGTCCGTTTTTTTTGTTTTTTTTTTAACCTCGTTCGTCTGCGTGTCGGCTTTTTCCGGCGGCTGCTCTGCACTGTGATCGGCGGCTAGTCGAGTTTCTCCAGCGTGTTCGGCCGGGTTAATCCAGCTGTTTTCTTCGAGTTTCAGTGAGTGTTCGGCGGGTTTTCCCTGCACTACGGGGGCCCTGCGGTGCTTGCTGCATACACCGCAGGGTCAGTGAAATGGGAACGCCGAATCGCCCCGAAGTGCAGGGGACGAAAAGTCACCGAACGTGACTTTTCGATTCTCTTTGAATAACCCTGTTAGTTTTTTTTTATGACTAGACCCCTCGATAAGACAGAAGTAATTAGTGCTCTTTTTCGGGAAAAATAGGTGGGGTACGCTCACGGCCAGGGAAAAACGGTGATTATTATGACTATTTTTCGTGTCCTAATAAAAACTCTTTAAGGACAGAGGCAATTTTACAATTCATTCTTACTTTGTGCAGTGCAGGCAGCAGACAATGTGGTGATTCTAGGAGCAGTAGCAGCCTTTTGGGTGCAGGGCAAGGGGGCAACACCGAACTGCGACAAGAATACAGATGCAAACTTTTACACACAGCAGCCTGTATAAACTCAAATACATGCATTTACACACACTCTTATATATATTTATATACATACATACACCCCCCCCCGAGAATCATGTATAACCAGGCACAGACCCCCAGAATTAATTATAACCAGGCACATGCCCCAGAATTAATTATAGCCAGGCAGGGACCCCCAGAATTAATTATAGCCAGGCAGGGACCCCCAGAATTAATTATAGCCAGACACATGCCCTCAGAAATAATTATAGCCAGACACATGCCTCCAGAATTAATTATAGCCAGGCAGGGACCCCCAGAATTAAACTTGCCTAGCCTCAGGACCACGTATTCCTCCGAGCAGCTCAGGAGTGCTCAAGGACGCTCCAGTCCATAGGACTCCATTGAGGCTTGTGCTGCCGTGTCATGTGACCAGTAGGACCTCGCTCTCGCAAGATCCTGCAGGTCCATGGAGTTATTCGCGGAGGGAAACTGGAGACTATTTGCCCCCAGTCTCACTCTGCTCCCAGCAAACAGAAGCGGTGGATCGGGCCACCATTCGCGCTGCGGGATGAGAGGTGAGTATCTGAATTTTAGGGGGTTTTCAGCTGCGACTGATTGATTCCACAGAAGCCGTATCAGTTAGCACCAGCTTCTAGCTATGGTTAACTTTTTAGCTACCGCAGCCGGTGTAATTAGAGTTAGGACTTTGCTCTCCCCATGTTAAGTATAGGGAGCACAAAGTACAGTAAGCTTTTTATCCAGTTAGTGTTCGGAATGTATTAGGGGGGTCACGCGCTAGACTCACTTAAGCTGAGTGTTAACGGTAGCGTGAAGTTTGTATTAGGGCCCTGAATGAGCAGGTTTTTCAATCAATGGGTTTTTCTCCCCTGATGGCACAGCGGGCATATTCCAAGATGGCAATGCCAGGATTCATCGGGCTCAAATTGTGCAAGAGTGGTTCAGGGAGCATGAGACATCATTTTCACACGTGAATTGGCCACCGCACAGTCCAGACCTTAACCCCGTTGAGAATCTTTGGGATAATGTGCTGGAGAAGACTTTAATACAAGATCTTGGCCACAAATTAATGCCACTCTGGATGCAAATAAATGCTGTGACGTTGCATGAGCTTATCCAAACGATGTCAGTAAAAGGCAGTCCAATGGAGTAGACTTTTTTGGCCGGGCAGTGTATTTGGGGTGTATGGGTGATAACAGATCTGCAAAAACCGTACAACTCCACCCAATGGGCCCCTCTAAAATGGTGATAGAAAAAAATCACATGGTGTAAATAAGATAATTTGCTTTTGTTAGAAATTATAATTTTTTGCCATAAATTGCACAGAACACTCGCAAATATTAGTCTTAATTTTAGCTTTACGTAGTACAGGAGGAGCGGGTCGCACTATTCCCCACTGGGGCGGCTGCAACCACCAGATGTATCCAGCCCAGCAACATGTATAAAACATAAGAAAAAAAGAGGTCATCTGCGCTCATTCCTCTAACACTGTGTGAAACAAAACACAATTAGAGGTTTTGGATTACTCGAATGGCCATTAGAGTGTAAGCTCCCCTGTCAACGTCAAGGCACCTCTAGTGAAGGGGAGTCCTCCTAACCAATGAAACCAGAGGCTGCTGTGTAGAGAACCACATACGCTCATGTTGCTTTTCAGTCATGAGGAAGACTGGTGGGCTTTCATTTATGCCCTCCCAGAAACAAATCCCCCATGGGATAAAAAAACAAAACCACGGAGCGGAACATGCTGCAAAGACGACCTGGCTGGAGGTACAATCAAACATACATAGCACAGGAGGAGCGGGGTCACACCTATTCCCCACTGGGGCGGCTGTAACACCAGATGTATCCAGCCCAGCAACATGTATAAAACATAAGAAAAAAGATGTCATCTGCTCTTTGCAGCATGTTCCGCTCCGTGGCTTTGTTTTTTTATCCCTTGGTGGATTTGTTTCTGGGAGAGTATAAATGAAAGCCCACCAGTCTTCCTCATGACTGGAAAGCAGCGTGAGTGTATGTGGTTTTCTACACAGCAGCCTGTGGTTTCAATGGTTAGGACTCACCTTCAGTAGAGGTGCCTTGACGTTCGGCAGGTGAGCTTACACTACAATGGCCATTGCAGTAAACCAAAGCCTCTAATTGTGTTTTGTTGCACACGGTGTTACAGGAATAAGCACAGATGACACCTTTTTTTCTCGTTAATCTTAGGTTTACATTCGTGTTCATTTTAGATGTATTTGACATCAGGTTTGGGGGTGGAAGCAGTAGAATTTGAAGCACCTAGGGCAGCACCAAGCCTCTATACACCCCTGACTTGAGCAGAACGTGATTTTGTATCCATTTTTCCCGGAATCCATAAAATCAATCAGGATGTTCGTCGGCAAAAGTCACGTCAGATCATTTGACTTTGAGCTTTTTGCTTCTTGCTCAATGGAGCGCTTAAGTTCAAACAGTAAAGGGGCAGACGAGGTGGGTCAGGAGGGCGCTTTTTAAATTTTCTTTTATCTGCCAACCAGTTAGCAAGTGATAACGTAGTTGATAACGGTTTTCTGGTTGCATAGTCATCCTTATGTGTTCCTGTTGGAAAATTTCAAAACACAGTCATGAGTATTATGGTGATTGCAAGGAATATACAATACTAATCTGGGAGTCAGAATTATACCCAGAATGTTAAATTACTGAAAATATCTGGTGTTTACGGAGATGCTCGACGCATCAGAACGCAGCAAGCTTATGGTGAAAGAAGGTCTTTTGTTTCTGTATCTTAACATTGTGCCTTACAAGTCCAACACGATTATGAAAATCTGTTCATCTCGAAAGATGCATACACGTCTGGCCAGGTCAGAGATTCAACCTCTCGAACAGTTTAATGACATTTCCTTAACTGCTGCAAAGAATTATGGGTAAAACATGCAAAAGAGGTTTTAAGATTTTAGTTTTTGAGTCACCAGAGGCGGGGGGGGGGCTAAAGAAAGGTTTGGGTCTTGAAATAAGGTTGTTAGATGACGAGCTCACTTCCGTGGACGATACACTGAGTTATCTGGTGAAGCCCATCATGATCAAATATCACTTGTATAAAGCCTCATGTCATATCAACGGCCACTTCCTGGTTCTCCAGTCCCCCTAAGGCCGCGGTCAGATGAGCGCACATGAGAGTGGACGTTCCTTACACGCGACGCCTGTCTGGCCACCTCGCTGAGTGCAGTCAGTGGACGCTTGTTGCGCGCGCTCAAGCGTGTCACCGGCCTCGTTGCAGAGTCACGATGCTGCGATGGACGCCGGTAGGGACGTCACTACAGGCGCACCTAGTGCGTTCGTCTGACACCCGCCTAACAGGCCATGTTTGCAGGATACCTGAAGGACAGCACAAGGGATATGATTTTCTGCTTCGTGTAATGTGTATCTTCTGTGAGAAAAGAAGAAATGTGGTCGAGGCAGGAAGTAATGGGCAGTGGTGTTACTAAGGTTGGTGTCACCCGGTGCGGTAACTTATGGTGTCACCCCCCCCCAAGAGTTTTACGGGGAGTTTTTGTAACTACTTTTACTCATAAGTCAGTACTCCCATATAACACTGAATGCTCATACACGGCGCACATTACTGTGAGGTTTATTGCTGTGGAGCTCTGTGATATGCTCACACACAATTTTTAGCAAACTGACAGCAAGTACGGTGCCTGTTCGAAGGCAGTGAAAGTCCCCATAGAGAAGTAATGTTTAATCTGTTCAGAGACACCGAACAGCAAAGAAACGTCCTGGTGTCCGGTGTTTTCATTTGGCAGGTTTATTCAGGAGAACGAACACCTCAGGTTTCAATGTTAAAAATATTACTGTTTTTATCCAAAATCTAATAAACCGTTTATTCGTTTAATCCATAGTAAAAAATCTATTTATTTTATTTTTTCGTATCTTTAGGGCATTTTTCAAAAAAACATTTTTTTTTTCTAATAGCGGTGTTTCTTTTTTTCTGTAACAGACCTTTTTATTATCATTCACAGGAACTTATATGTTAATTCCAGACATTTTCGTTCAGTAGTTCTTTTTAAAACAACAGGCGACGGGTTTGCGGCGGCATTCGGTGGTCGATTCCCTGCACTTCGGGGACCCTGCGGTGAATTCACTGGGGAAATTAGATTCCCTGAAATGCGGGGAACAACAGAACACTGAAATGTCTGTCATTTCGGTGCTCTGTGAACATCCTCTTTGTGGTGTTTGTTTTGCTGCCCCCTGGAAAGTGCCAGCCTAGGCCTTGCCTACCCAGGACATACTTGAAAATGAGAGAATTCTCAATGTATCCTTCCTGGTAAAATATTTTTGTGTAAAAAAAAAAAAAAAAGGGGTGGTGTCACCCAGAGCGGGCCACGCCCCCGCCCCCGTCCTTGTGACGCCCTAGTAATGGGATGTATGCTATAGGAAAGGGTAGGAAGGGGTAGAAGCCCCAAGAATGCAAGATGGAACTGAACAGTTGGGGATTTCTTGAGGATGGAAGAAGATAAAAATGAAAGGAGAGGGACAGAAAATGATTTGAAAGGGATGCACATAAAAGTGTCACATTCTTTAAACAGCCGAAGACATCTTGGGTTCTATTAAAACAATGGGTGAGGCAGAAAAAAACTGAAGGGAGAAATATTAACCCTTCCTGACCACTCTGCCCATGTTAACCCTTGAGTGTGGTTTAATACTTAAGTTGAGAGCCATTGGTTGAGCAGGAATGCACACTGTGCTGTACATTCCCGAGCCCCAGAAAGCTGATCTATTCTACCCCCCACACTAAAAGGCTAAGGCTAGGGTCAGACTGAGGCAGTGCGAACGCGCGTTCTGGCGCACTTAATCACGGCCGTGCTAGCAGCAGATGACGGGCAATGACAGCCAATATACGAAGTACGGTCGCACAAAAGTCCGGCTGCGCAACGCAAGTGGAAAATGAACGCATTTTTTCGAGAACGTTAAACCACTAGTACTGACGTACAGAGTGCGCTGCGTCCGCTAGCGGCGTGTGTGCGTGATTAGGAGACGTCAGACGCTGCTAATGTCCGGCCAACATAATGTCCAGATGCAAGAAGTGTTTTATTGATGATCCGTACAAAATCACGGATGAAACTGCGCATAGTATGACCGCTATTGCGTATTCCGGGAAAAAATACGTCCATTCTTCGAACGCACATTTTCACGGACAACGTGAAAAATGCGTTAGTCTGACCCTAGCCTGAGTCAGCTTTATGTGACAACCACTGCGGGGAGGAACACTCAAACAGCCATGACCAATACATTATATGGACAGGGTGGACCCTTTAACACCAACCTTTGGGAGCTGGCGGTTTGGCTTTCTTTTTCTCTCCATCACAGATGGGAATAGGGGTTCGACTTGTCGATAATAAATTGACTCGTCTGGAATCGAGCTCTACTCACATTCGTGAAGGTCAGAAGTGACGAGTAGCACCATAGGCTGTTTGCACGGAATTAGTCGACCAAATCGTATGGGATGGTTATAAAGCTATATACAGGGTTATTCAAAGAGAATCGAAAAGTCACTGCATGTTCGGTGACTTTTCGTTCTCTTCAATTCGGGCCAATTCAGCGATCCCATTTCGGCGACCCTGCGGTGTATTCAGCAAGCACCACAGGGCCGTCGAAGCGCAGGGAAAAGCTGCTGCAAAGCCGACGAAAAGTCAGCTCCAAAACCCGGCGAATGCAAGCCGAAACCTGCAAAACATCTGGATTAACCTGCCAAAGCCGCCGGAAAAACCCGAGTAGGAGCCGATCACACGCAGCAAAGCTGACGGAAAAAGCCGACACCGCAGACGAATGGAGTGAATAAATTAGCAAAACAGTTTGCTTGAATGTTTGAAAAGTGAAACGCTGTTTGCAAAGAAACTACTGAGCGAAAATGTCTGAAATTTACATATAAGATCCAATGAATGATAATAAAAAGGGCTGTTACAGAAAAAAGTAAACTTAAAAAAAAATCCCAAAAATTGCTTAAAATATCCTAAAAAATCTATAAATAAAGAGACTCTTTACTGCAGAATTTTATAATGAACGGTTTATTAGATATTGAATTAAAACGGGAATATTTTTAACATTGAAGCCTATGGGATTCGCCTGAATAAACTTGCCGGATTAAACCACCGAATGGCAGGGCATTAGGGGAACCTTTCACTGCTGGTTTATGTTCTCTGAATAGCCGAAGCAGTGCTTTTTCATGGGGTTTTCACTGCCCTCGAACAGGCACCGAATGTTCAGGCAAATCGCCAGGATTTGGCGAACTGCCTGCTCTCTGGATAGCCGAATGCCAAGAAAGGTAACCGAACGCAGATTTTCAGCATTCGGTTACCTTTCTCCAGCCATTCGGATCTCTTTGAATAAACCTGATAGTGTTCTAAAACATCAATGTTCTGAAAGTTATTCTGTTCTGTAACTGCAATATATACAGTATATAAACTCACTCAATCTAGCAGCGATCTTCTGCTAGAACTTAATTTCACTAATAACCTTAAACCCAGAGTATAAGATCAGACGTTACGCTCCTCGCTTTCTACAATCCAGTAACATTCATTTACAGAGGCTGCCGGACAAACTAGTACAACATATATTTCCAGGAATGGAAACGTAACCCCATCTAATCTAATGGACATTGCACATTCTATATGTACAGTTTCTTTGATGTTACCAATCCTTAATGTTTGTCCTGCAGAGTTTTCCAGGAGTAGAAAGAGAGCGAGGATTTCTGATGCAGAGGGTTAAATGAACCCTTAGTCTCCTCCTTACTGATCTTGATACTCCTCTTGTCCCACCTCATTTGATATTCTCTAGACCAGGTGTCAGCAACCTTGACTCTCTAAATGTTTTGGAACTACATCTCCCACGAGGCTCCACCAGCTTAATGAGTAGCCGAGGCTCATGGGAGATGTAGTTCCAAAACATCTAGGGCCCTATTACATTCTTCTTCGCACACAATTGTGCGCACGCGCAAAAACACATTAATGCGAGGGGCAAAACCCATTGCGCTGAATCTCTAACGCAAGTGACCCGGCGCAAACCGTTTGCGAACGTAATTTAGTGCGCGCATCCATTACTTAACATTGTGAGCGCAAATGCGTTTGTAATACCATGCGCGCACCAGCGCACAATCTTAGCGCAAAATTTAACGGACAGTGTTTGCGCGCATAATTCTAACGTCTTTGGAAAGCTGGTGGTAACGGAAAATTGTAACAACCTGACCGTACCAAACTGCGGATTCACAACGGAGAACGTCGATGTGCACGTTTTTTTTTACTAGGTCCGTCAAAAACGACAGCCACTACCTTGTCTTCCGTCAGAACGTACGTCTGTTGTGAGCAGACTGCACAAAATGACGGACTCGCGTTAAAAATTACATTGCGCTCACTGATTTCTGCGCGCAACGATACTTTGCGCTCATTTTTGCGCGTCGGTTTTACGAGCGCAATTTCCTGACGGATGAAAAAATGCGCCAGGAATGTAATTCCAGCGGTGATTTCCGTGCGTTAACGTTTAACGCTTCGCGCAAAAAAACATGCGTTTAGCATGCGTTTTTGCGTTAAGAATGTAATAGGGCTCCTAGAGAGCCAAGGTTGCTGACCCCTGCTCTAGAACAAGGTTTCTTAAACCTGTCCTCAGGTCCCCCAACCAGGTCAGGTTTGCAGGATATGTGAAGCACAGCACAGGTGATATGATTTGCTGCTCAGTGATTGCAGGATTCAGTCTGCATTTCCACAAGGTGATCTGCAAAACATGGCCTGTTATGGGTCCTAAGTTTTGATGAGCTGTTCGGGTTCGGACTTCGACCCGAACTTTGGCAGTTCGAAAGTTCGCGACTTTCGAACTTTTTGGGCGTGTTTGGTTCCGGTTCGAAAAAAAAAAAAAGAAATTTTGAAAAAAGTATAGAAAATGCATCTAGAAATAAAGAGACTCTTTACTGCAGAATATTATAAGCAACGGTTTATTAGATATTGAATTAAAAACTAATGTGTACGTGGAAAGATTATCAACTCTAAATGACCTCTGTTCACAAACGGGCATAACACCAGGTGTTTTTAGTCTGGTAATCAATTTGATACATTGTACAATATACTGAGGGTGGGGTGGTGTCTGGTGTCTGCTTCTGATTGAGATTTGATAATTAATTTCCCTAAAACATCCTAATATGCTGCATTTAACTGGTGTTTGAAAAAAATCTAAAGCAATGTTATTTTCACCTCAGGATTAAACATTCACAGGGTTATTCAGAGAGCGGTGAAAAGCAGGAGAATAACTGGAGAAATGAAAATTCTAGGTCAAAATAGCCGAACCAGAAAAATCTCCCATTTAGCTCACTTTCCAAATCGTCTTTTTGGTCTAGAAGTTTCCATTCTCCTGCTTTTCACCGCCAAAAAAATCAGTAAACTTTTTCTGCGTGTCCGAAAATGTCTCCTCTTTTCAAACAGACTACCGCCCCAAGCAGTTGTTTATGGATAGATTAAAGGAAAAGCATTTACCGTCATTTTAAATGTCATTTTTTGGTTTTTACATATTTCTATACATCCTAGAAATCCGCCACTTCACGGGCAGGTTATGGGGACCTCCTAGGCACGTTATTTGAAGGAATTTTTAGTTTTTATTTTTAACCCTTATTTCATGGAAAACTCACTGTCTCTTTAACCCTTTCGCTGCTGAGCCTTTTCCCACCTCTGTGCTGCGCTCATTTTTACCGGTTTCGCTCATCATGTTTAAACGCGTTTTGAAGCCTTATTTTAATATATGACCCAGACAGATTATAGATCGTTCTTTCCGGCAGACTGTGCAGATTCATAATATGTCATTATTATATGTATACGTTATGTCATGTCTGTATATTATAACAAAAAATGCAATAAAATTTGAATTTTCAATAATTTATAACGTGTAAAGTGTTTTTTTCACATTTTAAAATGCGATCGTTCGCAGTTATATTTTCTATGGGGTGCGCTTGTTAAAAAAATTAGAAATGAGGAATCGTTACTTTTTTTGGGGAAAATTCCGTGTTTTTTAGCAAACGCCCCCCCATAAAAAAAATCGTTAGTGCAGCATCATTGTTCACATTATAATTGAAATGGGAACAATATTGTTGCACTAATAAATCTAAATTTTACATGGTCATGTTTGTCATCATTGGAAAGGCCATGCTCTGGCCGTTACAATGATAGTAAACATTAACCCCTAGCTGTCACGGATCGGGAGATTGGGGGTTCATTGGAACCCCCATCTCCACTATAGGTGGCAGCAAGGGGTTAATTTAAAAACTGGCGCCATCGCGCTCTGTGCGATGATGCCAGTCATTAGGGGGATATCCCGGAAGCTTGGCCGACATCCAAGTTGTCGGCCAGCTCCGGGAGGGGACCGCGATGCGGCGCATGTTGGCACCATATTGCGATCCAGCCCCCTAGGGGTTAAAGACAGCCGCCGCTTGGAAGGGCAGGCTGTGCCCTTCCAGGCGGTGCCTGCCTTTAATCGCTGGCCCGCACGGATGGGGAGGGGGAGAGGTCTGAAGGACCCCCCCTCCCCTTCAGGCACCTTCCCTACAATGGCGGGGGGGGGTGCCTGAAATAGACGTCATCGCGCATGCCTATCGTGCCCGCCGGGGTCCCGGAGGTTGGTCACCGGGGGGCCGAGCGATCAGCCGGAATACTGGCTGATCACGGGCTGCAAAGGGAGGACACGCTCAGCGTGTCCTCCGCAGCCAAGTACCAATGCGGTTGGACGCGCTGAGCGCGTCCACCGCATTGAAGTGGTTAAAAAAGTTTTTTTTAAAACTTTTGTCCTTGTTTCCTGTCCCCCAGGGCACTACCCGGACCCCCATACACCTTTTATGGCAAATATGCCCTCTTGGAGGGCACTCCAAAAAACCAAATTATCAGCCCCATTGACTTGCATGGGGGTTCGGGTTCCGTCCCGAACAAATGGGAAGTTCGGGTTCGGGCTCGAACCGAACTCGGGGAGTGTTCGGCTCATCCCTAGTCCTAAGGTTTAAGACAGTCTCCAGTCAACCAAAAAGGAACACCCCTTTCAGGGGTTAGAGAGGGGCTGTATATTTATCAGGTGGGCTTGACCATAACCAGACTGACCAGTTTTCCCTCTCAATAGAGCCTCATTTCTGCCAACAGGGCAACCAGCCATTGTAACCCTCATGTTACATGTGAACCGAATAACCATGTTTAAGACTATTCTATGGCCCAGTTCCCATTAGCATTATGAGAGGTACTAGTCAACTGATCTGAGCAAACACCCTGGTTTTTACAGCAATAACCTCAAGTCAACAAATGCAATACTACACTTAGGGGCTATCTAAGGCTCGGGTCAGATGAGCGCATTTTGTACGGACTGTGCGTCCGTGCAGTCGATCGTACTTACTGACTGACAACAAGGTAGTGGCCACACAGTCTGTTTTTTTCACTGACGTATTTGACGGATGTAGCAGGGAAAATAAATTACAATGAAAAACATTATGTCCGTCAAAAATGCTGGACGTATAAATGCAGTCCGTCTGAACACGTTCCATCACTCACACACAAACCTATATGTTCGCTAGAGACGTGGCGCACTCCGCACGTCCGTTCTAGCAGTATTATGTTCTTGCCTAACCGGTGTCCGTTTGCCGCATCCGACCTGCATCCGCACGTCCGTGCGAACGTACTTTATGTGTGGGGCTCCATTGGTCAGAATGTTATGCTGCCGCGAACGTACAAATGGCCGGCAACACGGACATGATATCTGCGCTCGTCTGACCCCAACCTAAACCGGAGATGCCAAACCTGACCCCAAACCCATCGTTTCTGACTGACATGTCCCATGATACTCTGTATTGATTGCATTCACAGAATTGTGAGAATTTCAGGCATCGACATCTGGGTGGCAGAGTTTGACAGCCCCGATCGAAACTGTGGCCACACATTCAACTGCCAATAAATAATCACCCTCAAATCACTTGGTTCAGAGTTTATCATTTTATTGGTTAATTATTCAGCAATACCCATGACTTCATTACAACACCACCATATTGTTCATATGTATTGCTCCCCAAGTGGAAAGCGAAGGGACAGACTTTATTAGCGGTTAGAACAAGCATTGTACAGATGTAAACCTTTATCATATAGTTTTAGTAAACTGAACCATTGACAAAACATTTACGTCGATGTCCGGTTTGTAATAAATAGGCACGAAAAAGTGTAGAACTCAAAAAAATGCATTTCTGTTCTGTCTCGATTTATCGTGGAATGTTTGAAATCTTGTAACAGAGCGGCCTCCATGACCACACACACACACACACACACACACACACACCAGGAGGCTATTTCAGAGTATCAGAAAACCTATCGGTTTGGATAAGAGGTTAAAAGCCAACATATACGCAATTCAGAAAGTCACAGTAACGGATCGAATAGACCTGGAGTTCTAGAAAAATGTATTAAATTCAGCAAGATCTAGAAAAGTTACAGGAAAATAAAAAAGTGAAGAAAATTTTTTTAAAAAAAAGAAAAGAGTAATAGTAAACTCTGAAGATATAGAAAAATTAAACTTTGTTCGACGGTCTAAGGCAGGAAGGCCACTGGGATATTTGGAAATCATGGACTACATGAGTTTACAGGAAGGGTGTTCAACCTTGGCCCTCCAGATGATTTGGATCTCCAATGATACACAGCCATCGAATAGATCAAAAGAATGAAGTTCCAAAAAAATCTGGAGAACCAAGGTGAAGGACTTCTGTTTTACAGCATATAGGACAGAGAGGACACCTATAGTAAAGCGTAACCAGGTTTTTCATGTGGTTGACCATGTGAGGTGACCAGTGCATCTTGGTTGTCCAAGTTTGGTCACTGTCAAAGATGTCCAACAAGAATTTGTAAAATGTGACTTGGAGCCATGGTAACCTCGGAGTTACAGTGAAGTATGTGCTTAAAGCTCACCTGCTCGACTTACCTACAGGTCATCCCCATCTTGGTAATGGCATTGGCGCAGCAGTTTGAAGTCCTGAGTTTACAGTGTTTACCCTTTCAAGGGAGATCAGACAAGCTGGCCTATAAGGTAGGTAAGGTCAGCGCACTGCAGGAAGCATGAAGACAGTGCTTTAACCCCGCTGCTGTGGATGACGGGTGGGGGACATCCTGGGGATTACATGCTACATATGGAGGATGTTCCCCACACATCATGGGGTCTCCGCAGCAAAGGGGAAGACCTCAGCCACTCAGGACGGAGTCCCGGGGCGGTCCGACTTCCTTGAAGTCATATCATTAAATTAGACCCCTCCCGGCGCACTGACATGATTGAGAGCCAGAGCGCTGACATCATTTTCAGGCACCCTGAAGGGGGTGGGGCGTGGATCCCTTTCTCTGATTGGTAAAAGCCAGAAAAATGAGAGGCAGCGCTAGAAAGGACACAGTCTCACCTTTCCAGCGATGCCTCTCTTAATCCCTTCGCTGTCAGTCACGTAATCTGGCGATTGGTGGCAGTTAGTGTGTCATGCTTGGTGTTTTTGGAAAGGTCAGAGCATATCTAGGTTATGCGTAAAATATAAATAAAAAATTTCTTTGTTTCAAACGCAGCACTATTTTTCACTTTTCAATTATAATGTGAACAATGATGCGGCACTAACCTCATTTCCCAAGATGAATTTTGTTCCCTGGATCACAATGGAAAAGAGGAGAGAGACAAAAAGGAGAGAGAGAAACAGACAGAGACACAGACAAAAACAGAGACACAGAGACAAAAAGAGACAGAAACAGAGACAAAGACACAGACAAAAATCTAGAGAGACAAAACGAGAGACAAAGAGACAGACAAAAAGAGACAGAGACAAAGACAGAAAGACAGAGCGACAGAGACATAGAGCAAGAGAGACACAGACATTGATACAGACATGCAGAAAGAGAGCGGGAAACAAAGAGCAAGACATAAAGAAAGAATGACAGAGAGACTAAGGGGTGTAATCAATAAGCACTGAAATAGAACGCAATTTCTGTGCTTTGCAATGCAGCTCGCCGCGGCGATACAATTTTGCAGCAAATTCGGTGAATTCACTATCGAATGGTCACCTTATTTTGTTGAAATTGGAGTTGCTAAAGCAATTATCACCCAAAAAGCACCGAATTGGCTTTGCCTATTCTGCCGAATTGAAAAGAGAAAAAAAACAAGAGGAAGTCTCCTATACTCCTAAAGGGAGCTTAAATCAACAAAAAGTGTCAAAAAATAATAAAAAAGGTCCTTCATAAAAAAATTTAAAAAAGGCTTTAAAAATATTTTTAAAAAAAAGCAATTTTAAAAAAAAAAATGTCTTTAGAAACCTACAAAAAAAATAGGTATTTTATAAAATAAAAAGGGTTTTTGCAAAACATGAAAATTAACGGTTTTAAAAAAAAATAATTATAGATATTCTGTTTATTACAATGAAACCGATTTGATTCGCCTGTTTAAACCTGCCGAATTGAAACACTGAGATTAGGTCATTTCGCTGTAACTCAGCATTCTGTGAACAGACTAAATCGATAGTTTCTAATTGGACAATTCCGGTGCTGCCAAATTTGCGCCGTATTTCGCTCTCAGTTCACCAGATTTTGGCTCATCCACTGTATGACACTACAGAACACGTTAGCGCTAGGTAAGTCACTCTGTACCTGGGCAACCTGGAATCACTGAGCATTTTGTACGCATTGACAGTTTAAAGGAAGGATTTTTTTTCGCCCTCTGGGAAATATTTGAAGAGCCCCTACCATCAAAAAATGAGATGTCCTTATTGTGCTTATGTTATGTTTTTGATATTTTACAAGTGCTTTGTTTTTATCTTATAAAGTAAAATGTTTTCTTAACTAAACATAAATGTGTCACTGGGTGCATCCGTTGTGTGATCTTTTGTGTTGTAAACTACAGTAGCTTTCCATCACTTGCTCCTCACTGCGTGGCTTTGGCCATAGAATGGAGTCTATGGTCGACTCACATCATTGTTTTGTGTGGGATGTATTCAAAGGACATCACCAGGGGGTAGATTATAAGATTTGCCTGTTCTATCTCATTCAGCTCAAGTAGTCTGAAGCCCCTGTAGCCTTATCTAAACGTTCCCTCCTCTACCTCATTAAACTGTTAAATACTGTAGATTAGAGAAGCCACGGAAGTAAAGAAAAACTGTTTTGGCAAACGTTGCCTCATGAAAAGAAAAAAAATAGCAGGGAGATTAAAAAAATCTAAATATTATTTTTCCTTTTTTTTGTTATTTGAAGTAAATGCACGTAAGAACAGCAGCATGTATTTTATTATGTGTTTTTATCTGTAATGCACAAGTAGTCTAGTTACAGCTTATGTAAATGGTAGAGGCCCGTTAAGCTACAATAAATGCACATGTATAAACTAATGTAAGGAATGGAATTCTGTCGGCATGCCAAAGCTCTGGCCACACTAACCAGCTCATTCTCTATATAGGTTATGTATGCGGTAGGTTATAGGCGGCTCAGCATGTGGTGCATGCGTTGGAAAACCTACCCTAAGCTGGTACAGAACTATGGCATCTGTTACAGCCCAAAATAATGACATCAGCCACATTTTCCCCACAATCCGCTGCTAAAGTGAGTGAACACGTGTATATCATGGCTACCTATTTGGCCATCAAACATCACCTCCAACCAGGGCAGACACCAGGGGGTGACAGCCCATGATGTGTTCATGGATCCATTGGATCCAGTGGGCCCTGCCCCTTGCCAAACACTTTGCAACTCGTCTAAGTGTAAAGATCCCTTCATACCACCCAGGACTGACCCACCAATATACCACCGAATTTCCTGGTGGGCTGTATCATCTGGAGCCAATAAGAGCGATCTGACTCATCACAGAGGGTGCAATTATTATGGTCTACACCAGAAAGGGGGGCCCGACTAATGGTTCAACAAGGGGCCCCAAGATTTGTAAAGGCAACACCGTCTCCCACCAAGCTCTGCAAGCATTTTGCTATGATCTGGGTTTAGGTTTCTGGCAGCTGTGGATTGAAAGCTGTACAAGCGCTGCCCCTGGCACTGGACTAGGGAGGATTCCATATTAGAACTCATTTGCCAACATCGCCGCCTAGTGGTTGATTGTAAATTTGCACGTGAGCAGACATAAAACAAACAAAATAACGAAAAAAAAGACAATTCAATTTGAAACTAATCCTATTTAACAAGGGCAAGACAAATTCTGTTTAAATGGCCAAGAAGACCAAATCCTACACCCTGCAAATCAGATTAACTCCTTAGTGTCCATCGACCGCATTAGTTCTCTCCCAAATCTAGTTTTTAAAGCCCAATGAAGCCCACCGTGTAGGAAGGAAAAAAATAAGGTTAGACTTTAAGGTGTTCACGGAAACATTTTCCGTGACTCCATTCAAATGTCTGGTTTGGTTTTAAAGGGACACTAACATAATCTGTAACTTGTGCATTACAAATAATACCACCTTATAAAACACATGGTGCCGCTTTTTATTTTCTTTGAAGTAATTGCCTGTAAAAGAAGAAAATAAAAGGTAGTTTTTTATTAAATCTGTTTGTTTTGTGTATTTTTCCCATGATGCAAAATTTACAGAAATCTGTGCAAACGTTTTACTGCTCTAGTTGATCTTCTACAGTATTTAAAAGACAGGGAGGGGGTGGAAGAGGGAATGCATAGATAAGGCTGCAGGAGGTCTATTGTGACCCAGGCAACCCGAGATGAGAGATGGCAGCTTAATAAAATAAGACAAGGAGCAAAAAAGGACTTCTAATCTACCTCCTGGTGATGTCCTTTGAATACATCCCACACAATACAATTATTTGCGCCGAGGGAATCGACCGTTTCACTCCCTTCTATGGCCAATGCCACACAGTGAGGAGCAAGTGATGGAAATATACTGTGGGGGAGGGGGTAGTTTAATACACAAAATATCACACAATGGATGCACCCAGTGACACATAGCGAGGAAAATATCACACTATGGATGCACCCAGTGACACAGAGTAAAATATTATCTTAACTAAACATACAAGAGAAAAACAAAGCGCATGTAAGATATCAGCAACATCAAATAAACACAATAAGGATATTTCATTTTTCTGGTGGTAGGCAGCGGCCTTTTACAAACCAGTTTAAAAAAATAAAAAACCACAAAAGCACAAGCTGATAGATATACATTAGAACCCCCCCCCCTGAAAAGATACAGCTTTTTATTTATAATATACATTTAAATATCCTATTAAATATAGATATAGGTGCATAACATTCCATTTCTCTTTATAAAATATATACAGTATATATATATATTTTATACATTAAAACAGTCTACAAAATATTACATGCCGTGCAATTTTCTTAAAGGAATAAAAATTAAAGAGTTCGGCAAGATGTTGTGAAAGAATGACCTGTCCTACATTAAGGCATTTAGCAAAGGGTCAGGAGCCTCCGCCCTCCAGATGTTTTGGAACTACATCTACCATGATGCTCAGCCACTCATTCGGTTGGTAGAGAATCATGGGAAATGTTGTTCCAAAACATCTGGATGTCCAAGAAGGTTGCTGCCCCTGTATTAGGCGCTCTTCAATAATGTCAAAAATTAGCAACACTGAAGAGCAAACGTTTGAGATGCACCCATTCACCCCATGTGAAGGAGATCCTGGCATAGTAGAATGAACTAGGCTGAATGGATTAGGCAGTGGCTGAGTGACAGGCAACAGAGGGTTGTGGTAAATGGAGTTTATTCGGCGCAAGGTCTTGTTACCAGTGGGGTACCTCAGGGGTCAGTACTTGGACCCATTCTCTTTAATATTTTTATTAGTGATATTGCAGAAGGTATTAAATGGTAAAGTATGTCTTTTTGCTGATGACACAAAGATTTGCAACAGGGTTGACGTTCCTGGAGGCATCAGCCAAATGACAAATGATTTAGGTAAACTAAAAAAATGGTGGGAGCTGTGGCAATTGAGTTTTAATGTGGATAAGTGCAAGATAATGCACCTGGGACGTAAAAACCCAAGAGCTGAATATAGAATATTTGATACAGTCCTAACCTCAACATCTGAGGGTTGGGATTTAGGGGTTATTATTGCAGAGGATCTAAGGGTAAATAGTCAATGTAATAGAGCAGCAGGAAATGCTGGCAGAATGCTTGGTTGTGTAGGGAGAGGTATTAGCAGTAGGAAAAGGGAAGTGCTCATGCCACTGTACAGAGCACTGGTGAGACCTCACTTGGAGTTCTGTGTGCAGTACTGGAGAACCGTATCTCCAGAAGGATATAGACATCTTAGAAAGAGTTCAGAGAAGGGCTACTAAAATGGTGTCCGGCTTGAAGGAGAAAAGTTACCAAGTGTCAGACCTTTTCAGATATGAAATTTTTATATTTCGCAGGACTGTTTAAATTTTGGGCCAGCAATTGCTTCACACAGACAACTCGTCTGCGTGGTTAATTATATATATATATATATATATATATAAAGAATATGCGTTCTAAAGACAATGGATCGTTATTGTTACGCATACAAGGGAAGACCTTTCCATTGATCAAATAAGGTCTAATGGACTCTGGTTGTAAAAAATAAACAAGCAGATGTTAGATCGAATGGTTTAAAAGTAAGGGAACACAATGACAACTGATCTTACCCTAAGATAGGTATCTCAGTATTGTGTTTATTTTGTCAGATCGAAACTCTGAAAGCCACGTAAACATTGAACAATGGGTTGCCCAATAAAGAAAAAAAACCCAGAGAAGGTTAAATGGCTTGGATAAACCAGCTTGTAATGCTATGCTATTCGGCGATATGAGCTAACACTATATGGTATTTGAATATTTAATTTATGTGGTCAGTTAGAATAGATAACCTTGGCGTCTTATATAAAACAGAGGCCATACCACATTCAGTTGATTATTACAAATGTCTTGTGTACTAACATGCCTAAACAGATTAAGTCTGGTAATTGTGAATGTTAAAGACGATATCACGAATGAATTAATGTATGTCTGCAGAATCCTCTCATATACACATACCTGTGGATTTAAGCAAAGGAGGTATGAAATAAACACACGCCGTGGCGAAGTATGCCGGCGATGCCACAATAGAAATAAATTTTGATTTGTTAATAAATCTATGGAGTCCCGGGATATAGGAATAAAACAACCCCAAACCGGTAAAAGATTGGCCAAATACATAAATTAATTCCTGCAGAAGGTTGATGGTTGATCTGAGAGCGCCATCTGCTGGCCAGGTAATATAAAACCTGGACAGACCCCTGGAGTCAATGAATATATATATCCTCCAATCAAATGAGGCCACATAGTGATGGGCTAGATCTAAAACTGGGCGGAAGACCACTATATAGAGGGGACAATCCAGAGCAGAAGGATCAACACACTGAGAAAAGCTTGGGGAGAGACCTGAGGGACGCTTGGAGGGGAGAAAGGGCAAATATCATCAGCCCCCCTTAAGATGTGACCACACCCTAATCTGCCACCACTCTATGTTCACTAACCGGATGGTAAAGTATGCCTGAATAACTTTATATATATTTTCTAATTGCATAGTCCTTACTTTAGATGTCCATCACAAACTAAAGGAATATAAATGAATTATTTTGCTGTTTAAGCCTACTCAGTAGACTAGTAATCAACCTTTCCACTCCCCTGCAGAGGATTGCTAAGGAAGAAACTATTCCCGGCTAAATAATTGAGCCATAATTTAGTGAAATTATTTATATTCCAAGAATACTGGTTGTGGACATCTAAAGATCAATTGTATACCCATAGTGAGATACGCTGATGACACTCAGATCTACCTCTCTACCCCTGATCTCTCTCCCCCTGTCCTTTCAAAAGTCAGTGACTGTTTATCTGGCATCTCCTCCTGGATGGCCTCCCACCACCTAAAGATCAACATGTCAAAGACTGAGCTCCTACTTATTCCTCCCTCTAATGCCTCCCCACCTCCTGACTTCTCTATCACGGTGGAGGGTATCACCATCACCCCATCAAACCAAGTTCGCTGTCTTGGAGTTACACTGGACTCTGCTCTTTCCTTCATCCCCCACATCAAGTCTCTTTCCTCCTCCTGCCGATACCAACTCCGTAATATTTCCAGAATTCGGCCATTTCTTACTGCTGTCACCACAAAACAACTCATACACGCCCTGGTAATCTCCCGACTCGACTATTGCAATAATCTCTTATCTGGCCTCCCTCTGTCCCGCCTCTCCCCCCTACAATCCATCCTGAATGCCTCTGCCAGGCTAATTCACCTCACCCGCCGCTCTGTCTCTGCCGCTCCCCTCTGCGAGTCCCTTCACTGGCTCCCCATCCACTGCAGAATTAAGTTCAAAATCCTTATCCTTACCTACAAAACCCTCACTAACTCAGCGCCCCACTACCTGTCCTCACTAATCACCAAATACACCCCAGCCCGCTCCCTAAGGTCAAACAGTGACCTGCGCCTAGCTTCTCCCCGCATCACCTCTTCCCATGATAGACTGCAGGATTTCTCACGCGCAGCCCCCACTCTCTGGAACGCTCTCCCTCGTGCTGTCAGACTTTCCCCTAACTTCTCTTCCTTCAAACGCTCCCTGAAAACATTCCTATTTAGGGAAGCCTACCACCCAACTCACTGATGCAACCATCAATCACTCTCACCTTACAGTCCTCTCCTCCTGTTTCCAACCCCAACCCTCCTAGATTGTGAGTTCCTACGGGAATAGGGCCCTCATCTCCTCCTGTACTGTTTGTCAAATGTTGTTCAATGTATTGTAACCCTGTCTATACTGTGCTTATTGTACAGCGCTGCGGAATATGCTGGCGCTTTATAAATAAATAATAATAATAATAATAATACGCTGGGATCGTGAAATAGCTTTTATATGCCATCAGCCCCATTCGTAAAACTAGCATAACTCCTTCCATATCAATCTTGCAGCCCTTTCGATTGAATGCATGTAAGTCAATAAGAAGCTTTGGGTTAACGTATATTGAATGAAGTGCTGTGATTGATCTGTGGAAGAGATCGTCTACCTATCGAGTGTGTTATGTATCTCAATGAAGGAAGTTGCATTTAGTGAATAGGCCCCCACAATAATAAATTGTGCTGCAGGTGATGCCCAGTAACGGAGTTTATTTTAGCCAGGTGGAGGATTGGTTTATAATGGGAAAGGTTTAAGTGAATAGAATAGAGCTTGGTGTTTAAGAACAGAGGCGTGTATATCTGTGGTGCGGTCTATAAACCTAAAATATTTGTCCATTAGATTATTGCGTGTCACAGTATCGCTACTAATCACGATCTATAATCACTTGTGAAATTGTATCTTGCTAATCCGTTGATAACATATGATTGTATGAAACTTGACGTGTGAATAAATTTTGGTTTGAATTGTTTTACCGTAACGCAGTCTCATATCATCTTTATCATATCATCAAAAGCACTCGGGATAACGCGCCATATATTTGTTAAGACGTATATTCATTGATTGGTTATTATCTTATTTTCTTAAGGGTAAAATACCAATTTATACCACTGGTATTGGAGGCACTGTCAATAATATATATATATATATATATATATCTATATATCTCTACAATAAGAAAAATATACGTCATAATTAATATATCCCTGACCTATTAAAGAAGTCAATAATCTCTAACACAAGAAAGACTTAATGATCTTAACATGTACAGCTTGGAAAAAAGACGAGACAGAGGAGATATGATAGAAACATTTAAATACGTAAAGGGAATCCACAAGGTAGAGGAAGGGAGTATATTTAAAAGGAAACAAAGTAGCAAAACAAGAGGACTTACAGGGTTATTCAAAGAGATTCGAAAAGTCACCGCACGTTCGGTGACTTTTCATTCTCTTCAATTCGGTTCCTTTTGCCGATCCCATTTCGGTGACCCTGCGGTGTATTCAGCAAGCACCACAGAGTCCCTGAATTGCAGGGAAAAGCTGCCGCAAACCCGACGAAAACTAACCGCAAAACACGGCGAATGCACGCCGAAAACACGTAAAAACATCTGGA
Organism: Leptobrachium leishanense; assembly: GCA_009667805.1. Taxonomy (NCBI): domain Eukaryota; kingdom Metazoa; phylum Chordata; class Amphibia; order Anura; family Megophryidae; genus Leptobrachium; species Leptobrachium leishanense. Next base: position 63,609,566 of record CM019063.1, read on the forward strand.
TTAACCTGCCGAAAACCACGGAAAAACCCGAGCAGGAGCCGATCACACGCAGCGAAGCAGCTGACACAGCAGAAGAGGCAGTGAATAAATTAGCAAAATAGTTTGTGTGAATGTGTGAAAATGAAACGCTGTTTGCAAAGAAACTACTGAGCGAAAATGTCTGAAATTTACACAGGAGGTCCAGGGAATGATAATAAAAAGGGCTGTTACAGAAAAAATAAATAAACTTAAATAAATAAAATGAAAAATGCTTAAAATATCCTAAAAAATCTATAAATAAAAGAGATTCTTTACTGCAGAATTTTATAATGAACGGTTTATTAGATACTGAATTAAAACCGGAATATTTTTAACATTGAAGCCTATGGGATTCTCCTGAATAAATCTGCCGCATGAAACCACCGAATGGCAGGGCATTAGGGGAAGCTTTCACTGCTGGTTTTCATTCTCTGAATAGCCGAAGCAGTGCTTTTCATGGGGTTTTCACTGCCCTCGAACAGGCACCGTATGTGCAGGCAATTTGCCAGGATTTGGTGAATTGCCTGCTCTCTGGATAGCCGAATGGCCAGGAAAGGTAACCGTACACTGATTTTCAGAGTTCGGTTACCTTTCTCAAGCAATTCGGATCTCTTTGGATAACCCTGCTAGTCTTAGATTAGAGGGGCAAAGGTTTAAAAGTAACATCAGGAAGCATTATTTACTGAGAGGGTGGTGGATACATGTAACAGTCTTCCAGTAGAAGTGGTAGAGGCCAAAACAGTAATTGAATTTAAGCAGGCATGGGATAGGCATAAGGCTATCCTAAACAAAAGATAAATCCAGGTAAAGTATCCATGTAATTGGGCAGACTAGATGGGCCGAAAGGTTCTTATCTGCCGACATTTTCTATGTTTTAACTACATGACTAGAACCAGACTGGCCAACAGGCAAATCAGGCAATAGTTCAGCAGGTCAAAAGAGGCATCGTTCATCAACTGAGGAAACCATAATATTGCCCCAGTTGGCCCATGTAAGGTCGTGGCAATATCTGGTGGCAATATATGAAGGTCTTGTCATCCTTTCAAGTGGGATCTAACCTGGCCAAATTATTCTAGGCCAGGCTGTCAAACTCTGGGCCCTCCAGTTGTTGATGCCAACATTTCCCAAAGTTCGGTCAACGCAATAGATGGTCAGGGAATCATGGGAGTTGTAGTTCAGAAAGATCTGGTGGTTAGAGCTTGATTGTTCTGTTCTAGGCAGATTGGAGGATGCAATGATCTCCACCCCAAACATCCCTCATCCACAAACCCACCAGCGTTCCATTCCAATGCAGTGCAGACTGCCAAGCCATTTGAAGTTGAATGTGACAAAATGCAGAAAGATCTCCAGATACATGGAATAACATTAAATTAATTCCCACGAGATGCTTTAAATCCCACCTGTCGCTGCCCAAGACATGTTGGGCTCATCTGAAAAAGAGAACAGTCCCGTCTTACAGGTAGACATTTTTTTCCTATATAGTCAGAGAGAGGAAGTTATTCCCCTTCAGAGATTCCTGTTTTTCCTAAGTGACCATGGCATGCCGCAGCAGGGAGGGGCCAGTGCAAGCAGAGAGCCTTCCTACAGGACCACCCTCTGCACCATGTGCTCCATTGGCAGACAGTCAGTTTTAGGCATAACAGTAGCACTTTAAATAATGCATGAGCAAAATTATTTTGTAGCTAAAAATGAAATCCATTAATCTTACTATAAAACCCGACAAATATTTTGAGATCCAGGAATCACCACTGCAGCCCCTGTGCAGCAAAATATTCAGTTTAAAGTGAGAATGAGTTGGTAGATTTGTGCACAGTGTTTTTGTTTTGGAATTTTTCATTATGTTTGTTGTTTGTTTTTTTTTCCTCGTTTCGGGTGTTTTCAGGCATTTTAAAACAGTTTTTTTTTTTTCTTCTTCGTTCTGGGTCATTTGTTAATTCACCGCGATTCGTAATTTTGGACCAGAAAAGAACAGTCAAGCTCCATTTTAAAGTTGGAGGGGGTTGCCAAATATAGGATCCGCCCCGGGTGCCAAATGTTCTAGGTACGCCCCTGATCTGATGTTTAGTGGTACACAGTAATCTTATTTGCTAAAAGAAGCATTTTAGCAACTGAAACTCCTCGCCGCCCCACATTGACGTATTCACCAGCCTTCAGACTGCACTTTCTACTTCCCATCCCCCTTTTTCATAGTAAGACCTCGGGTGTTTCTGCTGTACTGTGCAGTGGGAAAGAACATTGGTGTCAGGATACAGAGTCAAGAGACGGACAGGTGTAGAAACACAAACGCTTCCCCAATGCTATATACTGCATCTAAGATAGGTACAAAAAGTGATTTTGCAAAGTGAATACAGTTTGAGTTTGAAGCAGATATACACTATATTGCCAAAAGTATTCGCTCACCCATCCAAATAATCAGAATCAGGTGTTCCAATCACTTCCAGGGCCACAGGTATATAAAATAAAGCACCTAGGCATGCAGACTGTGATAGGATGCCACCTGTGCAACAAATCCAGTCGTGAAATTTCCTCGCTCCTAAATATTCCACAGTCAACTGTCAGCTGTATTATAAGAACGTGGAAGTGTTTTGGAACGACAGCAACTCAGCCACGAAGTGGTAGGTCACGTAAACTGACAGAGCGGGGTCAGCAGATGCTGAGGCGCATAGTGCGAAGAGGTCGCCAATTTTCTGCAGAGTCAATCGCTACAGACCTCCAAACTTCATGTGGCCTTCAGATTAGCTCAAGAACAGTGCGCAGAGAGCTTCATGGAATGGGTTTCCATGGCCGAGCAGCCGCATCCAAGCCATACATCACCAAGTGCAATGCAAAGCGTCGGATGCAGTGGTGTAAAGCACGCCGCCACTGGACTCTCGAGCAGTGGAGACGCGTTCTCTGGAGTGAAGAATCGCGCTTCTCCATCTGGCAATCTGATGGATGAGTCTGGGTTTGGCGGTTGCCAGGAGAACGGTACTTGTCTGACTGCATTGTGCCAAGTGTAAAGTTTGGTGGGGGGGGGGGATTATGGTGTGGGGTTGTTTTTCAGGCGCTGGGCTTGACCCCTTAGTTCCAGTGAAAGGAACTCTGAATGCTTCAGCATACCAAGACATTTTGGACAATTCCATGCTCCCAACTTAGTGGGAACAGTTTGGAGCTGGCCCCTTTCTCTTCCAACATGATTGTGCACCAGTGCACAAAGCAAGGTCCATAGAGACATGGATGACAGAGTCTGGTGTGGATGAACTTGACTGGCCTGCACAGAGTCCTGTCCAACCCAATAGAACACCTTTGGGATGAATTAGAGCGGAGACGGAGAGCCAGGCCTTCTCGTCCAACATCAGTGTGTGACCTCACAAATGCGCTTCTGGAAGAATGGTCAAAAATTCCCATAAACACACTCCTAAACCTTGTGGACAGCCTTCCCAGAAGAGTTGAAGCTGTTATAGCTGCAAAGGGTGGACCGACGTCATATTGAACCCTATGGATTAGGAATGGGATGTCACTTAAGTTCATATGCGAGTCAAGGCAGGTGAGCCAATACTTTTGGCAATATAGTGTATATATACAGTTGTGTTCAAAATCATTCAACCCCCAATGCTGTAAAGGGTTTTAGGGAATTTAGTGTACATTTGTAATTGTATTCAGAATGAAATCCTACAAGGACTTTTTAAAGAACCATATGCAACTAAAATGACATCAATTGGTTTTGTAATACAGTAGTAAATGTTTCTTTTGTGAATTCTTCATTGACACAATCAGTCAACCCCTTAAAGACTACCACTCTGAAGAACAGAGGTTCATTCAAGTGTTTTCAATCAGGTATTGAAAACACCTGTGGATGTCACGGAGCAGCAATAAAGCATAATAAGCACCAATTAGGCAGCTTTAAAATGACTGTGATACTCAGCTCCTTCTAGACATTTACTGGTGTGGTTACAAACATGGTGAAGTCAAGAGAATGGTCCAGGAAGAAAGAGAAGAGGTGATTACTCTTCACAGGAAGGGCAATGGCTATAAGAAGATTGCAAAGATGTTAAACATACCAAGAGAGACCATAGGAAGCATCATTCGCAAATTCAAGGCAAAGGGCACTGTTGAAACGCTATCTGGTCGTGGCAGAAAGAAGATGCTGACTTCGACTGCTGTGGCTACCTGAAGCGTAGAGTGGAGAAAAGTCCCCGTGTGACTGCTGAGGAACTGAGAAAAGATTTGTCAGATGTGGGTACTGAAGTTTCAGCTCCGACAATACGGCACACACTGCGTAATGAAGGCCTCCATGCCAGAACTCCCAGGCGCACCCCTTGCTGTCTCCAAAGAATAAGAAGAGTCTACTGCAGTATGCCAAAAGTCATGTGGACAAACCACAGAAGTTTTGGGATAGTGTTCTGTGGACTGATGAAACAAAATTAGAACTGTTTGGGCCCATGGATCAACGCTATGTTTGGAGGAGGAAGAACAAGGCCTATGAAGAAAAGAACACCTTGCCTACTGTGAAGCATGGCGGGGGGTCAATCATGTTTTGGGGCTGTTTTGCTTCTGCAGGTACAGGGAAGCTTCAGCGTGTGCAAGGTACCATGAATTCTCTTCAGTACCAGGAGATATGGGATGACAATGTGATGCAGTCCGTCACAAACCTGAGGCTTGGGAGACGTTGGACCTTTCAACAGGACAATGATCCCAAGCATACCTACAAGTCCACTAGAGCATGGTTGCAGATTAAAGGCTGGAACATTTTGGAGTGGCCATCGCAGTCACCTGACTTAAATCCGATTGAGAACCCCTGGTGGGACTTAAAGAAAGCAGTTGCAGTGCGCAAGCCTAAGAATGTGACTGAACTGGAGGTTTTTGTCCATGACGAATGGGCGAAGATACCCGTAGATCGCTGCAAGACACTTGTGTCAAGCTATGCTTCACGTTTAAAAGCTGTTATAACTGTAAAAGGATGTTGTACTAAGTACTAAGATTGAATGTCACTTGGGGGTTGAATAAAACTGATACTGATGTGAGCACAGAAAAGACATTTGTGGTTATTTCATTATAAATGTTATGTTATATTTGTCTGACCTACATGTGCCTCTTTGATTTAATTGTAAGCAAGATGACTGAATGATCAAAATCAATGTCAAACTGGCCAAAACACTCAGTTTCAGTGGGGGTTGAATAATTTTGAACACAACTGTATATTAGTATGGCATGGCACTGGCAAGGAGGGTTCTGTGTTATTTTATTACAGACCCTAGATGCAAAAAAGGTGATAAGTTGTGGACTTCATTTGCATGTCCTACCCAGAAATCTGTGCTGCATATGGGGAATGTAGCACATGAGCTCTGTAAGAAGTTCTCTGAATTGCTGGGATGTGTAAATGTCCTCTGCAGAGATATCTATCTATCCATCTATCTATCCATCCATTTGGTACAGATGTACCAGGGGTGTATTTAGGCTTGGTGTTACCATAATCGCTCTATATTCTGCTGCTCGTTCCCATCTGAAATGAACATAAACATGAAATTAAGACATCTATTCATGCTCTATCGGGGCACTTTAAGCCAATTAAATGTAAATAAAATAGAAAGAGGAAAAGGTCTTATTTACGCCAAGCAATTTCTAGCAAACATTTATTATAGTTTTTCTTTCTTTGCATTTCTCTGTTATATTCCTGTAAATTCAAAATATATCGGACCTCCAAAAATTGACATTAAGGGGAAAAAAACTGACGCCCCCCCCCCCTCTGCTCTAGGCCCACTCATAATTGGGCAGTGCAAAAATACTTGACTCAATTGAGCCCTACAGGAATCGTGGTTTAAACATTCTTTGAAGTTTTATTTTTATAGGATCTATTCACAAAGTACCAGAATTTCAGAGCTTCAGTGATTCAATTTCGCCAACCCTTCGGTGAATTCACTATTCACCGCAGGGTTACCATAGTGCACTGAATATGGAATCGCCGAACACCACCGAACTGCAGACAAAAAAATAAAATAGAATATTATATAAATATACAGATCTTTCTTGCACTCGAGAACTTAACACTTTCGCTGCTGAGCCATTTCACCGCTGTGTGCTGAGCTGATTTTTACCACTTTCGCTCATCATGTTTAAACGCGATTTGAAGAAGTCACGTTTTATTATACGACCCAGACATATTATATATCGTTCTTTCCGACAGACTCGGCAGATTCATAATATATCTTTATTATATGTATACGTCATGTCCTGCCTGAATATTCTAACAAAAAATGCAATAAAAATTGAATTTTCTATCATCTATAGCGTGCAAAGTGTTTTTTTTTTTCTACATTTTATCATGCGAGCCTTTGTTATATTTTCTATGGGGTGCGCTTGTTAAAAAAATTAGAAATGGGGACTCGTTACATTTGGGGGGGAATTACGTGATTTTTAGCAAACCCCCCCATAGAAAAAAATCGTTAGTGCAGCATCATTGTTCACATTATAATGGCAATGGAAACAATATTGCTGCATTAACAAAAAAAAAAATTATATATATTTTTTCTTTAGGGTTAACATGGTCATGTTTGGTATCATTGCAAAGGCCATGCTCTGACCGTTCCGATGATACCAAATATTATCTTCTAGCTAGCACGAATAAGGAGATAGGGGGGTCATTGGGCCCCCCTATCTCCACCATAGGTGGCAGCTAGGGGTTAACTCCCGAACTGACGTAATTGCGTCCATGCACGATGACACCAGTAGGTGGGGAGAGATCCTGGAGGCTTGGCCGACATCCAAGATGTCGGCCAGCTCTGGGAGACGACCAGGGTCCGGCGCCGAATCATGATACAGCCCCTAAGGGGTTAAAGGCAGACACCGCTTAGAAGGGCAGGCTGTGCTCTTCAAAGTGGTGCCTGCATTTCGCTTGTGGCCCTTACCGATGTGGGAGAGCGGTCCAAAGGACATCCCCCCCTCCCCTTCAGGAACCTTCCCTGCTCTGGGGGGGGGGTTCCTGGAATAGACGTCATCGCACCTAGCGCGATAACGCTATTCGTGCTGGCCAGGGTTTTGGAGGCTGGGCTGACCAAAATGCACCGCAGCGGGAGGCCGCATTGATCGGGCAATCACTTTCTCCTATGCTCAGCGCATCCATAGCACAGGAGAACCACTTGGGTGGACGCGCTGAGCGCGTCCGCCGCAGCCAAGTGGTTAATGGCAACATAGCCTGATGATCTGGTCAGCAATTACCCAGCATCTCCAAAAAAGAAACAAAAAAAAACACTCCTGGGACTTTTTAGCAAACTAAATACTTCATTACATGTGCTACAATTTGTTAAGGTTTCAGAAATACTACATTTCTTTCATCAGGACATGTACTCTACATCTACAAAAAAAAAAAAAAAAAAATGTATATATAATATCGAGCAGGGCCCGCTCTCCTACTGTTCTGTGTGTTTTACATGTATGTATATTTGTTATTCTGTCTCACCCATTGTTCAGCGCCACGGAATTTATTAGCGCTTTATTAATACTTGTAACTAACACACACACAACTGTATATATAGTAGTTATTTGGGTAGTGGTGGAGGGCAAAAATATAAATATACTCACCCAATAGGTGTTTAAACCAATAAAAATGCATTAAAAATGTGTCTAATAAAAAGGTCCGTTACAGAATTTAAAAAAAATGGGAATCGAACATTTCACTAAAAAAATTACAAAAAAGGGGTCCCAAAAAGTTTTGCAGAGAATGAAAAGAATAAACTGTAAAAAAAAATAATTAAAAACAATATTTTTTTTCCCCTAGTAAATCCTATGGGATTCACCATCACCAGTTTAAACCTGTTGAATGGAATCACCGAAAATCAGGGCATTTCACTGACATTTTGGTGCAGTTTGGCGTTCTCTGAATTAACCATTACTGCTCTATGAGACAATTTCGCTGCCGCTGAAGAGCGACGAATTGCGGTGATCTGCGGCAAACCGCGTCGTATTTCGCTGTCAATACGCCAGTATTTGCCGAATTGACAGCTTAGCGAATAGACAAACTGCCACGAAATTGCACCATCCAATATAATTCACCATTCGGTGCCATTTGGTGGCAAGTTCGGTCCTTTCTGAATAACCCCTTATGTTTTGTAACATAAAACAAAGTCATCTGTTATACTCCAGCGGTCTCACTACATGCCGCGGTCACAGATGGTCTCACCTCTGTTCCCATTTATCTCCCGGATCTCTCTGATGGCAGTAACCATCTATTTACTCAATGAAAGAACAGTCTGTGACCGCCAAGACGTCCCGTGAGCAAGGTCCATGGACAGGTGGCCTGGCATGGCGAATTAGGATGGACTTACAAGTAAATGCTCGACGCGTTGCAAAACAAATGAGTATGATAGGATTGCTCAAAAGTCAGATAATTACCCATTATGTAATACAAAAAGCCAGCAGCCCAAAGTACTCTCTTAGCAGGGCTGCCTCCAGGGGTGACAGCCCAGGATATGTTCAGGGGCCCAGTGGCTTTGGTAATAGATAAAATAAAGCCACTTAGAAACATAGAAAAATGGCGGCAGTTAAGAACCTTTCGGCCCATCTAATCTGCCCAATTAAATCCTTTAAGGATCCACTTGATCCTTTAAGTATTACTTTTATCGTTCTAGAAAAAATGGGCAGATACACATGAAGAGACATAAATTATAAACCAGGGGGCAGATGACTTGGCCCTCCACATCTTTCAGAAATACAATTCCAATGATTCTCAACCACCCATTAGGTTGGCCAAGCCTTGTGGAAAAAGTAGTTCCAAAACATCTGGCGTTCTACCCCTGTTGCGACCCAAATAACTTTGGGTCGTTTGATAGCGAAGATAAACGTATACAGGTGCCAGCAATCTGCAGAAATGGACACACTAGAGTGGTCAAAATGACCCAAGTGCCCTCACCCCTTTGGGAAAGGATGCCTTGGAGAACTTATTCTGCCCTCCAAGCGAGTGGCTTTAGCTCCGCTCAGAAGTTCTGGTCAGCGAGCGCAGATCTCCACTTCATCAATTGTGACCTGGAAATGGGAACCTAGCTCCTTCCAGTGGTTCTTGATCACATTGAAAGCCATTGGATTGACTGGACACTCTAACGATGTCCACGAACCAGCACATGGTCAGCACCCATCACTATGAGGAGGGGAATTGTGGTTTGTGATAAGCGTGCGGCCAGGGAATAAACGGAGTCTCTAAGCACAAGTTAAGCATATGGTAAAAAGCCATAGATGTAGGAAAATAAAATAGTTTCCGTACGGGGAAGGATTTAAGGATGTAATTATAAGGATCAGGACCAGGTTTACACATTACAAATCATGAGGAAGTGAGGTAAGCCCATCCTTGCTAATCACAAAACCAATGATCAAGTGGACAGGAAGTGGATAACGGATCATATCCTGACCCACACTCTACAGGTATGTCACAGAGCAACATGACAGTAGGGATGGTTGGTCATTGAAAATAGTGTCTGTCAGGAGTCAACATCTGGCATTCTTCCACTCTGTGAATGGTGTTCAGCAGCATTGCCATGCTCACTGGCTCCATTGCTGGCAGTGCATCCGACAGTGGTCCAGCAACTCACCAATGCTAGGGGAAGCAGTGGCCTGGCACGATTTTGTAGCTACATCCAAGGTCTCCCCAGATTAGGGGTGTCCTTCCTGGGTAGCTTTTGCCAGATACCTTAGCTGGGAGAAAATGGTCCAGATAGTGCAGTGTCTAGAGTGATGAGTGTCATGGCAACCATACCCCATTGGCCTAAATGGCGGTCTGGTGTGGTATCCCTTCCTGGCTCCCCATTATAAAGCACTCAACTGTGGGAAAGGTCCCGAGCGGTTTATTCAAATTTTATGTAGCATTTTTGTTAGTGTCTTCGTTTTTGATCCTTTGCTCTCTGAACCTAACCCTTTGAGTATTCTCATGGGGATTTTCACATCACAATTTTGGCTCTACATACCGGACGTTTCCGTCTATTTCTTCTAATTGGCTATACCTTCATATCTGGCTCCTGTTGGACTAATACAGTGTTTAAAAACCCACAAACCCCAAAAATATGGACACCATACCCAGGTTAGCAGATGGTGCAGGTGTTGGCAGTAACGTACGATGATATTCGGCAAATAATTACTAGATTTAACCTTTTTGACATCGATACCATAAAAAGTCTCCAAAATGGCCAAGATTATTGGTATCAAATACAGGATGGACTCAACAGAAATAAAGCGCACACAGCCTTAAAACAAAAATGATGTTACCGAGATTCATAGGTTCTCAGGTATATATTTTTAATTTAATCATGGCCCAATAACAGGCAGTAATCCTGCCACACAACAGTGAAATAAAGCATACTTTACAAGAGATGTGGGTTGTTGTTGTTTTTTACCCAACTTAAACAGAGACAGCCTTAAAAGGGTAATATTTAACCAAATGATCATTAGAAAATATGTAACATTGTCATAGTTTGTTCTTTTTTTAATACAGAAAAACCCTGCGTTGTTAAGGAGAAAACCATTTTCATACAACTGAAGTCCTGCTCACAGCAGGCCCAGCTTAAAGTAACAGAGGAGACATCATAGGGACTATTTGGTCAAAGGAGGAATCCCTAGGGCAGAGCTGGAAAATTCACTGCCCCCCCCACCCCGATGTTGATGACCTACAATTCATTTAATTCCTTCAGTGCAATAGTTGGCCAGGGACTCATGGGAGTGTCGTTCAGAAACATCCGTGGGGGGCCAGAGTTTCACAGCCCTGCCCTTTGGTGTCTGCTCAGTATCGGTTAGGCGTAGGCAAGTAGGCATGTTCAAAGGTGATGGCGTCTGCCATTATATTCCTCTATACAGCAATAGGATGCTACAGGTCTTGTGGGCCCAAGTTTTAGAATTTTAAATATCCACCAAGGTCCACTTTATCATCAAGGTCTCCATTGAGGTTTAGATCTTCCCATTATTATTATGTTGGGTTTTCCAACTGGCACTAAAGAATCCATTGCCAAGTGGAATAACTAACGGTCAACGGGCACATGGGAACCCATCGCTACTTGTACACAACTGTATTCATTGCTGCATGGACCTTACTGCCAACAGGCATGGTAGGATCTATCGTTACATGGACTTACTGCCTTTTCTGGCACATCGTCACTATTACCATGAGACATTTATGGAAAGGCACAATGGAATCCATTGCCATTTGCAATTATCGACGCTCAACCTGGCATAATGGGATCCGTCATTACATGGGCCTTACCAAACGTCAATCAGATGCTAGAACTTACCAACGTTTGTAAATGTCCTACTGATTAAACATGCCGGTGATTCAGTGTCTCAAAGATCAGATTTCCTAAACAAAACCATCCGCGTTGACTGGTGTTCCCACTGTCAACGACGTGTAGTCGTTGCAGACCCTACATTTGAAAGATGGCACTCTGGCAAATTGAAAGCGTACTATATCTAAAAAGGAATTTATTAATTAAAACTAAGATTATTCAGTTCAGCCAACTCAAGGGTTATACCTTTTCCCCCTTCCGACTCCGCTATTTTGGTCTAGCTTGATCTCAACATGCCACAACTCATTACTTCATAAAGGAAGCAGCGAGTTGCTCTTATTCTTTAAAAAAATCCTAGTACCCTAAGGAGGAGAAGGCCAAGACCTCCTGGAAGAAAAGATATTGGGGGGGGGGGATTGGGAATCCAACATGATAAAGAGGAGTCTTCCTGTTCTCCGCACGGTTCTAGATGCGGTAAAGTTCGACGAACACAAACATGGAAGTCTTGAAGTCTACAGTATCAGAGTTCTTGAACATTCTACATTTCAGTGAAAAAAATAATAATTACGAAATCACAAGAGACACAAATTCAGGCACTACAGAAAAAGCATGCGTTGGGTCATATTATACAACATGAAATATCTGTAACGGTATTCGTTATACAAACTCTTTTGTGATAGGCAAACTACAAAATATAAAAAAGGGGAGGGGCAAATGATGAGAGGGAGGCTCAGCTATACATTCTATAGATTTGTTTTTACAGCAGCAGCAGCCAAGTTTTAATGATATAGGAATAGAAGTATGAAAGAACACGAGAGCATGGACTACTACGTACTTTGGCGCCGCAGCCACCACAAACTCCCAGCGTGCACTGCGAACCAGCGGCGCACACGGTAGAGAGCCCACGGCAGCGAGAACGCCAAAGAAGCGCAACTTGGCAATGAATGTTAATAGAAAATATAAATGATATCTCCGATAGTAAACAAGAGAAGCAACAGCTACAACGCGACCTCAGAGTGTTATGTAAAGTGCCTTCTGATTTGGTGCAGTTAACAGCGAAGCGTACGACAATGGCTGAAGAAATAAAACCGATAAAATCTGGCAGACATCAGCTTTAAAAACGCCCCCTCTTTACAAAGAGCAGAGGGGAGGGAAAGCTGATAAAAGGAAGAGGGTTTCTATACGGAAAAACAAAAGTCGACAGCGATATCTTCATACAGAAAATGGCACTTCAGTAAATTCCTATTTTACAGATAAATATTACTAGATAACGATCCGCCAAGGTAAAAAAAAATAACACTTTTTTCTTCTTTCGACATGCTACATCGGAAAACATTTTTTCTTTACTTTTTAATTAGCATTCGATTACATTATAGTGTTAAAAAAAGAAAAGAAAACCATTGATTTTCGGTCTTCGATTTGAAATAATACACTGCGATAAAAAAAAAAAAAAAAGTGGCACTAGACGAGTTTAACCACATGATTTGATAAACAAAAGTTAAGTAGTGGAAAGGAAAAAAAAAGAAGATGTATAAATCTATAAATTATTATTTTTGCCCAAGCCGAAACAGCTTCGGTTGGATAGTCGGCCATTAAATTACAAGAAAAGTTGTCTCGGTTTGGTGTATGCAGCTTTAATTAGAACAAAATAAAATTTGCAAATAGGTTTGAATCAATTAAAAAGTAAACATGGTTTTGTTTTTAATACTATACCTGTGAAGTGATTAGTTCCATTCATTTATTATTACAAACGATGTAAAGTATGTATTAAATATAGGAGGGCCCGAGATGGATGGATGGATGCGTTGCAAAAGCGAATCCCCCGTCATGCACTCAGAAGGATAACGGGCACCTCGCCTGGTGACGCAAACATAAATATAGAAAGTCCACCTGAAATGTCATTTAAGTATATATCTTACAGCCTTTTCGGTTTGCTGTGCACATCGTATAGGTACCGTCCACAGTCTCAGATGAAGATGCTGCACCAGCAGAACCAGCGTCAGGGACTTTCGCGTTGGGGACCAGAGGACAGGCCCGGATTGGCACAGTTTGCACTGCTTTGTTTTTTGTTATTTTCCTGCATCTGTTTAAATAGAACTGTACCATTCCCGTTTGCTTTCGCCAGCAACGTCTATCACCTTGCGAGTGTCCATTTTTTTTTTCCCCACGTTGTCATCCCGAAGTCAGAGCAAATTTTGTGGCGAATCACAAGAGCAAAGACGCTGTGACTTTTCCAACATAAAACAGACACAAAGTATCAATGGCACAAACGTCGTCACCTTTTTGTCCCTGGATGCCAAATAAATATATCTTTATCTATCTATACAGGGTATGCAGATCGACATAGATATAGATTTCCTTTTTAATTTAGTTTTTTTTAAACTGTTGTCCCTTTTCGCCGGTCGAGTCCATTTTTTATAGGTTTCCAGATGCTAAACGCACGACGCTCCGTAGAAATGGATCTCCTCCTTAGTCAACGCCTTCGAATCCCTGAGCGTTCTCTACAGCCATGAGAAGCTTCTCTCGTAGATCTTCGAAAGACTCATAGGGAGGTAAGTCTAGGCGGTTAAAGCTGGAGGAATAGAAAAAACAGAACATTATCATAAAAAGCTTGTGACCTACAAAAAAACAAAAAAAAAACTCTGAAGCACATTAACATCATTTTACGGATGCCACCAAGGTAGAAAATGATTTAGGGTTACTATCTGTACTAGTTTTAGGGACTGGGTTACCATCTGTACCGTGTTAGGGATAGGTTTACCATCTGTTCTAGTTTTAAGGACTGGGTTACCATCTGGTCTAGTTTTAGGGACTGGGTTACCATCTGTTCTAGTTTTAGGGACTGGGTTACCATCTGTTCTAGTTTTAGGGACTGGGTTACCATCTGTTCTAGTTTTAGGGACTGGGTTACCATCTGTTCTAGTTTTAGGGACTGGGTTACCATCTGTTCTAGTTTTAGGGACTGGGTTACCATCTGTTCTAGTTTTAGGGACTGGGTTACCATCTGTTCTAGTTTTAGGGACTAGGTTACCATCTGTTCTAGTTTTAGGGACTGGGTTACCATCTGTTCTAGTTTTAGGGATAGAGTTACCATTTGTACTGGTTTTAGGGATAGCGTTGCCATTTTTACTATTTTTAGGGCTAGGGTTACTATTTTTACTGGTTTTAGGGATAGGGTTACTATTTGTACATGTTTTAGGGACAGGGTTACTATTTGTACTGGTTTTAGGTATAAGGTTACTAGTTGTACTGGTTTTAGATATAGCATTACTATTTGTACTGGTTTTATGGATAGGGCTACTATCTGTACTGGTTTAAGGGCTAGGGTTACCATTTCAACTGGTTTTAGGGATCGGATTATCATTTGTGCTGGGTTTTAGGGATCGGATTATCATTTGTGCTGGGTTTTAGGGATCTGATTATCATTTGTGCTGGGTTTTAGGGATCTGATTATCATTTGTGCTGGGTTTTAGGGATCTGATTATCATTTGTGCTGGGTTTTAGGGATCTGATTATCATTTGTGCTGGGTTTTAGGGATCGGATTATCATTTGTGCTGGGTTTTAGGGATCGGATTATCATTTGTGCTGGGTTTTAGGGATCTTATTGACATTTGTGCTGGGTTTTAGGGATCGGATTATCATTTGTGCTGGTTTTAGGGATAAGGTTACTATTTGTACTGGGTTTATGGATAGCGTTACTATTTGTGACATGTTAAAAGAGCTAAACTGGCCGTCGCTGGAGTCTAAACGCACCCTTCACCTTTCCAACCTGGTGTTTAAGAGCTTTTCTGGAAAGCTGCCATCCTATCTGAATAGGCTGCTTCCTCCAGCAGATCCCTCATCCTATAACCCCCGATCCAGGACCTGCACCTTACTTGCTATACCACAATACAAAAAGACAGTGGCTCGGTCCTCATTCTCCTACAGAGCACTGCAGTTATGGAATAACCTCGCAGACGCCATCAAATCTTCCCCCAGTCTTAAGTCACTCAATCAAGAGCTCCCTATTCACATACCTCAAAACAGAATGCACCTGTAAACATGTAACATAGTGACTATATACAGAATGAGCCTGTAAACATGTAACAGTGACTATATACAGAATGCACCTGTAAACATGTAACAGTGACTATTTCCTACATATTTATTTTCTGTTAATCTGTATATTTGTGTTTTGTTCTTAATATCTTGCATGGTATTACTTTGTATTTCTGTAACAACTGTAACATTTCAATGTTCTTGAACCCAGGACATACTTGAAAACGAGAGAAATCTCAATGTATCCTTCCCGGTAAAATCCTTTATAAATAAATAAAATTATATTGGTTTTATGGATAGCGTTACTATTTGTACTGGTTTTAGGGATAGGGGGTTACTATTTGTACTGGTTTGAGGGATAGGGGGTTACTTTTTTTACTGGTTTTAGGGATAGGGGTTACTATTTGTACTGGTTTTAGGGATAGGGGATTACTATTTGTACTGGTTTTATGAATAGCGTTACTATTTATACTGGTTATATTGATAGCGTTACTATTTGTACTGGTTGTAGGGATAGGGGGTTACTATTTGTACTGGTTTTAGGGATGGGGTTACTATTTGTACTGGATTTAGGGATAGGGGTTTCTATTTGTACTGGTTTTATGGATAGCAGTTACTATTTATACTGGTTATATTGATAGCGTTACTATTTGTACTGGTTTTAGGGATAGGGTTACTATTTCTACTGGTTTTAGGGATAAAGTTACTATTTCTACTGGTTTTACGGATAGGGGGTTACTATTTGTACTGGTTTTAGGGACAAAGTTACTATTTGTACCTGTTTTAGGGATAAAGTTACTATTTGTACTGGTTTTAGGGATAAAGTTACTATTTGTACTGGTTTTAGGGATAAAGTTACTATTTGTACTGGTTTTAGGGATAAAGTTACTATTTGTACTGGTTTTATGGATAGGGTTACTATTTGTACTGGTTTTATGGATAGGGGGTTACTATTTGTACTTGTTTTAGGGATAGAGTTTCTATTTGTACTGGTTTTAGGGATAGGGTTACTATTTGTACTAGTTTTATGGATAGGGGGTTACTATTTGTACTGGTTTTAGGGATAGGGGGTTACTATTTGTACTGGTTTTAGGGATAGGGTTACTATTTGTACTAGTTTTATGGATAGGGGGTTACTATTTGTACTGGTTTTAGGGATAGGGGGTTACTATTTGTACTGGTTTTAGGTATAGGGGGTTACTATTTGTACTGGTTTTAGGGATAAGGTTACTATTTGTACTGGTTTTAGGGATAAGGTTACTAATTGTACTGGTTTTAGGGATAAGGTTACTATTTGTACTGGTTTTAGGGATGGGGGTTACTATTTTACTGGTTTTATGGATAGGGTTACTATTTGTACTGGTTTTAGGGATAGGGTTACTATTTGTACTGGTTTTAGGGATAAAGTTACTATTTGTACTGGTTTTAGGGATAAAGTTACTATTTGTACTGGTTTTAAGGAATGGGTTACTATTTGTACTGGTTTTAGGGATAGGGGGTTACTAATTGAACTGGTTTTAGGGATAGGGGGTTACTATTTGTACTGGTTTTAGGGATAAGGTTACTAATTGTACAGGTTTTAGGGATAAGGTTACTATTTGTACTGGTTTTAGGGATAAGGTTACTATTTGTACTGGTTTTAGGGATAAAGTTACTATTTGTACTGATTTTAGGGATAAAGTTACTATTTGTACTGGTTTTAGGGATAAAGTTACTATTTGTACTGGTTTTAGGGATAGGGTTACTATTTGTACTGGTTTTATGGATAGGGGGTTACTATTTGTACTTGTTTTAGGGATAGGGTTACTATTTGTACTAGTTTTATGCATAGAGTTTCTATTTGTACTGGTTTTAGGGATAGGGTTACTATTTTTACTGGTTTTATGGATAGGGGGTTACTATTTGTACTGGTTTTAGGGATAGGGGGTTACTATTTGTACTGGTTTTATGGATAGGGGTTACTATTTGTACTGGTTTTAGGGATAGGGGGTTACTATTTGTACTGGTTTTAGGGATAAGGTTACTATTTGTACTGGTTTTAGGGATAAGGTTACCAATTGTTCTGGTTTTAGGGATAAGGTTACTAATTGTACTGGTTTTAGGGATAGGGTTACTATTTGTACTGGTTTTAGGGATAAAGTTACTATTTGTACTGGTTTTAGGGATAAAGTTACTATTTGTACTGGTTTTAGGGATAAAGTTACTATTTGTACTGGTTTTAAGGATAGGGTTACTATTTGTACTGGCTTTATGGATAGGGGGTTACTATTTGTACTGATTTTAGGGATGGGGGTTACTATTTGTACTGGTTTTAGGGATAGGGGGTTACTATTTTGACTGGGTTTATGGATAGGGGGTTACTATTTGTACTGGTTTTAGGGATAGGGGGTTACTATTTGTACCTGTTTTATGGATAGGGGGTTACTATTTGTACTGGTTTTAGGGATAGGGGGTTACTATTTGTACTGGTTTTAGGGAGAAGGTTACCAATTGTACTGGTTTTAGGGATAAGGTTACTATTTGTACTGGTTTTAGGGATAGGGGGTTACTATTTTACTGGTTTTATGGGTAGGGTTACTATTTGTACTGGTTTTAGGGATAGGGTTACTATTTGTACTGGTTTTAGGGATAAAGTTACTATTTGTACTGGTTTTAGGGATAAAGTTACTATTTGTACTGGTTTTATGAATAGGGTTACTATTTGTATTGGTTTTATGGATGGGGGTTACTATTTGTACTGGTTTTAGGGATAAAGTTACTATTTGTACTGGTTTTAGGGATAGGGTTACTATTTGTACGGGTTTTATGGATAGGGGTTACTATTTGTACTGGTTTTAGGGATAGGGTTACTATTTGTACTGGTTTTAGGGATAAAGTTACTATTTGTACTGGTTTTAGGGATAAAGTTACTATTTGTACTGGTTTTAAGGATAGGGTTACTATTTGTATTGGTTTTATGGATGGGGGTTACTATTTGTACCGGTTTTAGGGATAAAGTTACTATTTGTACTGGTTTTAGGGATAGGGTTACTATTTGTACGGGTTTTATGGATAGGGGGTTACTATTTGTACTGGTTTTAGGGATAGGGTTACTATTTGTACTGGTTTTAGGGATAAAGTTACTATTTGTACTGATTTTAGGGATAGGGTTACTATTTGTACTGTTTTTATGGATAGGGGGTTACTATTTGTACTGGTTTTAGGGATAGGGTTTGTTCGGTCTCCAGATTAATACCAGATAAACGCTTGTTTTGGTGGGTCCACCTACTGGTCGTTTCTGAGAAACTGCAGGCAGTTTGGAAACCAGCTCCTAAAAAAACAGGAATTGTGAGCTGACTCCGGTGTTCTGGCACATGTGGGAACCTCTCATATGTGGGGACCGGCGCACTTCCGGGGACGTTTCAGCCGCTCACATTCAGGAACCACCAGCAATGCGAATGCGTGCGCGTACCGCCGATTCGTCAGAGACGCGCTCGCTCCAATTAGCAATGCGGTGCGCCGGTCGCCTTGTTTTCCAAAATGGCTGCTAATCGGAGCGAGTGCGTCTCCGACGAATCGGCGGTATGCGCGCGCATGCGCATTGCTGGTGGTTCCTGAATGTGAGCAGCTGAAACTGCGCCGGTCCCCACATATGAGAGGTTCCCACATGTGCCAGAACACCGGTCTGTTATGTGGTGAGCAGATGAACAATCTCCATTAGTACTTGTTTTTGAGCGATCTTGACGAGCAATAGCTGTAAGTTGACTTACCTTATCTGCTTCCATCAACACATATTGCTGTTTCTGATGTGTAGCGTGGATGTAATGTGCCATTTGAATACATAGCATGTTATATGTTTTTTCTATGTACAGTATATTCTTAATAGTCTCATATGCTGTCCAGATGTGTGTAATGGCAACAGTATTACTCTATATATTTTGTTGGATTTGCACATGTATAGTTAGACACTAATTGTACACTATAATTCTTTTATTTTAGTTTCACTATTATCCATCGTACATGCCTAGTGGTAAAACGGGGGCACTAGGGAGGAAAAACTGCGCTCGCAGTTAGGGATGCACCAATACCACTTTTTTAAGACCGAGTTCGAGTACCGATACTTTTGTTCAAGTACTCACCGATACCAAGTACCGATACTTTTATTTTATGTCACGTGACGCTTTCCAATAAGAACAGACCTCATATAAAGCCCCCAGGTCTCATAGATATGCCCCCCCCAGCTCATGGATATTGCCCCAGCTCATGGATATTGCCCCCAGCTCATGGATATTGCCCCCAGCTCATGGATTTGCCCCCCAGCTCATGGATTTGCCCCCAGCTCATGGATTTGCCCCCAGCTCATGGATATGCCCCCCAGCTCATGGATATGCCCCCCAGCTCATGGATTTGCCCCCCAGCTCATGGATTTGCCCCCCAGCTCATGGATATTGCCCCAGCTCATGGATTTGTGCCCCAGCTCATGGATATTGCCCCAGCTCATGGATATTTTGCCCCAGCTCCTGGATTTGCCCCCCAGCTCATGGATTTGCCCCCCAGCTCATGGATACTGCCCCAGCTCATGGATACTGCCCCCCAGCTCATGGATATTGCCCCCAGCTCATGGATATTGCCCCCCAGCTCATGGATATTGCCCCCCAGCTCATGGATATTGCCCCCCAGCTCATGGATATTGCCCCCAGCTCGTGGATAATGCCCCCCAGCTCGTGGATAATGCCCCCCAGCTCGTGGATAATGCCCCCCAGCTCGTGGATACTGCCCCCCAGCTCGTGGATACTGCCCCCCAGCTCGTAATTCGCAAATGGTTTTACCCCACGCTTTAAAAATTACTTATGCCGGCGCAAATGTTTGTGTCAAGATTTTAATGTGGCCCTTAGAGTTTATGAGATTTCTTCAATAAAGATTGGAATTGAAACTTAAATTCTTCGTGACTCTATAATAGATGAAATTTAGCTGGTGGTCAATCTTCGCAAAAGTGATACGTGGAGGGAGGACAGTACAGGTTTACAATTTGTTCTGGTTTTAGGGATAAGGCTACTATTTGTACTGGTTTTAGGGATAGGGTTACTATTTGTACTGGTTTTAGGGATAGGATTACTATTTGTACTGGTTTTAAGGATAGGATTACTATTTGCACTGGTTTTAGGGATAGGGTTACTATTTGTACTGGTTTTAGGGAGAGGGATACTATTTGTACTGGTTATAGGGAGAGGGATACTATTTGTACTGGTTATAGGGATAGGGTTACTATTTCTACTGGTTTTAGGGATAGGGTTACTATTTGTACTGGTTTTAGGGATAGGGTTACTATTTGTACTGGTTTTAGGGAGAGGGATACTATTTGTACTGGTTATAGGGATAGGGTTACTATTTGTACTGGTTTTAGGGATAGGATTACTATTTGTACTGGTTTTAGGGAGAGGGTTACTATTTGTACTGGTTTTAGGGAGAGGATTGCGATTTGTACTGGTTTTAGGGAGAGGGATACTATTAGTACTGGTTTTAGGGATAAGGTTACTATTTGTACTGGTTTTAGGGAGAGGATTACGATTTGTACTGGTTTTAGGGAGAGGGATACTATTTGTACTGGTTTTAGGGAGAGGGATACTATTAGTACTGGTTTTAGGGATAAGGTTACTATTTGTACTGGTTTTAGGGAGAGGGATACTATTTGTACTGGTTTTAGGGAGAGGGATACTATTTGTACTGGTTTTAGGGAGAGGGATACTATTAGTACTGGTTTTAGGGATAAGGTTACTATTTGTACTGGTTTTAGGGAGAGGATTACGATTTGTACTGGTTTTAGGGAGAGGGATACTATTAGTACTGATTTTAGGGATAAGGTTACTATTTGTACTGGTTTTAGGGAGAAGGTTACTATTTGTACTGGATTTAGGGATAGGGTTACTATTTGTACTGGTTTTAGGGAGAGGGATACTATTTGTACTGGTTTTAGGGAGAGGGATACTATTTGTACTGGTTTTAGGGAGAGGGATAAGGTTACTATTTGTACTGGATTTAGGGATAGGGTTACTATTTGTACTGGTTTTAGGGAGAGGGATACTATCGTCATTTAACACAGCAACCATAAGGTAGCGGTGTTGTGAATGTAAACCACCGTAGTCCTGTGTCAAGCACACAAAAGAATTCAGTCATGGGTTTCCTTTATTCTCCTTATAATTTTTTAATTTATGCCACGGTTTGAAAGATGTGATTTTGTTTTTATGGAGACCAACAGGTCTCTGCATGAGCTGCTTAGGCTTCAGTGTGAACATTTATTTCTGATATTAATTATACTCAAATTACACACATTGCATTTTCACTATTCGTAGAAGGAAAACTACTTCAGCCGATTGGAACTGGAGACAAATATTCAATGAAATAATAACATTTTACAGCGGTTTTAGCGGCTACAGTTCTATTAATACAAAAACATAAAATACTATGATGTCAATTGTCTAGATCCATCTATTTAATGCTTCAGGATTCATCTTTGTTAAGATCTATGATCTCAATTACAACTAAAGAAGCCAAAATTCTCCAGGAAATTCAGCAGTTCAGCAGAACTGAAAGCGATTTCCTTATGGAAAAAATGCACAATTAAATTTTAAAGGGACACTACCACTTACATAAACTGTAACTAGATAGATAACTTGTGCGTTACAAATAAAACCACATTATAAAACACGTTATAAAAACACATGTTGCTGTTATTTCTCTTTGAAGTAATTGCATCTAAAAATGAAAAATAAAATTAGGTTTTCATCTCCTTTCCTTTATTTTTTATTTTTCCCATGATGCAACATTTACCGAAAGCTTTGCTTTGTGGCTCTTGTTTATTCAATCTAAATTATTTAACAGTTAATGAGGTGGAGGAGGATATGTTTAGATAAGGCGGCAGAAGGGTGAATTGTTTTAAAGGCTGAGATAAGAGCTGGCAGGTGAATGAGACAAGACAGGGGAGCTTAAAAGACCTCTAATCTACCCCCTGGTGATGTCCTTTGAATACATCCCACACAATACAATCATGCAAGCCGATGATCACCCATAGACCCCATTCTATGGTCAAAGCCACACAGTGAGGAGGAAGTAATATAAATATACTAGGGGGGGTCATTTACAACACAAAATATGACACAATGGATGCACCCAGTGACACATATAGAGGAAAATATCACACAATGGATGCACCCAGTGACACAGAGAGGAAAATATTTTCTAAACTAAACAAACAAGATAAAAACAAAGCACATATAAGATATCAGCAACATAAAACACAATAAGGACATTTCATTTCCGGGTGGTTGTGGACCTTTAAAAGGTTATTAGGATGAAACCATAGTGAAAAAGACATGTCGAAGCCCTCTAACCAACGCAGACACATCAGGAACACGGCGCTACTACGGCTCGAACTGGCATCAAGGCAACTCAATCATGTTCCAATGTCTTACGACTATCGCCACAAACTACTTGGAAAGCCCAGGTCCCGTCCCACAACACAATCAATACACGCTTAAGGTACATGACAGAAACATGGAATGTAGTTTGCAAGTGTTACTTACCAAGTGTGAGCTCTGGGCAGCTTATCTGGGCTTCCCCACTGCTCTATTGTAAACAGCTGAGGACCATTTGAACCTGCAGGACGGGATAATATTGTGTACATTATTTTGTGTGTACTAGGTCCTAAGAAGCATTGACTGTCTTTTCCATTGTCACTGGACTGAATACTTAAAATATCCACCAGATATGAACAGCTGAGGTAAAACAAAATAACACAATCAAAAGGTAAATTCAACTCTTTTTTTGGGACGGGGTGGACTTCTCTCCAGAGGCAATGTGGAACCTCATTAGCATGACCCAAAATAAGCCACCATTCAAAATAGAGCAAGGAAAATTAAGCAAATTGGTTTGAGTACATCAGATCCCAAGTGTGCTAAATTTCCTGCCATCTGTTGGCTTTGGCCACCTCCCACGTAGGCCCACACTGATTGGTTAACAAATAAATCCAGTCCGAACCAAATATAACATTTATTGACCACCACTATACCATTATAATCAGAATTTCATCTTGAATGTGTGGTTTCCACAACGTTCCTCTTTTTATGTAGAGGAATCAAGAAAAGCGAGGAGAAGAGAAGGTGACTTCTAACCCCTGGCCAGCTTGCAGGACGCGTACTCACCATATAGTTCAGCAAATCCATTCATAGGCACACGTGACGTCCCAGTTACAAACTGAAGTAGCCGGATACGTTTCTCAGCGTCCATGAGAAGCACGGCCTAAAAGGAGTATTAAGCACAGGTTGTAAGAACAAAACGCGACAAATACAAAACAAGTAAAGGTTTATCACTGGTAAGAGATAGCTGCTCTAGAAGCCATGAGATCATTTACAACGTCAAGTGAAGAGCAAAGGCCAGCATTAAATTACCCACCATACATTTCCCCATTAGGTCCCTCATTTAGAGGTCACGTGCAATAAATGTTTGAACTAAGCCCATGATACACCTCCAATCTATACCATTTCCCTACTCGTGGCGGCTCTATAATTAGGCCAACTAGGGGGTCGCCTAAGGCTTCGCTCAAACAGGGGCCTCATAATGGTATCGGTTTGGCATTTCAGTATGCATACATTTGCGTGAGTACTGATATACCACACAAATACGCTCCTTCATGAGTATACAGCAATCTACAAGGACAGCTGTTTGAGCCCTTATGTTTTTTTTTTTTATTGTTGCTTTTTTTGGGGCCAATTTCAGCAGTTTTGCACAACAGGGCCTCACACCTCAGGCTTTCCTTAAGCCTCACTGATGCCAGTATATCAGAAACAAAAGTCCTGCCAAAATCCTCTCCGTGGTGGAATACTCTGAGGATCTCCAAAAGAAGAGGAAAAGAATAAAACATATAGTGCAATATTGTAGTACACGTGCCTTGAGAAATAAACGATTAAAGATCTTACGTACTATACACTCACATAATATTATTTGGGCTCTATACTATGCGAGTGTATAGTACGGAAAATCCTTTATCGTTTTTTTTATTTCTCAAGGCACGTGTAGTACCATACTGCACTATTTGTTTTGTTCTCTTTTCTCTTCTTTTGGAGATCCTTGGAGTATTCCACCATGGAGAGGGTCTTGGAAGAACTTTGGTTGAGCACTACCAGTATTCCATACAGGTATATTATTCCGTTGTATATTTTATTTACGCTTGCATGTGCACTGATTCCTTATGTATTATATCACAATAATTCACACTGATTTCTGACCAATTTTGTTTTGTTGCGCCATCTAGACACGGTTTCTGATATATTTTCATGTTACTATAGTGCATTTACTAGAAGGTTTTGCACTTGTTGTGTCTTATGAAGCCTGCATGCTTATAATAATTTCTTATCATTACACGGAAACCTATTTAGCGCCTGTTTCTACACACCATCCCTTTTTGCTCACTGATTCTTGGGCTGGCTCTGCCCCCTCTACTATCTAAATCTGGCTTTATCAAATGCCAACCAACACCTTCACTCCCTAGTAAATCCTATTGATGGACTTCTCTATGGCACCATTATTTGCCCTTAGCCCATCTTGACCCTCCAGATGCTTTGAAACTACATTTCCTCCAAAGCTCAGCCGATCTAATGAGTAGACGGCATTACGGGAGAGGTAGTTCTGAAACACCTGGAGGGTCAAGGTTGGTGACCCTTGTCCCAGAATAACATCCTTACAGACCTCTTAAAATTCCCGATTCAAACTGGATGCTTCTTGAGGTCACTGGAATTCTGTGTTCACTGGCATCGCGGTGGTAACCGGTTACCGTTTGCCGTATTTTAGAGATTAATAGCATACAGGTAACTATGACGTTTCTACTAAAGCCCATAAGATAAAAATACTGGAGATGGAAGTCCATCTAAACCCATCCAAGATCACGGGGAACTATGCAAAGATCATGAAAATACTATACGGCCGGGACAGTACCAGTTTCAGACCAGCCTGTCTTACATTTCTGTTCAGATTTTATATTCAGGTTCTTCAACGTGGAGTTTATTTAACGTTAAGTTTTAAAGCAGTGACAGTATATCTTACAGTCCCCCCCCCACCTCCCTTTTACACTTGCGGCCATGAGATTAAAGAGTATCTACCTTAATACCACTTTAATGGAGATTTGTTTCCAAAAGACAGCAATGTAGTATTTCCACAAATCACTAAGCCCAGACACGGCTCTATGTTGTACCGAGCTGCAATCTAGCGTTCTTATGGAGGATTCACTGGGATCCCCTGCTCCGGCAGCTGTAATTCGGTTTTATTGTACTGCTTAAAGAAGCAAAAACCTGCAACTTATTTTAAAGGTTATCCCGATGTGGCCTGCGAGTCTCTGCGCGTTGCTGATTACAGGCTGTGGATAGGCAGCTCCTGTGAGCAGGGACCCGGCACACTTTGCCTTCTTTCTGTACTACCTTCCTAATGTGTAATGAATTGGCCTGAGAAATAAATTCTAATAAAAAGTAATAGAGTTGCAATAACAGGGTCTTAAACCAACCGCATTTCAAGATCGAGTTGTACTATTGCTTTGGGTCTTACATAGACGTGGTTTTACACCGATACGTCTGTATCAACATTAGTCTCAGTGGGGACTAAAGCGTCAACCACCTGTGACCTAATAAAGTTGGATTCAATCCACAAGACCTTGTGTGCACTTTCTTTGATTACAGTGTGTAATAGCATTGTGTGTACTTTTTTTATGTAGATGGAGAGACAGAAAGCTCAGAAATTTCAGTGCTTTCTCGTTCGGCGCGCTTTGGCAATTTCAGTTTGCTGACCCTGCAGTGAATTCAGTATTCACCACAGGATCCCCAAAGTGCGCCGAACGGGAGCCTCCGCACGCGACGAACTGGGTGAGGGGGGCGGCGGCTATCGTTTAAAATAATAAAAAAGGTCCTATGAAAAATAAAACTGTTTGTTATCCCAATCCCAATACCTGTAAATTTTGAATAAATAAAAAGGCTTTTTGCTGAAAATGAAAAGAAGAAAAGAATGAATAATGAAAAAGGTATTTTTTTTACATTGAATCCTATGCGATTTGCCTGCGGCCACACGAGTGCATCCGTGTTACCGCTCCTCCAGTCATAGCTTTGTGACAGGGAGGGCCACATGGTGTAACGTGCGCTCTAGTTGTACACGCTACACTGGACGGGATTTCAGCCTCCACGTCAAAAAGCTACTACTGATGTAGGATGGGGCGGTGGCAAGTTCGGTGCTCTCTGAATAACCCCTAGAGAGAGATGGAGACAGAGAGAGACAAAGATTTTCTGAAAGTCTGGAAAATATGGAGTTACCTTCCAGTACCACTGGATCACAGGGTGGTTTGGACAGTATCCATTCTTGTACAGTGTGTGCTGTCTCCAGTCATTCACATCCACATCTCCAAGACCACACATCAGCAGCTACGGGAGATAAAAGAGTCAATAACTCAAACCATAAACAGCGCTCCATACACTGGAAACCCGCGATGCCGAGACACACTGGAAACCCTTGACGCCGAGACGCACTGGCAAACATAACAATTACTGTCAGAAAACCAATAACCGGGTTATTTAGAAAATCCTGATGCGGTTTCATTGGGTTATTATAGTGAAGACACCAACCTCATCAATGTATGCCATTACACTCTGGTAAATGAGAACCAACACTCATGGTGTTTTCACACAATTCTGCAACAGGCGGTTAAATCTACACGGTATCTGATGGGTTATATTGGGAGGGGGGATTTTAAGGTCTTGTGTGTATGAGCATAAAACGCAAATGTTGTTTATTTTATTAATGGTAATGTATATTTGTGTAACTTGAAGTTTAACCCCAGTATGTGGTATATGTTGTGGTATGGGGGATCCCTCTTGGTAATTCCAGTCAGGAAGGAGGGAATGCCGAGAGCACAGAAATGTAAATTTCAACGCGGCTGCGGAGTTGAGGACAAGGCCACCCACACGGTTCGAATACCAATTTATGATGGTTTCCAGAATATTTTTATTTCTCATAATTTACACCGGTCTGGAAGGTCTGCGTTTGAATCACCGGACATATGAACCAATCAGGTTTCAGAAATAAAAGTTCAGGGGCAGGACCTCTACTGCTTTATAGACCCCAACTCTCCCAAAAACATCCTCTAGCCAAGCGGCAACAGACATTCTTGTCCGTAGCGTCTAGAGCAGTGGTTCACAATCCTGGTCCTCAAGTCCCCCCTAACAGGCCAGGTTTTAAGGATCACCTTGGGGAAATACAGACTGAATCCTGCAATCACTGAACAGCAAATCACATCACCTGTGCTGCACTTCAGATATCTGGCAAACCTGGCCTGTTAAGGGTACTTGAGGACAGGGTTGAAAACCACTGGTCTAGAGCAGTGATGCTGAACCATGGCAACCCAGATGTTTTGGAATTACATGTCCCACGATGATTAGTTACACTTTAGTCTGGTTGAGTTTCAAGGGACATGTCATTCCAAAACACCTAGGGTGCCAAGGTTGGCCATCACTGGTCTAAATCATGGGTCAGCAACCATGGCCCTCCAGATGTTTTGGAACTCCATTTCCGATGGGCCTAAGCTAACCTATCAAGTAAAAGAGCATCATGGGAGATGTAATTTCAAAACATCTGGCGGTTCAAGGTTTGCTCACCTTTGCTCCACATTTTCAATCCTTGACCTCGCACTTCCTAGATCAGTTTTGAGGAGATACAAAGGGGATTGCACAGGACACATCAGGAGATCTAAAAGTGTCTGAAGATGACAAGCAGGCAGGGCTGCCATCAGAAATCTTGGGGCCTGTTATTGAACTGGTCAGGGCCCTCCATCCCTCACTTGCCTGTTCCAGTAAACTTATTAAAAATAAAACATTTTGCGTCCTCTCCTGCTTACCTTAATTTATAGGGGTTGGACTAATTCCTTGGTGGTTCAGCAAAAGGGATAAAAAGTATTCTGTGGTGGCCTGGTTGGAGAGTTATACCTGGGACGGAAAATACTAATCACTCCCTAAGTGATGAGTCAGTGCTCCAATGGGTCTCTGATGCTGTGACCCACCGGGTAAAGTTCTTGGTATACCAGTGGGCCAATCCTGGGTTACCTTACAACTGTGGCACTGACAATCTGCACTGGGTTTGGCAAAGACCAATGCCCCCTGAACATATCATGAGCTCTCACCCCCCCCCCCCCCTTCGATGGCAGCCCAGCAAGCAGGTGCTCACATATCAGGTCATTAAAACAAAAAAAATAAAACAAAAAAAAAGGACATACCTCTAGTTCATTTTCATCAAAAATTTTAATAAGATCAATAGGAATGAGTTCAGTAAAACCCTGCAATGAAAGAACATTCGTTACTGTGAGAAAGTGACCGGCGCTTCGTGTGTAATTATTGACCCAAGCCAAACAATCCCTCATTTCTATACGTTGTAGTGAAGGAATATGAAACTAGAATAGAACTGACAGAGTGTTTGCATAGTTTTATTAAATCGAGATTTTGTTAGCATATTATACTTTTTGGGGAATGAGCTGCATCATTTGCATCATTTAGCAGCATTTGAGCTACTCTATGTAATATTAATCCAAGTTTATAATTTTATCATATTTTAGTGTTTCTCACCCATCAGAATATTGAGTTATCTATGATTTGTACATGGTCACGTGTGTCTGGATACAACATGTGAAAGTTTTCTATTGAATTCAGCAACCTATGTAACATGGGTGATTCCTGGCCACGTGCAGACAGCTCCCCTTTCTGCCAGTATCCCTTAGAAGTACTGCTTCCGACTCAGAACCCAGACAGTAACACAGGAGATCCTTGCTGGTTGAAAACCACACCGAGACTGGGTTTATTTACATTTTACAACTGGTTAAAACACATGAACAGGGTAAAGAACAGAAACAATGGAAACACGCCCAGCATTGAAACAATGGATCAGATAACAATGATCTGAGTGAAGCTAGAATCTGGGGGAAGGGGGCTTGATGGAAGCATGTGAAGACAAAGGAACATTCTTACAGAGGGAATGTACAAACAAGAGGAGACTTTACAATAAATACATAAGGGAATATTTATATAAACACAGACATCAGGGAATAGGGCACAGAAAACACAAACACCCTTCAGCTATAATTGTAGATACAGGGTGACTTTAACAAAGGAAAGGGCAGGAAAACCATATGAAACAACAGGCCCGCACCTCTCAGATACATTGCTAGGCCCATGTACTTCAAGTCCAACCTATCTACGCTGCCTAGACCAGGGGTGTCAAATTCCAACCCCCCAGATTTTGCTAAACTACAGCTCCCATGATTCTCTGGCCATCAGTTACATTCAAAGGATTCTGAGAATTGTAGGCCACCAACATCCGGGGGAGCAGCAGAATTTGACACCCCAGGCATAGACCATAGTCTTTATACCTAAAGGGACACTTGTGTGAATTTAAGTGGTCATGGTGGCTAGAGAGGGCAGAGTATGTCCCTGCCGGCTGTCCCTGGCCACTGGGAAAACACTTTCCAAAAAAAGGACCCCCTGATGGTCTTCATGTAAGTCAGTGACCAGGGAAGGAGGGGGTGTTGATGCTCCTTGAATACTAATCATGCATGATAATCGAGACATGATGATACAACTAGATGCTGATAGCCAGAAGAGCCATGAGGGGACATGGTACAGGATTAAAAGGAATGTTCAATAAATGTAGGCAAACAAAAAACAGGGGAACCAAACCAGGTGAGAGTCGGTAGAGGTCGAAGAGTAACCCCCACCCTTTTTTTCCCCTAGAAGGCTGTTCAAATATCTATTCAAAATGTTAGGGAGCAAGAAAAACACAATAGTTGTAGTGAGGGAAAAAAGGAAAGAAAGCACCCTATTATCAAATCCTAAAATATTTTGAAATCTACCAGCTGCTCATCTGAGATGAATAGGTCCATACAAGGCAAAACTGACTGGCTTTTTGTAACACAACCAGCATACTTTGCAAAATATGGAAATTAGCACAAGCAGCATTTCCACTTGCATGGATTACTTGCCTGTAACGCTACACGTATCCTTAGCTATAGACCTGTCATTTTATTATTGCCTGACTAGCAAAGGTTAGGATCTAACCAGAGGATCCAAACCACGAAGAACGAGAAGACCCGTGATGTGTTGCAAGCGTTGGAGCTTCCAAGGCATCATGGGAGTTCTACTTCTGCTGCAGTTGGAGAGGTACCATGTGGTCACACACTAGCAGCGTTTTATGGCCCTTTTCAGATCGTTTCTTTACTGAAATCCCCTCAGATACAAATTCTGTTTTATAGCTTTAATAGGAAAGAACATAAATGGGGAGAATTTTTTTTTTATAAAACAAACATACTTCTAAGAATGCATTCATCTGCTTCTGCACCCGGTTCACAAATCTCCACTGGATGACGAGACTGTAGGGAACAAAAACAAGAAGAAGAAAAAAAAGTAGACCAATGGAATTAGAATAGTGCAGTAGAATACCTCTAGAAAGATAAGCAGGCAGTGTAAAAATAATAAAAGGCGCGCCAGAACATACTCTATGTATTCTCTTTTGTTATCATTCGTCACGACCATTTCTGACCCGTTTGGTTTCAGATCCACCTGGTAAGTCTGAAAAGGAAAAATAAAAATAAACATGTTTGAAAGCTCATTCTCGTTACAATGTAAATCAGATTAAAATATAAAAATAAATACAATTCGTGATAAATTGACATACTCGCTCAATCATGATTTTAAAGGGACACTACCATTTACATAAACTGTAACTAGATGTGCATTACAAATAAAACCACCTTATAAATAGGGATGAACTGTTCGGTTCGAGCAGTTCGGAGTTCGATTCGAACATCGGCAGTTCGAAAGTTCGCGAACTTCGAACTTTTTGGCGTGTTCGGCTCGAGTTCTAAATTTTTTTTTGGAAAAAAAGTATAAAAAAATGCTTAAAGAATACTAAAAAAATCTAGAAATAAAGAGACTCTTTACTGCAGAATATTATAAGCAACGGTTTATTAGATATTGAATTAAAAACTAATGTCTAGGTGCAAGGATTCTCACCTCTAAATGACCTGTGCTCTCAAACGGCTTAAACAACAGGTGTTTAATTAGGGTTTGGAAATAACAGGTGCTTCTAATTAGTCCGGTCTCATGAATTTGATACATTGTAGGCAGACTGGGAGTGCTAGGTGTCGTGTGTGGGTCTGTGATGGCGATGTTTCCATACATCCTACAAATCCGCCACTTCACGGGCAGGTTATGGGGACCTCCTAGCCACGATATTTGAAGGAATTTTTCGTTTTTATTTTTAACCCTTATTTTATGGAAAACTCGCTGTTCCTTTAACCCTTTCACTGCTGAGGCATTTCACCGCTGTGTGTTGAGCTAATTTTTACCGCTTTCGCTCATCATGTTTAAACACGATTTGAAGCCACATTTTATTATACGACCCAGACATAATATATATCGTTCTTTCCGGCAGACTCGGCAGATTCATAATATATCATTTTTATATGTATACGTCATGTTCTGCCTGTATATTATAACAAAAAATGCAATAAAACTTGAATTTTTAATCATCTGCAGCATGTAAAGTGGTTTTTTTCACATGAACATTTGCGGTTATATTTTCTATGGGGTGCGCTTGTACAAAAATTTGAAATGGGGAATTATTAAATTTTTGTGGGGAATTATGTGATTTTTAGCAAACGCACACCATAGAAAAAAATCATTAATGCAGCTTCATTGTTCACATTATAATTGAAATGTGAACAATATTGCTGCACTAATAAAAAAAATACATGTTTTTTTATTTTTATTTTATTACTTTATACCTGGTCATGTTGGGTATCATTCGAAAGGCCATGCTCAGGTTCTGGAGATATCGGGATTCAAATGAACCCCCTATCTCCACCAGGGGATTCCGGGCAGCTAGGGGTTCCCCGGCTATCTGATGTCATCACGCTATGCGTGAAGACGTCAGGCAGTGAGGGGGGACCCGGGGGTGGAGCCGCCATCTAAGATGGTGGCCCCCCACCAGAGCTAGGCCGCACTTCGGCGCCGCAAGGCGCCGAAGTGCGACCTGGTGCCTAAGGGGTTAAAGCCAGGCACCGCTTAAAAGGGGAGACTCTCCCCTTTTAAGCGGTGCCTGGCTTTTTTTTTGAGGGACCTCACGATCAGGAGGGAGAGGGATCCGAACGGATCCCCCCCCCTCCCTTCCAGGCGATCTCCCGGCATTGCCGGGGGTCGCCTAGAAATGACGTCATTGCGCATGGCGCGATGACGTCATTTACGTCGGGAGGAGCTTGACTTCAGCGTCTGAGGACGCTGAAGTCAGAACGCCGCGGGACCCCGGACAGAGAGGTATCACCGCCAGGGGTCCCACAAAGCTGATGAGGTGTGGGACACGTCGTCCTCAGCATACAGCGGGAGTAACTGAGGACGTGTCCCACACGTCGTCAGCAGTGAAGCTTGTTTTTTTTAAAAAAACTTTTTGTCCTGGTTTCCTGTCCCCCAGGGCACTATCCGGACCCAGACATTATTTTTAAATGTTTCTATACATCCTAGAAATCGGCCACTTCACGGGCAGGTTATGGGGACCTCCTAGGCACAATATTTGAAGGAATTTTTCGTTTTTACTTTTAACCCTTATTTCATGGAAAACTCAGTCCCTTTAAAAACTCTTTTTTTTACTTTTTGTCCTCGTTTCCTGTCCCCCAGGGCACTACCCGGACCCCCATACACCTTTTATGGCAAATATCTAGCATATATGCCCTCTTGGAGGGCACTCTAAAAATTGAACTTTGAGTCCCATTGACTGGTATTGAGTTTGTGTTCGAGTTCGAGTTCGAACTTTTGAAAAGTTTGAGTTCGATTGCGAACCGAACTCGGGGATGTTCGGCTCATCCCTACTTATAAAACACATGCTGCGTTTTTTTCTTTCTTTGAAGTAATTGGGTGTAACAATGAAAAATAAAGTTAGGGTCTGATCTCGTTTCCAGTTTGTGTATTTTTCCCATGATGCAAAATTTAACAAAATCTTTGCTTTGTGGTTCTTGTTTATTTAATCTACAGTATTTAAACAGTTACTGAGATGGAGGAGGGACTGTTTAGCTAAAGTGGCAGGAGGGTATTGTTCTAAAGGCTAACTGAGATTAGAGCTGGCAGCTGAATGATCTAAAGCAATCTATCCCCTGGCAATGTCCTTTCAATACATCCCACACAGTACAATGGTGTGAGTCAGTGACTGACCCATTCACTCCATTCTATGGCCAAAGCCACACAGTGAGGAGCAAGTGATGGAACGATACTGGGTGGGGCAGTTTACAACACAAAACACAATGGACGCGCCCAGTGACACATATAGAGGAAAATATCACACAATGGATGCACCCAGTGACACATATAGAGGAAAATATCACACAATGGATGCACCCAGTGACACATATAGAGGAAAATATCACACAATGGACGCGCCTAGTGACACAGAGGAAAATATCACACAATGGATGCGCCCAGTGACACATATAGAGGAAAATATCACACAATGGATGCGCCCAGTGATACATAGAGGAAAATATCACACAATGGATGCACCCAGTGACACATATTGAGGAAAATATTTTCTTAACTAAACATACAAGAGAAAAACAAACACATGTAAGCTATCAGCAACATCAACTAAGCACGATATGGACATGTGGTAGCGGCCCTCCACATACAGAACATTATACAGTTTTTCATCTTCCAAAGTTTTTACTTGATTTTTAACACTGGTTTTCAGAATATTGCTGTGCTAGTTTGAAGCCCACTTCATTCCACGTCCCGTCCTTCAGAAAGGGCAGCAAAGGCCACACCGGAGTCTTAATTTGCTCATACACATACTTTTACCCTTTAGCATATAAGCTCATTACATACAACTTGGTGTGTGTCCTCAACCACTGATGGACTTACAGGGCAGATGTTGTGCATACCAACCGTGCAACCAACGATTCCTAAACTTGCATAAACACTGACATTTTCAAAGTAACAAAAGCATAGCCAGGTATCTACATGTAATCACAGATGGAGAGCACACGAGGCCGATCATCCGAGGCCGAGGTACCATTTCCACTCAGATTAATTGCCAACTGCCCATGTTCAATGATGTTGCAACTATAGGGAACTTGGACTATCCAAACAAGTACAAAAAAACAGCAAAGTTGATGTAAATGATGACGAACAACGCTAAAGAGTAGTATCACCATTATGGTTCCATACAACGAGTAAATCATGGCCGTTCTCCATTTGGTCTTTCTCTACATTAATTTTCAGCAGTGCAGAATATATATTTAGGCGATTTTAAAAGCAGTGATCTACACTGAAACAATGAAAACAGTAAAAACAAGACTGGACAACGTCAACTGAAACAATGGTGGAACCTGCACGGAAATCCATGCTACATAATTTGGGAAGAAATAAGCGGTGAAAAACTGATCAGAAACTCTGCTTCTCAACTTCAGCAGGAAATGGATGGAAAGAACTCTGACCTAAGGTGGATCAAGCAAGGTGACGTTCAGGTGAAGTCACCATTCCGGAAACTTCCACCATAGTTCAGTGTTCTTTCCATTGTAGTTACGGTTGAAGGTCTCCATCATAGTTTTCAGTGGGAAAAATGCTGAACTGCGGTGGATGTTCCCATAAGGGGGAATTGACTCTAGCTTCTCCACGTTGATCCACCGAAGCTCGGTGAAGTTATACCACAGTTATTTGAGAGAATGGTGGCTAGCAAATAACCTGTTTGGATCCCTTTCCCAGATTCATACACATATCTTTAGCTATAGAACCATTTTAATACTGCTTTACAAGTAAAGGTTAGGCTCTAAACAAAAAAGGGGCCGACAGACAAACCCGTGTTCGCCAGTGGTTAGCGGTCTATGCCATCGTGCGTGCTCTTTTTATGCTGCAGTTGGTGAACTAGAATTTTGGTTATGATGAAAAACTAGACTTAAAAATCACTTCATTAGAACATTGGTGGTTCTCCTACATGTACAGTTGTGTTCAAAATTATTCAACCCCCACTGAAATTGAGTGTTTTGGCCAGTTTGACATTGATTTTGATCATTCAGTCATCTTGCTTACAATTAAATCAAAGAGGCACGTGTAGGTCAGACAAATATAACATAACATTTATAATGAAATAACCACAAATGTCTTTTCTGTGCTCACATCATTATCAGTTTTATTCAACCCCCAAGTGACATTCAATCTTAGTACTTAGTACAACATCCTTTTACAGTTATAACAGCTTTTAAACGTGAAGCATAGCTTGACACAAGTGTCTTGCAGCGATCTACGGGTATCTTCGCCCATTCGTCATGGGCAAAAGCCTCCAGTTCAGTCACATTCTTAGGCTTGCGCACTGCAACTGCTTTCTTTAAGTCCCACCAGAGGTTCTCAATCGGATTTAAGTCAGGTGACTGCGATGGCCACTCCAAAATGTTCCAGCCTTTAATCTGCAACCATGCTCTAGTGGACTTGGAGGTATGCTTGGGATCATTGTCCTGTTGAAAGGTCCAACGTCTCCCAAGCCTCAGGTTTGTGACGGACTGCATCACATTGTCATCCAATATCTCCTGGTACTGAAGAGAATTCATGGTACCTTGCACACGCTGAAGCTTACCTGTACCTGCAGAAGCAAAACACCCCCAAAGCAAGATTGACCCCCCGCCATGCTTCACAGTAGGCAAGGTGTTCTTTTCTTCATAGGCCTTGTTCTTCCTCCTCCAAACATAGCGTTGATCCATGGGCCCAAACAGTTCTAATTTTGTTTCATCAGTCCACAGAACACTATCCCAAAACCTCTGTGGTTTGTCCACATGACTTTTGGCATACTGCAGTCAACTCTTCTTATTCTTTGGAGACAGCAAGGGGTGCGCCTGGGAGTTCTGGCATGAGGCCTTCATTACGCAGTGTGCGCCGTATTGTCTGAGCTGAAACTTAAGTACCCACGTCTGACAAATCTTTTCTCAGTTCCTCAGCAGTCACACAGGGACTTTTCTCCACTCTACGCTTCAGGTAGCGCACAGCAGTCAAAGTCAGCATCTTCTTTCTGCCACGACCAGGTAGCGTTTCAACAGTGCCCTTTGCCTTGAATTTGCAAATGATGCTTCCTATGGTCTCTCTTGGTATGTTTAATATCTTTGCAATCTTCTTATAGCCATTGCCCTTCCTGTGAAGAATAATCACCTCTTCTCTTGTCTTCCTGGACCATTCTCTTGACTTCACCATGTTTGTAACCACACCATTAAATGTCTAGAAGGAGCTGAGTATCAGAGTCATTTTAAAGCTGCCTAATTGGTGCTTATTATGCTTTATTGTTGCTTCGTGACATCCACAGGTGTTTTCAATACCTGATTGAAAACACTTGAATGAACCTCTGTTCTTCAGAGTGGTAGTCTTTAAGGGGTTGAATAATTGTGTCAATGAAGAATTCACAAAAGAAACATTTACTACTGTATTACAAAACCAATTGATGTCATTTTAGTTGCATATGGTTCTTTAAAAAGTCCTTGTAGGATTTCATTCTGAATACAATTACAAATGTACACTAAATTCCCTAAAACCCTTTACAGCATTGGGGGTTGAATAATTTTGAACACAACTGTAAGTTGATCAGGATCGACTGGGACTTTCATTCTGATCTGCCAATGTTCGAGGAAAAGTCTAAGAAAAGTCAAGAACTCTTCTTAAAGAGTCCAATACACCTAGGCAAGTACAAGACAACAATACCACTGGCAAGAACGATCACCAAAAGTGGCATACTTTCCAGAATCCATGGGACACCAGTGAACGTTATTACAGGAATAGAGTGAGATTTTGCCTTCGTTAGAATGCATTACACCAGGATTTGGACGGCATCAAGCAGGGTTATTCAAAGAGATCCGAATTGTGGCCGAAAGGTAACCGAACACTGAAATTCAGCGTACGGTTATCTTTCCTGGCCATTTGGCTATTCAGAGAGCAGGCAGTTCGCCAAATACTGGCGAATTGCCTTCACATACGGTGCCTGTTCAAGGGCAGTGAAATCCCCATAAAGAAGCAATGCTTCGTCTATTCAGAGAACAAAAACCAGCAGTGAAAAGTTGCCGAATTGTCCTGCTCTTCAGTGGTTTCATGCGACAGGTTTATTCAGGCGAATCCCATAGGCTTCAATGTTAAAAATATTCCCGTTTTAATTCAATATCTAATAAACCGTTGATTATAATATTCTGGAGTAAAAAGTCTCTTTATTTATAGATTTTTTTAGGATCTTTTAGGCATTTTTTAGCGAAATTTTTTTTTCCGTTTTAAATTTTTTTTTTCTTTTTTCTGTAACAGCCCTTTTTATTATCATTCATTGGATTTTATATGTAAATTTCAGCCATTTTCGTTCTGTAGTTTCTTTGCAAACAGCGTTTCACTTTTCAAACATTCAAGCAAACTTATTTTTTCACTCCATTCGTCTGTGGTGTCGGCTTTTTCCGGCGGCTGCTCTGCCCTGTGATCGGCGACTGCTTGGGTTTCTTCGGTGTATTTGGCGGGGTTAATCCAGCTGTTTTGTGGGTTTTAGTGAGTGTTTGGCGGGTTGGCGACAGGTTTTCCTTGCACTTCGGGGGCCCTGTGGTGCTTGCTGAATACACAGCAGGGTCGCCAAAATGGGTTTGCCAAATCGCACCGATCTGAAGCGAACGAAAAGTCACTGAACGTACGGTGACTTTTCGATTCTCTTTGAATAACTCTATAGGTTTCCAGATTATTTGTACCAGCGGGGAAGAGCAAACGACTTGAGATCACTCACTCTAGTGTGACATTTTTGCATGTCTCATGCAAAAGTATGGTCTCCCTGTAAATGTCACGGGGCAGCACTAGGAAGGTCGTGCTTTACGAGGCATAACCATGCATTCCAGTCCATGGTTATGCCTCCTATCAATAAACTTGATACTTTGTCATTAATATGAAGGCAAGCTCCGAGTGAAAACCTCTAAATCCAACAAACCATCTCCCCACAACCCCAGCGGCCCCTTCACCAAACAGCTGGAAGTGCATATATTGTATATTTATTTTGATTTGTGATAACGTACCTGACCAAAATTGTCTTCATCTATACAAAACATGAGATCCAGCTCAGTTGGGTCATTTTCCAAGATCCATTTTAAAGAATTATAGTATTCACTATCCTGTGACGAGAAGAACAATGAAGAAACGATTATATGACATGAGAGAAATCTCAATGTATCCTTCCTGGTAAAATACTTTAAATAAATAAATGAAGAAAGAGTTATAAACATCACAATCTACTGAGCGGGCGTTATAATACATAGCTAGACCTTTATATGTGCATCAAGCATGGTGCTTTCTGTGGGTAATAACCCGAGTACTGGTCTACGATAAACAAGTGTCGTTCTTCTTAGCTATGGTTGGAATTTAGGGTTTGGGTTAGAGATAAGGGTCAGGTTACCATTAAGCTTCTTTTAGGGTTAGATTTAACGATGACCCTAACATTCTGCTCCATTTTTGCTTCCGTTTGAGGCAACAGATTCTGTCCCTTCTTTTGATGCTTCCGTCAAAAGAAGAGGCAAGATCTGTAATCTAAAAATTAAGCAAAAACGGAGCAGACGTAGGAAAATGGAAACTAAAGCTAAAACGGTAACTTAACCCCAATCTCTAACCCTAAAACTGGAGCACCGAATTCGAACATGACCGAATCACGTCCAAATTACCCTAGAATAGAAGGCTTATCAATAAATTGCAATCTTTGAGCTTGGATTCCATTATTGTTGAATGGATTAGGCAGTGGCTGAGTGACAGGCAACAGAGGGTTGTGGTAAATGGAGTTTATTCGGCGCAAGGTCTTGTTACCAGTGGGGTACCTCAGGGGTCAGTACTTGGACCCATTCTATTTAATATTTTTATTAGTGATATTGCAGAAGGTATTAATGGAAAAGTATGTCTTTTTGCTGATGACACAAAGATTTGCAACAGGGTTGACGTTCCTGGAGGGATCAGCCAAATGACAAATGATTTAGGTAAACTAAAAAAAAGGTGGGAGCTGTGGCAATTGAGTTTTAATGTGGATAAGTGCAAGATAATGCACCTGGGACGTAAAAACCCAAGGGCTGAATATAGAATATTTGATACAGTCCTAACCTCAACATCTGAGGGTTGGGATTTAGGGGTCATTATTTCAGAGGATCTAAAGGTAAGTAGTCAATGTAATAGAGCAGCAGGAAATGCTGGCAGAATGCTTGGTTGTGTAGGGAGAGGTATTAGCAGTAGGAAAAGGGAAGTGCTCATGCCACTGTACAGAGCACTGGTGAGACCTCACTTGGAGTACTGTGTGCAGTACTGGAGACCGTATCTCCAGAAGGATATAGACCTCTTAGAGAGAGTTCAGAGAAGGGCTACTAAAATGGTGTACGGCTTGAAGGAGAAAAGTTACCAGGAAAGGCTTAATGATCTTAACATGTACAGCTTGGAAAAAAGACGAGACAGAGGAGATATGATAGAAACATTTAAATACGTAAAGGGAATCCACAAGGTAGAGGAAGGGAGTATATTTAAAGGGAAACAAAGTAGCAAAACAAGAGGACATAGTCTTAGATTAGAGGGGCAAAGGTTTAAAAGTAACATCAGGAAGCATTATTTTACTGAGAGGGTGGTGGATACATGGAACAGTCTTCCAGTAGAAGTGGTAGAGGCCAAAACAGTAATTGAATTTAAGCAAGCATGGGATAGGCATAAGGCTATCCTAAACAAAAGATAAATCCAGGTAAAGTATCCATGTAATTGGGCAGACTAGATGGGCCGAAAGGTTCTTATCTGCCGACATTTTTCTATGTTTCTATGTTTCTATGATACCCTATAAGTAAAATATATGGAGTCAACAATGTTAAAAATGTCGGTAGACTCAAACACAGACACGTATCCAATTTGGATATGATCTGGCTGTGGCCGAATTGGCTCGTTACATTTAAACACGCGTCTAAAAAAAACACCTCTTTTAACTTGGATACCGTATCTACATTACCTACTTTTGAAGACTCCTGTGAATGTGAAAATTAAACACTATCAGGTCTATTCACTATGGGGGTTATTCAGAGAAAGGTGAAAACAAGGAGAATGGCAGGAGAAGAGAACAATCTAGACCAAATAGCCGATTTGGAAAGTGAGATAAATGGAAGAATTCTTAGGTTTGGCTATTTTGACCTAGAATTTTCACTTCTCCAGTCATTCTCCTGGTTTTCACCTCTCTCTGAATAACCCTGTATGGGCACAATCACCTGGCCATCGCTAAAACCGTGACTCCAAGGGGAAAAATTAGCGTTCGCTAATTTCCCCTTTGCGTCCCGGTTTCACCATCAGATCGCGGGGCAGGTGCCCAGTCCAATAGCCTGCCCTGTAGCGGCCGCTAGGCTCGCGGAGTCTTCCCCTGCCGGGTCACATGTCTCTCGCGAGATCCTGCTGGCTGGCGGAGTGATCATGGAGGGGACTAACTCCCCCCCCCCAAGTCTCACTCTGCTCCCAGCAGCGGCGGATTGGGCCGCCGTTCCCAACGTGGGATGGGAGATGAGTATGTGATGGGGGGGGGGGGGCTCAGCTGCTGCTGATTCTGCAGCACCTCTGGGATGGTGCCAACGTTTTCATTAGCGACAGCTCTTAGTAACTAGCGTTAGAACCATGTGATCCAAAGGCTAGTTTTTTTTTGGGGGAAAGTATTTTACCAGGAAGGATACATTGAGATCTATCTCGTTTTCAAGTGTGTCCTGGGTGGCGACTATGTACCATTAGGTGTCTTGCTCAAGGACACTTACTGGAGAGGTGCTCTGGCCAGGATCGAACCTGGGTCTCCACAGTCTCCATGTTTATAGAGCAATGATGCTCTCCACCCAGGCCATTTTTGGATCCATATCCATTTTTGGGTAGGCTTGTGCACCGATTTTTTTTTCGGTTCGATTTTTCGGATTTTTAAACTTTTCGATTCGGCTCGTTTCGACCGATTTCTGTTTCGATTCGGTACGGCCCGTTTTTCGGGTACATTTTTTTTTCGGAATATCGACCATTTTTCGTATTTTCGTGTCACTGTGCTCGGTTTTTGTATCGACTTTTCGTAATTTCGGAAATTTTCGCTTTTCGGAATTGCACATTTTTCGGAATATCGACCATTTTTTGTATTTCTCGTGTCATTTTGCCCGTTTTTTGTATCGACTTTTCGAAAAAATTTTGTTTTTCGAAAATTTTAGTTTTTCGGAACATCTGTTCTCGTTTGACACATTTCAAGTCCATTCGAAAAATCCGAAAATATTTCGTTTCGGCTCGGAAAACATTTCGGATCTGAAATTTTTGGATCTAAAATTTTTCGGAAATTCGGCCGCATCTGAAAACACGAATCGGGAAATTTCGTGAAAATTCCGAAATTCCGAAGCCCGAAACGCACATCCCTATTTTTGGGTTATTTATCCCATTAGAGTTGCGACATCCCTTCATGAATGTACAGTACTGTGCAAAGGTTTTAGGCAGGTGTTAAAAAATGCTGTAAACAAAGAATGCTTTCAGAAATATAAATAATGATGTTTATATTTACCAATTTTCAACATGCAAAGTGAGCGAACAAAAGAAAAATCTAAATCAAATCAATATTTGGTGTTACTACCTTTTGCTGTCAAACCAGCATCAATTCTCATAGGTCAACTTGCACAAAGTCAGGGATTCTGTAGGATTATAGTCAGGTGTATGATCAACCAATTATAGCAAACAGGTGCTAATGATCATCAATGTCACACGTAGGTTGAAACCCAGTCATGAACTGAAACAGAAACAGCTGTGTAGGAGGCTTAAAACTGGGTGAGGAACAGCCAAACTCTGCTACCAAGGTGAGGTTGTGAAAGACTGTTTCATGTCACGGCAAGATTGAGGACAGCAACAAGACACAAGGTAGTTCTACTACATCAACAAGGTCTCTCCCAGAGAAAGATTTCAAAGCAGACTGGGGTTTCAAGATGTGCTGTTCAAGCTCTTTTGAAGAAGCACAAAGAAACGGGCAACGTTGAGAATCGAGAGACGCAGTGGTCGGCCAAGGAAGCTTAGTGCAGCAGATGAAAACACATCAAGCTTATTGCCCTCCGAAATCGGAAAATGTCCAGCAGTGCCATCAGCGCAGAACTGGCAGAAACCAGTGGGACCCAGTTACACCCATCTACTGTCCGGGGAAGTCTGGCCAGAAGTGGTCTTCAAGGAAGAGTTGCAGCCAAAAAGCCGTACCTCCGACGTGGGAACAAGGCCAAGCGACTAAAGTATGCATGAAAACATAGGAACTGGGGTGCAGAACAATGGCAGCAGGTGCTCTGGACTGAGGAGTCAAAATTTGAAATATTTGGCTGTAGCAGACGGCAGTTTGTTAGTCGACAGGGTTGGAGAGCGGTACAATAATGAGTGTCTGCAGGCAACAGTGAAGCATGGTGGAGGATCCTTGAACGTTTGGGGCTGCATTTCTGCAAATGGAGTTGGCGATTTGGTCAGGATTAATGGTGTTCTCAATGCTGAGAAATACAGGCAGATACTTATCCATCACGCAATACCATCAGGGAGGCGTATGATTGGCCCCAAATTTATTCTGCAGCAGGACAATGACCCCAAACATTCAGCCAAAGTCATTAAGAACTATCTTCAGCGTAAAGAAGAACAAGAAGTACTGGAAGTGATGGCATGGCCCCCACAGAGCCCTGATCTCAACATCATCGAGTGTGTCTGGGATTACATGAGCAGACAGAAGGATGTGAGAAAGCCTACATCCACAGAAGATCTGTGCTTAGTTCTCCAAGATGTTTGGAACGACCTACCAGCCGAATCCCTTCAAAAACTGTGCAAGTGTACCTAGAAGAATTGCTGCTGTTTTGAAGGCAAAGGGTGGTCACACCAAATATTGATTTGATTTCTCTTTTGTGCATTCAATGCATTTTGTTCATTTATGGATATAAATGTGTAACACTTCCATTTTTAAAAGCATTCTTTACAGCATTTTTTCACACCTGCCTAAAACATTTGCACAGTACTGTATATTCTAGTATTTTGTGCAATAATTGTGGTTTAGCAACTCAGCAACAACCTTTTTTCATTTCACTTTATGTGCTTTTATTGGTTTTTCGAGTTGTGTCTATGGATACCGATGGGCAATGAATACAATTTAGCAAATAATTGAATAGTGTTTAGTGACCCCTTTGTTGTTCTTTTGTTTGTCTCCACAGTCCCCATGGTTAGAGAAATGATGTTACCTCTACTCCAACCAGCTCAGTTACTCTCTGCTTGCACGTTTGCTCCCCATGTTAAGCATAGGTAGCGCAAAGCACAGTAAACTCGCAAAAAAAAGCGCCAATACCGATTCGCTAACGGGTTTTTTAACACGTTAGTGAATCTGAGGTGATCCGGGTGCAGCGCTATCACCTCTTTTAACCTCCCTGGCGGTGTTCCCGAGTGTGTCTCGGGGTTAAATTTCACTGCTGAGAGCGGTAACCCCGAGAACACACTCGGGCTTTATACATTACCTCTCCGTGTGCTCCCTCGATGATCTCTGCAGTCTCCACCGGCGATCGTGGTGTTTTACTTCCTGGATTCCTTCGAGAGGAAAGAACCAGGAAGTATGAGGTCGCGGTCGCCGGAGGAGGCAGCTGGGGACATCGAGGGAGCGCAGGGAGAGGTGATGTGTCCAGCGGCATCCCGAGTGTTGCTCGGGGTTACCGCTTCCAACATAGGAATTTAACCCCGAGCCACATTCGGGATACCGCTAGGGGGGCTTTTAGACGCGTTTTTTCACAAAAATTAGACCACTAGGTAGGACCCTACATTTGCTTAACAGGGTTCCCTATTTCTCTTGCAAAATTACTGGCCCTGGTGACCCATTAATGTGCTACTGACCATCATGGGTGAAGAAGAGTCAGTCACGTAGAGATGTGCGACACTGCTGGGATTCACTCCTGGAGTCTAAAGGATTCTATGGAGTATCTGGCAACAGTAACATGCGCACAGACGCGCAATTTCAGACAGGACTGATCGAGGGATGTGAGGAATGTGAGGGATTTACAAATTGTCACTTTTCAGATCTGCGCAGTAAATACAACCAGAAAAGTGACAGATTATTCCAGTCAACGGTTTTGATAAATTTGTGCCCATTTCTTTCTGAAAGCTGGGAAGGAGGCAGGGATGACGCAATGTGGGTAAATTACTTTTTTATATTCTGAAGTATTTTTATCGTTGCATTTTTCCTGCGTAAAACCCCATAGCTCGATGTTTTGGGAGAGGGAAAATGATATCCCAAAGCCGCAGAGAGACTTGGCATTAATTATTCAGCAGCTCCCAGTACCTTC
Source organism: Leptobrachium leishanense (assembly GCA_009667805.1). Classification (NCBI taxonomy): domain Eukaryota; kingdom Metazoa; phylum Chordata; class Amphibia; order Anura; family Megophryidae; genus Leptobrachium; species Leptobrachium leishanense. Next base: position 63,654,234 of record CM019063.1, read on the forward strand.
CTGCCTCTTATACTATGATATTCCAGACTGAGCAGTAAATAAAAAGGATAAAAACAATATTTCTAAGGAACGATTGGATTAATTAGATATTAAATAACATACCACAGACTCCATGTCTTTTAGTGTGATTTGCTTCCCCAGCATCATCTTATAGAAAGGCCTAATGAAGAAACCTAGAAATAAAAACAATTTTCAAATCAGCAAATTTAATATGGGCAAACTTTCAGAGAAACGTTCTAACGATTTAGGGCTCGATGTAATGAGGTCTGATGGCCAAAATTATTTATTTATAAAGGGCCCTATTACATTCTTCACGCAAAAACGCACGCCCAAAGCATTAACATTTAACGCTTGGCGCAGAAATTTAACGCGTGGAAATTAACGCTGGAATTACAATCCTCGTGCATTTTTTCATCCGTGGATCAATAACGCGCGTTAAACGGACGCGCACAAATGCTAACGCAGTGACGTTGCGTGCAGAAATCAGTGTGCAGACTATTTTTTTTACGCGATTCAGCCCCGTTTACACTGTGCGATCACGCAGATTTTGCCGCGACGTCACAACAAAATCAGAGCGACGTCGCGCTATGTAGCTTCTCCAATGGAGTTGTTCACATCTTGCCGCGCAACGTCACGCCATGTCGCGGTAGCATGTCGCTGGTACATGACCCTTTTTTTACAATTTGCAAAACCGCGACGTCGCACAATATTATCTCTCTATGTTGCAAATATGAAAATCGCACGATTTTCAAATCGCACAGTGTGAACGGGCTAAGAACCACAGTTGTCTCACGTTAAGTTTTAGCGTCTGTCAAAGTCAATCTGAGTATATATGCGCCAGCAATAATAAAAACATGCACAATTTCTCCATTTTATTGTTTGGGTATGTGTAGAATGTGTAACTATACTTTGCTGTATTTTTTTTCGTGCTGGTGTATTTGGTTTCGGCCAGAACGTTCAGATTTACCGTTACCACCAGCTTTTAGGCTAGGGTCAAACGAACGCATTATTCGCAGCGACAGTCAAAAAGTGCGTCCGAACGCATTGACGTATTTTTTCACGGAATGCGCGAAAACGGTCAGACGCGCATTTTCGTGCGTGAGTTTTTTACAGATCGTCAATGAAACACTTTTTGCGTCTGGACGTTATGTTGGCCGGACATGATCAGCGTCTGACGACTCCTAATCACGCACACACGCCACTATGTGGGCGCAGCGCACTCTGTACGTCAGTACTAGCAGTTCTGCGTTCTCGAAAAAATGCGTTCATTTTCCACTTGCGTTGCGTGGCCGGACTTTCGTGCGGCCGTACATCGTATATTGGCCGTCATTGCCCGTCATTTGCTGCTAGTGCGGCCGTGATTATGTGCGCCAGAACGCACGTTAAAAGTGCGCTGGTCTGACCCCAGCCTTAAAAGACGTTAAAATTATGCGCGCAAACGCTGTGTGTTAAAAACTGCGCATAGATTGTAATACCATCCACATACCAGCGCACAAACGCATTTGCGCTCACAATATTAAGTATAGGACACGCGCAGTACATTACGCTCGCAAAGGGTTCGCGCAGGTTCACCCGCGTTAGACGTTAACACACATTTTTTGCGCGGACATTGTAATACGACGTTCAGCGCAAAGGGTTTTGCCCCTCGCGATAATGCGTTTCAGTAATAGGGGCCCAAAGTAATTTACCAGGAAGGATACATTGAGATTTCTCTCGTTTTCAAGTATGTCCTGGGTTCAAGAGCATTGAATTTCTGTAAGGACTGTAACAATTCAAAGTAATAAAATACAAGATATTAAAAAATGGCACAAATATACAGATTAACCCAGAAAATAAATATAGTAACTATCAACACCTTTTTCGTCCGTATTTCAGGCATTTTTCGAGGCGGGAGATTCAAGAACGAATTTATCTACATTTCAATTCCCAAAGAAAATCAGTCTCAAATATCTTTACTTTTTAATGGAAATATCGGCTTTAATCGAACCAATTTTAAATTTATCAGTACGCAGGTTTAATTCAAAAGCTAAAAACGCTGTCAAGTAAATTTATTTATTTTCAGCAGGGAAATAGAGGAAATTAGACTGAAATCTTACGTTAAACATCAGATATATTTAACCGTACTCTCAAATTTAAATAGACACAAATCCACCCCCCGACCAGCAGCATTTTTTTTAAATATCTGCTCCAGCCTAAACCTAATCAAGCGTCATTTAAAAAAAATAAAAGATCGCTGCACACTGTAGTGCTCCTTTGATAACTTTTGCCCCCCATTTTGTGCTATGAGGACTCTTTTTTAGTTTTCGGCTGAGTATTTTCTTTTTTCAGATGTCTACATGCCTTTTTGCTGAGTGTTATCTGACTATTTTTTGCCCACCCCCTATGTTATGATCTGAGCAATCTTTTTGATTTCTGGCTGAGCATTTTCCCTCTGAGATGTGTTTGATGTCATATGGAGGCCCTGTGAGGCCTTCGCGTCTTGTTTGATTTCTCCCCGTTTGTGCAAAATCCATAGTTAATGAAGAAAAAAAAAAAATCCACTGCGAGGAGTGGCCCACCCCCCCCCAATCAATAGAATTAAAATCAAGCCCTTAGCGCATGTGATGAATTTGTATGTTATATCTTTTAACACATAATTATTTAACGAAATAGGTTTAGAAATATTGCATTAACAAAAATTCCCTAAGAACCAAAAGGAAAACAAAAATCTGGAATTTTTTAAAGGTTTTCTGATGTCAGAGACTGCAGTTGGCCAATTGAAGGCCAACTGTAATCCGCTCACAGTTTTCATTAAGTCGAAGCATGAGGGTCGAGGAAAATTCACTTTGATAAATGCGGAGCAACTGCCGTGAGCGATAAATTAATATAACGGAACCAGGATGACAACAGGAAGAGAGAACGAGAGGCTTGCTCAGCAGACAGTTGACAAGGTATGGATAAGTAAAGTGACTTTGTAAGATGGATATCGCTAATGGCTGGCTTCCTGCTACCGGAAGACTGATCTTGTCAAGTGTCACATCGTCACATCAAACGGAGTGCATTACCGGACAAGACACCGGCACTCTGTTACAATCAAGGAGAATACACACAGATTTTGCTTCTCTAGCTGGATCGATGGCGAAGATGATCGATAATAACATGGCGAGAGGGAGGGTGACATTTTTGAGCAACGCTTACAAAAAAATGATCGTAACATTGCAAATGAGGCAATCAACTGAGGAAAATACCTGAGGATGAAAGTGAAAAAAAACGTAGAATATGGATTGAATTTCTATAGCTTGGAAAAGTTACCCAATGGGATCACAAGATTTTTATGTAGTTTTAAAGGGACAAAATCTGCATCGCCAATTTGTTTGCAACATACAAATATACGCAACAGGCTTTGAACTTGACAACTATGTTCAAAAACTGATCCTCTGGCATATCCACCATAAAACAGTGTCCCTGTTGGGACAGAAATGGATCTTATGGAGTAACCGGCAGTTGAGGGTTCGGTATTGCTCCTATAACCTCCGATCCAGGACCTGTACCTTACTTGCAATACCACAATACAAAAAGAAAGTGGCTCGATCCTCATTTTCCTACAGAGCACCGAAAATATGGAATAACCTCCCAGACGCCATCAAATCTTCCCCCAGTCTAAAGTCACTCAAGAGCTCCCTATTAAAATACCTCAACACAGAATGCACCTGTAAACATGTAACATATTGACTATATACAGAATGCACCTGTAAACATGTAACAAAGTGACTATATACAGAATGCACCTGTAAACATGTAACATAGTGACTATATACAGAATGCACCTGTAAACATGTAACAGTGACTATATACAGAATGCACCTGTAAACATGTAACCTATTGACTATATACAGAATGCACCTGTAAACATGTAACACAGTGACTATATACAGAATGCACCTGTAAACATGTAACAGTGACTATATACAGAATGCACCTGTAAACATGTAACAGTGACTATATACAGAATGCACCTGTAAACATGTAACACAGTGACTGTATACAGAATGCACCTGTAAACATGTAACATAGTGACTATATACAGAATGCACCTGTAAACATGTAACAGTGACTATATACAGAATGCACCTGTAAACATGTAACATAGTGACTATATACAGAATGCACCTGTAAACATGTAACATATTGACTATATACTGAATGCACCTGGTAACATGTAACATAGTGACTATATACAGAATACACCTGTAAACATGTAACACAGTGACTATATACAGAATGCACCTGTAAACATGTAACACAGTGACTATATACAGAATGCACCTGTAAACATGTAACATGACTATTTCCTACATATTTATTTGCTGTTAATCTGTATATTTGTTTTGTTTTAATATCTTGCATTTTACTACTTTGTATTTCTGTAACAATTCAATATTCTTGAACCCAGGACATACTTGAAAACAAGAGAAATCTCAATGTATCCTTCCTGGTAAAATCCTTTATAAAATAAATAAATTGCTGTGGAACTTTATACAAGACTCCTCTTTTAGAGTTCTACCAGCACTGCAATCCCAAGACTACCAGTCCTATGGAAAGCTCTACTTCGCCCAATCAAGTCTTGGTCCTAAAACTTTAATAATTATAATTAATAATTACTCATAATAATAATAACTCATAATTAATTAATAATTCATAATTAATTTATTTAGGTTTGCTAAACTACGTTTCCCCAGCTCCTCTGAGTCATATAACTAGTTGCCCGAAGGTTCACTTCACGCTTTCAGTCAATGGCTTCTTGAACTTTTCTTTCTATGCTCTCCGGTTAATCTAAACAGATACCCCCACATCTGGTGAAGTCTCCATTGTTAGGTTCCTCCTCTTGGGTTCTCCTCCCCAGCTTTGCCTTTTTAATTATTATTTTTTTATTTTGCCATTAATCAGGTTTTGCTTCCAGTTTGTAAATTACGGAGAATGCTGGTGCCATATAGCCAAAAATCATGTCCGTGGTAACAAGGTGTGTACCTTGCCAATATATACTCTCTGTAGTACACTACGCACTCCTAATATTCCGAGTTGTCTATTCTTGCTAAGGTATAGACAGGATGATTTATTATGGCTGCAGAGCAGATGGCATTGATCGGGACTAGGACTCAGAAACCAGATGAAGGATTGGCCGACAGCAAATCCAATACTCAAGGCACACAAAGCTAGATTAACTAAGATCTCAATATTTTTTATAAAATTATATATATGAAAAAAATTTTTTTGAAACATCACGTAGATTTTATAGGCTGAGATCTGACAGGGGAACACAATGATGTATGGTTGCTTGAGGGGAGCAGTACATAACCGTGAGTGCAGAGAGCCATACCAAGTAAGCGTCTCCATCAGGGTTGTCTTCTGTGCAGGACAAAATTGCTCAAATGGTAATGAGAGACTGTAGGTAACATTACATTAGAGGGTCAAGAATACTTTAATGTTCATGGTTTTATATGAATAAGCACAAAAACGTGTATTAACCAAATGCTATAGGGCTTGTCTGCTACAAAAAGGAGGTAAATAAACTATAGGAAGAGACCAAAACGAGACACTGGCTAGTCTCCAACAGAATAGAAATGATATCAAAGTCAATAGCAGAAAGCAATAAGAGGTAGATAATGTAGCAGCTTGACATATGCAAGTTTCATGGTGTAAATACACATGTGTGTATCTTAATAGGCCCTTTTTAATAGTGAGTAAATTATGTGAGGGCCCTGAGAACTGGCAACATCACAAGGTATGTAAGGGGCCTGAGGAGAGGCATCAGCACTAATGGCCTGCCCTACGGTGGGTCCCTGAAAAGGCCTCAAGGTTTTAGCTCAATGGTGCCATTACAGAGGAGGATGAACCATATGTAAATCAGTCTGCTATCGCCCAAAAAAGGTGGCTAGAGATTAAATGCCAAGGAAGCCTCCTCTGTACAAGGAACCACAGCCCCCGACAATCTTTTTGGCCATATTAGCCATCATCAAGCATAGCGCATACCTCTCTAGGCACCTCGAGCCAAGGGTACTCGTCTGAATAACCCCGTAAACTAATACGGGGCACTATGTGATGGCACTGAGAAGGGGCAACATCACAAGGTTTGTGAGGGTCCCGAGAAGCCTGACTATCAGCTATGACCCCCTGACAAGGCCTAATACACAGCTGTCTCTCTCCATTTAGGAGACTGGAGGTCATTGGCCTAAATTCACTATGTGTGGTTATGACCATTATGTTAATCTTCCATGGTGCAAGACGGCTCTACATAATCACAATGCTCGAATATCCCAAACCATATCAACGGTTGAGTTTTTGAATGGGCACAACTACCAGGAGAAAATGTTGGCTGTGATGGTCGATCGTTAAACTGCAGCCTGACACTCACCAAAATCTCAGTGTGAAGCCATTGGCAATGTATATGTTAAATAATACGTTAAAAACATTGGCATTCTCGTTTGTCTGTAGGGCATCTTAGTCAAGGCTTGACACGAAGGCCTTTGCAAACCAAATGGTTTCTCCTCGATCGCGTCCCCGTCCCCGTCCCCCCGTACGTTTGGGAATTCGCAAATGTGTTGGAGACTCCATTTTGAATGGCACATAGGTCAACCCGTTCTTGGGTGAGATTCTTCTACTTCAGGTGAGAGGAACGTGGCTACTCTTGCAAATTTGAGGCTTTACTGCAAGGACTTACGCTCAGCTCTCGCATTCTTCAAAATTTGAGTAAACCGTGAATATAGGCCACTGACTGGAAGTCATGTCAACCTCGACAGATGTGTCCGGGAGTAGAATTCTGTATTGCTAAACACGCGTTTTAGAATTTGGCCTATTTTGCTTTATTTTATTTCTCTTTGCAAAGTGTTCAATTATTAACAGGCCAGCGGAGTCAGCGTGGACGTTATCAATATCAGTTTGAGAAATCGATAGGGATGTTTTGTTAAGGGGGGAAATTAATTAAAGCATTTAATCATCAAATTCCTTTTAAACAGCCGATGTTTTGTTCGCTCGATTTCTCGTTCTTACCATCTAGTAATTTCCCGTGGAAGACCGCGAGGCCAGCAACGCGGCCGATAAACGTGAAGTAGGAGAGGTGATCCTCATTGCAAAGACCTGAGTTAGGATTTATCTGGAGGGTGTAGTTGTCCCTGTAGGGAATAAATTGAAATTCGTAGTTAACAATTATATGCAAGGTTAAAAATGGCAATTTTGCATAAATATTTTTATACAGAGCGCTAAAAAGATTACAATAATGTAAATCTGCCTGTATCTAGTTTTCCATTTAATCATTTATCCTTTACAGAAATATTACTGGGATGAAAGGTTGGAAACCATAAATGGCGTGTGTACAGAAATTACAGCAACACCTTGTATCTGCGCTGTACAGGGATTTTGAATCTTTATAACCCCCTGCATCTTATCCCTGCACAGCAGTGAGTGACCCCACAGCTCTCCCTGTATTCTGCCCTCTCCCTGGCTGCTGTAATGTAGCAGCAAAGTTTGTTGAGCTTTTTGTTACAGTCAGGCTGGAGACTGCAAATACAGGGTGACAGTAGGGAGATCTCAGAAAATGTAATTTCTCCACAGGGGGAACTCCATCATACCATTATAATGCAGGATTAGTTTTAGTTTTTTGTATTTCACTGAAAATCGTGTATGCAAGTTTTTGGTAGTGCGAAAATGTTAAAGATACTACATATAGATATGGAATGTCTCGGTCATTTAATGACCGCCTAGGCCAGTGATGACGAACCTTAGCACCCCAGATGTTTCTGAACTACATGGCCCATGATGCTCCGCCGGCCTTGTAGGTTACTAAGCCACATGTAGTTCTGAAATATCTGGCCAGAGAGCTACCATGATCAGCAGACGGGGTGTTCCATGAGGTCATAGTTGGCGCAAGCGTCTAAAAAGTCGATGTAGAAAATTACAATCTAAACACATATATAATGTGCAAGTAATATCCGGCTCAACTTTAGCCTCTGTGTAATGAATACTAGATTTAGGTTTACTCGTCTTTGTATTTGGATCGTAAACGCTTTAAAAATATTAAACGCCTCCGCCAGGCTAATTCACCTCACCCGCCGCTCTGTCTCTGCCACTCCCCTCTGCGAGTCCCTTCACTGGCTCCCCATCCACTGCAGAATTAAGTTCAAAATCCTTATCCTTACCTACAAAACCCTCACTAACTCAGCGCCCCACTACCTGTCCTCACTAATCACCAAATACACCCCAGCCCGCTCCCTAAGGTCAAACAGTGACCTGCGCCTAGCTTCTCCCCGCATCACCTCTTCCCATGATAGACTGCAGGATTTCTCACGCGCAGCCCCCACTCTCTGGAACGCTCTCCCTCGTGCTGTCAGACTTTCCCCTAACTTCTCTTCCTTCAAACACTCCCTGAAAACATTCCTATTTAGGGAAGCCTACCACCCAACTCACTGACGCAACCATCAATCACTCTCACCTTACAGTCCTCTCCTCCTGTTTCCAACCCCAACCCTCCTAGATTGTGAGTTCCTACGGGAATAGGGCCCTCATCTCCTCCTGTACTGTTTGTCAAATGTTGTTCAATGTATTGTAACCCTGTCTGTACTGTGCTTATTGTACAGCGCTGCGGAATATGCTGGCGCTTTATAAATAATAATAATAATAATAATAATAATAATAATTAAAAAGGTAGGGCCGTCAGGGATCTGATACTCTGCAAGATCAGCCCCGAAGTGAGATTTTACATAAAGACTTCACTTTTCATTTGAAATACAATTTCATATTCTTATTCCTGTTATTAGATGGGATCTGAATCCCATGCGATGGTCTACGACTGTGGTTCCCAACCGCGGTCCTCAGGTCCCCCTAACAGGTCAGGTTTTAAGGATTCCCTTGGGGAAATGCAGACTAAATCCTGAAATCACTGAGCAGCAAATCATATCACCAGTGCGGTGCTTCACATATCCTGCAAACCTGGCCTGTTAGGGGGACCTGAGGACAGCGGTTGAGAACCACTGGTCTACGGCACGGTTGCCAAACTCCAGCCCCCTCTGATGTCAACGGCCTACAATTCCCGGAAAATTCAGAATGCAACAGATGGCCAGAGAATCAAGGGAGTTACAGGAACGTCTGGGGGTCTGGAGTTTGAGAGCCCTGACCTAAAGGAATACCGAGAGCTTATTTTTTTCCATTCGGGATTGATGACCATAAAGACAAAAGCCGCAAACGTGCACAGAGCAAAACATGAACGTAGGAATTGCAGTTTCACTGCATGTGTTTTGGAATAAATGTCTAAAATTTAGCGGAGGTGATCAAAATAAATTCTAAAATTTGTATCAAACCCAATATAACATGCAGAATTCCAAACGCTGGACTTACGTCGCAGAGTACTCAAAGAGTCCGTAATACGGATTAAACATTTCTTTGGAGAGAAGGAAGAACCATTCCCTGGCCACCCCGCCGTAATCCAGCCCTTTCTCAGACTCGAACTCGATCCAGAGCCGCGCCTTCAGGACATCGGGTCGCTTCACAGACATTATCCTCCGGTAGGATTCTTCAAAAATGTTGTTTCGGTGAAGTTTCATTTCAAACCGGTTTGGGATGTCCGCCTTTAAAGAGAATTAAACAATGCCGGTCTAGTTAGGGTTTCGCGGGAAAGTTCAACACAAAATACCTACAAGACGAGTGATTTCCAGTTATCAATAAAGTTGTCGTTGAATTCTGAGCAGTTGTAAGTTTTGGTTTTCCACAGATAATCTAGCATTTGTCGACCAGAGGCATGTGTATCGGGTGCGACTGCAAAAGATTCCATTAACACTGTGGGGAGGGTATCGGTATGGCAAGAGCAATAAAGAGGTCGACTTGGATGCCAGGAGGGAGGTTTTGTCGCGTTCCATTGGACCAAATGTTGGAGGAACTTGGTTTGACCCCTTTTTGTGGAATGATTAGAAATGGTTTCACATAAGCTTTTTCTTTTTTGCCTTCTTTGTGATCTGTGACAGCAATAAAAGGGGAATCACACACACCCCTCCCCTAAATTATAGGACAATGTAACTACAGTATTACTATTGTACAAAACACATAGTAGTGAAGATCCAGCATGGGCATAGGGCAGGAGCGATTAGTCTACGGATACTTCTTTTACAGTCAATAGGAATAACTCATTAAAAGGCACTAGGCGTTCATCGCTGGACAAGGCATTGGCAGGCACCACTGGCCAATGTGATGCCAAATCCCCACTGATGAGATTATGTTGAGCGTAATGTTTCTGAAACTAGAACAGGAATGGTTATATCCAGTAGTACTCCAAATATATAAATATGCCCTTTGTGTGCTTCGCCTCTTTAATCTGATGTTGGAACAGATGCAATGAAGGAGACAGGTCACCCTCATAGAAAGTCCCAAGCTAAACTACCAGATCCATACTTAAGGCTCCTGAATATGTGAGTGCAACATTTTGTCACAAATAGGAAATCCTGATATGTACTACACTATTATGGTGTGTCTCCATTTGTATTTTTGAGAGGGCAACAAAAGATGCCACAAGAGATGAACAGGCGATCCCTAAAAACAACCAAAGCCATGTTTTTATTAAAATCCCCAACTACCTTCAGACTTTTTGGATTCATCCAAGTATTTCCTTGGAACCAAGGGTCATTGGACTACGATACTTGCACTGTGTGGTGCTTTTGTTTTCATTTATTTTGACTACTTTTGTATTTGTGGGAGATTTTTCACACCAGCCACATTACCATCAGGCCAATGTCACAAGCATTAAAGATACAGTGGTACTGGGAAGATACGCTCAGAAAATATATCACATTTATCACCATGGTTGCCAACACAAACCAGAATGGACCAGTTCTCCAACTACACAGCAAATGAAGAATGGAGGAACGGGCATACTGGGACTTCCTCAAACAGGTTTATTAGGGCAAGACTAGCAATGTTTTTGCTCGATCAAGCCTGAGGGTATACACAGGACTAACTGTTCTTGTTTTAGGCATTATACCGAAAATATGTATTTTGTCAAATGTGGCGTAAGAAACAGCAATAAAAGTCACCAGGTGCTCTTAAACAGAGGTTCGTAATGTTAGAATCACTTCTTGGTTAAAAGGCCAGGTTACTTAGCTGGAAAAAAAATGAGACAACTATTACATTTAGTTGATCAATCCAAGTTCTTGCCTTCACGTTGTCGACTGTTGAGGTTTTTGTTCTGAATTTCCGTTAAATTACACCCCCGCCTTCCAGATCAGTGACATTTGGGATTTTTCTAATTAGAATTCTTTTTTCTTTGTATAACCAAATGACAAACTCAAGATGCTTGACAGTATAATTATCCTCATCATTTTGCGATGACAACACACTGTGAAATCCAGATTAGATTTTGTCTCTCATTATAATTAACGGGGTTTAAACTAAAAAAAAAAAACACAAAAGAAATAAAACGATTGGCTGTTTGACAGGCGAGATCTAGAGATACTTCATATTGTGATGCGCTCTCCTGGTCCTTCAAGACGACACACATCATCCCAACAAAGCTTCATTCTCGTCTCACCCTTCATAAAATGGAATATAACTTCGGAGATTTAGTATGAATGTCGTCCTTGCCAAGTGATCCTGGTGGGTCAAACCAAGTTACCAATTCCTGTGCTAGATAAGGAGATCCACATCCAAAATCTTCTATGGATTTAACCAAAAGGCTTCAGGTATAACCTGGTTTATCAAAAACAGATATCGGCAGTTCCTTGGGATGACAGATACCAATGTCTACCAGCCCAAACCCATCTGACAGATACTTTGATGTACTTAACCCTCACGTTGTGCATGTGTTGGACAACAATGATGAAGCAAGAAAGGGGAACTAGACACTCCGAACTGCTCCAAGTCACTTTTACTTGGACATTAACACAACGGTTAGAGTGTGTTAGCAGCCAAACCGTTGCGCTAATGTCCAACCGTTGCGTTAATGTCCGACTAAAAGTGCCTTAGTACAATTTGGAGCAATTGCTCCCCCTTTATGGCTTCTTTATCTCTTGAGAAGTTGGTGACTCCAGGGTCCACCAAGCACCCTAGCATTGGTGTTGTACACGGAGATATGAGTGTACAACGCTCAGCCACGAGGCTGTGTGCCGAATATGCTGTTTTTGTTTCTACTTTATTAGATCAAGCTGGAGCACTGCACATCCGAGCCACCTCTACACCAATAATCCAAGGATCAAATGTAATTATGAGAGACCGAATCCATAGAACTAATCAATAAACCTTAAACCTAGAGACTGTTGGATGAACGTCTTGTGCTGATCAATATCCAAAGTCTACTTACGGGTTTCTTCAATTTCTTCCTGAAGTAGTCATATTTCTGCTTAAATTCTCTTGAGTAGGGAACAGCCTGAAAAAACAAGAACACGTTGAGAATCCAAACACATTTAATAGTTTTTCTGAAATCCTGAAGGAAAAATAATATTTAAGGCTTCACCGTTGAAAGACAAATTCCATCACCAACGTAGGAGCACATTTTTGTTTGCATAAATCACACACAGTTCACAATTTTCATGCGATTACCAGGAAGTGTCTTTTTCTCTTTATATAAAAGCCGAGTCGCTATTAAAGCCGTCGGAATAGGATCGGTAATGGAAAGTCGCCAAGGGTTACTTGGTCATTCCAGTCTTGCCCTTTAGCGGCTCGCTATTATCAGCTAGGTCGGAATAAGGCTCAAAGTTTGTAGAACGGCCATAATCCATGTTGATGAGAAAGTTTAATTTATTTCTGTTTGGCCAAGGTTCTGGTACCTAAATGTTGTGTCTTTTACAGATCGGATACATGACCATAGTGGAGAAGAAAGGTGTCCCCATGGGCAGCTTTAGAAATTCAAAAGTATTCAGTATTTTAAAAAACCTGCCCATGTGTACAAAACACAATTTGTGACTCTGGAAACATGAGGGGCCACATTACGTTTTTCACGCTAAAACAGGGACGCTAAGGAGGAAAACCAGTGCCCCCATTTTAGCACCGTATTATGGGGCAGGTGCTAAACCAGCAGCCTGCCCCGTGACCCAGCGCTAATCCTTGGGATGCTCGAGGCAGTGAGCATCCCCTCAATGGACTCCATAGGACTCCATTGAGGCTTCCACTGCCAGTCAAATGATCTGCAGGATCTCGCCTCTTGCGAGATACGGCAGGTTGGCAGAGTGATCGCGGAGGGAGACTGGGGGACTTTTTACCCCCAGTCTCTCTCTGCTCCCGGCAGCAAGAAGTAGCGGGCTGGCGGCAAGAAGCAGCGGATCGGGCGTCGTTCTCGCCCAGGATGAGAGACAAGTATTTGATTTTTGGGGGAATCCGTTAACCACACCTAGGAGCTCGTGCTAACTTTTTAGTTAACCACATCGGCGCATAATTAGTGTTAGGACTTTGTAATCCTAACGCTAATTAACTCTTTGCGCACTTCCCATGATAAGCATAAGGAGAGCAAAGTACAGTAAGCTCGTGCTGAAAAGCACAAGATCCGTATCGCTAACAGGTTTTTTTAACCCGTTGGCGTTCGTAATGTAATATTGTCAGTCCGCGCCAGGGCCACTTAACCTAATGTTAACGCTCACAGAGCTGAGCGCTAACATTAGCGTTAAGAATGTAACAGGGCCCGAGGTATTTTATCATTGGCTCCGACGAGCCACTGCAGATTACCAGGATATCTTTAAACCAAACTTTAAGCCTGTGATTAAATGAATAGTGGCCATAGAGCAGGGATCTCAATCTCTGACCCTCAGCTGTATATTGCCTACAATTCCCAGAATTCCTTGAAAGCAATAGATAGCGAATCATGGGAGATGTAGTTCAGAAACAGCTGGACAGCTGGGGGGTAGAGTTTGAGATCCCTGCCATCGAGTGTTGTTGTATTCCATGTTTTTTTCCCGGTATGAGTCGGACGATCCACGGCCCAATATGGTGTCAGACATTAAATGGCTTCTTTTAGTTGGATTTAACCTCCTCCATACAACAGTTTCCTTCACAACTAAAGTACCTGTAAATCCCATGTGCAAGGTTTGCTTCACAGCAATATTTATCGTTCTCACAGGCATAGAATAAACATGGATCCAAGAGTCTCGATTACTGTCCCTCACCAACCGTAGAAAGGACTTAACGGATCATTAGAAAGCTGCTCAGGTCTAGACTATGGTTTTGCAAAGAGTTCTCCAAGCCGTTTCTGTTGAAGGGATTATCTATGGTCTATTTCTCTGCACTAAAACCGGAATCGTTGAATGAATTCGAAATTAGTTGCAATGACCAAGTCAGCGGTGAAAGAATCTGAATGTAACAATCATGCAAATTATAGACACACCACCCCCTCTTTCTCTCCACCCTTTATCGAAGGCTGAGGTTGTGGAGAAGTGAAAAGTATCCTGGCCTTATTGTAAAGTATGCGATCTGGAAATAATGTTCAGCCATTTAGTTCTCAGCTATGATACGAAGAATTTTGGCCTAGAGTCTACAGGCCACCAAAGTATCTTCCTCGCCATTAGTGCCAGCGCAGTGAATACACCAGTCTGTGAGGGTCATGTGCTGCCTGCTCACGTAATCCTATCGATAACCACAATATTGGGCTACGCATGGGATGCCAAATTGTTGGTAAATCACATTGCAATGGTTATAAGACCGATAGTGTAGATCTTGCCATGCTAAGACCAATAAACACACACCTCCGTATGTCCCTAGTATGTAAAGACAGCCCGTTTTACTAATTTAAAAGATTTATTAACTCCTGTGGAGGGAGAATTAGGAGCCCAGGGATCACATCCCATCCCTTGGGCGATCCGTCTCCCTGCCGGAAAACATTAACAACCGAGTCCTCATTCTCCGATATTGTGTAGCAATCATCTCGGCTCCGGAGGGAAAAAGAAAACATTAAAGTAAGGCCAAGGCAAGTGATTAAATGCAGTCTCTGAACAATTTCGAGAAGGATTTTTTTTTCTTGCTTTTAGCAGCTTAAAAAAAACAAAAAAAAAACACGTTTAATAATGTGTCATTTTGCAAACATCTGAGTGGGCCGACATTAAATAGAGTACACGGAGTGCGGCTTCTAGGGAGATACAAGTCATGAATTATAAAATGCAGGGTCTGTTCAAACGCCGTATTTAAGAGAATGTTTTAAAGACAGGTGTTTATTTCGACATCATAAACCACTAATGTCTGCTATCTATTTATGACCCAGAGGTCATTGTTATAGTCTTGTATCGCCCAGGCCATGGCAACCACCTCTTTGCAAGTGCTCAGGCCAGGTCTACCATCTTACTTGCAAGTGTCCAGGCCATGGCTACCACCTCCCTGCAAGCATCCAGCCCATGGATACCACCTCCCTGCAAGCGTCCAAGCCATGGATACCATCTTCCTTGCAAGCGTCCAAGCCATGGCTATCACCTTCCTGCAAGCTCCCAGGCCAATGCTACCACCTCCCTGCAAGCGTCCATGCCATGGATACCACCTCCCTGAAAGCATCCAAGCCATGGATACCACCTTCCTTGCAAGCGTCCAAGCCATGGCTATCACCTTCCTGCAAGCTCCCAGGCCATGGCTACCACCTCCCTGCAAGCTCCCAGGCCATGGCTACCACCTCCCTGCAAGCTCCCAGGCCATGGCTACCACCTCCCTGCAAGCTCCCAGGCCATGGCTACCACCTCCCTGCAAGCTCCCAGGCCATGGCTACCACCTCCCTGAAAGCTCCCAGGCCATGGCTACCACCTCCCTGCAAGCTCCCAGGCCATGGCTACCACCTCCCTGCAAGCTCCCAGGCCATGGATACCACCTCCCTGCAAGCTCCCAGGCCATGGATACCACCCCCTGCAAACTCCCAGGACATGCATACCACCCCCTTGCAAACTCCCAGGCCATGGATACCACCCTCCTGCAAGCTCCCAGGCCATGGATACAACCCCGCTGCAAGTTCCCAGGCCATGGATACCACCCCCTGCAAGCTCCCAGGCCATGGATACCACCTCCCTGCAAGCTCCCAGACCACGTTTACCATCTCCTTGCAAGCGCCAAGGACATGGATACCGCCTCCCTGCAAGCTCCCAGGCCATGGATACCCTCTCCTTGCAAGAGCTGAAGGACATGGATACCACCTCCCTGCAAGCTCCCAGACCACGGCTACAATATCCTTGCAAGCGCCCAGGTCATGGATACCACCTCACTGCAAGCAGAGCGGTCATGGATACCACCTCCCTGCAAGCGCCAAGGCCATGGATACCACCCACCTGCCAGCTCCCAGACCACACCTACAATATCCTTACAAGCTTCATAGTCCACACTAGAATCTCCCTTCAAGATCCCAAGAAAGTATATTTCTGTAAGCCATTTAGGGACAAGAGCATTTGTTTGGGCTTTGAGTTACCTCTACTAGATAAAGAATTATGGTTTCTATCCCACAAGGGAAGTAACACAGAATGAACTGAATTTAGGATTGAAAAACAAAAGTAATGAACACCCTCCAAAAACACAACAAACGCAAATTACTCTGGTCTCATACTTACGGGGCCAGTTATAGCGGGGTTCTGCAACCGGGGGTCTTCCCACTGTGTTATTTTAGTATCTGAAATAAAAGTGCATGCATTAATATTACAATATGGTAGATAACCAGTTTTGGAACATACACGAAAAGGCTCAATAAAAGTTAGGGTCCCCACCTATCCCATGTGTTACTCAGACACCGGTATACCAGGAATTTCATGGTAAAAACCCAGATAACATAACAGTGACTTCGACTGTAACCCAAGGTCAAGAGCTCCGTCCAAAACATTATACCCAAAATAAAGGGATACAAAGCTTGGGTGACATATCTTGGAAGTCGGCAAGGGGAGGAATCAAATACTTTTTAGTATTTTACATGATCTTTAGTAGTTACAATTAATTTTATTTACGGATACACAAATATAAAACTGCAATTGGACACTTTTAGTGGAGAATGAAACGTGTGCTAGATGCCTAAATTGGAGAATTTTTGGAACCTTTGTTGCTCCACAGACTCATTCCACAAACCAGATACCCAAAGTTACTGACATTATTTTAGTTATTACTAGAGATCAACAAATGTGTTATTTGGGCTCTTGTCCCTCGTGGAATTACGTTTCGATTTGGGGAATGTGAAGCTTTGTGGGTGTTTCTGTTTTTTTTAGTACGGTGCAGACCAAACGTGGTCAACAGGAATGTTTTGAAGACTACATCAAGGCGGTATTTTATTGGATATTGAATGTTTTCTGTGTTTGAGCATTTTGGAAAGCTTGAATAAACTACCAACCGATAAGGGCAAAACTATGGCAATTTGGGCAGTCTGCCCAGCAGAACCACAGAAGAGAAGCCAGTCAGTCCATTGTTAGACATGAAAAGGAGCCGATTTAGTCTGGCGCAAAATTTCGGTTCACACCGGAACCGATTAAGTGGGAAACAGGAACAATTGACTGGCTATTCTTCTCTTTTGGCTTCACCTTTAGCTAGCAATGCCATTTGGCTTGTACATATGACATTTGCCCCAAAATAGATCCCTGGCTGATCCATGGGATGACTCCAATAAGCCAACAGTGTAAAGACATTTCACAAACCTTGACAAATCATTGCAGAATATGTCAAAACGTTTGTTTATATCAACTCCAGCACTCATGAAAGATTAATCGGACACAGAAAAACCATGCCCTTCCCAAAATGAATAAAATAATATCCAGATTTACATTTTGTTAAATTGTTAATTTAATTTGTCAACTCTGAATCATACTGTGGATGATGTGACAGCGCCATGGAATGAAGAGATGAACAACAACAACAAAAATTAAAATCAATCAAGTTTGAAGAAATGGTGTTGACATGACCTCATTTTTATTATTTTTTTCGAATTTGAATGTATTTTTTATTTTTTGGGACCAGTTTATTACGACGCCCTGTAGACCTATTTAATATTTTGTCTATGACAATGCGTCCTGATAGTCAGCATCATTTCCATCAAAGTGAGAAAAAAAGACTCTTAGGCGCCACCTAGAGGTGGTTTTTATAACCAAAACGAATTAAAAACAAGTGTGTACATGAAAACTGTTATATGTTAATTAGCCACAATTATAGCAAACACATTATTGCAATCACATTATGAATGTGGCAAAAATAAGTCCAAGTCTTTATGTTGAATCAGCAGCTGTCTCTTTCCATTTGGTGGTATATGCAAAACCCACCGGCAATATAGGAGAAGAAAAAACGTATGGTATCAACAGTGATCCCTTTCCTTTTTTCTTCTTCCGCTAGAGGTCAATTTGTACCTCTAATTAAACAGAAATACCATAGCGCAACAGATTAAGTTCCACATAAATGATATAGAAGGAAAAGGGAATTCACTCACATTTTGTGATGTCTCGATCAGACACTAGATGTAGAAACATAGAAACATAGAAAAAATGTCGGCAGATAAGAACCTTTCGGCCCATCTAGTCTGCCCAATTACATGGATACTTTACCTGGATTTATCTTTTGTTTAGGATAGCCTTATGCCTATCCCATGCTTGCTTAAATTCAATCACTGTTTTGGCCTCTACCACTTCTACTGGAAGACTGTTCCATGTATCCACCACCATCTCAGTAAAATAATGCTTCCTGATGTTCATTTTAAACCTTTGCCCCTCTAATCTAAGACTATGTCCTCTTGTTTTGCTATTTTGTTTCCTTTTAAATATACTCCCTTCCTCTACCTTGTGGATTCCCTTTACGTATTTAAATGTTTCTATCATATCTCCTCTGTCTCGTCTTTTTAATCGGTAACCGGTGGCAACCGGGTGTGTAGCCCGTTCATTTTATCAATTTATTTTAATAAATCAGCCCTATTAGAAATTCTTGTATCCTGGTCTCTGTTCGGAGCAAAAAGGATCCTGCTGGCTGCATGGGAGATCCGGTGCTCCCTTCAATACCACCGGCTGCCGATTACATCTAGTGTCTGATCCAGACACCACAAAACGTGAGTGAATTCCCTTTTCCTTCTATATAATTTATGTGGAACTTAATCTGTTGCGCTATAATATGTCTCTGTTTAATTTGAGGTACAAATTGAACTCTAACAGAAGAAGAAAAAAAGGAAAGGGATCCCTGTTGAAAGAAGCGCTGATTCTACCATACGTTTTTTCTTCATATCCATCCAAGTAACATTTTGGAACCAAACAAGAAACCAGAAAATGTAATTCCATGACACTGAAGTGAGAGTGAAGAAAAAAAGTTGAGTAATTCTGACACGTCTAAGTTTTCCCCTTCTTATCCTGGACATTTCCATATCACAATGAGGAGTGGAGCCTCACCAGCAAATTAAAACGCTTCTAATCCCCGATCAGTGAGTTACTGTGTCCCCCGAGTGCTAATTTATGAAGATCACACCTAGGAGATGAAGCTGGGGCTTTCTAGACTGACTCCTGACGATGTACGGGTTCTGTCTGTATCCATACGCTGATGGGCAGACAGATATCATTTACATGCAGCCAGTTACTCTCCACGGAGATAATGAAAATGCCATTTAGAGCAGACACAGAAAATGTCAGTAACACGTCCTACGATTATTTCTTTCCAGCCAGACTCCAATGCAAAGGATCAAATTGCAGTTCAGAAACGTACGGATAGTTGGGTTGCAAATTGCAGGCTCCAAAAAAGGTGCGACCAGGCTTGATATAAACAACTGCCGATTCAAAGGAACATGGCATCAATACAACTGTGTACGGATACAACACAATGTTCTTTTTCTCATAACCTTATTCACAGCACACAGCACACACACACACACACACACACACACGCTTCTTATCCTCTGCTGTCCCACCAAGTGCAGGTCCATATTTTCAGGTCTCTCTTCCAGCTGTCTCCACTTCTCTCTCTAATTACTCTCACTAAGCCCGGGCTTCTGGTTCTTCCCATGCAGTCCTGCTAACCATCTTCACATTCCCTCTGCTCCTATCTGTTTCACCTACCCCAGTCCCTTAGATTGTAAGCTCACGGGATGTCTGACTGAGCACTTTAAGTGCTGTACCACCTGGACAGCTATCCTACGGGCAGGGTCATCTTTTCATCATGTACGTCTCCTGTTTGTGCTCCTCTATTGTAAAGTGCTACGGAATATGTTGGCGCTGTATAAACCTGTATAATAATAATAATAATAATAATAATAATAACTGCATTCGCAACACTAAGGTGATGTTATTGTTGGGTTTAAACTGGCCGACAATAATGGACTTTATAGTTTATTTTATAGGCAGGTTCTTTACTAGAAAACCTACCCAACCCCATTTTGTATCACCCGTTAATCCTGAGGAGTCTACTCAATAACCACCGTTCTTTCATTGAAACTGTGTTTTTGATTGGACGTTGGTGAACTATGGTACATCAAGTATGGTGAAACTACAGTGAATTCCATACTTGCCACCATTCTCTCCACTGTAGCTTCTACTGAAGTTATTTAGTGTACACTTCACTGTAGTTTCCACCAGTGTTTCAGATGTTCAACGTTTTTATCATTCTTTCCATCAGAGTTGAATGGAGATCACCACTGAAGAGGATTCACTAGTGTTGCAAACAGCGGTAGAACAACGCGGAATGGACAATAGCCGTGGTCTACTCATTTTATATAAAAAAAGAAAATAATGGTGGAGGGAGGTTAACATTGTTTACAGCAACTTTACATGACGGTGTTGAATTTTGTCCATTTTTAGATTACCGATGTTCACCATAGTCGCAGGAACTGATCTTTACCATTGGTAAGAACGGGGAACATCAGACGGTTTGCGAATTACCCCCTCAAGATAGGGGTGAGCAGCCTTGGTCCTCCAGACAGTTTGTAACTTTGTTCCAACAGGAGGCCCAGATGGCTAAGCATCATGGGAGATGAAGTTTCAAAATATCTGGAGGACCAAAGTAGTTGACCCCTGTCTGAAGACAAATCACAAAAGTGGCTCTATACGGCGACTAGAAATTATAGGCAATTTTGTTTTAATTTATAAAGTTAATAAAATTAAAAATCAACAAGAAAATGAGAGTGTGTAAATTAGTGTCCAAATCTCTAGCATGGCGTCGGGGAGAGGTGGCAATCCAATTTTGAATTTTTTATTTTATTTTATATATATGTTGTTTAAAAGCATTGGCTTGTTCTTTATTAACACAAAATTTTATATATATAGAAAATATTTGATTACGTCGGGCTGGATACTCCTGGTTGAAGCAGCCGCCGTGGTAGGGAAGGCGCAAATTTTTTTTTTTTCTGCATATATGAATATTTGATTTCTGGTTATAATTATAGGGGGGGGCTTACAATTTTTTTTAAATAAAGTATAAAATACTATCTACATATAAATAGTGTATTAGAATTAAAAATTGACTTTTCCAAGGCATGGTCCAAAAGAATGTAAAATGAATTAAAGGCAAACAATAAATGACCCCTGTCCCTACCAGTAACAGGCTACACAGAGGGCCTATATTCCAAGGTCAGTGTAAATGTAACCAGAGCTGTTGTAAACTTAACTCCATAGACTATCATCGCTCTGGTAAGTTTACAACAGCTTTGGTTAACACCAACCTTGGAATAGGCAAAAACACTCGCAGGGTATACAAAAACACCGATCTATGGGTGTAGAGTATTTACGTATCTGTTCCTGCAGCCTACAATATGTGGGTAAGACCGTCAGAGAATTACGTGTGCGCATCCTGGAACATATATATACGATCTGTTAAATATTCACGAGAAACCCCGGTTTCACGTCACCCAAAGTTAGTACACGAAAACCGATCCGATCATTTGAGGTTCATGGTCATTGATCAGGTGAAACTGGGAACCAGGGGTGGGGACCTAGATACACGACTGCAACTGAGGGTGGCATACTGGATCCACAGACTTAACCTCCCTGGCGGTCTATTTATTTCGAAAATTCTTGTCTGAAAACAGTCCATTTCCCCCCCCCCCCCGCAGCATCCCGAGTGTGGCTCTGGGTTAAATTCCTATGCTGGAAGCGGTAACCCCGAGCAACACTCGGGATGCCGCTGGATACATCACCTCTCCCTGCGCTCCTTCGATGTCCCCAGCTGCCTCATCCGGCGATCGTGACCTCATTACTTCCTGGTTTCCTCCTCGCAAGAAGGAATCCAGGAAGTATGAGGTCGCGATCACCGGAGGAGACTGCAGAGATCATCGAGGGAGCGCAGGGAGAGGTGATGTATACAGCCCGAGTGTGTCTCGGGGTTACCGCTCTCAGCGGTGAAATTTAACCCTGAGACACACTCGGAACACCGCCAGGGAGATTAAGGAGGGTTTTACCTTTACTTCTTTCCTATAAAAAATGTACCTTTCACCCAGTCAAGGGTTTCTTCTTTTTTTCCAATCTAACCACTGGGAGATCTGCCGTGATCTGATCCTTATCACTTTTGCCATACAGTGTACAGGGTTCATGATCATCCATTTTCCCATTACTTCTCATAACAAGGCACTTTTTTTACCTTTTTAACCTTTTCAAGCGGTGGGTTTATTCATTTTTTCGCAGCCCATAGGTATATCACATCAGCCAATAACATATCAGAGACTTCGGTGAGTCAGTGTTGTATGTAGTTTATGCTATGAATCGTGTGTTTATTACAAACTTCGGGCCCTATTTCATTCTTCCCGCAAACGTTTGCGCGCGCAGAAAAACGCATTAATGCGAGGGGCAAAACCCTTTGCGCTGAACATTTTATTACAATCTCAGCGCAACAAATGCATGTATACGTCTACCGCGAGTGAACCTACGCGAGCTTACTGTACTTTGCGCGTCCTATAATATTGACCCTTTTCTCCCTTGCCGCACGCTGCTCCTTGCCTTCAGTTCAGGGTTTCTGTAATGCGGAAGTCCCTGCAGCGTCTTAAGCAATTTGTGGTCAGGGTTTAGAGTGTCCAGTTAAACCTGTCCAAGAGCAATCCCTTTATAGCATGATGGACCAAGCAAAACACTAGCCATGAGGGATTTCAGTTATGATGCCATTCTATAAACATGTGTTTGAGTCCCAAAATCCAGTAAACAGGCTTAAATTTCAGCTCACATCAACATCCCAGAAGCTTTTCCTTAAGAGTATTGGGTAACTCAGATGGGAGACGCTAGCTCACTCTGCTTTGAGGGATGTCTGCTAAGCTACATCCACCATGTTCTTGGAGAAGTTGGAACACTAGCCAGTGTTGCTGTATTTGTCAGCTTTGCCATAGCAGAGGTTTTCTCCAAGGTAGACACGTTGGAACTAAAACATGCTGAACATATTCGCCAACAGGAACTAGAAACAAGCTACACCTTACCAAGACGCTGTTGACGTATTAGCACTTGACGGTGAACAAATCGAAAACTGACATGGATGCTAGTGTATTAAGGTGTGAAAATCGTAACGAGAAAAGAAAACATGCCTTGTACGTAAAGCCGGTGCCGATAACTACGACCACTTCAAACGCTTTCATGCAAACGGATATAATTTAATTGCCATATTCTAAATCAACATTGTCCATTCACTGAAGGTGGAAGAGGTAGGATCCTACATCCCACGGGTCTTCTGCATTGTCTCATATTGCTCATGCTTTGTGAGGGGAAGGATGGTTGCTTATGTGCGTATCTAGTGGAAGGAGGATATAGAACCTTCTACAAGGCCTGTCCATTCTAATCTTCGATGGTGGAAGGGTATTATGCACCCAGTAAAAAAATGTGTCTACATAGGTATTGATATAGGTCATGACAACCATTGCCATTCTTCTTCCCTATTAGAATGTAGATTGATAGGGGCTTTGTAACATCACAAACACCCGACCATCTGCTAATATTTTATGAGGGAGGATGAAGGGCCTTTTATACCAAGACAGACTGAGGAAGAGCAAGTTCTAAATGTTTGGTGTAGAACACTGCATCGGAGGCGAAGAGATCCTCCGTATTCCAGTCCTTGATAACACTCAATGGGGAAATTTAAAATGAATGGTGGTAGAACCTCCAGTAGGAGCAACCAATGGATTTGACATGAAGTCTCTAGTGGCAAGTCTTTGTGAGGGCTTTATTCCATACAATATGATAGGTTGCTAAAACTCCACCATAATAATGATGTAACACAAGACCACACACAGATTCTTTTTCCCCTAATGTGGGACCAAATGTAGAACGGGTCAAATTCACGAATCGTCAGCTGTGATCCTCACGGGAGCCCTTTACATAGATTGCCATTTTAACCTTTAATAAATCCATTTTAATTAATTCTCCATATGAGCATGTTTTCAGAATATGTCAAAATAAATTATCTTCGACAAAAATAAAGTCTAAATAGGTTAATGCTTCAAAACCGACACAAGAGTTTTAAACACAATCCAAAACATTCTCTTGTGTGCATGTACAGTACCGTAGGGAGGTACTATGTGTCCGGCACCAGTGTCTCCACACATCAACATTTGGTTTCCTAAATGAAGAGTAAGATCACACTGCTTTCATAACCCTTTTAGATGTAACGGGTTACCATCATTTTGCGGAGGAGTGTTACACACATTTACGTTTTACTTACTGTGATCAATATAGAATGTTCTCCCGTCCAAATGGATTCTCTCCTCCCAACCAGGCTGCAAGACAACAAGGGGACACATTGCCATAGCTTAGACTAGACCAAAATATTGTGTCATCATTCAGCTTTACAACGATCCCGCACAAACACCCAGGACACATTCCGACTCCACACACGTACCTCCAAGGCAGACCTATTCACATACTCCAAGCACACTCACTGGCTTGTATGCATACACTTAGGATTGCTTAGGAATTCACACAAGTCTACCCAGTCTAACAGGTTTAATATGATAAGACAAGGTTTTGGCTCAACTGGACCTTGGACCGTGACCTAGGCCTGGTTGAGCCAAAACATTACTTCTAATCTTTTTTCGAAGAGGACGTTGGGGACTGGTCCAACACGTTGACACCATCCAATTGCATCATTCTTTGTGACAAACCTATACCTTGGCACACCAGTACACCCTGCCACAAATACATTCACATAGGGCCCTATCATGTCCCTACAGATAAACGGGGATGCTAAGGAATGCTCCTGGCGGCCAGAAGTGGCGGATCGGGCCACTGTTCTCACTGCGGGATGAGAGGTGAGAGTTTGATTTTTTTGGGAGGTTTACAGCTGCGGTTAACTGATTCTGCAGCTTAGAGCTGGTGCCAACGTTTTTAGTTAGTGACAGCTATTTGTAATTAGCGTTAGGACCTTGTGATCCCAACGCTAGCTCCTCTCTGCTTACTCTTTGCGTTCCCGATGTTAAGCATAGGGAGAGCAATGTACAGTAAGCTTGCGCTAAAAAGCACTAATACCGATTCGCTAACGGATTTCTTTAACCTGTCAGCAATCGGGAGGTGATGCAGGCGGCACACTATCCCCTCAATTAACCTAGCGCTAATGCTCATTTAGGTGAGCGCCAACGTTACGGAGGTGATGTTTGCCCATTATGGGCACCAAGTCACAAAAAGACACCAGAACACATCTCCTCAGACTTTCTGAAAGAATCACACAGTCACTGACCGACAATTTAAATATAGGCACAGTTATGGACTCGCACATACTCCGGGGCAAACTGATAAACACCAGCACACACACTGTTTACTAATACTGATCTAGGACAGTGATGCCGGACAGCTCAAGGTGCTAGAGGGGTGTCAGGTTTACCCTCCTTACTAGGCCTTCAAAGGCCGAAACGATCATCCGGAGAGCAGTTCAGTTCCTCTCATGAAGAGGAGACACCCTCTGGCCACCCTTTTTGGCATATAGTGTATGATTTGCATATGACACAGCCCAGGGGCGGACTGGGCTGGGGGGCAGGGTGGCAAATGGCCCCCGGGCCGGTCCTCAGCCCATTAAAATGTCAATTGCGGCAGCTGCTCTGTCTCTTTGTAATGAGACCGGCCGGCTTTTACACACCGCGGCCAGCCAGACTCATTAGCAGGAAGTGCAGGGCCAGAGACACCTCCCACAGCCCTCCTTAGCCAATCATAGAACAGTGCTCCCAGGGGAGAGAACCCTCATTAGGCAGTTTTGTGGATACTTGAGTGTGTTACCTCTGTGGCTCAAACGGTAGCAGCACCTGTATAGTGGCAGGAAGGTCATGAGTTCAATTCTTAGCTGGTAATGTATAATTTTTTTTTTAAAAAAACATCTACCTCTGCACAATTATTCTAATGCTATTATTAATAACAGAACAATAATAGCATCAGCATTATAACAATATTATTATTGTGCTTGCAGAGGTAGAAAAAAAAAAAAAACAGTTGACCAGCTGAGAATCGAACTCAAGACCTCCCTGCTTATTAAACAGGCGCTGCTACCATGTCAGCCACAGTGGCAAGACAAAAAGTTTCAACAAAGCTGCTTAAAGAGGGATCAGCACAAAGTGCTGTGGTTGGCTGAGCAGCCCCACCCTTTATTTTCCTCATAGCACTGCTTCCCTCCTCTGCAGAAGCAGCGCTGGAAGGAAGTGACTGTTTAACCTGTCACTTCCTCTCAGTCCCACAGGAGGGAAGGAGAACACTGGCCACAGGTAAGGGAGGAGAAGACTATATGAAGGGGGGAAAAAGAGAGGGAGATAAGCTGAAAATGAGGGGGGGGGAGAGAAGCTTAAAAAAGGTGGGAAAGAAAAGACCTGAAGAAGGATAGAGAAAAGCGGGAAAGACCAGAAGAATATGGAATGGAATGTGGAGAGGGAGAAGTTGAGCTGAGAAAGGAGTGGAGAGAAAATGAATAGAAAAGGGAAGAGAGAGGAAAGGAGTACGGAATGAGAATGGACATAGGAGAGGAGTGGGAAGATCTGCATAGAAAGAGGAAGGACGAAAAGGAGATTGGAAGTGGAGAGAGAAGGAGAATGAAAGAAAGGGAAGAGAGAAGTGGATAAAAAGGAGAATGAAGGGAATAATGGGGAGAAAAGGGGTGAAAAAAGGCAAAGAGGAAGGGGGCATGACATGATGAAATGTGTGTATCTGTCAGTATTTGTATCTGCATATCTGTGTGCGTGTGTGTGTGTATCAGTGTGTGTGTGTGTGTATGGAAGTGGCTTTTACAAGTAATAAAATTGGTCACGGGTACATTAGTGTGGGGTTCGGGTACATTAGTGTGGGGTTCGGGTACATTAGTGTGGGGTTCGGGTACATTAGTGTGGGGTTCGGGTACATTAGTGTGGGTTTTGATTTTAGGGAAGTGGGCAGCGCTGGAATTTAAAAGGTCATCTGTGTAATGTGAATGGGGTATTGTTCTGATTCAGGGGTTAGTAGTTATGGGTAAAAGGGGGCATTGCTATGAACTAGGGGGTAATGTGAGGAAAAGGGAACATTGCTCTGATATAGGCAGTATTAGTTTGAGGTAGGTGGGACATTGATCAGAGTTAGGTGGTATTGAAAAGAAATAATTATTTATTTAAAACAGTCTGAAAATGTCATTTATTATGTAATTTGTTAACCATGCCTTTTTCAAATTTTTTTTTTTTTTTAAATTTAAATGGGGGACCGGGTTGCTGCTCCATGGGCTTATGGGTTGTACTTGCCCCCTGGGCCAAAAGTTGCCAGTCAGCCCCTGACACAGCCTCCTCTGGTTTGGCACCATCGAGCTGAAACCTTGCGAGATCTGAGCGGGGGCACACAGTGGGGCAGGACACTAGTGTTACCTGTTCTCAGGACCCTCACAAACTTTGCTCACACTCACTTCCTAATCATGGTCTAAAGACAGTGATGTTTGACTTTGGCATCCCAGACTTAATGTAATACACCCAATCTGCATAAAGGCCGGTTTAGCATCATGAGATATATACTTATGGCATGTTAGTCATCACTACTTTATCGAGTACAGTATCCCTTGTCCCAAACCATAAATGCTCCAGAATCTGAAAACTTTATGCACCAACACAAAGCCACAAGTAGAAAATCTCACCTTGGACCTCTTGTGAAAGGGATAAAACAGATAATAAAATGCCTTTCAGGCTGTGTGTACAAGGTGTGTATGAAACATGAAAATTTCGTGTTTAGACAGGGGTCCTTCCCAAAGACCTTTCATTACTATATGCAAATATTATAAAATCCGAAAAAATCCAAAATCCTATACGCTACGGTTCCACAGCATTCCAGATAAAGGATACTCGGCCTGTAGTCAGGGCTGGATTTATAACTAGGCAGAGTAGGCATGTTCCTACAAGTGCCTGCCACAAGGGGGCGCCTTGGTCTGTAATTATTTTTTTTTAAATCATTTAGACCCCTGTATCTCTGGAGCCCTAAGGGTTAGAGGGACATATGAGGCATCATTGAAAAGGTCAGATTATGGCCTTTCCAATGATGCAAACTATAAGCAGGTTAGATTAATGTAAAATTAAAACAAAAATAAAATATTTTTCTGTTTTTTCTAACGCAGCACTATTATTCAGTTTACAATTATAAAGTGAACAGTGATGCTGCGCTAACTCACCTTCTCATTTCCCACAATGCCAGCAAGTGTGGAGCTGATTATGCAAATCATTGTTTCATCGACAACCTAGACAGTGGCACTGCAGTGAGGAGAGACAGGGGAACTTTGGAACCTGCATCTCTGAATTGTACACCGCACAAGGTTAAGTGAGGTGTCATTGGAAAGGTCAGAGTCTGGTTTTTACAATGATGAAAAAACATGACCATGTAATGTGTAAAAATAAAAAACTGAAAAACATAAATGCCAAATGTATTTATTTTTTCACTGTTCTACGTCAGAGGCAATACATGCTTTTACATATAAAATAAACAATGCCACTGCACTAAGTCAACTAAGGCAACAGATTCTGCCCCTTCTTTTGATTTGAGTGCAGAGAGAAACTGCTTTTCAGGTGGGGTTTCCCCCCCCAAATATTTTTTTCTTTTGCCCCAAAATGAAAATTTATAAAGTCATTTTGGCATGTTTCCGTTTTTTGTTTGGGGAGGGGGGACGTGGTAGTTAGGGGCACTCCACATTTTGGTGCCTACAGCAGTGTTTGCCTCGCCAGGTTTGCAGGATATCTGAAGCACAGCACAGGTGATATGATTTGCTGCTCATTGATTGCAGGATTCAGTCTGCATTTCCCCAAAGGAATCCTTAAAATCTGGCCAGGTTGAGGGTCCCGAGGACAGGTTTGGGAACCACTGGCCTACAGGCTCCTGAGATGCAAATCCAGCCCTGCCTGTAGTACTATACTAGGATAATAAAATTTGTTTCAGTCATCATACGAAGTACAATAAGTTTACAAACAGTATAATTTTATCCTGAGTAGGATCCATTTCTTTCATGGCTGATACTCACAGGGAGAGGACCCAGGTCATTTGGATTTAACGAGGCTTTAGTCCGCATATGAACTGGAAATTTGAGGCGTGGATCCTCCTGCAAAATGAATACATTGAACAATATGAACATATCGAACTATATATGAACCAACAATAGGTTTTCAAAACATTGCACTGGGATATGCGGCACCTGCCTAAAGAGGTGAGAGGGGCATTAAGAGTAGGGATGCACCGATACTAGTATCGGTATCGGGGCCGATATTGCCGTTTGCATGAGTACTTGTTACTTGTGCAAATGGCCCGATACATCCCACCGATACCGGAAGCCGGCGCTGGGCCGGCTTGCCGGTATCCGCTGGGCTGGGGAAGCTGGCCGCGTGCATGAAAAGCACGCGGCCAGCGTTCCCTTCCGGCGCGCCGTAATACTCACCCTTCCTGAAGGTCCGGTCGCTTGGCAGTGATGCGTTCCCGCGGCCACTGGGCGCTCCTGTGACGCTGCCTCTCGGCTGGAGGCAGTGTCACAGATGCGCCCGGCGGCCATGTGATCACATCACTGCCAACAAGCGACCGGACCTTCAGGATGTGTGAGTATCGTGGCGCGCCGGAAGGGAACGCTGGCCGCGTGCTTTCATGCATGAGGCCAGCTTCCCCAGCGTTCGAGCTGCGGGCAAATCCATGAGAGCTGCGGGCAAATCCATGAGACCTGGGGGCAAAGCCATGAGACCTGGGGGCAAAGCCATGAGACCTGGGGCATATCCATTAGAGCTGGGGGCAAGTCCAGAGCTGGGGCATAATCCATCAGAGCTGGGGGCATATCCATCAGAGCTGGGGGCAAATCCATCAGTGCTGGGGGCAAATCCATGAGTGCTGGGGGCAAATCCATGAGTGCTGGGGGCAAATCCATGAGTGCTGGGGGCAAATCCATGAGTGCTGGGGCAAATCCATGTGAGCTGGGGGCAAATCTCATAAATTTTTATATGAGGTCTGTTCTTATTGGAAAGCGTCACACGACATTAAATAAAAGTATCGGTACCCGGTATCGGTGAGTACTTTTAAAAAGTATCGGTACTCGTACTCGACCTTAAAAAAGTGGTATCGGTGCATCCCTAATTAAGAGTCACCACACCTCACCATACAGAGTAAGACGGAGCCACCTATGGTGTATTGATGCGGTTCATAATATATCTTTTAAAATTTTGTGTATAAATTCAGTTAACTTTTATGTAATGAGTTTTACTAGAGCTTGATTTAGAAATGCATACACATCCTGGCAGACTTGATTCAGTGAGGGTCTGAATATTAAATTGGTTTAATTTATATCCATTATGTTACATATATCATATTTAAGACTAATAGAAGTATTGCAACTACATACAGGGCCGGTGCTCCCACTAGGCAAGCTAGGCAACCGCCTAGGGCGAACTGCTGCCTAGGGGCGCAGATTGCCCCAACCCGAGTTCCATTATTGTACCAGTTACTCATTGTGCAGCTCATGTAGCTGGCACTGGCGGCTCGCAGACTCAAGCTAGTGACGCAGAAGGTGGGTGTCTTATGGTGACGCGCAGGTGCCAGAGGCAGATGAAAGACCGATGAAAGAAAGAAAAGGCAAGAAAGAAAAGGCAAGAAAGAAAAGGCAAGAAAGAAAGAAAAAAGAAAAGGCAAGAAAGAAAGAAGAAAGAAAAGGCAAGAAAGAAAGAAAAAAGAAAAGGCAAGAAAGAAAGAAAAAAGAAAAGGCAAGAAAGAAAGAAAAAAGAAAAGGCAAGAAAGAAAGAAAAAAGAAAAGGCAAGAAAGAAAGAAAAAAGAAAAGGCAAGAAAGAAAAAGAGCAAGAAAGAAAAGGCAAGAAAGAAAGAAAGAAAGAAAGAGCAAGAAAGAAAAGGCAAGAAAGAAAGAAAGAAAGAGCAAGAAAGAAAAGGCAAGAAAGAAAGAAAGAAAGAGAAAGAAAGAAAAGGCAAGAAAAAAAAAAAAAAGAAAAGGCAAGAAAGAAAGAAAAAAAAAAAAAAGGCAAGAAAGAAAGAAAAAAGAAAAGGCAAGAAAGAAAAGGCAAGAAAGAAAGAAAAAAGAAAAGGCAAGAAAGAAAGAAAGAGCAAGAAAGAAAAGGCAAGAAAGAAAGAAAGAAAAAAGAAAAGGCAAGAAAGAAAAAAAGAGCAAGAAAGAAAAGGCAAGAAAGAAAGAAAGAAAAAAGTAGATTAAAGAAAAAAAAAGTAGATGAAAGAAAAGAGGGACAGAAGAAAAAGAGGTGCAGAGGAAAGAAAGAGGCACAGACCGATCCCGGGCCCGACCAGCGGAGGTGTAGGATGGGCACCGAAAGACCGTGTGCGGCCATTGTGCACAGTGTGCCCCTGTCCCAGTGTGTATGTGTCCTTCCCCGTGTGCGTGTGTGACCCCGCCCTCGCATTTCAGCAGTTTTTTCTGGGGGGGTTAGGATGCAAGTAGCTGGTCTTGCCTAGGGTGCAAAATAGTCTAGCACCAGCCCTGGCTACATAGCACAAACATTCATAGGTCTTTATCTTTTCTTTTATTTAGCCAGAGCATTATCACTTTCGGCAATGTTGATGCAAACACAAAAGGGGTTAATCCGAGAGCACAGAAATTTCTGCGAAATTTCGGTGCCGTCTCGTTCAGCGCACTTCGGCGATTTCAGTTCACTGACGCTGCGGTGAATTCAGCACAAAGTGCGCCGAACAGGATTTGCCGCATGCTATCGAACTGGTAACAAAAAAAAAAAGAATTAAAAAAATGGAACACCGCTATTTTAAAAATAAATAAAAAAAAAGGTGTTTAAAAGAATGAAAATGCAGGGAAATAATAAAAAGGGTCCCATAATTTTTTTTAAAAAATATATAAAAAGAGGTCTGGTACAGAATATAAAAATTAATAAAATGGGAATCAAAAATTTCGTAGAAAAATACCGGAAAAAAATTGTATAAAATCTTTTTGCTGCAAATGAAAAGAATAAATGGTTGAAAAAAATTAAATAAATAAACCTGGAAATATTTTTTACATTGGGATTCGCCGTTTTAAGCCTGTCGAACTCAATCACCTAAAATCAGGGCATTTCGCCAACACTTTGGTGCAGTTCTGCGTTCTCTGAATAGATTAACCATTACTTCTATGGGACAATTTCGCTGCCACAGAAGGACGTCGAATTGCAGCAATCGGAGGCAAACCGCACTGTATTTTGCTGCCAATTCGCCAATATTTGGCAAATTGACAGCTTTCTGAATAGCCAAACTGCCACAACATTGCAACGTATGGCGAAATTCACAGTTCAGCTCTATTGAATAACCCTAAAGGTCTTTTTTTGGGCCAAAAAGTAGTTGTGAAAAGATACCAAATTTGGTTCCTTTTTGCCTTGTATCGGCGAAATCCGTCGCTCGTTAAATAAACTTTTGGGCTGCATAAAAAATATGTAGAATTTGAACATCATGGAAGGTTTGTAAATTCTTCAGGTTTTAACACTTGGCACCAACATTCCACCTGTCACCTGCTGTCAAATCTGTTTCGCCACCCAGGACATACTTGAAAACGAGAGAAATCTCAATGTATCCTTCCTGGTAAAATCTTATATATATATATATATATATATTAAACTAGCATTAACAACACGTGATGCAGCAGCACCAGGATTGTGTTTCGGGGGCCACAGCACTGAATTTTGTCCATGTTCTGCCCCAAGAATGCTTTCATAACAAATCACAGCGTTCCTGGAGCCAAATGACATGAACTTATTTTATATATTTTTTTTTTAAACATGAGGGTGTTAATTCACCCACCCCCAGGCATGTACTGGCCACAGGCGACCACAGGGAGATTCCTGGTGGGTCGATGGCTCAGTGGGCCGGTGTGAACGCTGGTTCACCGCCCGGATCGCACTGCCCTTAATGGGTGAGGTGAGAACTCCCTCACCATCTGTAAAACTGAACAGTCTGCCACAGTCTCATATTGGTGCCAATGTGCCTGCGAGACCCGCTGCGCATGCACCTCACCTTAAGATATGGTGCGCACCCAACCTCAGTGCTGCTGCGTTTCTTTACCAAATTGCTCTGCAGCATCTTTGTAGAGCGAATAAAATTTTGTCGAGCGATCCGGTTGGTTTATATACTATTTTTGTGTGTTTGCATAAGTATAAAGTGGGCCGGTCTGTATGCAGTCCAGGACAGATTTTTTTGTCCCAGTCCAGCCCTGCCCCCCCCCCCCCCCCCTTCATTGAAGTTTTTTATTCATAGAGCACATTATTTGAAAATTGGGGAAGAACATTGGGATTAAATTGGTCTTCTAAAAAAGAAGAAAAAAAAAAAGGTCCCGCCCCCCCCCTTGGCCCGTATTACATACTTGGTGCTAACTTAACCAGAACAGTTGTAAACTTAAAACCATATTACATAGTTGGTGCTAACTTAACTAGAGCTGTTGTAAACGTCCCAGAGCCATTATAGCCTATGGAGGTTTTCAGTTTACAACAGCTCTGGTTAAGTTAGCATCAACTATGTAATATGGGCCTTTATTTTTAAGTTGAATAAATCATTATGTATACATTTAAGGTACCAGAAGAAAGAAAAAATAAATATATAACATGTGTGGGCACACCAACAAAAGGAAGAAATTACGGTCAGCAAAGAACATTGCAAACCGGGGGGGGACAATTTGATGTGTAATTTTTGGGTCGCCAAGTAAAAAAAACTTGTGTCATTAAGGGGTAAAATGGGGAGCAGAAAAGCATTAACTGTCCATCTTCGTAATTTTGTCACTACAGTTTAATACTGCAGCACTTTTATCAAATTCGAAAAGCCAACATTTTCCTAGCACTTTAGATAATGTTCTTAATGCGTTAGTGACTTTTATCGGCTTTCGATCAAGTTTTAAATATTACAATTTGTCATCTCAAAAACAGGTGTTTTTTTTGTTTTTCAAGCCACGGAATTAAAATAAAGAAGCCGAGAGCAGAAAGTGTCCGAATGATCCCTTTTAGAAAGTGACAGAACATCAAGTATTGGCCGATTTGTGGGTTATTATCACTAACCCTGGTCTTTGCATTTTTCTTCTATCATTGGCTTATACAAGAATACGCACATTTCTGACCTTGTGGGTATTTTAACAAAGAGTTCCTGCATCTGGTGTTCAAAGACGAATAGGAAAGGTTTGGACCCTACTTTTATATTCAAAAAAACTAAGGCGCTTTTCCCCCTTGTTGAATAAGTACTCGGTCCCTTAAGTCTTTCACAAGAATTCATTACGAGATTTGATTTCGACAGGATGCACATTACGGTCAATAAGACACGTGTACACACAAACCCCTAATTCATGGAAATCTACAACTTTTTACTGGCGATTATCAAAATATGCATGCTGCTGCGGTTTTCTGTAGGGATTACGTCAGCATACATAGTCACGTTCAACTATACCATAAGATCTCTTGCTCTACTTGGCTTGCCCTTTGAAGATCCTTGAGACATTTTACTCCATGCAGATGCTATGTTAAAAACATTGCACTGGGGGGGATTCCCATAACTATTATCTACAATTTGTACAATAACATTCTTATGAAGTTGAGGGGCAGGGTATTTACAGAAGGAACAAGAGAGCAAGTTGGAACGATGGGTCAATATTACCTTGGAGAAAGATTGAGAAAGTCACGTGAGGGAACCTACTGAATAATACCCCCTAGAAAGCCAACATGTCTTACATTGGCATGGTCAACCAATGGAAGAGCGTTCAGAACAACTACAAGAAGCTACAGATTACTTTCTCAAAGTTGGCCGATTATTGCATGAGCCAAGAGACAATGGAACTTCTTTGTGCCTCAGCAACTTCCTGTTTTAACCACATGTATCCATTTGGGTTCTCCAGGTTTCAGTATAGCTCTATTACATATCAAGACCCGGTAAATTCCGAAATACTAAAAAGGAAGCTTAAAGACACCTTGTGAAAAGGGTTGTGGTGGTTAGAGACCGTGCTCTACCTCAAAAGTGAAAGAAGAACTGGAAGAAAGGTACTCAACTTCTGTTTTAGACACTTATATTGGACAACTACAGCAACACTTCGTCAAAATAGTCTCTCAAAGTCTTTCCCCTCCCTGAAGCATTTCTCTAGTTGTGTTGCCCAATAAACTTGTCTAAAGAGGAGGAGTGCCCAGTCCAGTTCTTCTTTCATTCTATATCTTTGAGGTGGAAGCTAATGGATCATGGTGGCCCTGGTCTGGCCTTGGAATATGGGACTGCTGCTCTACATTGTGGAAATGCCCCATCTCATATCATTACAGATTAATATAATGAACGCAATGATACACAGAAATGTGGCAAGATGGGGTATGGCAAGAGAGAAAAAACTAGCATACTGCATAAAACACCTGGAATTCCACATTGAAAACAATCAGTTTTTGGCAATTCTAGACATATCTGAAATGAAACCATCAAAATCTTAAAGATGGGCTTATTATAGCCTCAACGTACTTAAGATTCATATAGATAATCTGATCCTACTGGCTTTCTAAATCCTTCAAGTGTTTAATCAAATTATTTGGGCATTCGGTAATTGGACACTGGGAATACAATGTAGATTAAAGACACCACGGTGGCATGCTTGAAAGGTAGGGATGAAGGTCGTACCTTGAGCTGTAAGAAGGTTGAGAGAGGATGGTTTGGTTTTCATTACGTGGAGAATAAAGGAGTAGTTGGTTTGGAGAAAAAGATTCAGAAGATCATGCAGTTAGAGTTGAAGAGCACAGTGGGAATCCAAAAGATGTGCAGATATCAGAACAAGAAAAGAACATCCACATTCAGTTAGTATATAGGCGGTACCAAAACCAGTCAGATGGCCAAAGAAGACAGAATAAAAGAGGAAATGGTAGGAGGCCAAATGAAAGAACCCAAGGTACACCAACAAAAGAAACGAACCACAGAGAGTATGTGCCAAGAAGATGGTTTTGGAAAGGAAAGGGAGATCTCTGAAGGTAAAAGTATCGAAATGTCAACAGGTATTAGAAGAGTGAAGAGCTGTGTTTAGCCATATATTAAGGTTTTTCAAGCGCTTTAGAGCACTTTCAGTGGAACATGGAAAATAGAAAACCGGGAAAGGTGGTGGAAATTTAGAATTGAGAAAGTTTGTTTGCTATCTAAAAATAGTGAGCAAAACCAGCGTGTATGAGGTTGCAGAGAATGGGTAATAGCATAAGTGGCCTGCCCTACAGTGGGTCCTTGCTCAGGTCGCCTACAAATTTTAGCGCAAAGGTGCCATTACAGAGAATGCTAAACCATAAGCAAATCAAACGGATATCACCCAAAAAGGGTGGCCAATACTGAAATGCCAAGGCAACCTTCTCTGCACCAGAGGAACTGCAAACATCTGAAAATCATTTTGGTCTTGTTAAGCCTCATCATGATGAGGGCATATTGGACATCCCCATGGCACCTGGAGCAAGGGCTCCACGTCTGGATTACTCTGAACTAATAGTGAGCAAATCGATCATAAAGGGTTGCTGTATCTCTCTTGCACAGTGCATTGCCTTGGCATTTCGATACAGAGGTCTAATATGCACATGGCTCAGTCTTTAATCGGCACCTTCGAGCTGAAAGCAGCAACCCACCGCAGAGCAGGCCATTTATTCTGTCGACCTTTCTCAGAATCCTCACAAACCTTGTGTTACACGTTCTAAGGGCCCTCACAAACCTTGTTTTTTCCAGCGAAAAATACAGTCAAGATGCTGGCTATGGAATATAGTATAGTAGAGTTCAGGTTAGGCAAGGTCTTGTTTGAGGATAAAGAGAACAACTCATGCTTTACACAAGTGGAAAGAAACCAGATCAAAGAGAAAACCTTAAGTGAATTAGGAATGGAACTGTAGAAACAAGATGTCAAAAGGCACAGGCATGAAGTACGAGGACAGTGAACGTGATAACATGCCATGATGAATTAGAGTGGGATGAATAACGAGAACCCGTGAATAAATGAATAGGACTAATCAACGTTTGTATAAAGGTGTATTGCAATTTTATAGCAGAGAGCGTAACGAGAGTAAAACCACTGTAAGGTATTCAAGACCTATATTAGGTTCTACAGGTGATGAGGGTAAGGGACTCTCAATAACTGGTGAAGCCAGTGTAAGGATACATGGCAGTTGGTGGAGGTTCGGGTTATTAACCTGAAGCCTATACAAACCACCAGGAAATGCCTACATAAAGAAATCCATCAGGATTGTAAAGAAAAAACAGCGATTGATGAAAGAGATAAAAGACACATTTTATCTAAGCTAAACTAGCATCTCTGTCGATTGTCTACAAGACAACGTTGACTTCTTGAGTCAACGAGTCACAATTTTTTCATGATTTTATTCCATGAGAGTCGACTATTGGTACGCAATAAATTTTTATAGAACTATAGCTACAAGTTGTTGATCCTTAGATACCCATGTAACAAAAGCACAACATGCAAAGCATCAAGCATAGAATTAATTCATTCCAATTCACAAAGAAGTATGTTTTTACTTTTCTGGTAGAGAGGCACAGGTGACCTGCAGCTCACGTGGATTGCTTACCCAAGTGGTAGTTTTGGTATTATGGTCAATAAAGAATGGTCTGCCATTTGGAGCAATTCTCATCTCCCAGCCTGGTGGTAGGAAGCTCTGGGCTCCTTTGTGTTGTGGTTTTGGAGAATTGTAAGGAGATGGCTGTGGCGACTGCGGATTAGACAGGGTGTCCTTCACTGCTCTGCGTGCTGGGAAGTCTTTTGCACCCTGCGCAGTTAAACACAATGCAGACGTAACATATATTAATTCCAATTAGTACTGTGAGAGGTCTACATGCGGAACAAGACGTAAAACGAAACACCCAAAAGACACAAGTAGAACATTAACTGTTGCTAGTTAGGGTTGTGCACATCACGGGTTACACGTGCCAATGTGTATTGTCTTCTAGAACCAATACCATCAGTTAATGTTGTTAATGCAGTCTTTGCCGATATAATCGAAGAAATCACATGGAAAATGAAACTGGTTTTCAAAGCATTCGATTTCAATCAAGCTGGGTGGTTAAGAAGACCTTTGTATGGATAAATGATTTGCAAAATAAGCCAGGAAACATGAGAATGGCAGCTGCAGGAAACAATATGGAGTGAGAACAGACATCTTTGTTTTATGGTCAACCATCAATTTGTTACACATCAGTAGTAGAAGGAAACCTCCTTGGGTGGGGTCTCCCACCATAAAAACACAAGCAACCCAGACATTTATTGTTTACGTTTCTGCAAACTCTTCCTCCTGAAACCGTGCAGAGAGTCATGTCGAAAACCAGGCTGAGGTCTTTTAGCCACCTTTCGACAGTCATCATGGCCTGTAAATTTGAAGCATCCTGGGTTTTTCCCAAGGAGAAACAGATCCACGTTCCCCCATTAATTTGGAAGAAGCAACCCTTTTCGCCCATGATAGCAATTCATGATATTTGATTTCATGATATATCAATTCGAATTTAACAAACACAATTATTTCTAGAAAGACGAAATGAAGACTTGTTTCATCTGCTCACATGTGTAAACCAATATGAACGCAGACAGAAGACAATAAAAGGTTCACTTTTTCCCACCACAATGCAACAAAACAGTTTTTAACCAGTAGACACAAAAACAAGCATCCCCAAAAACACAATAAAAAGAGTAAATAAAAGCGAGCTTGAAGAAAAAGACGACATTTGGTAATAGTTACAGTAAAGCTGAAACAAAACAAAAACACCACCAAATCAAAGAATAGATTCCATATTAAAAAAAGCGAAAGGAAGAAATGGAAAGGATGGTTGCAAGTTCAGGAACCACTGCCGAAGTTAGAAGATGACAGTGAAGTTGAGGTGGCTTTAGAAGCGGCAGAAGAAGAGGCCCTAGTTAGATGTGGCATGTTCTCACCTCCAATGGTGCAGATAAAGTGACAGTGGGGGAACTGAGGCTGCGCGGTCGCCTGATTTGAGGCTCAGCCAGATGATTGCTACTGTTTGAAGTGGATCCCACTGCACCATCTTCCGCGTGCTAGTTTGGAGGCAAAAATAAGTTAACATCCTGGTGCCAAGAATACGGTACGATAGACAGGTTATGGCAGCCCTTCTCGAAACTTAAACAACAACCATCCATAATTTGGAGGAGACCCAAGAGCAGTGATGGCTAACCCGTGAACCTGTAACATGCCAGAACTACATGTTCAATGACGTTCAGTCGCCAATAAGACCTGTAATTCATCTTATGAACCTTGGGCGTAACAAGGTTAGCCATCAGTGCCTTAGAATGATCTCCTACAGATTGATAAAACTTGTTGATGGTACTTCAGAGGAAGCTCCAAGAAACACATTAGCTTTTGCACTTAGGTGGTGGTAGACCAACCATAGTCATTTGTTACCTTCAACATCATGGCGTGGCAATTTTCTATCAAACTTTGGATCCAGTAACAATATTAATAAATACAACAATCAATAAAATCTAAGAAGTTTGGCAACTTTAGGTAAATTCATTTACAAGAAATTCTACAAATCTGTCCACCTGGCCCCTAGGCTTATCAAGACCTCTCCTGCATCATTCTATCTCCTAAATATTTCTATAGTACATGGGTTTAATGTAAAGTTTTTTTTGAAGAAAGCCTCCTATTACACAGCCAACAGGTTCACAACATTACCTCTCAAGGCCAAAGACTTCAGTTTTGGTTGCACCTACATTTCCAGACGACTTTGTCTTATGCAGGGATCTCAAACTCTCGCCACCAGATATTTATTGTCTACAATTCCCACAATTCTTTGAATGAAATAGAGAAACTTGGGAGGTGTAGTTCTTCAGAATATCTGGGGGCTAGAGTTTGAGATCTTGGTCATGGCATTCATGACTTCCTCACCATGTCAGCTCATTATATTACATCATCCCTACTAAAAAAGTACAAAACTACATTTCTCTAGAGCCCCATCTGCAAAACATAAATCCCATCTACACGCACACCTTCAACACTCTTAACGTCACGGTGAAGCCTTTTGTTCCAACTCAATTGTTCAAATTCTCCCGTCTAGGCAAATGATTACATATTCTTACTTAAATTCAGTACAAAAGCGCATTTCCATTTTAACACCTTAATATCAGTTATTTAAGCGGACGATTACAGTAATAATGTTTAATCTACTTAGGTTAGGTTTTCTCTACAATTACGAGTAGTAGAATAAAGAGAACGTCTTCCAAACACGGCACAGTTGCTAGCTTGGCCTCGGAAATTGGTCTTCGTACCTGAACAATAGGCCGGGTCCATGTGGTGGTGCGATTGTTATGATTGACATAATAGGTACGTCCTTTGGCATCTTTCCTTTCTTCCCAGCCGGATGGCAAACCAGGGGTAGTGTGTACATAGGCCACAGATGGCTGTTTGTATGCAAAAAACTATTAACATGTTGTGAAGAGGTATATAGATTACGTTGAATAAGACAACACTAGTTGAGAATTAGAAAAGTAAACTAAGAATTTAGCCACGGATCCTTTAACAAAGCATTTTTAGAGTGACTGTAGATGGTGTCCACCAAGTAGACCCCATTGTATGCCTGTTGAGATACAAAAAAGTACTACTAGGTGTATCGTGACATCCTTCAATTTCATTGGTCGATAAACTCAAAAGAATTTTGGTTCCTAGTGTGGCCTACATGCACCAGAAGAAAGATTTTACTGCAATTGTTATTTCAGTTAAAATAAAGGTGTACCGATTGACAGATGAAAACAATACAGATGAGCAAAATATTTAATTTTTGTTATATTTTAACTATATGTACAAGAGATTTTTCTTATTTTGTTCTTTCACAAAAGAAAAATACAGTTACGCGATACACAACGCGACTCAAAATTCAGTTATCGTTTTCCAAAAAAAGAAAGGTTATTTGAGTGGGAGCCCAAAAACAAAAGGGCTCGGTAGTAACCATCCCCGCAACAGAGCTTGCTCGAGGATGTATAAATCATTCTGCCAAAAAAAAAAAAAAAATACTCGCAATTTAGATCACAGATGCATTCTGATTGGATACTTGGTGCCTCTAGCCATCTGCATCCCTCCCAGGGGTACTGCATTAGGATAGTCTCATTGCTTTTCGGTTACTGTTAACATTATTGTATATTATCTTTTTGACTTACATTAAAGTCCACCTACTAAAACGGGATCGCAATTTAGAAAAAAACTAGGCCCAAGGACACACAACCTCATTCCCTGGAGGTCCAGTCCATCAGAAGCTACAAGAGGTGTGTGCACCACTAAGTTGTCCTCAACTCTTGCAGTTGCTGTCCAACTTTAAGCCCTGGGCCTTGACCCAACTCCTCCCTTCTGAAGATTGGCCTGCTTATCGATTATGGCGTACGGGGTACTAGCTTTCAAAATGTGAGGTATGGAATTCCACAACTTGAATCGAACATTAATACATATTTCCAAGCCAAAAGCCACTCGACTGATGGTCATGAAGTGCCACTCATGCACAAGGCTTCGTGTGAATTCCAGCTGGAGGTATGGTATCTTATCTCACCTTATCTTATCTTTTCTAACACTATTCACAGGTAAAGCAGCAATGTAATCTCACCTTCTCAATTTATATACAGTAAAATTTTAGAACCAAACTAGCATTTTTCAGGTCATTGTTACAATGTGGATTTTCTTTATAGAACGTCAAGTCGTTCCGAGTATCTGCCAGTCAAAACTGAGGAATGGATGACCCAGAAGAAGCCGCTACTTTAACATTTTAAGATATACAGCATGTAATTGACAGCAGAATGATCGCATACAATTTCTCACCACAGATTCTCAAAGTCCAATTTGCGGCAGTCAACATGCAACCTGATGCTTGTCGGCGGCTTTGTAATGAGATTTTGTAAATTTAGAGAGACTTTCAAGGTCTCTAAAAGATCAGGCAAGCACATTAAGGAATCCAGACGGTACTCCTAACCCATACACGTGTAGAACAACTCGTCTCAAGCAACTTGAAGGTAATGTAACCTGAAAAGCTCTCCTGCACTGGTCTGGAAATCACATTAGTAACGTTTCAAGAATGACAGATGAATAACACTTTCCTGTACACGGGGAGCTTGGCTGACAAGGACTAATTAATTACACAATTAATCATCTTGAGTTGTGACATGTCGAACTACAGAAACTATAAATTAGTCATCCTTCAGGGATGAGTTACAGTTCACGCCAAAAACTGATCACGTGCACACATGGTGCTCTAGCCCAACCAAGTATTTTGTTTTAACAAATGGAGACGGTCATGGAACGGACATAGCGCTCCCCGCTTCAACCCCAAGACTTGTTATTCCCATGGCGAAAACCCTAAAAGAAACAGACAATTACCTTGGGAAAGACTTTACGTTCATTTATACTGTGTGGTGTAAGTTTAAACGTGTTTTTTACTGTAGATGTGGTTTTCATTGCTGAGTGTTGTAAAGACTCATTTTACTGTGTGCCCTGTTCTCCCCAAAACCCAGAATGCCATTTCCCCAAACCAGCCATGGGTCCCAGGACCATAGGACCACATGGCACACAATGGAGATGCAGATTTGGTATAGAATGTTTATGTTGAATCTTTATCTGTTTGCATGTTTGAGGTGTCATAAATCTGGGGCATGGTTTGACTTTAATCTGATCTATTGGAACAATGGA
Organism: Leptobrachium leishanense; assembly: GCA_009667805.1. NCBI lineage: Eukaryota > Metazoa > Chordata > Amphibia > Anura > Megophryidae > Leptobrachium > Leptobrachium leishanense. Next base: position 63,697,151 of record CM019063.1, read on the forward strand.
TTATGCAAATGATGTGTGATAACTGAATGCTAAGGAATGTTTACTGTTAATGTCTAAATCTAATTGACCTGATGTAATCAGAGTTCATTCCCCAGTGGTTTGTTTTATGTAAATGCTCCCTGTTGGACCTGAGCATTAATACTCTTATGGTTTTTTTCAGTAAAGCATATAGTTCTTGGTTGATACATGCAGCTTGTCTGGTGTGTTATTCCTCTACACTCACCATCAGAAGGCACTGAGGGCCATCTGAAAGGCTGACCTAACATCGAGGCTACAGGTCAGGGGATCGAAAGCCTGCAGAACCCTACAAGCTGCTGTAACTTCAGCCCAGCACTGGCACAGATCCCTGCCAGCCAGTCCAGGTCTCTCAGCAGGCAGAAGCAAGCGGGTCAAGCTGCTCGAAGCGCTGAGGACCGCGTTCCCAGTAGCCAGGCTTACCGCAACAAGGGGGTGTCTGGAGAACCAGGACAGGCGGAAGAGAGGGTTTCTGTCACAGAGACCTCATTATTAACATCGAAGAACATTAGACACGCAACTTGAGGATGTCAGTTGCAGAGTAATTTTATTCTACCTATGTGGACCCGGAAAACTGTCCAGTTTTAGGATCGAAATGTTACGAAGGTCTATTTTGGTGGAATAAAAATTAGTCTTCAACATAAACCCTGGTGTTGCGTGTCTAAATTCTTCAACTTTCTTTCTGGGATTGAGAGATTCCAACTGACCACACGCCCAAGTATTACAGATTGCAGTAACCTACAAGGTTTGCCACACAATATTAATGGTGTCCGTCATTCCAGCCAAACAAACTAGAAAGGTCACCAACACCAGGAATGTTCTGGAGAGCTTTTTATTCCACCCAGGTGTTATGAGGCTTGATAAATACTCAGTCGAAACGTTGCCTGGTGGTCCACCTGGGTGGAATAAAAAGATCTCCTGAACAATCCTGGTGTTGCGGAGAACGAGTGGTGCAAAGGTTGCATATTAGTTGATTTTGCAGCTGGTAATGAAAAAAGTAAAAATACCGGCTACAAGGAACTGGTGTCAAGTGGTTTTGCTTTAGTGGCTGTTTATATTTTTAGTACCTACTACTCCAAGCAATACATTAAGACTAAAAATGAGGCAAAAGGTATAGATAGGTATCAGTTTGGCCTACAGGTTTCATGTATCTGTGGGAAGATATCGTAAAGTTTAAAATACCAATCTGTAAGTGCAAACCATATTATATATTCTCGTAAAATAAGTTTACATTGCACAGAAAATACAGCCAGAGCAAACACTGCTCAAATGGAAATTTTATCACATCTTCATTCACAAACGTGTGACAATGATGCCCACTTTAATTTGCGAGCAACCACAGAACTTCGTTTCTTTATGAAAAAACCCTATTGTGTTTTTGTTTTTTTCTGTATTATAAAAATCGATTTAAAGTATAAATTTCTATTTTAACTGGAATTGTAATCATGGCGTTCTCTATGGTACGAATAAATGGGATTTTAAGTAGTGTTTAATGTCCATCAGACATTCCATCTCCAAAATAAAATTTAAGCCAATACTGCCCTGGTTAGTGTTAAAAACGGACTGATAAAAGTCTACAGATGATATCAAATCTATGTCAAAGAAAAAGACAGAGGGTAAGGGAGTATCAAAATGGAGTGATGATAAAACGCAGTCAACAACGCGAGCGACGGGACAAAGACGCGGGGTGAGCGACGGGACAAAGACGAGGGGCGAGCGACTGGACAAAGACGCGGGGCGAGCGACTGGACAAAGACGCGGGGCGAGCGACTGGACAAAGACGCGGGGCGAGCGACTGGACAAAGACGCGGGGCGAGCGACTGGACAAAGACGCGGGGCGAGCGACTGGACAAAGACGCGGGGCGAGCGACTGGACAAAGACGCGGGGCGAGCGACTGGACAAAGACGCGGGGCGAGCGACGGGAAAAGACGCGGGGCGAGCGACGGGAAAAGACGCGGGGCGAGCGACGGGAAAAGACGCGGGGCGAGCGACGGGAAAAGACGCGGGGCGAGCGACTGGAAAAGACGCGGGGCGAGCGACGGGAAAAGACGCGGGGCGAGCGACGGGAAAAGACGCGGGGCGAGCGACGGGAAAAGACGCGGGGCGAGCGACGGGAAAAGACGCGGGGCGAGCGACGGGAAAAGGCACGGGGCGAGCGACGGGAAAAGGCACGGGGCGAGCGACGGGAAAAGGCACGGGGCGAGCGACGGGAAAAGAGCAAGCAAAAGATGAAAGCGCAAACTAGAGGAAGATGAAGAAAAGAAAGCAAATGGAAGATTGAACAACAGATGAAACATGACAAAACTAACAAGGCAAATAAGAGTCAACTAGGAAGACAGCCATTAAATCTTCGATCGCTGGGCCTTGGATTGCAGACCTGGAGACAGCACATGAATTTATGATTTAGCTTTATCTTGATTTTCAATGATTTATGCAACAATTTCTCAAGACAGCAATTTGTGATGGTCTTCAGATACACCAAAATGGGCGAGCGTTATTACCATGGTATCTTCACCACCCGTGACAGTCGACGAGCGAATTCTTCCACGTCGGGGGACCGGCTGTTGAATGATAATTGAACCGTTACTATTGGATCAAGTTGGTTTTATTTTAGAGGGTTTAGTAGCCACAGAAAAATTTGTGCCTTTATAAAAATAAAAAAGTAACGATCATCAGATATAGCATATTGATTGTCATTTGATTTCCAGGTGCAATTTAAAAATGACTGACGTATAGCATAGTTTCAAAAATTCAAATAAGATGTTTGCCTCGATATATCAGATTACTCTTGCAGCTTAGCAGTTACAGCTGTGCACTTCCTATATACTGTGTTTTGCATAGAAAGCAGTAATGTGGAGGCAGAATGAGAAGAACGTGTGATTCCATGCTTGTTCTCACTTGCAGCAGATAAATAATTACTGTTTGCAAGAAAACGGCATCAAGTAATTTTACTTTATTGCTCCTGGCGACACAGTTTTTGGCAAGACCAAAAATTAAGAGATAGAGGTATACATCCATTTGGACTGTACAGTGTATCGAAAGCGCGTTTGCCGTTTCGTGATGCAGATATTGTAAAGGATGAGTCAACAACTGTGGCCCAAAGATGTTTAGGAGCTACATCTCCCCTGATGCTCAGATACTCGTTAGGTTGTCAACGCCTTATGGAAAAGTTCCAAAACTTATGGGAGGGCCAATGTTGTTGATCCCTTTCATAAAATATTAAAATACCGGTCTGTAGGTGCAAAGGAAGGGGGAGCGAAAGGCGACAGCGGGGGGAGCGAACGGGGGAGATTATTACCGTGGTTTCTTCACCACCTGTGACAGTTGACGATTGATCTCTTCCACTTGGGGTGCTTGGCTGTTAAATGACAATTGGACCATTACTGAGGAATCAAGTTAACGTTATTCCATTAGGGATCCGTGGTTAGTCAGAGGAAAATTTTGTGGTTTTATTGTATAAGAAAAGAAAAGTAATATTGATCAAAAAAACATGTAAATCATCGTATAGGTCGGTTTTCATGTATTGATCGTAGTTTAATTTAAGAATGGCCGACGCAGGATTGCCGTCAAAGTATATGGTTTCAAGATTTCCAATAAGACGTTTGCCTTGAGGTCTCAGACTTCTCGTGTGGCTTGGTTGTTTTGGCTGCCTATGGTACATTAACACTTCATATACTTTGCAAAGAAGGGATTTGGCGGAGGCAGAAGGAGAATATGAGCGATTCCATGGTTGCTAGTTATTTTCGCTTGCAGCCAGAATAGAAAAAAATACGGCCTGCAAAAAAATAACGGGGTTAAGTGATATTACTATAGCAGCTGCTTTTATTTGAAGTCCTTCCTGCTCTTGCCAATATAGTAAAGACTAAAGGGTCTATTCGCTAAACACCGGACTTGCCACTGAAGTTTACCATTCGGCGCAGTTAGTCTATTCAATAAGCTGCCAATTCGCCAGATACACGTAAATTGACTATAAATATGGTGCAGTTCACCGAAATTGTCCCATAGCGAAGTAATGGTTTGTCTATTCACAGAACACCTAACTGCACTGAAATGCTCTGCATTGCGTTGTTTCAGTTCGACAGGTTTAAACAGGCAAATCCCATAAGATTCAATGTAAAAACGTAATGGCTTTTTAAATTTTTTAAAAAACGTTTACTCTTTACAATTTAAGCACAAAGACTTCTTATTTTTTTAGAACACTTGCATTTTTCGTAATTTTAAGACAAAAGTGTTTCCCAATTTTTTTTTTAAAAAAAAACGTTTTTTAAATTTCTGTAACAGACTTATTATTTTTTAAAGGACCTTTTTTTTTTATTTAGACACATTTATTGTATAATGTTCTTGAATGCATTTTTATTGGTTTAAACCTACCTATTAGGAGAGTAGGAGACTTCGGTTTTTGTTTTTTGCAGTTCACCAAGGCCACTGAGGCGCCAACGTTCTACAACTTTTTCGTGGGGATTCGGCGACTCCATCTTCGGTACACTACAGTGAATTCATTATTCACCGAATGGTAACTGAAGTGTACCGAAACACACACACATATATATATATATATATCCTAGAACATTAAATCAATATACTGTAGATGTAGATCAGCAGCTAAAAAGAATTTACTGGCTGCAAGGAACTGGAGTAAATTGATATTGGTTTAACGGCTGTGTCGTTATTGCTCTTGGCAATGCACTAAAGACTATAAATTAAGAAATCTAGATGTACATCAGTTTGCACTGTACAGTATCAAGGAACGAGGGCCTTTTCATGTTTGGTTTATGCTAAGGCAGATATCTTACTGTTAAACTACCCGTAGGTGCAAACAATATAGTATAAACTCATAAAAAAAGTTTGCGTTGTACAAGCGAAGACACAATTGTACAATTCCTCATACAGAAGGAATACTGACTTGGTCATTATTCATTCACAAACTTGGAGAAATGGTGTTGAGTAGAGCTGTGCATTCGTGTCGGAAAAATTTGGAATTTGGAGCGAAATTTGATAATCCGTATTCGGAAGTACTTCCGAATAACGAATCGATACAATACGAATTCAAAATTAAACAGTATATAACGAATTTATTTCGTTTTACACTGTGTCATCATAATAAAAGAAAAATTTGAATAACTGATATCAACTATCGAATTTGAAATGAACTATCAAATTGACATCAACTATCGAATTGATCTTCACTTAAAATACAACTAAGTCAGCAAAGGACTTTATGAAACAAATTAATTTTGTTTCACTTTTAATTTGACTCAAATACTAAATCTGTGACACAGCTTAAAATTTAACCCTAGCTTTTCTTTTAAACAGCAAAATTTGATTAATTGGGGTTTTATCTCTGATCCAAAATTCGAATGGATATCAACTATCGAATTGATATATGAAATTCGTATTGATTCGAAATTTCGGATTCTAAAGTTCAAATCGATCTGAAACTAAACGAAATACGAAACAAAATTAGTTCCGAAAACAAAAGGATTTAAAAACTTAACGAAACTAAACTAAACAAAACAAATTTTTCAGCCATGCACATCCCTAGTGTTGAGCTTTAATTTTTGAATAACCACATAAATGAAGCCTGGCAAATGTATATTGGGTTTCTCTTTTTTCTTGAATCCATTTACGATCATATGATTGGGATCAAAAGAATGGTTTCCAAAAAATACCAAGCCTAAACGGGAGAAGAAAAAGGCCGGAAAAAAGAAAACTACTAGAAGGATCGAAAGAATGAAAGAAAGACTAAAAACAAACACGAGAGTCCTATACGTAGACAGGCAATAAGAAAACGAAAACCTAGATTTCTGGGTCAAAGATGGCAAAGAGACAATGATAAACCCAAGTGGTATTTTGATCTTCAATGATTTATGCTACAGTTGTGATCCATTGGCGACGAGACAAAAGGAGTGTCACCAATTCATAAAGAAAGCATTACTATTACCGTGGTATCTTCACCACCCGAGACAGTTGACGAGCGAGTTCTTCCACTCGGGGTGCTTGGCTGTTAAATGACAATTGGACCATTATTCATGTTATTGTAAAGGGATCTAAGGTTAGTCGCCGAAGAGAATTTTGTGGATTTATTGTATTAAGAGAGAAAAGTATTTGTGATCCAAAAATACATGAATCACTGCACAGGTAGGTTTTCATACATTGTTGTTAGTTTGATTTCCAGATTTAGTTTTAAAAATTCATCGACACACGATTGAGATTTCAACAGAATTTGTATGTTTCAAGGTTTCGGATAAGACGTTTGACTTGATGTATTAGACTTCTCTCGTGACTTGGCCGTTGTGACTGTCTACTGTACATTAACACAACATATTTTGCAATAACTTCTAGAATTGTTGGACAACCACAGAAATGGAGCCTGGCAAACAAATATTTTTTTTCTCTCTTTTCTTCTTCTTGAACCATATACAAGAATAAGGCTGGGATCAAAATATTTGTTTTCAAAACATGCCAAGCCTAAATGAGAGGGGGGAAAAAAAAGAAAAAGACGAGCAAAAGAAAGCATGAACGAGCAAAAGAAAGAATGAACGTGCAAAAGAAAGAATGAACGTGCAAAAGAAAGAATGAACGTGCAAAAGAAAGAATGAACGTGCAAAGGAAAAAAAAGACGAGCAGAAGAAAAAAAGACGAGCAGAAGAAGAAAAAGAAAAAAAACAAGAAGGAAGAAAAAGCAAAAGAAAAACAAGCAAAAAATAAAATTAAAAAAATGGCGGAAGAAGGAACAAAAGAAAAAGAGTAAAATAAGGAGGAAATGAAATGAGGGAAAGGGCAAAAGTAAGACTACAAACATGGCAAATACGAGTCCTATACAAAGACAGGCAAGAAGAATAAATAAACCTAGATTTTTGGGCAAAGATTGCATGATAAACCAAAGTCTTATCTTGAGCTTCAATGACTTATGCTACATTTGTGATCCATTGGCAAAACAACAAAATGAGTGACGCCAGTGGATAAAGAATTACTATTACCGTGGGTTCTTCACCACCCGTGACAGTTGACGAGCGAGCTCTTCTGCTTGGGGTGCTTGGCTGTTAAAGGACAATTGGACTGTTACTGACACATCAGGTTAAAGGCTATTCTAAAAGGATCTATGGTTACTCACCAAGAAGAATTTTGTGTTTTTTATTGTAATAAAACAATAAAGTAAAATAGGTTTTCGTACATGTATGGTAATTTCCATGTGTAGTTTAAAACCAGCCGACGCATGATTGAGATTTCAAGAAATATGGGTTCAAGATTTCGGCTAAAGACGTTTGCCCTGGAGCACTCAGGCTTATCTGGTGACTTGGCCGTTGAGACTTCTTACTCTACATTAACACTTAATCTGCAAAGAAGTGATAACGAGGACGCAGTAGGAAAGGAACGAGTGATTCGATGGTCGCTATTTATGGAGGCGAGCCGGGGCCGGAAGAGCGAGCCGGGGCCGGAAGAGCGAGACGGGGCGGGAAGAGCGAGACGGGGCGGGAAGAGCGAGACGGGGCCGGAAGAGCGAGACGGGGCCGGAAGAGCGAGACGGGGCGGGAAGAGCGAGACGGGGCGGGAAGAGCGAGACGGGGCTGGAAGAACATAAGAAAAGCTACGAACAACAACATGTTAAATAATAGTCCTCGATAAAGACAGGCAATAACAATATGTAAACCTAGATTGATGGAACAAATATTACAAATTTAGAAATGATGATAAACGCAAGTGGTAGCTTTATGTTCAACGACTTAGACAGCAAGATAGCCAATGCGATCCATTGGTGGCGATCCACCAAAATGGGTGACTCCAATTGTTAAAGTAAGCATCATTATTACCGTGGCATCTTCACCACCCGTGAGAGTTGACGAGCGAGCTCTTCCGCTTGGGGTGCTTGGCTGTTAAATGACAATTGGACCATTACTGTTGAATTAAGCGAATGTTATTCTAAAAGGGATGTATGATTAGCCACCAAGGAGAATTTGTTTATATTGTATTAAAAGATAAAAGTATTCTTGATCAAAAAAGAATATACAAATAAATCACTGGATAGGTTAGCCATATTGATAGTAATTAGATTTCTGGGCGTCATTTAAAAATGGTTAAGGCAGGACTGAGATTTCAATAGAAACTATATTGTATAAAAAAACAGGATTTATCCACTTTACCATAATTAACAGAGTCAAGATTGCCTAAAGATTATAAAGTCCAAATCTGGATTTCGCTCTTAAAAATTAATACCCCCATGATTTACCAATTTTTTTTATATATATACCTCACTGTAAAGGAGCAGTGCTTAGAATTCCAGAATTACACGTTAACCTCCAGAGATCTTTATTTTGTAGGCCTCATAGTTTGGACTGGAGTCTGACAAAAGCGGTAGCAAAAAGATTTCACTGGCCATCTCCCCGTTACGAATCTTATTCTGACCAAGCCGCTGTAATTGCAGCTGGGCTCAGAATACTTGTGAGGCGCAAGCAGATACCGGCAACTGTGCTGCACGCATCGGGGGTATCATCACGCCCAGCGCATCCCTGCACTAGCTCTGCGAGATCACGATTAAAAAAGGGGCCATGGAAGAACAGCGGGAACTATTTGTTCCCACCCTTCCGCGGCTTCTGGCCAGAGGAAGTAGAAGATCCAGCCATACCATGTGTAGCGCAGGACCAGAGGTAATTATAGGATTTTTAGGTGGGCTTACAAGGAGGTATTAGGTGATTTTGCAGACGCAAAATCACTTAACACCAGAGTATCAAAGAGTCCGTATTCATTTCTGAATACCTGGGCATTTAGAGGAAAATGAGCTACGTTGGAATTGGCCGTTCTCATTGGAGTCGAAAATTAATGAATAGGAGACGTCAATTTACAGTACGTGACCTAACATCCTTGCTTGTGGAGCGACTGCGATAGGTGCTGGAGATTTTAAGCCAATGTCTGGAGAGGTTTTAAGAAAAGGCTCCGAGCATTAGCTTAACATCTGGGTTGGAATCGAATGTTTTGTGTAACAGAAGACCAATGTAAGGTAGCTTATACCTAGTGTTGGTTGCAAATTGTGAAACTTTCCCTATGGGATTTGACTATTTGTCCCACTGCAAAAGTCTTTCCTGCACCTGGATTGCAGTAGTTTTCCTAACTGGGCATACGCCATTACTAGTAACTAAGAAAAAGAAAAGACCAAACAACATTTACGAGATCATGGAAGAGCGAATAACAAAGCTGTCAGCAGATTTCCATTTGGCAGCTCAAGACTCCATCTAGAACATTTTCGCTCTAGGGCAGTCCCAGTCAAAACAGCAGACAAGGCTTCTCTGCACAAGAGATACAAAGTAGAACAATTGTTTCAGCCACGGTCAAGAAGACGTAAGTTTCTGCCAGACAACTGGCTACAGTGAGTATATATTACACATCTGGATGACGCCAACCTAATTGGAGACACCCAAAATGTAAAGCAAGACAAAACAAACTCTTTGCAAAGTGTAAGCTACTGAGATCTTCAAAGCCGCTGTCCCTTTTCATTTATGCTCAGAGTTAGGAGGACAACTAGGACATGTGTACATCAGCCTGATCCCACCCACAGGAACAGAACAATCAATGAAACATGAGAGGTCACAAAAACTATTACTACATTACGTATGAATGCACCACTTGGACCAAGAGTCCTGGTCCAATAATTGTAAGTCGAATTGATGAATGTTTTCTGGTTCAATCACTGACCTCAGAAACTTTTCTCCAATGACAGCAAAAACCAAAAACATTCTACATTTACGAGAAATGGATTTGCTAGATTGATCATTTTGAATTGAATAAAATTTTCTTAAAATGTTTTAATGGTTATTAAAAAAGCAGCCAACAACTTGGGCCTTTTTTGGTCAAGAGGAAAACATAATCGTGATAAGCATTTTTAGCCCTCCAAGCTCCCGTTGGCTCATTTGAAAGGTTAAAATTTCATCCTCATCCTAGTATTCACCTCGATAACCAGTGGTCTCTTATTGAATGACATACTCTCAAACCTGATCTGATGCCCACTTTCATTGATCTAGAGGTCTACACAAATAGAGGTGTGACAGGTGAGAGCAGGGGAACCCTCTGCAAGTGGTTCTCTATTCCTCTCCCAACGTGGCGACCATAGTGAGCCAGTGACCATGGAGAGACAATTGCACAAGTCTCACATTGTCTTTCTCTGTATCACAAAGCCCAGGGACCAATACGATGGCATCTCTTGTCTCTGGGTCGAGGTATGTTGCAATTTCAGATTACTCTTCAAGCAAAATATTCCTTTGATCTTCATGATCAAGGCAATGTAACTTGACTTTAAGATGTACTTCCTTTTTTACTCCCCACTTGTCCACCATATTGTAAACCACAGATACGTATCATTAAAGCTCATTTAATTTTGTTATATGGTGTAGGGTGGTCTCTTTTTAGTGCTCTCCCTACTGCATTGGCACATAGGATGGCCCTTAGGGTCTAATTCACCGTCTATGGTTAAGGAACATTTGCCAACCAGGTAAAACTCCGTGGTAGCTTGAAAAAGACCAACTGGCTAAAAAGAAGGATGTCCGGCAAAAATAATAAAACAAAAGCAGGCCTCAGATCGCAAAATTTAAAAAGCCAAGGATGCAAACCATGTCCTAATAACCCAATAATTGGTTCAACTCGAACACTGAATTAGAGTCCAAGCACGCCTTTCAAGGTTGTCCTAAGTAATCCTACGGTAGAGCTCTGCCCAATTCCTTATTATTGTTGAAGATAAATCATTTTTGTGGGAACAAATTTCAAAGGATCCTATAATTATTAGATCAATACACATTGATAGAAGGTAAAAGAGCCCCAAACCCACCACAAGATACAACACCATGTTGACCTTTTCCTGGTTGAAAAGAGAATTCGGAAAGAGCAAATGGCCAGATCTACTGGATTCACGGTGGCATTTTGAGTCCGTGGGACATTGTACAATAAAAATGAAACTTTGTCAAAAGACGTTTCAACAGGGAAAAGCTCAACTCGGAAGGGAGAAGACAACATAGAGAACAACAAGCAGTAACGAGTGATTTACCAGTGATAAATGAGCCTGCTCAGCGACGCCATCTGTGACGCTGCAAGACCTTAATCTTGAAGAAGGTTCTCTCTGCTGGAAAGAAATTAATTTTGCAAATGCTGTAAGCCATCATCAAGCTAATGCTCGTCAACATCCAATATTGACACAGAGTGTTATGTTTTACTGCACACAAAATATCCTTTATATTTAAATAAAATGAATTTCACAAAAGAAAAACAAAAAAACAAGAATTCACCACGTCCGAGTTACAGAATGGCCAACGGATATTTTACCTTACGTCTCTCCCAGGCTGTTTGCTGCAGTGAAGAAAAGATTGTGTGTGTCTGGTTAGTATAGCTCTTGGTTTGTCTTTTTAGAATGGTGTCCGCACCTCAAGCCACAGGGCCTGCTAGTCACCAGGACTCGCCATTACTGTGCGGCCCAAGAATTCTAAAATGTATATTTCTGTATAGTTCCTGGATTCTAGATTTCTTCAGGAGGCATTAACATATTTGTTTTGCCTAAAATGTATCATCTTTCTTCATCAATTCAAAGTATTATAATGTTAGGAGATTATTTAAAAATACGCAGTTACAGTACAATTTTGGAAATAGAAGGGGTTATTAACCAACCACCGCTGCGTGACCAAAGTTCACCATCGTTGCAAACAAAAAAGTTTAAAAAAATAATAATTCTAGCAACTTCTATGGAATGCTTAGTTTACAACCAATTCTGGAAGCGCAATGTGTTAAAATAATACATATTGTGATATAAAACCACACCGTGGTATCCACATGTACACAAATAATGTGATATGGTGAAATACCATGCACTTAATACAGGGGTCTCAAATTACCGCCCACAAATTGCCCCCAGACAGGGACGGACTGACCCATCAGGCATCAGGCACTCGGTCGCCACCCAAGGGCTCAGAGGGGGGGGCCTGGTTCGGATTGGCTTTGCTGCTCCTGCAGTCCAGGACATGCGTGGAGCACTATGGGGACTGCCTCCCTAGCGCGCAGGACGCTCCAATCTTGTGCTGATGGGCCCCTGCTCGGCACCGATCTGGCACCGAGCAATTGCTTCAGTCACGGCAGTCTGACATCAGCGCTTGCTGTGGGACGACCCCCTCTGGCTGAGGGAGTCATTGCGCTTGATGTTACCCTCTGGAATTCCCCTGCCCAGTAGTACAAAAGATGCAGGGGTCCTTCAAGACCCCTGTATCTCCGGATCGGTAAGAACTACAGGGACAATTGAGGTGTGATTGGAAAGGCCAGAATCTGGCCTTTCCAATAATACCCAACACCACTATGCATTGTGTAAAAACAAAAAGATCAAAATAATAACGTAAAATACAGTTAAAGATTTTTTTTTTTAGTTCTAAAAACAGGGGCACTGTTTTATCCCCCCCTTGTAAAATTACCAATGCAGCTGCATACATATTTTTATTTTAATATACAATTATTATATAAATAAAATATATCAGAATAATTATTTTAATAAAATCGATTTTAATAAAATACTGCATTTTGATATAATTGTAGTTTGCAAACAATTATATTTAACTTATTTATTAAACGAGTTGAAATTTTGCATGTGGCCCCCCCATGAGATATGAAAACAAGTCCAGTGGCTTTCTGGTAATTTGAGACATATACATACATACACAGATTTTTTTATGAATACCCGCTTGTTCCTGTTCCACTTATACATGTAAAAGAGATAATCAAAAAGACAAATGATCGTGCAACATTGTATGGAACTTTGGCGAGGATAAGCCAGTATATCCAAAACAAGGTAGAGAAGCCAATATATCCCACTCACGTAGGCTGGAACCTTACTGTAATTGGCTCGCATCGGAGAAATTCCCTGAGCCAATTACAGTAAGACTCCAGCCTAGGCGAGTGGATATATTGGCTTCTCTACCTTGTTAACATCTCAAACGTATTATCCTATCATCCCCTCCTGTTTTGTGTCTCGAAGGAACTCCTACAAAGGGACCACAGAGAGGAAGGTGCCACCCCATAGCAGGCATGAGGCACTTCCTACAGAGCCAGTATACATACAAGCTCTGCACCATGTGAGTGAAATTATTACTATTATTATTATTCTTTATTTATATTGTGCCAGCATATTCCGCAGAGCTGAACAATGGGCACGATATAGACAGGGTTACAATACATTGACACTGAACAACATTTGATAAACCAGTACAGGGGGAAACAAGGGCCCTATTCCCATGGGAACTCACAATCTAGAAGATGGTAATTGGCTCGCATCGGAGAAATTCCCTGAGCCAATTACAATGGGATGCACATAAACTCATTAGAATTTTATCCTCACCAAAGTTCCATACAATGTTGCGCTATCATATGTCTTTTTGATGATCTCTTTAACAATGTATATGTGAAACAGGAACAAGGGGATATTCATAAAAAAATCTAAGTATTCATATATTTAAGAGCACAGTTTTTCACGGTATCACACTCTTTGTGTACACGTGGATACCTCTTTTTTTAGATCACGGTATGTATTAGTTTAACATATTTCGCAACTGGAATGGAATTCGGCTATCTAGAGGAGCAATGTTCAACAACAGCCGATGAAGCTGATGCAAAGTACGGCGAATGATGCTGACCAACATTACCACCATAATTCTCCATAAAAGGAGTCAACTGCAATTCCCTATTCAATGTCGTTCCACCATTGTTTGCAACACCGGTGAATGTACTTTGGTCATTTTAAAGTGGTGATATCCATTAGAAACCAAGGAGGGGGGCGCTGGACAACTTCAACTTGGCACACTGTTGGAATACACAGGTGAAAACCCAGCTGAAGACTCAACTGAACAACTTCACCAGAAAAAGTGGATAGAAAGGGGACGACTATGTCTCTTATGGAGGTAATTCGCCTAAAACCGTGTACAACTCTAGTTTCACCATACTTGGTCCAACGTAGCTCCTGAAGTAAAGCCTTCTATTTCAATCTTAACAATGGTGGTTAGTTAATAACCCCTTAAAAATCTATTGTTAATATGGGTGGATTTCAAGATCAACGTGGTCTTCACAGGTTTATAAAATGTTTATTTACATTCCCGCACGTTACGAATGGCCTTGGTCTTTTGACAAACCTCATCTAAAAATTATTTACAACCTCTGTTTTTACCTTTATCCAAGAATTGAGAACACTTTATCAGTCAAGTCAGTAATGGCCATAGTGGCAAGTAGATTATTACGACGGCGCATACTCAATCCAAGAACTTTGAAATAAGGGAAAACTGGACTGACAGCTATACAATTGTCTTGGGCTTTGTATCGGGCAAGCCCAACTCTACAAGTCATGGTACGGTCCACCTTTTAACCATAGTAAAATTGACCTTTACACAATGTAAACACCGATTCAAGCAATTGGTCTATTGTTCGATAATTACGTTTATGAGTTTACCTACTTTAATGGCCAGAAACTGGTCAAAGATAAGTACCTAATGTTGATTAGCAGCCATCATATTAGTTACTGGGCTTGGCACCTGCCCACCTTTCCCCTAATTTCTCTTCCTTCAAACGCTCCCTTAAAACGTTCCTATTTAGGGAAGCCTACCACCCAACTCACTGATGGAACCATCAATCACTCTTACCTTTCAGTCCTCTCCTCCTGTTTCCAACCCCAACCCTTCTATATTGGGAGTTCCTACGGGAATAGGACCCTCATCTCCTCCTGTACTGTTTGTCAAATATTGTTCAATGTATTGTAAACCTGTCTATACTGTGCCTATTGTACAGCGCTGCGGAATATGCTGGCGCTTTATAAATAAAGAATAATAATAATATAACACCCCATTATAGAGCAGGACTGAATATGGCTGTATTGGGAAAGAGCAGAAGCTGGTTGCTGCAATGAATGATAGGTGCCATTTAAGACGATGTAGCCTTCAAATAAATCAGAAATGGAGGGTTTCCAAGCTCCAGTCAGGGATTGTCTGGTTCCTACCACCTCTTGAGAAGTAACTGTGGCTTTAAAGGGGAGTCAACATGTAGGGTGCCAAAATTGCATTAGACCAGGGACTGAGCTAATGGAATTTTGGCATCATACAGGATGACTCCCTTTTGAAACCACAGAAGTAGGGGACAGATTGGAAAATCTCGATACCTAGATGGTTAGCACTGCTATGGACAGGATTGGTGGACACGGGGCAAGTATTCGATTCCATGGAGAGAAGGACGTTCAGAAATAAAGTCCAAGTGGCCATACTAGTTTTTAATCAATTGTCATTGAGCACTACAATCCGCCTACTTACAATAAGAGAGTTGAACTGTTCCCCATTAGACTCTGAGTTGATCTGCAACCTCCTGTTCAGCTCCTCCGACAGCTCCAAAGCGCTGGCCCGAGACACCGGAGATGCTGGCGGTGGGAGGGACTGGTTGAGTGTATCGCTGCTCAGGCTCATTTCTTCAGAAATGGTTTCCCAGGGCTGGTAAAGAGAATAATAAAAAGATGTAGAAGAAATAAACTCTTTAAATCATTTTCGATCACTTAAGCTCATCTCGAAAGCAAATAGAAGCTCAGAGGGATCATAAGCCTCAAGACCATGGCTTCTCAATTCTAGAGCTCCTGTACAATGAGCACAGGGCGTTAACATAGATTTTAGCGAGATATATCTCTATCCAACAGTCTTGCGTTTTGCAATCAGTCTCCACACATGGTGATGGCAGTTTCACAGGATTTCTGTAAAGCATCATTTTGAAGATGTCCCACGCAAACCTGGCCTGTGAATGAATTGCTGGATCGCGTCGAGGAGCCAGGATATTATGGCTGCCAGTGGTGTAATTCCCGATACATCTTTACATGGTTTGCCAAAACTTTTCCTCCACCCAGACAAGTGTCACCAGCAGCCAGGATTTTGGAATTTCCCAGCTGCTGGTCTACAGATCGATCACTAGTGGCGCCAGTACGCAAGGAACATGCCGAGGTCACCCTCTCTGGGACCGCCTACTGTAGCGATCAGTCTCAGAGAGGCAGCCAATGGATTGGATGTGTGCATCACCTTGCTTGAGTTAAGTCCGTAGAGGTATGCAATTTGTGGTTCTTACAATACGCAAGCTGCGCAGAAAAGCTACAGGGAATTCGGCGTTCGGGAATCCCTGAGCTAAAGAGGAGGAGCCTCTGCCCATTATTTAACCCCTTCACTACTGAGATATCTCAGGCTTCAAAAGCACCATCTGGTGCCCCGATAGAGATATCTCGATCTGCAGACCAAAAGAAAACGAATTTCATTCTTTTCATTTTTTTTTTAAAGGCTTTAATAAAGTCAAATATGTGTATAGAAGGTAATAGAAAATATATAACCATCCACGTTTCTACATTTTCTACCCCCCAAGGGAAGGGGGGGGTATTAAAGACAACAACAACAGGGGAAAACAAGAGAGAAAAGGGGGGGGGAAGGGGGTGAGGAATCCGCGGGCGCACAGAAAGGCAGCAGGAGACCAAGCAATGACAGAAAACATTTCAATGAAATGTGGCGTTTCAACCTACTCCTGTGTATTAATAATATTCGGCTTTCCCAGAAGGCCTCAACGCAAGTCCACTACCCCCTAGCTATCAGAAGAGTCCCAGGTCTCCCCGGTTTTCTCGTATGAAGGCACTGTATGACGAATAGCAGCAGTAAGTTCATCCATTAGACCAATATGGTCCATGATGTGAAGCAATCGGGACTGAGGCGGAACCCCAAAGTTTTAGTCCTGCGGGCATAATGTCCAAGGAGCTAAAACTGTAAAATCAGCCTCTGAAAGCTCAGAGATATCGAGCTTTCAGCAGCTGATGTGGGGGGGGGGGGGGTAGACCTGCAGCTCAAACTTCTATAACTCAATTTGGAAGTAGATGGTGCCATCTACTGGCCAAATAGGTTATTTGCAGTAATACCTATTTATTACTGTAAAATTAAAACCAATTTTACAAAAAAAATTAAATAAATAAAACCACTGGTTTCTGACCAGTTTTTTGAAAAATCACTTGGTAGTGAAGGGGTTAAGGGCAAAAAGGGAACTCCATTTTTCAATATCCCTTTAATAATAAATGCGCCACTCCGTGACGCTAAAGAGCGGTCATTCATGAATGTACACCACAGACTGTGGGTGTTATATATATATATATATATTCTTAAACGCCACACATTTATGGCAGCTTACGTGCGCCACTGCTTTCCATCTCACTCTCTAGTTACAAAATTAACAAGCACAACATAAACCTCCAAATATATCAATGAGGGATATTCCACCACGTGCCGTAACCTGGGGCAGATTTGGTCTGAGCTATAAAATGCAAAATAGAAATTGTAACGTACAGATACATGAGATTTACTGGGTTGCACGGATGTTCTTATACTCCAGGGCACTTTATTTAAAGCCTAAATATATATGCTGCAGGCCTTATGTATTCATTAAAATCAGGGGTTAAGTCGAGGAGAAAACGTGGGAATGAAGGTCCTCCACTATTCTTGCAAAGCGAACAGAGTTCCCTTAGGTCCCGTCCCATACACTGTATATCTTGTATTACTGCATTTAATCCTATCATCACATATATTTTCGCCAAAATCCACACCTATTGGAATTTGAGTATGTTTATGCTATTTGCGAGATTAAAATTGTTAATTGGGATACAGAAATCTAGGAGAATCCCCACACTTAGGGCCCTATTACATCTTAACGTAAAAACGCCCGCTAAACGCGTGTTTTTTTGCGCAAAGCGTTAAACGTTAACGCACGAAAATCACCGCTGGAATTACATTCCTGGCGCATTTTTTCATCCGTCGGGAAATTGCGCTCGTAAAACCGACGTGCAAAAATGCGCGCAAAGTACCGTTGCGCGCAGACATCAGTGAGCGCAATGTAATTTTTAACGCAAGTCCGTCAGACAAACGCATTTTGTGCGGACTGCTCACAACAGATGTACGTTCTGACGGAAGACAAGGTAGTGGCCGTCATTTTTGACGGATCTAGTAAAAGAAACGTGCGCATCGACGTTCTCCGTTGTGAATCCGCAGTTTGTTACAATTTTCCGTTACCACCAGCTTTTCAAAGACGCTAAAATCATACGCGCAAACATTGTCCGTTAAATTTTGCGCTAAGAATGTAATACCATACGCGCACGAGCGCACAAACGCATTTGCGCTCACAATGTTAAGTATAGGATGCGCGCACTAAATTGCGCTCGCAAAGGGTTCGCGCAGGGTCACTCGCGTTAGACGTTAACGCGCATTTTGTGCACGAACGACGTAATACAACGTTCAGCGCAAAGGGTTTTGCCCCTCGCGTTAATGCGTTTTTGTGCGCGAAGAATCGGGCCCGATATTCATTAGGACTTGACCCCCTGATAAAAAAGTTAGAGCTTTTACTGCATTAACAAACCATTTTTTTTCACCAAGTGATTAAAGCATTCTGTATTAAATCACATGCAGATTAAAAAGGAGAAAAAAATAAGTCAAATAATGATTTAAAAATCACTGGCTATTAATATGAAAGTGGCTTGAAGGGGGGGGGGGGGAGACCATAGCTGGTCCGGGTGGTTAAAACAAGACCATCCTGCAGATTTCTTTAATGGATTCCCTGTGGACCAACCAAAGGCCATGTAAAAAATAAATACTAAGAAAAAATAAATACCCAGTTAAACGCCTGCCCCACTTTAATATTTAAAATGAACAAAGAAGAGGATTTGGAATTGCAGACCAAGTAATTAAAAAGGTCACATGGTCCAGAAAAAAAAAAAATACGGTGCTTTTTTATTACAGTTGCTATTTCGGGAGGTGCTGGCGAGATTGAATTACCAGCGAAACAGAATGTAAACAGCAGCGCTTCTCACGATCCATTTAATTTGGTTTAATGGAGAGATATTAACCGAACAGAGGATGTCAGCGCAACGTATGTAATATTTATAGAAGCAGATCATTTCAAGGCTTTCGTCTTCATTTGCATTTTGGAACACAAGCATCAGCTCTTTACGTATCTCCCGTGTTCCCTGGGAATGGTAAAAGCATCGACAGCTATGGTTTTTAAGGCTAAAAGAGCTCTGGCTATTCTGGATTTCGTCCGGCTGAGCACGATAGAGATATAGAAAACAGAACTTTGAAAACAAGAATCTCAAAAAAAAAAAAAACACTTAAGTATCATTGCCCCCCCCCACAAGTAACACTTTTACAATACCTACACAAACCTAACCCCCCCCCCCAAATGATTAACAACCTAAACCTGGCCTGTCAGTAATGTAAAAACTCATCGCCACACCTTGCTAACACCGGGTTGGACCCCCTTTTGCCTTCAGAACTGCCTTAATTCTTCATGGCATAGGTTCAACAAGGCGTTGGAAACATTCCTCAGCGATTTTGGTCCATATTGACATGATGGCGTCACGCAGTTGCTGCAGATTTGTCGGCTGCATATCCATGACGCGAATCTCCCTTTCCACCACATCCCAAAGGTGCTCTACTGGATTGAGATCTGGTGACTGTGGAGGCCATTGGAGGACAGTGAACTCATTGTCATGTTCAAGAAACCAGTTTGAGACGATTTGAGCTTTGTGACATGATGCATTATCCTGCTGGAAGCAGCCATCAGAAGATACAGGATACACAGTGGTCGTAAAGGGATGGGCATGGTCAACAACAATCCTCAGGTAGGCCGTGGCCTGAAACAATGCTCAATTAGTACCAAGGGGTCTAAAGCGTGCCAAGAAAATATCCCCACCAGCCGGAAACGGTGATACAAAGCCGGGTGGACCCGTGCTTTCATGTTGTTTACGCCAAATTTTGACCCTACCATCTGAATGTCGCAGCTGAAATCGAGACACCAGACCAGGCAACGTTTTTCCAATCTTCTATTGTCTAATTTTGGTGAGCCTGTACAAATTGTAGCCTCCGTTTCCTGTTCTTATCCGACAGGACCGGCACCCGGTGTGGCCTGCTGCTGCTGTACCCCATCTACTTCAAGGTTCATTGAATTTAAGCAAGCATGAATTTAATTCATTGAATTTAAGCAAGCATGGGATGGCCATAAGGCTATCCTAAACAAAAGATAAATCCAGGTAAAGTATCCATGTAATTGGGCAGACTAGATGGGCCGAAAGGTTCTTATCTGCCGACATTTTTCGATGTTTCTAAGGTTCGATGTGTTGTGCGTTCAGAGAAGGTATTCTGCTTACCTTAGTTGTAAAGAGTGGTTATTTGAGTTACTGTTGCCTTTCTATCATCTCAAACCAGTCTGCCCATTCTCCTCTAACAGCATCAAGGCGTTTTCGTCCACATAGCTGCCGCTCGCTTGATATTTTCTCTTTTTTTGGACCTATGACAGAACACGCTGTCACTGTGCGACTTGGAGGGGGCTGTGTGCTAGCCTCCTGCCCAGAGACTATGGCCCGTGAAAGAGACTATTGGGGGAACTGGTGGACCAGTGTAAATATATTTAGCTTTCACCTTTATATATATCTGCCAGTTAACTAAAGATTTCTGATGTCTGTGCTATTCCTTTGTGTATTTATTGTATAGTCTCTTGTGTATTTTGCGTACATTCAATCAATTATCTAACCCTTCCCTGTACAGTGTAAATCTTTGTAATAGTACCTGCTCTATTGTGTAAGTTCTCTTTAAGAAATTCCTTTTGTTTTACCTGCCTTCTCCCTCCCCCTTCTCCTCCTAGGAAATCCCATTGTGCATTGTTTGAAGGTCATGTGCAGCTATCTGTTGATTGTATGCAAATGAGGTTTGTGGGTCAGTGTATCTGTGATGTTATCTGTTGGGTGTAAGCATGAAGGGGGTTGTTCTTGCCTGTGTATCTCTGTGCCTGTGTAATAAATAGTCAGTTCTATTCTGACCAAGCTTGAAGTCATGACTCATGATTGGGGCACCAGGAATCTTCTGCCTGCTGTGCCAATGAAAGGCTCCAGGTCTACAGCTACGGCTTATTTCTGGGGGTGCTAGCCAGGCTCTCTACATGCACTGGGCCTTAAACTACGGCTAAGGTACTAGAGAAAGGTGTGAGAGTTACGAGGAGACCCCGGTTGTCCATGCGAGGAAGCGAAATTTGACAGATGTGACCCTGTTCGGGCACAGCGCTCTGTTACATGACCATTCTCTGTAATCCCTCAGCAGATCAGCAGTTTCTGAAATACTTAGACCAGTCCGTCTGGCACTAATAACCATGCCACGTTCATAGTCACTGAAATACCCTTTCTTCCCCATTCGGAGTCTCAGCGTCTGACCAGACCTGTGGTCATATTATTATTATTATTATTATTCTGTATTTATTATAAAGCACCAGCATATTCCGCAGCGCTGTACAATGTGGGAGTGCAGACATGAGACATACTAAAACACATAAGGAACAGATGGCCCTGCCCTTAGGATAATTGTCCTACTGATACAGCACTTTACACAAGTGCTCAGCTAGACATCCCATGAGCTTACAATCTAAAGGACAGGGGCAAGTGAAACAGAAGGGGAGCAGGGGAGTGTGGATCTGGTGGCTAGAGAGAGAACAGCAAGCCACAGGTTGGTTAGAATAAAGTGGCTACAGGTGGAGGGGAATGAATAAGTTTGGGCCTAGGACAGGATGGGAGGGTGGATGGGGTGGCACTGCATGACCTGCACTGCCCTATATAATGGCAATCTGTGCAATGGTTCCCTGATCCAGTATAGATCTCCATTGCGGAGTTCCTGAATTCTGTATTTTGCATTTTGACCTCCTGTTTTTTTACTCCAAGCTCTGTATTCTGACGATTCTTGTGATTACCCCTGGTACAGTGTTTTTGTGATATATTGGTTCATGACTCCTGGCTTTGTATGCTGACCATTCTCTCGCTGGATCCCATTTGCGTTTTGTCTGTGTGGTATTCTGGTTTAGGTTTGTACCACACTACAGTCTCTGTCGTTTGTTTATTCTGGTGTGAAACCTATTTGCTAGGTATCCTGTTGGTTTGTGCTGGTCGCATAAGAACCAAGTTTTATGTAGTCCTGCCCTGCATGCTGCAGACTATATTTCTGTCAAGTCTGTTCTGGGTCAGGTTTCTGTATGTGTGTATCTAGTGCAGCAGTTCATAGTTCTGGCTTATAGAGACTACCTCAGGGATCTCTTTCTTGTTACATTGCTCCTAGATATTCCTTCCTTGTCAAGTCTGGTTTTACCCGGTTATTTCTTTGTGTACGTTTTCACACGTTCACTCCCACCCTGGACTCTGTATAGTTAGAAGGCCATCCAAGGACCTTTTCCCAGTGCAGGGCTTTCCTCGTGTGTCTTGTCTGGTTCTGTTTAATCCTGCGTCCAGGGTTCTGCAGTATGAAGAGAGACATACCCGCCTAAAGGGCTTAATACACTCAGCAGCGAGGACCCCCCTTTGGCTCCTGAGGGGGGCCACCGTAACAGGCATCGTGTTGATAAGCTCATGCAATGTCACAGCATTTATTTCCGGTCAGGATCTTGTATTGATGATGGGAGAGTCGCAGCGCTGCGTAAAGTCTTCTCCAGCACATTATCCCAAAGATTCCCAATGGGGTTAAGGTCTGGACTGTGCGGTGGCCAAACCATGTGTGAAAATGATGTCTCATGCTCCCTGAACCACTCTTGCACAATTTGAGCCAGATGAATCCTGGCATTGCCATCTTTGAATATGCCCACTGTGCCATCAGGGAAGAAAAAACCCATTGATGGAAAAACCTGCTCATTCAGTATATTCAGGGAGTCACATGACCTCATTTTTTTGGACACCTGACGATAGGGAACCTATACCTGACCAGCAGAAGCAACCTAGGATCATAACAAGTCACCACCCCCCTTTTTTGAGCGACGCAATGTTTATATGTAAAATTTTGGGATTTTAAATCATAACTTATATCCCTGACAAAATTTAAAAAAACTAAACCTTATGTGTAAAGCTAGAAAGAATATGCTACAAAAAATTCCAAGGTTTCTGTGCTTCTGTTCTCCTTTAAAATAGGCTGTTCAATATTCCAAGTGACATTGTAGCAGATTTGCCAAGATTCCTGAACAAAATGAACAATCGGCTTTTCTCCGAGTCTCCGAGGCCTTATCCTACCCAGGCAGGGAGCGAGAAATGTTCTGGAAGTCGCAGACACATGCATTTAGCAGTCTTTGCCCCGGTGGATTCACAATGCTCTTTAATAACCTCTAACTGATATTGCACGCTGTAAACAAGAACTTTGCCAGAACGGAGCCATTCTTCAGGGGTTTGATCGGTGCCAGGTTGGTATCCGATACGTAGACCATCAAAAAGTGTTAAATACCAGGACCACAGGAAGCTCTGCCCCAGTGAGGCACATCAGATGAAAAGCCATCCATATCACTGACAAGAGCCTGATGGGATCTGACACGATTATACTCCAACATGCGCAAAGTATGAAATATTGACTGCATGATCGTGTGATTGACATCAAGCTTTTAACATGCGATGGTGAAAACTGTCACGATAAAAGCGCTCATCCCAAGAAAGGACAACAGGACAACGGTCTTCTCCAAGTATGACATGGATTTGGTGACCATCATCGATCCTTCTGCCAAGGCTTTCGAAAACCTCTTCCGTCTAACCCATTGATTATTGACAACTGTGCCCTTGCGAATATGCAATTCATGGCAGAATGAGGTGCACCACGAGTAATAGGACATTGACACAATGAGGGTTGTAATGGAGCAATGGCACACAGTGGAGATGTATCATTGAATACAATTTTAAATAAAAGCCCAACCTCTTAATTCTTGAGTTTTACATTATAAAATATATCCTTAAAGTGCTGGTGTACAATTTGTTTCTTCATTTTTTATGTTCCTTGAGATGATAATTTGAATTCGCTGCTACAACAAACCCGGTGTGGCGTCTTGGATTAGTATGTAAAACGGCTAAAACATCCAGGATGGTTATTAGAGACTGGCAATACGTGAAAGGGGGTGTCTGTTCCCCTGGTTACAGCTGTATTACTGATGGATTGATACACCGGATTGGATACCCCTAATTATATAGCACTCTTGATAAAGCCGTAAACAGGTGAAACGCGTCAAGTGGTATATGGAATTTTAACTGTTATATAGCTTTGCTATGGGACATATTACAGGTTTATTGAAGTAATTGTAAGCAGTGGTTTACTGCCGAGGTAATTAGGAGGACTGCTGGATAATAGGTACCCACCAGTTATTGTTTGTTTGCTGATTGGGAGACAATAGTGCTCGAGGGTCTGAGGCCCGTGAATTTGTAGCATCTGTGAATATATATGACTTCATTTATCTGGAATCCTGTTGCTTTCAAATACTCGGATTAAACCCAGCCTGCTATCGTGTTACGGATTTCATGATATAGGTTTTATATTATGTGTTATGTATGGTGAAATATTGACCGATTATAATGGTAGTTCTTAAATAAAGATATTGTGCTGATTTTACAATGTTGGGACTCAGCTCTATGTAGTACACTTGTTTGGGGGTTGTTCCTGATAGTGTTTGGAGTGTTAATTACTTTGGATGAGGCCCTTAGATCTTGTCGTCTATTTCGGCACCACCAGGTGTGTTCATTTGTGAACTAGTGAGTGGTGGTTTATGCGGGTGCAACAAAACCTGGAGGAGGTTCTAAAGCTCAATGATGAGGATTGCTCGCGATGACTGGAACACAGACCACAAAGATATCGGAGCACCGATTGAGCTCATTTCAGACCGTAAACCTTTTGACCGTGCCTTTTGTCCAGATAAGCTTGTGAACAAATAGAATTTCCAAAATCTGTTTTTTGGGGAAGCCGTTATGGGTTCTGCCAGTAGGATAACAAAGACAACACATAAGTATTGTAACCGCTTCCTCCTGGGTATTTGCTACCACGTCCATCCAATTTGGACACACACTGACATCAAAAAGGCGCTCCGCTTTTTTTTTTGCAGGTGTTGATGCAACAGAGGTATCTGGTGCCCATGATCTACACCGCCTACTATTCAGAGGAGATCTACGCCATCAGTGGAGGAGGAAAGGGAATGATAATAGAATCATAACTCTGCGGAAAAACAATCGCTCTTTCCATCTGTAATCCAGTTTAATTGTTCTGAAAGTTGCCAAGGATTAATGTACTCAAAAAGCATCCGACTCACCTCGGGGGCATCTCCACTGTCAATGTGCTCTGGTTCCAGATCTTCGCTGATGTGCCTCCTTGATCGGAATACTCTGTGGGCTTCTTGCTGAATGTGTCTTATGTTTGTATCCGATTCCGCTGTAACATCTCTGTGTAATAAATGTAGACAGAAAAACAAGAATGAGAATAGGACAATGACACTCAGATTTACTGTACACACAGCTATTAAAAGAGATGAAGAAAAAAAGACTACTTCCAGGCACATGTACCCGTTTCAATGACAAACCACTCCAAAAAAACCTAGGCTTGGCTGGTCATCCTTACCGTACGTTTTTATAAAGTTATATCTGACAAATAAAGCCAGAGACAGAAGATATCTTAGATCAGGGCTGTCAACCTCAGCCCCCCGCAGATGTTTCTGAACTACGACTCCCATGGTTCTCTTGCCATCTATAGTCAAGGTGTTCTGGGAATTGTAGGCCATCAATATCTGAGTGGCTGGGATTTGACAGCCCAATGCAAGAGAATGACCACATGGAGGGGATTTTTTAACGAATCTTCTCTCAAAGGCTTTCGGAAAGCCTTTACTAGTTAACCAACCTGGAGGAAGAGATCACAAGTGCCCAAGAGCCCACATGTCATTTGAAACACAAAAACAAAGTTTATTAAGGGGCCATTGAACCCGTCTCCATATAACCCAATAGTGAGATCAGGAAGATAAATTAACAGGCAAGGGAGGAATAACTGACAAATAAGACAAAGGGGCCTGATGGGATCCACCCTAAATTATTAAAAGAGCTCAGTGATGTAACAGCAAAACCGTTAACAGATTTATTTAACCAGTCCTTGATAACGGGAGTTGTCCCAGAAGACTGGAAATTAGCAAATGTTGTGCCCATTTACAAGAAGGGTAGTAGGGAGGAATCTGGGAACTATAGGCCAGTTAGTCTTACGTCAGTAGTGGGGAAATTAATGGAAACCATGTTAAAGGAAAGGATTGTTGAACATCTAAAAACACATAGATTACAGGATCAGAAACAACATGGGTTTACCTCAGGGAGATCATGCCAAACTAATCTTATTGATTTTTTTGATTGGGTAACAAAAATAATAGACACAGGTGGTGCAGTAGACATTGCTTATTTAGATGTCAGTAAGGCTTTTGATACTGTTCCGCATAGAAGGCTTATCAATAAATTGCAATCTTTGAGCTTGGATTCCAATATTGTTGAATGGATTAGGCAGTGGCTGAGTGACAGGCAACAGAGGGTTGTGGTAAATGGAGTTTATTCGGCGCAAGGTCTTGTTACCAGTTGGGTACCTCAGGGGTCAGTACTTGGACCCATTCTCTTTAATATTTTTATTAGTGATATTGCAGAAGGTATTAATGGAAAAGTATGTCTTTTTGCTGATGACACAAAGATTTGCAACAGGGTTGACGTTCCTGGAGGGATCAGCCAAATGACAAATGATTTAGGTAAACTAAAAAAATGGTCGGAGTTGTGGCAATTGAGTTTTAATGTGGATAAATGCAAGATAATGCACCTGGGACGTAAAAACCCAAGGGCTGAATATAGAATATTTGATACAGTCCTAACCTCAACATCTGAGGAAAGGATTTAGGGGTTATTATTTCAGAGGATCTAAGGGTAAGTAGTCAATGTAATAGAGCAGCAGGAAATGCTGGCAGAATGCTTGGTTGTGTAGGGAGAGGTATTAGCAGTAGGAAAAGGGAAGTGCTCATGCCACTGTACAGAGCACTGGTGAGACCTCACTTGGAGTACTGTGTGCAGTACTGGAGACCGTATCTCCAGAAGGATATAGACATCTTAGAGAGAGTTCAGAGAAGGGCTACTAAAATGGTGTACGGCTTGAAGGAGAAAAGTTACAAGGAAAGGCTTAATGATCTTAACATGTACAGCTTGGAAAAAAGACGAGACAGAGGAGATATGATAGAAACATTTAAATACGTAAAGGGAATCCACAAGGTAGAGGAAGGGAGTATATTTAAAAGGAAACAAAGTAGCAAAACAAGAGGACATAGTCTTAGATTAGTGGGGCAAAGGTTTAAAAGTAACATCAGAAAGCATTAGGTTAGGCTAGGGTCAGACTGAGGCAGTGCGAACGCGCGTGCAGCCGCACTTAATCACGGCCGCACTAGCAGCAGATGCCGGGCAATGACGGCCAATATACGAAGTACGGTCGCACAAAAGTCCGGCTGCGCAACGCAAGTGGAAAATGAACGCATTTTTTCGAGAACGTGAAACCGCAGGTACTGACGTACAGAGTGCGCTGCGTCCGTTAGCGGCGTGTGTGTGTGATTAGGAGACGTCAGACGCTGCTAATGTCCGGCCAACATAACGTCCAGACGCAAAAAGAGTTTTATTGATGATCCGTACAAAATCACGGACGAAAATGCGCATAGTATGACCACTATCACGTATTCTGTGAAAAAATACGTCCATTCGTTCGAACGCACTTTTTCACAGACAACATAAAAATGCGTTCGTCTGACCCTAGCCTTACTGAGAGGGTGGTGGATACATGGAACAGCCTTCCAGTAGAAGTGGTAGAGGCCAAAACAGTAATTGAATTTAAGCAGGCATGGGATAGGCATAAGGCTATCCTAAACAAAAGATAAATCCAGGTTAAGTATCCATGTAATTGGGCAGACTAGATGGGCCGAAAGGTTCTTATCTGCCGACATTTTTCTATGTTTCTAACTTTAAATCCAGTGAGATCGTGAAAACGAATTTTAAAGCCAAACCAGAGTGAATGGCAGTAATAACCTAGAAAACAAAGTCATTGGTGGATAATCATTGGGGCTATTGGAGCTGCAGCTTCAGGCAGCCCATGCCTAAAAGAGGTCCAGTAGAGTTACTTATCCCAACACCAATTGCCACCAACAGAAGGAGATTAAGAGGGTTAGGGTAATGGCACCACGAGAGAGTGAAAACTGTGGGGCAGGGACACAACGAGAGAGTGAAAACTGTGGGGCAGGGACACAACGAGAGAGTGAAAACTGTGGGGCAGGGACACAACGAGAGAGTGAAAACTGTGGGGCAGGGACACAACGAGAGAGTGAAAACTGTGGGGCAGGGACACAACGAGAGAGTGAAAACTGTGGGCCAGTGGCACAGTAGAAAGTGAAAACTATGGGGCAGAGGCAGTAAGGCGCTGAAATAAGCAGACAGTCAATCTTCAGATCCAGGTCTATATAGTCCTTGATAAAGCACTGCATCCAGCAGTGAATGGACTTAAAGTTTATTTCGATAGTGTTTGACAGCGTCATCTTGAGAAAAAAAAAAAAAGGCAGCACTTTTACATAATCAAGCAAGAATAAACTATATGAAAGGTCTAAGGTGGAAATTTAACCTTCTAATGGTTTCTGGTCATTACTGCCTACAATCTGGCACTTGCAATCATTACCTACAAATACAATGAGCGTCTCCCCAGTCAAAATAAATAAATAATTCTGAATTTTTATGAGAATGTGCATACAGGTTTTTTTCATTTTATAAAGACATTAGATTGTCTTAGTACCATTCATCCCCGCGAGATTTGCCGTATAATGAGTGGAAACCGACACTGATTGCATATTCATGTAATGATCGTGATGGATATGTGAACCAATATTCGCGGTGAGCGATGAGATTACACCTTTGGGTTTACTTGTCTTTATTAAAAATGAAGCAGATCGGGAAACTGAAGGCCAGAAATTGTGTTCTCAAAGAGAAACAAATCGTACACTCTGAATAATTATGCAAAGCATCAAGTGAAATGTAACATTACACCCGATGTAGCACATCAGTAAACCAATAGAATGCTTGACTGTGGGGTTCCGAAGGAATAAAGCGTATCATCTATAATTTATTTCAACACAAAGCCCTCGTGAACAAAACTGACACTTTTAAAACCTTGTTCTATTATTTAGTATATTTTCACAGCATTCAAGGCTGAAACGGGGGGGGGGGGGGGGGGGACGAAAAAAAAAAAAAATAATAACCTGCGCCGTGTAACAATTCCTCTGGTCTTGCTTCATTTTAAATTAATCTGCTGAACCGCAGTGTTACTTTATTTATACACGGAAGGGTGCAACACCCACTCACACACCGATACATGTATTCTACATAATATTGTCCAATTTGTACAACACAAAATAAACATTATAATAGCGAATTATGCTTGCTCCATAAATAGCAATACCCCCCCCCTAAATTACTATGGGCTCTATTAAATTCTTTGCGCAAAAAACGCTCGCGCAGTGCGTGAATTTGTGTGCGAAGCGTTAAACGTTAACGCGTGTAAATTAACGCTGGTATTACGATCCGAGCGCATTTTTTCATCCGTCAAAAAAATAACACTCCAGGCTTTTCAAAGGTAAAACGCCCCCCCCCCAATTAAACAAACAATTTATCTATTTAGACTAGCGGTTGGCAACCTAGGCTCTCCAGATGTTTTGCAACTACATCTCCCATGGTGCTCAGCTATCCATTATGGGCTCTATTACATTCTTTGCGCAAAAAGTGCATACGCAGCGCTAACGCGTGTAAATTAACGCTGGTATCACAATCCGAGCGCATTTTTTCATCCGTCAAAAAATTTCACGCGATTCAGCCAATCAGAATTAAGAACCACAACTGTCTCCCGTTCAGTTTTTGCACCTGTCAAAATCAATCTGAGTATATATGCTGCAGCAATAATAAAAACACGCACAACCTCTCAATTTTATTGTTTGGGTATGTGTAGAATGTGTAACTATACTTTGCTGTATTGTGTTTTTCAGGCTGGTGTATTTGGTTTCGGCCAGGACGTTCAGATTTGCCGTTACCACCAGCTTTTCAAAGACGTTACAATTATGCGCGCGAACGTTGCTCGTTTAAATGTGCGCGTAGATTGTAATACCATCAGCGAACAAAGGCATTTGCGCTCACAATGTTAAGTATAGGACGCGCAACGTACATTACGCTTGCGCAGGGTTCGCGCAGGTTCACCAGCGGTAGACGTTAACGCACATTTTTTGCGCGGACATTGTAATACGACGTTCTGCGCAAAGGGTTTTTCCCCTCGCCTTAATGCGTTTTTGCGCACGCGTTATCATTTGCGCGAAGAATGTAATCGAGCCCTATATTTTTTGTCCCGGTCAGGATTAATTTCTGGCCAATTGTTGCATTTCGAGTTATTTTCCAGCGGTAATTGTTACGTAATTGTATGTAATCTGGTAAGAGCAGCTGCAGTGCTCATTACAACTGTGTGTGTCAGTGTGTGCATACCCAATCACAGACACACACACACACATAAATATACATGAACAAAACCCATTAAGCTGCACACTTCTTACAAGCCTTATTGGGGGGGGGGGGATAAGAAAAAAATGCATGCATTGCTTTGTGTGCTGTTCCAGGTGTCAAATAATAAAAATGATGGTGCATGCACTCGAAGGTGTAAGAAAAAAAAGAACCAAAGTATTATAGCATGGATAAAAAAAAAAAAATAACCAACGTTTTGGCTCTGAGTCATTATCAAGGTTATAACGGCTCAGTAAGGCCCCGTTCACACCTGGGCGTTTCACAGCGCGTTTCTGTGTGCTGTAAAACGCCTAAACACGGAAATCCCATGATTTCCTATGGGGCCCGTTCGCACCTAGGCGTTTTACAGCACGTAGGAGCGCGCTGTAAAACGTCCCATGCCCAAAGAAGTACAGGAGCTTCTTTGGAGCGCATTCGCAGCCATAGACTGCAGCGTGAACGCGCTGCAATGCGCGTTTTTTAAGTTTGCGTCAAAAAACGGGCGTATTACGCACGTCAAAAAAAGCGCAGGTGTGAACCCAGCCGAAGAGCCAAAACGTGTGGTTTTAACCATGATATAATAAATTTGTATTTATATTTTTTGTATACCCTGTATTTTTGTTATATCATATAGTAACATATACAGCATTTTGTTTCCATGTCCCAACATGAAAAGATTTGGATGGGGCAAATTTAACATAGACAAATGTAAAGTTATGCAAGTCCCCCAGAAGAGAAGTAATCTCCTACTCGGATTCAATTAACCCTTGCAGTGCCGCAGGAGGACACTTTCAAACATGGACGATGTCGCACATAAACTGGGCTCGTTCGTAAGTCTTCTCGAAGCCCAGCAGGGGTTAATTCTCCTGCTGCAGGAGGGAGCTCCCACAGATTTTCTCCTCTGTGCAGGGTTAGTTAATTCTCCCACAGAGTCTACATACAAGAAGTAGAGTCTCCTTTTGGAAGGAGATCTAGCTGGTCCCAGCAGTGAAAGACTTGACCCGTGTGTAAAAAAAAAAAGTCTTCTGAAAGGGTCAAGTCACTTAAACATTGCTTTTTTGTAAGAGTCTTCTTGTAGTCCCTGTAAGAACATTGAAAAACTAATGCTCCAGCTGCTCTCATGGATTTTGCCCCAGCAGCTCATGGATATACTGCCCCAGCAGCTCATGGATATGCCCCAGCAGCTCATGGATATGCCCCCAGCTCCTCATGGATATGCCCCAGCACCTCATGGATATGCCCCAGCACCTCATGGATTTGCCCCAGCACCTCATGGATTTTCCCCAGCTCCTCATGGATATGCCCCAGGCCCCCATGGATTTGCCCCAGCTCCTCATGGATTTGCCCCAGCACCTCATGGATATGCCCCAGCACCTCATGGATTTGCCCCAGCACCTCATGGATTTGCCCCAGCTCCTCATGGATATGCCCCAGGCCCCCATGGATTTGCCCCAGCTCCTCATGGATTTGCCCTAGCAGCTTATGGATTTGCCCCAGCAGCTTATGGATTTGCCCCAGCTCCTCATGGATATGCCCCAGCAGCTCATGGATTTGCCCCAGCAGTTTATGGATTTGCCCCAGCTCCTCATGGATTTGCCCCAGCAGCTCATGGATTTGCCCCAGCAGTTTATGGATATGCCCCAGCACCTCATGGATTTGCCCCAGCAGGTTATGGATTTGCCCCAGCTCCTCAAGGATATGCCCCAGGCCCCCATGGATTTGCCCCAGCTCCTCGTGGATTTGCCCCAGCCCCCAGCAGCTCATGGATTTGCCCCAGCTCCTCATGGATATGCCCCAGCAGCTTATGGATTTGCCCCAGCTCCTCATGGATATGCCCCAGGCCCCCATGGATTTGCCCCAGCTCCTCATGGATTTGCCCCAGCTCACCTCCTGGTCCTGGTCCCAGCACATGGATAGCGGCCCAGGCAGCACCTCTCCGCCGCGTTTTTCGCTCCTTCTGAGCGTCCGGCGGCACGCAGCTTGGGCGCTCGTCTGGGGGAGCCACGTGACCAGCCGCGATTGGCTGGTGACGTATTTCCTCCAGGCGAGCGCCGAAGCTGCATGCTTCGGACGCTCGCACGGAGCGAATACGCGGCGGTGGCGGGCGGTGGGTGAGACACCCGCCCTTAGGGTGACGGTGTCACCCTAAAGGCGGGTGTCATCTGGTGCGGGCCGCACCCACCGCCCCCACGTTACGACGCCACTGGATGAAGCCATGGAGCAACTCAGAAGAAGCGGCCTTGAGTTGCCCCTATTGCCCACGTAGGACCGATTAGGAGAGGCTGGTGAAAAGGGGGCCGGGCTTTATGTGGCCTCCTTAAAACCGTCCACCATAAAGCAGGAGGCGTCATTTTGTGTCTCCGAGCAGCACCCCTCCCTCACTTGATCTATTCCAGGATGGTGGGGTGATTCGAAGGGATGGGGGTCTTTGATGTGGTGGGTTGTTTTTTCCTTTTGTCACAGCGGGGGGGGGGGTGAGGGGCAGTGCTGGTGTGTGAATGCGAGTGCATGAATAGGGGACAATAGGCGGCAAAAAGACTCCTTTTGAGTTCAGGAATGAGGTGTTCTGATGTAATAAGGGTTAAAGTTGTGGGACTTGAATATAAAGGGTGGTTTACAAGGGTTAATAATGTTCAAAGGTAATAGGTTTACAACATGTTTATATTGTAATTTGTGTATGTATGGGTTAATACTTGACGGTATGGTATATTTTATCAAGAAATATTTGGCCGTGACCTGCAATAAATCCAACGTAAAAAAATAATAATAATATAGACTGAAATCTTTTAAAAATGTCAGAAAGTCCCATATAGGTATTAAATCCACATAATAAACAAAACTTTATTAGATTCTGAACAAGAAGTGAAAACGGTAGAGCGATTGCATTTTCTAGATTTCAGCCAAATTACGGAATTGTCCATTTTCTTCTCTACTGATGGAATTAAATGATCTTGCCTCAAAGTGAAGACACGGGAGATGGAAAAATACCAACAATACTCACATCAGGCTTGGTCGGTGCCACTGAGTGGACCGGTTGTTATGGTTAACATAGTAGGTACGCCCCAAGTTGTCCACTTTCTCTTCCCATCCAGGTGGCATTGGAGGGGCAGGCAACTCTTGCTGATGCGGAGAGGTAGAATCATTCGAGTCTGCGGCATCCCACGCTTGCTGCAGGAAAGCAAAAAGCAATTAATTTTGGGGGGGGGTCTAGTCATTTATGAACATGGTATCTGATTTGCATATTGTCAACTGCTGGCATGTAGCCTGGGTGCTGAGTAAGCGGTAGAGGACGCTGATGGAAACTTGATAGACCGGGTGGGTTGTGGCATACGTTCTGGACGTTGGATAATGGTTAAAGATCATGAGATGTGACTGCTGAAAGGAACAGAGTGGCTGCTGGTTAATGGAAAGCGTTTTGTAGGACTGGTGGAAAATGGACAGAGGGCATGGGAAATGGTTGCTGGATAATCAGAGCACCTGATGCATGCCCTTTATTTTTTATTTTGAGAAAGGATTTTACCAGGAAGGAGACCTTGAGCTTTCTCTCGTTTTCACGTATGTCCTGGGTGGCGAATATGTACAGTTTGGTGTCTTGCCCAAGGACACTTACTGGAGAGGTGCTCTGGCCGGGATCGAACCTGTGTCTTCACGGATATAGAGCAGTGATGTTACCTCTACTCCACCCAGCTGGTGGATCCTTTGGATTAGGCTGTTTGATAATTAATGGAGAGAACATGTTTAGGTTTGCCTTCTTTTGGATCAACAGCAGTAGGTGATGTGGGAAAGGCTGAACCCGATGGACGCATGTCTTTTTTCAGCCTATGTAACTATGTAACATGGGATAATACAAGTTGATGATGGAAAAAGGGCTTGATATCTGATGGTTTGTCGATTTCTACAGCCTTATTCCATACTCTACAGTAATATATAGGATCCAACTGCAGAAAACCTGGATTATGCCTGCGAAATACTAGGTGGAGAGCATGAAACCGAGATGTTGGGTAACGTAAGGCAATGACGGCAAGGTATACAACTACTGGACAATGGACTGATAGTATGGGATATTATGGGAATTCTGTAGTGCATCTGGTGAGGAGATCGTGAGATTGACCAGACTGGAGAATGAATTTGTTACACCTGGATGTGGGAAAACATTGATGAAATCTAGCATTTTTATTTTTGGAGGATCCATGATGACCTTTATACATAGAACATGGGAACTAGTAAGTATTAAATTGCTGTGATCTTGTGGCTAAATCATACAGCAGATGCCATGCAAACAATTCGATTCACTTCAGTTAGATCCCAAAACCCATCAGGAAGCTCCCATGCCAATGGTGCCTTCAAGTTAATTTCTTCTGGTTCTTGCCCAAAAAAGGTAAAATGGTGGTGGAAGTCTACTTGAAAATGCTGGGAGCTGTGAAACTCAACATACGGCCTAGACAGAAGATATCACGTATCACCGCTTATGCCAAATAGAAGGCATTGGAGATGTACCACCCTCAATACCTGGTACAACCATGACTTGTATTCTACGGTTTTCACATTCTCCAGTGATGAATCGTTCTCATTTCTTAAAAAATTAAAAATAATAAAAAAGGTAGTCATTGCTGTATGTATATAGCCCTTGTTTTGACTAGCTGGGCTGGCAGTAATAGGTTTGCCAAACAATCCACCATTCGTTTGTTGGCCAATTGTCTCTTTGCCAATTGTTTGCGCAGTTCATCCCTTCCTGAAACACACACAAGTAATGGGTTGTGTGCAAAGGTATTTATCTTGCACCACTTTATAAACACAGAACCAATGCTTCCTTCAAAAACACACCCATTGCCCAATCTCATCCAGGCCCTATTGGCGTCATCAAATGCAATTAAGTTCGTCTGGGCACCTACTCCAAGACAACAGCCATCTTTCCCCGTCACCATCATTAACAAGTGTTTTTAGCTTTTTTTAGGGCAGGGCCTGTAAAGGCAACGAAGGGATTGAAGTACAGAGACCTGAATATTTGGATAAAAAGAGGTCTCCCATCCCAAAGATCTCTGGGAATCGTAGGAGTCGACATCTGGGGGAAGGAGCGGATTTTGACAGCCCTGCTCTAAAGATTTATATTGGATTTATCCAACAGAGAAAGTGAACGAGTCCCATCTCATGTTAGTAGACACATCAGCTCAAACGAGTGATCGGAAAAAAGTCAGAATTATTATAATATGGGCTTCCAAGACACTTCAACCTTGTGCAGGAAGCCGATAC
Source organism: Leptobrachium leishanense (assembly GCA_009667805.1). Lineage (NCBI taxonomy): Eukaryota > Metazoa > Chordata > Amphibia > Anura > Megophryidae > Leptobrachium > Leptobrachium leishanense. The sequence goes on from CM019063.1 coordinate 63,732,814, forward strand.
GAATTTCCCAAAAAGAACAAGATGCCGGTGCACTTTTAAAAATATTACAGCTGAAAAGGTGCAATTTTTAGGGTATTTTTGGCCATTCCCAAGTGAATTCAGTGCCAAACACCTGGGCATCCCTAGGATAACTGGCCCGTCCCACACTTCCATATCAACCAGAGTAGGGGTTTGTGATACCAAAATATTATTAAGAATATTAGATACGGCATTAATAAACAAAATGCATAATAAAAAATGTAAATGTATTAACAACGAAAGAAAAAAGCAGTTTATGGCTACACAAAAGCCCTGGTCAAGAAACGATGAAAACGTGAAGAAGATGCCGTAAGACGACATTGTATTAACATCTAAACCAATGTGGGCCCTATTACATTCTTCACGCAAAAACGCAAACGTAACATGTGAATTTTTGTGACAAGTGTTAAACATTAACGCGCGTAAATCAACGCTGGAATTACAATTCTCGCGCATTTTTTCATCCGTCAAGCAATAACGCGCCGTAAACGGAGGCGCACAAACGCGCGCGCATTAACGTCGCGCGCGCAGAAAATCGGTGTGCGGACTGTTTTTTCAAACGATTCAGCCAATCAGAATCAAGAACCACAATTGTCTCACGTTAAGTTTTTGCGCCTGTCAAAGTCAATCTGCGCATATATGCTGCAGCAATAATAAAAACACGCAAAATTTCTCCATTTTATTGTTTGGGTATGTGTAGAATGTGTAACTATACTTTGCGTATTTTTTTTGGGCTGGTGTATTTGGTTTCGGCCAGGTTGATAGAATTTGCCATTAACACCAGCTTTTAGGAGTTGCTAAAATTATGCGCGCAAAGGCTGTGCGTTACAAACTGCGCATAGATTGTCATACCATCCGCGTACCAGCGCACAAACGCATTCGCGCTCACAATGTTAAGTATAGGACGCGCGACGTACAGTAAGCTCGTGCAGCTTCACCCGCGGTAGACGTATACGCGCATTTGTTGCACTGACATTGTAATACGACGTTCAGCGCAAAGGGTTTTGCCCCTCACGTTAATGCATTTTTGCGCCGGCGCAAAGGTATGCGCGAAGATTGTAATAGGGCCCCGAGAAGGTAAAAAGTAACTAAAGTCAGAGGCAATGGAGTTTGGTTTACGTAAAATAAATAATAATTAAATGATAGCCAGGGAGGGCTATATATAGCAGCTACAGCTGGCAAAGGATTATGGGGGTTGTAGTTCAGACACCCTCTTTCCAATTGTTAGGTCTCTTACGACAGCAATGTTACCTCTGCTTCTGCTCTCTGTTCGCTGGTCTCTTCCTCCTGCCCATCGTTTTTCGGCAAATACGCCATTTTTAACCTCAAGAAGCCTTTAACCCGAGATTTGTGGCTGCAAACAAAAGAACAGAGGTCGTCACTTCGACTTTCCCGTGTCTGTCTCACCGCGCTCATGTCAGGGAACTCGACGGGTTAAACAGAGCCCATGCTTGGCCCAAACACTTCATGTGGCTCAGAGTCCACCAACACACACCTTCTAGGTCGCAGCAGAAAATCTTTGAACGTGTACGGCCTCTCCATAGTGGGATCTTCTGTCTGTCGGCAAAAGGGAAAGTTAATTTTTAACACAGAGGTTTCTTTCATGGTTTCATTTACCTGCGTGCAGACGCTCTCCATAATAGTTTAACAAGTTTTAAAGAAGACGTACTCCGTTTATGCAGAGATATCACGAAGAAAAAAAAATTATATATACACACACACACTTTTTTTTCTTATATACAGTCTTAGAAAATGCTCTACCCCCAGGCTGTTAAACTCTGCCTCATAGATGTTCCTAAACTACAACTCCCATGATTCCCTGGCTATCTATTGCATTCAGAGAATTCTGGGAATTGTAGGCATAAACAACTGGGGGGGGGGGCTGTGAGTTTGACAGCTCTAACCCATAGCTTTGTAAAGTGACCACGAAAAGGAACAGATGACACAGGTCATAGGCAGACGATAACGGGAAGTGACGTCCAGCAATATTTTCCCTTACAGGTCCGAGTATCCCTCAGGCTGGCCGTCCACTCGATCCCTAGTCGTGCGACTAAACAAGTAATCCCACAACACAGGACTATCAACCTTCATCCACTGCCTCCGACTTCCATCGGACGACTTCGACAGACTAGCGATCTTTCCCATTTCAATGGAATTTGTCGGGCGAAGTCGAACGACCTGGTGCAGCAAACATGATAAAACGCCCTGATTTTCGGTGATTCAGTTCGGCAGGTTCAAACAGGCGAATCCCATAGGACTCAATGTAAAAAAAAAAGGATCATCGTTTTTATTAAACTGTTTAAGCTTTTCATTTTCAGCAGAAAGTCTTTCATTTTTCTGAACATCTTTTTGACGACATTTTTCGTTCCCAATTTTTTATAAAACGTTTTTATTCGGCAACAGACCTTTTAATAAGAATTTTTTTTATTATTTAGCCGCATTTTTTTTTATTAGTTTAAACACCTATTAGAAAAATAGCAGAGTTCCGTTTGCTTTTTTTCTCCTCCTGCAGTCCGGCGGTATGTCCGTCAGGCGACCCGAGTCGTCTATAGCCTCTTCCAGTGGACGACCCAGGTCGTACGATACAGATGTAACTGTCCGACTACGGCCCTAGTGGCCTTATGCTCTGGACCAGATGTGTTTTGGATTTAGGGGGGGGGGGGGATTTTGGAATATTTGCATATAATGAGATTTTGGGGATGAGACCTCAGTCTAAAGAGTTAATTTCTGCTTCATACACACAACCTGAAAGGCATTTTACTGCATACTAGATTTTAATATTTTTGCACAACCACATGAGGTCAGGGGGAACTTTTGCACTTTAAAAAGATTTTTTTTAAAAAAATCTTTTTGAAACATTTTTGCATTCCAGATATGGGATACCCAACCCTTATTATACACACTGGTTCTTCGGCCTTCAGACCCAAACACACGAGCTTTACTTACCAGATACATCTGAGCTCACTCCGTGATTAGCGACTTGGAAAGTGCATGCGTCTAGGCCGGAAACGTATGCATTCAAAAATATTTTGCTTCCATTGGGCCTTAGGGGTGTATTTGAAATTCCTGCTGACGTAGGCACACCAAAATCTGCTGCCCCTCCCCCGCCAGTAACAAATAAATAGGAAGATAAAAATGACAGGTACAAAACGAAAAGGTGTGGCTGCCACGGAGTGGGCTTCCCCGGGTCGTGCTAGCAGCTGGGTGCTCCAAAGTAAAAGATCCATAGTCCCGGGGCCGGTGCTCCCACTAGGCAAGCTAGGCAACTGCCTAGGGAGCACTGCTGCCTAGGGGCGCAGCCGGACCCAACCCAGGTTCCATTATTTACCCCTCACTGTGCGGCTCGTGTAGCTGGCAGGGGCAGCTCGCAAAGCCGACATGGTCGGCTCGCGGATCCCCGCTAGCGGTGCCGAAGGCGGGCGTCTTATGGTGACTCGCAGGCGCCACCAGATGACATCCGGGTGCCACGAGGCAGAAAAGAGAAAGGCGCATAAGAAAGAGGTGCGCAGACCGGATCCTGACCAGCGGATGGGTAAGATGGGCACTGAACAACCGTGTGAGGCCCCCGCGGCACACAAGTAGCTGGACTTGCCTAGGGAACAAAATAGTCTAGCACCGGCCCTACATTGTCCCATAAACATATCCAAGAAAGTAATGATGGATGACACCAGGCACATGTCAAAAAATCCATTATCACCCTTGCGTCTATTTCCAATAAAGTAATTTTTACTACGTGCCTGGTGTTGCCCATCATTACTTTCGAAGATAAAAATGCTATTACGTTCGGAGTCAGATGAACGTTTTGCAGAGCAGAAAGAACGTCTGTGAGAGAGTGGACGATCCTTCCACTCGGACGCCTGTCTGGCCACCTCGCCGGGAGCAGTTAGTGCACTCAGCGCTGCAAGGCTTGATCCTCCTATAGAGGATCGCGCTTTGCAGGCCCTTCGAGTGCGCGTCGTACCGCTTTGACGGGGAGGCAATTTGTGCACGCTACAGCTTTTGGCCGGCCCCATTGAAGCGTCACAACTCTGCAACGGACGCCAGGAGGCACGTCGGTACAGGCGTTCGTCTGACCCCGGCCTAAGACATGTGTTCACAACCTATAGGGGCTATTTATTTAAAGATGTAAATTGGAACAAGGGAAAAGTATCTTCTTTACACCCAGTGAATTCCTACAATATTTAGTATATAGTTTACAGACTCCTTAATGGTGGTTTATTTGCGGCTGTCACAAACCCACCAGGAGTATATTTCACCCTAAATGAAAGGATATAGGATTAAAAAATAATAATAAAAATTAAAAAGATGCTGCCACCCTCCAATTTGCTGCCCTGGGGTCAAGCCAAGGGGGTACACAGTTCTTTCACTCCTTCTGCAGCAGGAACAGGGTTCCTGTCATTGGTGGTTCCAGGGAGGAGGCACACGGGGAATTTGCCGCCGCCTGAGCTGCACTTCCATTGTAGAAAATACAGGGACTTTTGGACATTGAAACCGCTGTATATCTCTGGTTCCATACACCCTACATGATTGAGGAGTCATTGGAAAAGCCAGACTCAAACCTTTTCCAATGATACCAAATACGATCATGTAAAATGTACCAAGCAAAAAAATATATATTTATTTTTATTAAAATTGTATATATCCTGTGTACATCCTTAGAAAAATGCTGTAACCGGTTCTCCAGTTCTCAAAGGGTTTTTTTTCTCGTTTAAGGGTACCCTGTCAAACACATAACCACAAAGGATCGGATGGTAACACGTGGGGTTATTGCTAACCGAACACCAGCTCTTAGGCAAAATCAGTATAGTGCCCCTGCCGAAACCTGTGTCTGGATCCCCAAATTAAGACCCGATTGGGTTTCCGATTTGACAAGCCCCTAATTAAATAAAATAAAAATTTTATTTCTGCAGTTAAAAATGCGTCTGGATCCACCCCGGTTCCTGTTGGCCCAATCCACTATTAAGCGTGAAATCAGGTGCTCAAACTTAAGTTATAATACATATATCAGCACATAGTTTTGCAAAACTTGTCATCAGATCTGAAGACATGTAGGTGTTAAGAGCGATTGGGGGGGGGTCTTTGGGAGTTCCTACCCTATTTTTTTTTTTCTTAAGGAATAGACTCCAAGCCTACGCAACAGTACAATCTTGCTGGGCCTGTTTCAGGGCCTGGAGCTGCAGCTCATACATCCCTTACATCGATAGTCAATTTGTTTAATCACATTTATTTATTGACACCGTAGACCTCGAGTGGTCTGCAGTAGGTTTGCCATCAGCTGCCTACCTATAAACACCATGATGCCACTCTGGGATCATACTAGGAATATTAAAGCAGCGTATGAAGTGGTCTTACCAGAAGGAGTTTTACTTTCATAGCTGGCAAAGGGTTAACATTAAAGCAAAGCATTTTGTCTCCCAAGAGGTCCGTTATGATATTTTCCACTTGATGTCATGGTGGTGCTCAGAAAGTTCCGAAGTTTGAAGGTTTCTGAGTATTTATTAAAACGGAAATAGAATTAAGGGGAGTGTGAGTTATTTGTTTAAGTCAGAGGTTTGGTGTCGAGGTCTGCGACGGCTGACCTCCTTCTCACCCGATAAACAATCAGCATGCCAATTTGCCACCAAATAACCTCACGGATACCCATTGACCTCTTCACCTTGAATTGGATGGACCACAGCTTGTTTTAAAATATTGTATTTTTATTTTATAATCATTTTTCCTTTTTTTCCGCTCGTGTTCCATGTATTTTTGTAAAATTTATCTGAAAATTTGAAGAGCATAGAAAACTTAACACCAGCAGGTGTTCTACTTTGAGGAGAGTTTCCCAAGCTGGAGCAGGCCCTTGGGAAAGGTTGGGAGGCCAGGCCTTCTTCTACAGTCACCACAATGAGAAATGTGACTCATGGCAGAGCTGGAGAGGTATATATTCAACTTAAGTTAGTGTTCTTTTTTTAGAACGGATGAAGCACACCCATCTATATTAAAACGTGAACAAAGTTTGCCAAGAAGCTCATAAAGTAAGGAATGCAGACAAAACATGGTTAAATACAGCGAGTCATCTTACCGGTAAGTGATTCAGAGGAACGTCAACTTGACCCAAGAAGTCATCTCTAGTCTGAAAACAAAAACAAAGGATTACAAATTTGCTCATATTTCTGTGATCCTGAATCTGCAACTTAAAAACAAACCCTGTAAACTACACCAGAAGACCCGTAAAAACCCAATATTTCATGAGGTTTCATTGTCACTTTGGTCTAGACCAGTGTTTTCCGAACCGGTCCTCTGGTCCCTCAAACCAGGCCAGGTTTTAAGGATCACCTTGGGGAAATGCAGACTGAATCTGCCAATCATTGAGCAGCAAATCATATCACCTGGGCTGTGCTTCAGATATCTGGAGAACTTGACCTGTTAGGGGTACTTGAGGACCACGGTTGGGAACCACCGGTCAAGACCAAAACCAAGACATGGACTCCAAATAGATGATGCACGCAAATGACAGTTTTACAAATGGGGAAAAATAGCAACAGAGAACGTGGTCTTTTATCCAAAAATGTGTAACTGCCTCTACGGATAAAGTCAATGCTGGTTGGACACATACACAACTGAAAGGGTGGACTTCACTGTAGGATTACAATAAGGAAAACTAGTTAGATAACTTCATAATGTTAAAAAAATAACACATTAAAAGATCAGGTTGACCATCAATAGTTTTTAAATAAATTGTTGATCCTTTACAATCATGTGTCATCAATTCAAATCAGGCCTTGGTCGAAACCTTTCAAGACTGGAATTCCTCCTGGAAAACGGTGTGATGTCCTGGAGTTATGCCAACCCGATAACGTACAAGGTTTGTCTGACGGCAGAGGAGGAAACACGCAAAAGGTATCGACGGAGTGTTACCTTAATCTCAGAAACTCAACTCAATAGAACAATTTCCATCAACATTAACAACTGGAAACCAATGCCAAAAGATTATGAAAAAGCATTTGACATGTAGAATGAAGTCGGGGAGTCATGTTCATGGATAGGGTCCATCTTGAATATGTGGCGACACCATAAGGTTTGCAAAGACTTAGCAGGACTTTTCAGACACTCTACAACATGTTTTTAGTGGCTGAAGTCTACAGCTAGAAATCGGAATTGGCTCCAAGCAATCTGGCATGGGAGGAGCTCGCATTTAATAACCCGATTATCTCGCTAACGCGACTCCAAAGAGCTTTGCCTTGTGGTGGAGAGTGAGCTTTCCTTGCAACAGCCATTCTAAGAATAACCAAAAATGTAATTGTGTAGGCTCTGTCGGATTTTTGAGCACATGACAAAAAACAAAATCTGTCCACTTAGGTGACAGAGATAAAAAGGCAATAACGCAATGTTTGGAAGAATCTGAAAACAATGTTCCATCCAATGAGGACCCAATAATAGGTCAACTGACACATTTTAGGGTTTGAAATGAGGAGAATAAGCAGCGTTGGGTTTTATACTGCATATTTAAGGAAGCCAGGATACTGATGGTCCTTTGAACCAGTTTCACGTATTTTCATCTTGGAGAAAAGCAGTGATAAGGGAAACTCCTGGCAAACGTAATTTCAGCAGAGCATGACATTACAATAATTTATTGTGTAACCTACTGATAAAGTACATTGATTTGTAGCTGTTTGAGGAATAATTATTGTATTTTTAATGAGAAAACCGCAATCCGACATAATTACATATCAAGGTCGTATTTTTTTGCAATATTTCAATGTGTGATCGTCCTGATTCATACACTACAGCAAGGGTGAGCAACCTTGGCCCTCTAGATGTTACGGAACTACACTTCCCATGATGCTTCGGTTGACTGAGCATCATGGGAAACATGATTCAAAAAGGTATGAAGGATCGAGGTTGCTGACCTATGCAGTACATCTTGCCAGGACACTAGGCTGGAGGTGAAATGGGGGGGGGGGGGACTGATACACCATTAGAAAATTCTACATCTCGGGTAAATCTTCAGGCTTTAAGGGGTGAGTGGCCTGAGTTAGGGGGTGTTTCATCAGATCAGGGCCTTTATAGGAGTTTTGATTCAGAAATAAGCTTAGTACCAGTGTGGATGAAAATGGAGGATTACAATTTTTTAAATTTAAAAAGTAATAAAAAAAAAATACAGGATTTTTTTTAATTAAATCGGGTTTACTTTAAGATACATTATAGTTAAGTGGTTATTCAGCATCAAACGGAGCTTAGTTATGCAGCACGAGGCTGTAGATTCATGGAATATTTAATTTTTTTGTAAACAAATTAAATTAATCCAAGTTATCAAAGCTGTGATCACAAGCACTTTTCAACAGTAAAAATAGAAAAAGTGCAGGAAAAGTCCTTAGTCCCATTGTTATACATATATACACACACACAAAAATGAACACACTAACTTAATCCCTTAACGACGGGTGGGCATCGTCCGTCGGGGGTGTCTAAATGCCGGTGAGGCATACAGGCACAGATTGCGCCCTGCAGCCAACACGCTGAACTCAGGCCGTCCCTGTGAAGCCGATGACGCGCGCTGCACGTCAGCCTGCGCAGGCCGCGGGGAGGGGCCACGGCGGCCCATTGATAGTGGGACATACCTGTACACCCTGATTCTTCAAAGCCTTCACGCCGCCAGGACGGCATAGCACATCCTGGAGCGGTAAAGGGTTAAATGCTAGGCGTATCTGTACACCCTGAGTCTTCAAAGCCTTCACACCGCCAGGACGGCATAACTCACCCTGGGGCGGTAAAGGGTTAAATGTTAGGTTTCAAGGTTGTTTTGAGTGAAATACATCTGTACCAAACTCAAGCAGTAAAAATGAGAGTAAAAGCCTTCTGATTGATTTACACATCTCTGGAGAAGACAACCTTTTCTTGTGGACCCAGCTGATTACGTTTGTATAAAGTATTTTTTATTTGAGGTTTAACCCCTTACCGCTGGGAAGATTGTGCCCTGCGGGAGGACGTTAACGCCGGCGAGGCATCTCTGGCTGCTGTGGCGGGCCCCTCCTTCAATCTGCCTACACAGCTGATGCACGGCATGTCATTGGCAAATGCCGCGCACCTATGACAGCTGTGGGTGGGCCTGACGAAGCCCATAGATGCCGGCCGCAGCGTACCATGATGTTGAGTCCCATCCCCCGTGGGACAGCATAACATGGCCCGCAGCATAAAAGGGTTAAGCAAATAGAAGAATATTTATGCTATATAATTTTATTGAGTTAAATAAAACAATTTATGTAGTTCTCCAAATATGAGAGATTAACCTGCCCAACTAAAATCCGTTCTGATGGAGACTTCATATATAAAATAATTATCTATCTGGTTCAAATATTAACGATTGCAATGTCCAGCGAGCAGAGGAGTCTCTACATTTAAAAATTAAGATGTAAATCGAGTCTTGTTGAAGGGGGTTTAAATCAAATCAAATTTTATTTAAAATCTGTCAGACGAAACTCGTGCATCTATATAATAAATCCGTACGGACGGCGACGCAGGAGAATACAACTAGCAATTCTACGACAGAGTAAGCAGCGCGTGCGGAAAACCCTGCGGAAAAATGTTAACTGTACGGAAACAAATGGAGTGTGACTGATATTTAGATCACGAACTTTCCGACGCATAAATTCTATCACTTCTCACAGGCGTCACTGTTTAATTCCACAAGATCTGACAAGCCTAGCGCCAGTGAATAATGAGAGCAGAAGGCGAGTGCCAGGGAAGAAGGAAAGAATCAGCGTTCGTTAAAAAAAAAAAAAATTTAAAGAACGCCGACTAGCCCTGCTTTGGTTCGGACTTTAATTTGCAGATATGGGGCTCGGTTTATTGCCGAAGGCAGATATTTCACGAAAGAAAAAGAAAAAAAATATGGTTTTGGCAAATATATGTATATATTGGTGTAGATTTGGTAAGACGTGTACACGCTCGAAAGCGTGTCTTTTAAATGCAACGTTAGTCCAATAAAAAAAAAGGTATCACTACTACTGCTATACTCGGTTTACATATATGCACAAAAAGCAGTTTTGCGCCCTGTTGTTATCTGGGCGGCGGCGTAAACCAGAAGTACCCAGCCCACTTCATATGTAAAACATAAGAAATTATATATATATATATATATATTAAATAGCACAATATTCCTCCAGGAATTCCGCACACTGAGTCTTCAAGAGTAAAGTATATAAAGTATTTATTCAAAATAGTCGACGTTTCAGTCCATCAGGACTTTCATCAGGACGTCCTGATGGACTGAAACGTCGACTATTTTGAATAAATACTTTATATACTTACTCTACTCTTGAAGACTCCGTGTGCGGAATTCCTGGAGATATATACAGTCATGGCCGAAATTGTTGGCACCCCGGGAATTTTTCCAGAAATTCAAGTATTTCTCACAGAAACGTATTGCAGTAACACCTGTTTTGCTATACACATGTTTATTCCCTTTGTGTGTATTGGAACAAAACAAAAAAAGGGAGGAAAAAAAGCAAATTGGACATAATGTCACACAAAACTCCAAAAATGGGCTGGACAAAATTCTTGGCACCGTTAACTTAATATTTGGTTGCACACCCTTTGGAAAAAAATAACTGAAATCAGTCGCTTCCTACAACTATCAATAAGTGTGACACATACGAGGTATGTGCACAATTATATAAAGTAACTAATTGTCATGTATAGTGGTGACATTGAAAGGTATGTGTTTATGTTTTCTATGTGGTATATGGTGCCTATAACAAGTCACTATGAGAATGCAGCTCTCTGCAGCAGCAGCAGGGGACTGTTATTATGACGCACAGGATCTTATGTTCAGGAAGGATTGGGGGAAGATTATAGGTGTGGCACTGGTGATGTGTTCCTGCTTACCCTCATAACCACGAGGATACTGTGGAACAAGCAGCCAATCTGTGTGTCTCCTGATTCTTTCCTGTTTTTACAGGTATTTACATCTGTCTGCTGGCCCTCTGAACGGGGTCTGCAACAGATTCTTGGGGGCTCGTCCGTAAACTTATGATCTTCGGGACCAACAGAGTATGGATACAGCGGCTGTGATCCAGAAAAGTCGGTTGTGAGAAGCGCGTCCTGGCTGGCTGGTGACGGTGACGTGAGGGATCGTGAAAAGGGTCATCATGGCGGATAAAGTACGGAAGAGCGTGGTGTGGAACATCAGAAAAAAACTTCTCACCTTGTCCGCTGGTGAACTATTTCAGATCGCCCAGAGCATTGTTACGGTACCAGACGGGAACATTACTGAACTAGATGCTGGAGACCAAGAAGGCTGCTTTGAATACATTAATGCGTTCATGTACAGTGCAGACTTACTAGACTCAGAGGATAGAGGTATGGCTGAACTGTTGAACTTGAGAGACATCGTTGACTCTGTTGAGCATGTTCAAACTACGTCTACACCTGTTCATCAACAGAATGATGACACTGCTCCTACCGCAACGTCTACAGCTGTTGCTGACAATGGGTCTAGTGTAGCATCTACACAAAATTCGACGTTGCAACAACCTTTGACCAGACTATCACAACAAACACCGCAGCAGTGATAATGCACAGTTTAGCAACAACCCTGAACGGTCCATGCAGTTACTGACAGAGAAGGTTGTCTCCCTCAGGGACCTCTCCTACCTCCAGCGTCGCGAATTTAAGATACAAGGAGGACAAATTTGTGATTACACATCTGACATCACATACACAAGTGTATGCAGACAAATTGAAGATGGAATCAAAGAAAATTACAGTGATGCTGACATAGTCAGGGGACACTATGGATAATAAAAGCAGGCAGTTTCAAGGACATGTTGATGAATAAAGAAGACATAACGGTTGAGGAACTCAAAGGGTTTCTTCGGTCGCATTTAGGAGACAAAAATAGCACAGAATTGTTCCAGGAATTAATGTGTGCAAAACAAAATGAGAATGAGACGCCTCAACAGTTCTTGTATCGAGTAATGGGTCTTAAACAGAAAATCATCTTTGCTGCAAAACAGGCTGACACTGAAGTGAGATACAGCACAGAAACTATTCAGGATGTATACCTTCACACGGTCTACCAGGGTTTAGGGCACAAATATACAGACATTCGTAGGGAGTTAAAACCCCTGCTTTCCAACCGCAACGTCGCAGATGAGGAAATATTAAGAAATGTAACAAGAATCACCAGCGATGAGAATGAGAGGGCCCGAAGGCTGGGTCCTGTAACACGTAATAAGCAGAGCATTGCAAGTTGTACCCTGCTAGAAAGTGAACCTGTGAGAGAAATTCATGAGCAGAAAAATGTGGATGATCCAATTAAACAACTGACAGCACGTGTCGAAGCACTTAGCAGTATGGTAGACTCCATGAGAAATCCAACACAGCCTGATCCTACCTTTCAGTATACTATGAGTCGACCACCTCTACAGAAAGGGGCTAAACGTCATGGTTGTTTAAAGTGTGTGGAAGCTGGTCTGCAAAACTGTACTCACTGTTTTCAGTGTGGGGAAGAGGGGCACCTGTCCAGGGGATGCCTCCGGAAACGTAACCCGCAGGGAAACGGGAAGCGGTCACTGCAATGGGGCAACCAGTGACCAAGTCCTCCCTGTCCCATGGCACAAAGGATGACAGATCAGAGGATGAACCTGGTCCTACAAAAAGCAAAACGAAACCATTTCATTATACGACATTCAAAACTTCCAAGGACAAGGAATGGCTTAATCAGACTTCTACTTTCTCTGTCCCTAGGAAAAAGAATGAGGCCATTGTCAATCTAATAGGAAGGAAGGCTTTGACACAGTGCAACCTCAATGGCCTAGCAGTAAGTGCTTTGCTTGACACTGGAGCTCAAGTCAGTATCATTGATCGTGCTTGGAAAGATAAATATTTGCCAGCTGTGGACTTGAGACCTCTTTCTGAACTTATGGAACTATGGGGAAGCTGGAAGTGTATTCTGTGACTGGGGATGTCATTCCATTCGATGGCTGGGCTGTGATTACTGTTAATTTAGAAGGAAACAATGACCCTAACCTCTCTATCAGTGTTCCCTTTTTAGTAAGTCATCTGCCAATTGAAAGGCCACTACTTGGGTTTAACGTAGTGGAAGAATTAATTCAGAGACAACCCAAGCGCCTTGTGCAGGCTTTAGTCTCTCTACTATCAGGAGCCATCTCTATGTCACACGAGAAAGCTCAAACTCTGGTAAGCTGTGTCCAAACCCCTGAGCTGAATGAACAGTGGGGACGTTTGAAGGTAAAGAGTGGTGGCGTTGTCATTCCAGCAGGTCAAGTGATGTGGGTAAAGTGTAAAATACCACCTAACATGGATCAGCCCGACCCAGTCATACTGTTTGAACCAGAGGAGAACAATGTGCAGTTGAAAAGCTGGATATAGGAGGGGGGCTCCTAGAAGTACAGAACCAGGAAAGGCCTTATGTCTCTGTTCCAATTGGTAACAACTCCACATGTGAAATAACACTGCCTGGTAACACAATCCTCGGTTATATTCAGCCAATTGAAAAAGTACTGGAGGCAGAGCGATCAGAAGAACTGAAGTCTAAGGTATCGGTTGAGGGTGTGACTACCTCAGGTACTGAAGAAACCTTGAAACGGTGGCACCCACCTGTAGATCTAAGCCACTTGAGTGAGGAACAGCAGCAGGTGGTAAGAAAAATGCTGTATGAAGAGTCTGTGGCATTTTCTCAAGATAAGAGTGACATGGGTTGCATTCCGAGCCTACAAATGTCAATAAATCTCAAAGACGACATACCAGTGCAGCGGTCATATTCATCGGTACCTAAACCTTTATTCCAAGAGTGAAAGATTATATACAAGATCTCCTGGCAAAAGGGTGGATTGTGAAGTCCAAGTCCCCTATTCTGCACCAGTGGTCTGCGTCCGAAAGAAGGATGGCTCACTTCGCCTGTGTATAGATTATCGCCTCCTCAATAAAAAGACTGTACCAGATAGGCACCCTCTGCCAAGAATTCAAGACTTGCTTGACACATTGGGGGGTTATGCATGGTTCAGTATTCTCGACCAAGGAAAAGCCTACCATCAGGGCTTCATAGCCGAAGGTTCTAGGCACATGACAGCTTTCATAACTCCCTGGGGACTTTATGAGTGGATAAGAATTCCCTTCGGCCTGTCCAATGCACCTGCAGCGTTCCAGCGCAGTATGGAAGAAATGCTAGATTCTCTCAGAGATGAATGTTGTATACCGTACCTTGATGACGTGTTATGTTATGCCAAGTCTTTTGAGGAACACGTGGAAGGACTTCGCAAAGTTCTTCAAGCTCTCCAACATCATGGAGTCAAGCTTCGGCCTGAAAAATGTGAGCTCTTCCGAGGTGAAGTCCGATACGTGGGTCGTCTTGTGTCTGCCGAAGGTGTGCGGATCGATCCCAAAGATCTTCAAGCAGTTATGTCACTCAAAAGTCATGCTCCACATACCGTCGGTGAGGTAAGAAGGCTTCTCGGCTTCCTAAGCTACTATCGCTCGTTTATCCAAGATTTTTCAGGTGTAGCTAAGCCTATGTATGAGCTCCTACAAGCAAAGCTGGGGTGGCACCAGTTGAGTCCAGTAGGAGAAAGACCAAAGGCCCCCAAATGCCTTCCAGAACTCCTGTGGAGTGGACAAGTGAGCATCAGAAATCTCTTGAAACCTTGATTGACATGTTGAAAAGCCACCAATTCTTGCCTATCCAGACTTCAATTTACCATTCTCGCTGCACACCGATGCATCTGAAAGGGGCCTTGGGGCTATACTCTACCAGAGTCAGGATGGAAAGTTAAGAGTCATTGCGTATGGCTCCCGGACACTGTCCCGCCGAAAGAAATTACTGCCTACATAGTGGTAAACTTGAGTTTCTTGCACTTAAATGGGCAGTGTGTGAAAAATTCAGAGACTACCTGTTCTATGCTCCACATTTTACCATTTACACAGACAACAATCCCCTGACCTACATAATGAGCACTGCAAAGCTGAATGGGGTTGGTCATCGCTGGTGGGAGAATTGTCCGACTACCACTTTGATGTGAAATATAGGCCTGGTAAAATAAATATTGATGCTGACACACTGTCGCGTATCCCCCTTGACATCGATAAGTATACCACTGAGTGCACTGAGCAATTGTCATCTGAAGTGGTGCGAGCAGTCTGGGATGGAGCTCGCGCAGCCAAAAAGAAAGATGTGGCTTGGGTTGCAGCACTCAGTATGTCGTCTATGGAAACTGACCCAACATCCCAGGTTCATTGTTGCCAAGAATAAATAAAGATGAACTCTCCAAAGCTCAACGGGAGGATCCAGTGATAGCCAAGGTATTGAAGATGAAGGAGGAAATCAAGGTGCCAGATGAAAGTCTAAAGAAAACCGTGACTGGAGCGGCCAAGAAACTTTTGTATGAATGGAACAAACTAATTATAGAGGATGGATGTCTCTATAGGCAAACAGCTCAAAACAAACAACTTGTTCTCCCAATCCAGTATAAGCAACTTTCTTTGGAGCACTTACATGACAACATGGGACATCTGGGCACAGAACGGGTTCTTCATCTGATGAGACAAAGATTCTACTGGCCATATATGAAGAAGGAAGTAGAGGAGTATATCACAAAGAAGTGTCCCTGTATTAAGCAAAAGAAACCAACGACCCATGTCCGAGCACCCATGGGGAGTATAACATCCAGCTCACCTCTAGAACTTGTTTGCATCGACTACCTGCACTTAGAGCCAAGCCGGGGTGGGTATGAGTATATATTAGTGGTCGTAGATCACTTTACTAGGTTTGCGCAAGCTTATCCTACTAAAAACAAGTCTGGCCGTACAGCAGCTGAGCGTCTTTTCAATGATTATATCCCTCGGTTTGGTTACCCTGGAAAGTTACACCATGACCAGGGCAGGGAATTTGAAAATGAGCTTTTCAGGAACCTTCGGGAACTTGCTGGAGTACGCCATTCGAGGACCTCTCCGTATCACCCTCAAAGTAACCCAGCTGAGAGATTGAACCGGACTCTCCTCCAAATGCTCCGGACCTTGGCTGATAAGGAAAAGATACGTTGGAAAGATCACCTTCCCCAGATCGTCCATGCATATAATTGTACACGTCACGAGTCAACTGGGTATTCCCCATTCTATTTACTGTTTGGACGCCACCCTCGCCTTCCTGTTGACTTGATATTTGGGCTCGTTGAAGAGGATGAGGGATTATCTCATAAGGGATTTGCTGATCATTGGGCTGGAAAGATGGCTGAAGCATATCAAATAGCAAATGAAAACAGTAGGCAATCAAGTGCGCGGGGCAAAGCTCAATATGACTTGAAGGTCAAAGGTGTTATTCTGAAGCCTGGGGACAGAGTTCTTGTTAGAAATTTGAGAGAGCGAGGAGGCCCAGGGAAACTAAGATCATACTGGGAGAAGATCATCTATGTGGTGAAAGAGCAAGTAGCAGACAATCCGGTTTATGTGGTGAGTCCTGAGAATGGGAACAAAAGTGGAACTAGAACCCTGCACCGAAACCTATTACTGTTGGTGAATGACCTGCCTGTGGAGACACCATCACACCCACTGAAACACGGGAACCAGAAACAAAGCAGACAAGGTAAAAGGGAGAAGACAAGAGAACCTACCTACCACAGTGACATCACCGATTCAGATGAGGAAAGCTCTGAAAGATACTGGTTGAGAATTCCTGAGAGTTGGACAGAGCATAAGAGACAGCATACTTACCGGCAAGGTTCAAAACTGAACCATGAGAACTCTCTTGTCGAAATGACGTCACCATCACCTGAGAGAACCGTGCGAGAAAGAGATCAAGTCCAAGTCCCACAGGAACAGAGACACAGGTTGATCGAGACTCAATCACCAGAAGAATTGATCCTGAATTCAACATTTCCACCTGAAGTCAGTGGAGATAGTGATAGTGAATGTGCCCTGCCTGATGAAGCAGAAAGTCTGACATCAGAAAGCTGTATCGAACCAAGACGGTCAGGGAGAGGGAGTAAGCCAAGACAAGTGTTTACGTACGAAACACTGGGTCAACCATCGCTACAACCACAGACTATGCTCCACAGTGTAGCAGCATATACCTTTCCTCACTTACCTGTATTGGCTACACCATATTATATGCCACCACTCTCATACTACCCGTTTCACGACTCATACAATATGGTACCATGCATTCCCACAGGGGCAGCATATTAAGTTAAGAAAGTGGTGTTCTGGACATAGTAATCTTGCGCCTGAGTGTATATATATTTTTTTGTAGCTGGTGCCCATTTTATTTTGTCGGGGAGGATGTGACACATACGAGGTATGTGCACAATTATATAAAGTAACTAATTGTCATGTATAGTGGTGACATTGAAAGGTATGTGTTCATGTTTTCTATGTGGTATATGGTGCCTATAACAAGTCACTATGAGAATGCAGCTCTCTGCAGCAGCAGCAGGGGACTGTTATTATGACGCACAGGATCTTATGTTCAGGAAGGATTGGGGGAAGATTATAGGTGTGGCACTGGTGATGTGTTCCTGCTTACCCTCATAACCACGAGGATACTGTGGAACAAGCAGCCAATCTGTGTGTCTCCTGATTCTTTCCTGTTTTTACAGGTATTTACATCTGTCTGCTGGCCCTCTGAACGGGGTCTGCAACATAAGCTTCTTACACCTCTCACCAGGAATTCTGGACCACTCTTCCTCTGCAAACTGCTCCAGGTCTCTCTTATTGGAAGGGCGCCTTTTCTCAACAGCAATTTTAAGATCTCTCCACAGGTGTTCAATGGGATTTAGATCTGGACTCATTGCTGGCCACTTCAGAACTCTCCAGCGCTTTGTTGCCATCCATTTCTGGGTGCTTTTTGACGTATGTTTGGGGTCATTGTCCTGCTGGAAGACCCAAGATCTCGGATGCAAACTCCGCTTTCTGACACTGGGCTCTAAAGTACGACCCAAAATCCTTTGGTAATCCTCAGATTTCATGATGCCTTGCACACATTCAAGGCACCCAGTGCCAGAGGCATCAAAACAACCCCAAAACATCATTGAACCTCCACCATATTTCACTGTATTTACTGTGTTCTTTTCTTTGTAGGCCTCATTCCGTTTTCGGTAAACCGTAGAATGATGTGCTTTACGAAAAAGCTCTATATTGGTCTCATCTGTCCACAAGACGTTTTCCCAGAAGGATTTTGGTTTACCCAAGTACATTTTGGCAAACTGTAGTCTTGCTATTTTATGTCTCTGTCAGCAGTGGGGTCCTCCTGGGTCTCCTGCCATAGAGTTTCATTTCATGTAAATGTCGACGGATAGTTGGCACTGACACTGATGCTCCCTGAGCCTGCAGGACAGCTTGAATTTCATTGGAACTTGTTTGGGGCTGCTTATCCACCTTCCGGACTATGCTGCGTTGCAACCTTTAAATTTTTCTCTTCCGTCCACCCACAGAGATTAACTACAGTGCCATAGGTTGCAAACTTCTTGATAATGTTGCGCACTGTGGACAAAGGCAAATCTAGATCTCTGGAGATGGACTTGTAACCTTGAGATTGTTATTTTTCCACAATTTTGGTTCTCAAGTCCTCAGACAGTTCTCTTTCTCCTCTTTCTGTTGTCCATGCTTAGTGTGGCACACACAGACACACAATGCAAAGACTAAGTGAACTTCTCTCCTTTTTATCTTCTTTCAGGTGTGATTTTTTTTATATTGCCCACACCTGTTACTTTCCCCAGGTGAGTTTACAGGAGCATCACATGCTTGAAACAATCTTATTTATCCACAATTCTGAAAGGGTGCCAAGAATTTTGTCCAGCTCATTTTTGGAGTTTTGTGTGACATTATGTCCAGTTTGCTTTTTTTCCTCCCTTTTTTTGTTTTGATCCAATACACACAAAGGGAATAAACATGTGTATAGCAAAACATGTGTTACTGCAATACTTTTCTGTGAGAAATACTTGATTTTCTGGAAAAATTTCTGGGGTGCCAACAATTTCAGCCATGACTGTATATATACAGCCAATTCAAATTGAAAAACTTCATCCATAAAATGATACTGGTCCTATAAAAGCTGGACACCAAAAACTCATAGTAAGTACACATGATTAGTATATATATATATATATATATAATATATATATATATAATATATATATATATAATTTTTATATATTACACAGCATATATCCTCTCTATTGCAGATGTAGCATTGTTTTTAACGTGGTTTCTTATTGGTGACCACACTCTGGTGTGCGTAAGGGAGCCGGACTGCTTTGTTTTGGGAGGAGGTAGGAGGTTTCTGCCAAGCAGATAGCACCTTGGTCTCCAGGATGACCAGGATGATGTCATAGAGGTGAGTCGGGGAATCGGCGCATGCGCGATGTATGCAGAAGCACGCCGGACGCATCGCACACCGGGAGGGTGAGTTTCCAATGAGATTTTAATTGGTGTGGTAGTATGTTCCCTATTTAAACCTGTGGGTTATAGTAGGTTGTATAGGTTTTTGTCCTGATGAAAGTTCCAGAACAGAACTGAAACGTTTTTAAAGCAGGATTTAATAAATTTTGGAAATCCTGGAGTGCTGGTGAATCCCTTTGACTGAATGTAATATATATTAGTATGTTAGGTTGTGATGGAGGGCAAAAAAATATTAAAAAAGCCTCCACACTGCAAATTATTATATCATTCCCCGTATATATGCAAAAACAAAAGCCATCTAGTATGGCATGGCATTGATTGGAGGGTTGTGTGTGAAAGCAGATCCAGGATGCAAAAAAAAAAAAAAAAAAAGGGCAACTGCAAACATCATTTGCATATCTTACCCAGACTTCTGTGCTCCATATGGGGAATGTAGCACATGAGCTCTGTGAAGCAGTTCTCTGAATTGCTGGGATGTGAACATGACCTCTGCAATAATAGTGTAAAGCCTGAAATGCGGTTAATCCTAGGATTACCCAGGTAATCCTGGCATTACCCAGGCGTCATTAGCAAAAGTCCGAAGTGAAATGAAATTTCAGACTTTACCCGGGTAATCTGCAAAGTATCCAGAGGCCTCTGGGTACTCTGATTTTCTGTTGTGTTTTACCCGGGTAATTCCCTCATTCCCCTAGTGTTGCTGGATAAAGTGTCATGTGCAACGAAACATCGCACTTTATCCGGGTAATCTGCAAAATATCCAAACACCTCTGGGTACTCGGCTTTTTTGGGGTTTTCAGCAGGTTACTGATGACTGAATTCTAAGGATTACCCGGGTAAAGCTGCAAACTGTTATCTGACTGATAAAAATAACCAAAAACCACACTTTTGTTAACGAAATTGTATCCAAAGTCACAAACCACACTAAATAACTGTCGTGTAACTCTGTGCATTGTCAGAAAAATGAATTTATGAAGATAAAGATATTATATAAAGAGTAACCTGATGGTTATGTTTTATAAACGATATATTCGCACATATGACCCATAATGAATATCACGCAACATTTTTGCACATTCATATAAGAAACCTATACTGTCACTCTGTATATTCATTCTATCCTTAATACATTTTAATGTTTGTCTTTTGCCATTTTCATTCATAATATCCATAGATAATAGCAAAATTCACTGTTACCCAAGCGGGGTTGGATGCTCTGCAGATTACCCAGGTGAAGCTGTGGATAGTCCTCAGATTACCCAGGTGAAGCTGTGGATATAGTCCTCAGATTACCCAGGTGAAGCTGTGGATATAGTCCTCAGATTACCCAGGTGAAGCTGTGGATAGCCCTCAGATTACCCAGGTGAAGCTGTGGATAGCCCTCAGATTACCCGGGTGAAGCTGTGGATAGTCCTCAGATTACCCAGGTGAAGCTGTGGATAGTCCTCAGATTACCCAGGTGAAGCTGTGGATAGTCCTCAGATTACCCAGGTGAAGCTGTGGATAGTCCTCAGATTACCCGGATGAAGCTGTGGATAGTCCTCAGATTACCCAGGTGAAGCTGTGGATAGTCCTCAGATTACCCGGGTGAAGCTGTGGATAGTCCTCAGATTTAGTCCTCAGATTACCCGGGTGAAACTGGGATAGTCCTCAGATTACCCAGGTGAAACTGGGATAGTCCTCAGATTACCCGGGTGAAGCTTCAGACTTGCACATTATCCGGGTAAAGTGTGAATTTTTCAGCTCTTCCAGACCGTTACCCAAGGGCAGTTGGTTAGTCCTAAAATTACCCGGGTAAAGTCCGAAATTTTCATCTTTTGCAGCTTTACCCAGCCGTTTTGGGTAATGTCAGGATTACCCGGGTAATCCTAGGATTAACCGCACTTCGGGCTTTACCCGTAACACACACACACACACACACACACACACACACACACATATATATATTACACTATTTTAATTTCTCTGAGTAAAATACCATGTAGTGAGGTCATGGTTAAGCAGAGAGGACACTGTCTTGTCATGTGGGGCGTGAAATGACCTGTTTATTTCCTTAGGATAGGGTATGGGAAGTGCAGCTGGTCACCGATGTCAAGGATATTCCTGTCCACATGCCTCTCCCATGTAGTGCCAAGTGACACTTTCGGCTGAATGGCACATGCGCAGCTCGACATCCTGGTGGTGCACACTGAATGTTCCCCCATTGTTCGGACACGCGAGATCACCTAGAAAACTCAAATGTTTGGCAACGATCGCTGAACTGAAGGGTAACGAGTTGTAGGGGGAAATTACATTCAAATATTTTAGCCCAAAACGTACATTTCTCCAACAATGTCGCCAAGCAATAATAAATATATATATGTAAATGAGCGCTGCATAAAGTTAATCGATGTCGGCATGCAAGCCTAAAGCAATGCCGGCATAGAAAGCAGTGATCACCGCCGACATATAAAGCTACCTGTAAATGGGAACTTTGGGTTGAGTAATGTTGCCTAGACTAGCTATTCGGCCCAATACTCTCAGGGAAAGGTTGTGCGAGGCACGTGTGTATCCAGAACAGCAGCGCAATGAGGATGACGAAATCCTGGGAATGACATGCAATTTACTTGCATCAATTCCAGGAACACCGACGAGCAGCTGAGCCTGAAGACATCAGCACATGACGAATGCAAAGGCATCCTGGAAGAGCCGGGGAGGAAGGTCGGGTTCCCAGAAACTTTGTGAGCCTTGTATGACCTGCCACGGTCCCTCTACAACCGTGACCGTAAGCGGTAATTATCATGGCCCATATAGTGACAATGTCACAAGAGAATGCACATCCGCAAAGCAACAAGGTCTATAGCGTGAAACGCATCGACACGGGACAAGAATCTAAACTGGAATTAACGCAAATGTGAAAGTATGTATGTTATACAGGGAGGATTTAAATACATATATACACTGGAAGAGCGGAAATGAGACGCCCTTTGTGTTTTACACAATCCGGCGCTTCTTTATAGGCGATGATTTAAAGCAGGCTTGTAATTTCGTTCTTCATTTCCCCATTCTTTATCGTAAAGCGCAGCGGAAATGATTGACACTGTATAAATGATGATGGCAATCGTATAAACCTATTCATAACCCTTCATCAACAATTTAATGTTCCCAACACACATACACGTGCAAATCAAGGAACTAGGAACAGCTGCAAAAAACACCCGGCGGTTGCAAAATTTTAGATTGGATAAAATAGGATTAAAATAAATAATTTTATATCACACATACAAGCCGAGCAGCATTATCTGGACTGCTTAATGCAGATTTTGGGATTCCGATAAGGATTGGGATTCCGGGGGGTGGGGGGACACGACTGGGGAGCAGCAATACATCAACTGCTACAGCAACAGTGAAATTCACGCTGGGAGATGCTGCGCAGCACTTTGCAAAAGGACATGCTGCAAGGAGTCGTCATATCTCTATGTAGTAGGTCTCGCAGCGGAGCTGCACAAAGTCTCCCAGCATGTTCCTTGCGGTTCTACAGTCCTTGGAGAAGGGCACAACTGCAAGGTGACCCACTCAGTGCGTCAGGGAAGAAAGCACAAACTATAGGGGTTTTTCACCAATCTCCGAATTTGCACCGAACTGTGAATGTCACCATACGGAGCAATTTTGGGTCAATTCATCTATTCACAAAGCTGTCAGTTCACCAAATGCAGGTGAATTGACAGCAAAATATGGTGCAACTCGCCGGCACCAAAATTGTCCCAATGGAAACTTGATTTCTTAAATCACAGATCGCTGGATTACAAATCAAAATTTTGGCGTAGCGATCCGATTTTCAGTTTTTCAATTCGGCAGGTTTAACCAGGTGAATCCCAGAGGTTTCGATGAAAAAAAAAAAAAAATTTAATAGCTCTTAATTATTATTATTTTTTTTTTTTAAAGACCAATTAAATTTTTTTGCAAGAGATTTTTTGGGGGATTTTTCTTCTAAAGGGCCTTTTTTTTATTATTTTGACCCATTTTTACTCCATTTTTGTTGATTTAAGCTGCCATTAGGAGAATAAGAGACTTCCGTAAAACTTTTTTCAGTTTGGTGGAATTAGTCAATGCCAATTCGGCGGTTACCGGTGGTTGACGCCCACGTCCAATACCCGCTTCTGCGACTCCAATTTGGTGGCCATTCGCCAAATAGTGAAATCACTACATATGGAATCGCCAAAGTGAGCCGCAATGCAAAACCCTGAAATTGCGCTGAATAAACCCCAATGACTAGAAGACTCTTCAGAGTCTTCCAGACTTTGTAAGTCCAGATAAGGGGTGGCCAACCTGTGCGTATGTGTAAATCTATACATAGACACACATCCATCTCATAGATTAACCTCCATACATTAAATAAAATGAAACATAAAATTACTAGTCACGTTGAGTCTATACGTCTTCCCCAGGGTTTTTCTCTATGAAAAAGGCACTTGGACAAAAAGTGAGGATGTTTATTATTATATATACAGGTGCAAACTCTAAACAAACCCATAACTCTAAGGCTAGGGTCAGACGAACGCACGTGCAGCTGCACTTTATCACGGCCGTAGTAGCAGCAGATGACGGCCAATGACAGGCAATATACGAAGTACGGCCGCACGAAAGTGCGGCTGTGCAACGCAAGTGGCAAACAAACGCATTTTTTCGAGAACGTGATACCGCTAGTACTGACGTACAGAGTGCGCTGCGTCCACATAGCGGCGTGTGTGCGTGATTGGGAGACGTCAGACGCTGCTAATGTCCGGCCAACATAACGTCCAGACGCAAAAAGGGTTTTATTGATGATCCGTACAAAATCACGGACGAAAATGCGCATCGTATGACCGCTATCACGTATTCCGTGAAAAAATACGTCCATTCGTTCGAACGCACTTTTTAACGGACGACGTGAAAAATGCGTTCATCTGACCCTAGCCTTAGACAAGTCAAAGTCCGGACCCCCAAAGACAGATTGGCATGGATATACGGAAAATTCAACACCTGGAATAACCTGGAAGTTTCGAGCAAAGAAAAACCCCAACACGGAACAATTTGTGTGCCAGGTTAATGTGGTATGGTAGCTTTAAAACACACATGTAAAGTTATGGTAGGGTACTGAGAGGTGAGTATCACCTCCAGCCAGCAGATGGCGTGAGCCTGGTTGGGACTCAGGCTCTATGGTTAATCTCACTGGTGCATGGAGGAGACTGTAAACACCTCATGCCATTGCAAGCGATAAACACTGTTTTTACATCATACAGGTTAATAAAAGGTCTGTAACTGAAGAACAGAGTGAGCGTTTCTTGATTGCAAATGTGCAACATTAAAATAGCACAAGACAATGATGTCATCACTCAGCAACAGCGGGTCATGATGATGGCTGGCAATGGACAAGGCTGTGCCAGATAACATGCCAAAAAGCATGGTCACCACAAGGCCCAGGAACTGTTGTGATGGAGAAATAGAGGACGATGAAGGCAGTGCTTGAGACAAGTGCCAGTTTTTCCACACATTTCCAAATCCACTATCAAATGATTAACCCCTTCACTGCTGAGCCATTTCACGTCTTAAAAAAAACACTTTTTTCCTTTTTTTTTATTATTAGTTATTTTTTTTTCTTTACTTTAAACATGGTTATTTTTGGTATCATTGGAAATGCCATGCTCTGGCCTTTCTAATGATACCAAACATGACCCTGCTAGCTGAAAACCGTCGGGAGATATCGGGGTTCAAAGTAACCCCTATCTCCACCCTTATCTTTCCTTAGGAGTCAATGATGAGGACGTTCCCAGCAGTGAAAGGGTTAAAAAAGTGGGGATATTAACCCTTTAACTGCCACAACTGAGTAAAAATGTCCGATGGTTAATCATCTTCAAAATCGCCTTTAACTACCCGAGTCAGAGTTCTCTCGAGCTGTGCATATTGTGGCAGTGCGCATGCGTAGATTCACACACTCACAAAAAAACCTAAAGGGTCAAGTCACAAAGCACAGAAACTGAGTGCAATTTCGGAGCTTTGCCTTAAGCCACAATTCGGCAAATTCGATATTTAGCGAATATTCATCGTATTTTGACAAAAATGGCCTTGCTAAAGCAGTTATCGGACATTCTGCAAAAAAAAAAAAAAAAGCAAGTAAAACCTGTCAATAGGAGTTATATATATATATATATATATATATATATATATATTTTAAAAACATCTAAAAGAATAGGAAAGGTCCTTTAAAAAAAATAAAAAATAAAAATTAAGAAAATAAAAGCAGTTTTAAAAAGTAAAACAAAAAAGTCTTCTGAAAAATTTATATAATTAAACACAAAAAAAACCAAAACATATTTTTACATTAATCCTATGGGATTCGCCTGTTTAAACCGGTCGAATTGAAACCCCGAAAATCAGGGCATTTCCCCAGAATTTTGAAGCAATTCAGCGTTCTGAATAGAAGACATGATAGTCTTCTATGGGACATTTTCATGCTGCCGAAATGCACCGTATTTCACTGTCAGATCACCTGTATTTGGCTAATTGACAGCTTTATGAATAGATTAATTGCCCAGAAATTGTACCAATGGTGAAATGCTCCATTCAGTGCCATTTCAGGGCCAATTCGGAGCTTAGTGAATAACCCATTAAGGGCCATATTACATTCTCAGCGCAAATGCGCTCGCGCAGCACAATTTTTTGCGTGCAGTGTCCAGCGTTATTGCGCAAAAATTAACGTGATATTCGGATCCGAACGCATTCTCACCAGTCAAAAAATAACGTTAGCAACAAAAACGCGCAAAACGAAGCGTAATACGCGCGCAGTAATGTTGCGCATGTAAATCAGTGCGCGGACTGTTTTTTTCACGGGATTCAGCCAATCAGAATTAAGAACCTTAATTGACATCAATTCACCTTAATTGACTCACTAACGTTTTTGCGCCTGTCAAAATAAATCTGAGTATACATGCTGCAGCAATAATAAAAACACGCACAAATTCACGATTTTTTTTGTTTGGGTATGTGTAGAATGTGTAACTATACAGTGCTGTATTTTTTTTTCGTGCTGGTGTATTTGGTTTCGGCCAGAACGTTCAGATTTGCAGTTAACACCAGGTTTTCAAAGACGTTAAAATGATGCGCGCAAACGTCGTTCGTAGGAAGTTGTGCATCTATTGTAATACCATCCGCATAACGAATTTGCGCTCACAATGTTAAGTATAGGACGCGCACAGTTCATCACGCTCGCGCAAGTCCATCCACGTCAAACGATAACGCGCATCGTTTGCGTGAACGTTGAAATACGACATTCTGCTCAAATGGTTTTGTCCTCACGCAAATGTGCATTTGCGTGCGGGCAAAACCGATGCGGGAGGAATGCAATATGGCCCTAACTTATTCTGTAGCGCATATGTAAATTGTTACATAGGCTGAAAAAAGACATGCGTCCATCGGGTTCAGCCTCTCCCACATCACCTACTGCTGTTGATCTCATTGTGTCCCAAAACTAACTGCCTCTCCTCCTCCTCTGCTGATGGATCCTCCTGTAGATGCCATCATGTCGATGATTGGCATATGCCTAACTAGCACGTACGCAACCTATCGAATGGCTCCATGAAAAAGCATTGAGAGGCATTGCGCGCCTTTTTTGGTTAAATTAACTGAAGATTAAACCCAAGAGGCTGTCCAGTGGGAGCAAACTGACAGCATTAAGGTCAGATGGAAGCCAACCGCATTGAAGGGCCATTTACAGAACCCAAGTAAAGAGGAAAGGGTGGTGACAGTGTCACCGTGACACACAACACACCATGGCCAGTTTATTACAGGGATGTGGTCCTGGTGGCTAGAATGTCCCTCTAAAAGTCACATGTGTGCCAAAAATACCAAATTACTGATGGCTAAAGTAATTTTGGGGAAAAGACGCTGCCACACCAGGGGAAAATACATAACACAACATGGTCTTCCATTGGACAATAGGAAGTGGATATTGGTTGTTGACGACGCATGTCAAGTTAAGGATGACAGAGCATCGTGGGACTTGTTTTACAACAGCTGGCTTCCTCCATCCTCACTTCCCCTGGAAGACTTGAATTTTCTAAACTAAATATTAAAGGAAGACTTTTTCAGAACAAAACTTTATTATTGTTTTTAACAATCCTTGTGTGTGTTTATTGTGCCGA
This sequence comes from Leptobrachium leishanense, assembly GCA_009667805.1. Classification (NCBI taxonomy): domain Eukaryota; kingdom Metazoa; phylum Chordata; class Amphibia; order Anura; family Megophryidae; genus Leptobrachium; species Leptobrachium leishanense. The sequence goes on from CM019063.1 coordinate 63,760,383, forward strand.
TCCTTTTAGTTTCCAGGCATTCTTCCACTGCACGATCACCTACACATCATTTTAGGAGCCGGTTGTCATAGCAACTCTTATTTTTCCCCTTCTCCTACCCTTCAGTTCTCAAAGGACACAGTGTTCACCTTCCCACATTGATTACCGATATTCTCCTCTAAATGCATCATTTCTTTAAAGAAAAAAAAGTATTCACAGTTTGTTTTTCCACAATATATACTTTCTAAAGGATTTCCCAGCTGCCATATAAGCACGGATTCTAGAGGGAGGGAAGGAAGGAAGGAGTGATTCCTAACCCTTGGTTTTCCAGACAGCTTTAGGGAAAGATTTTTTTTTTTGTTCTACTATAAAAATAATTTTACATCTACGATGGGTTCCATGTATTATAGCAATATAGGTGTTTGATTGGATTGAGCAGGGGTGTCATGCCCCATGATTTAAAATTTATTGTATATTTTTCAGATTTTGTGTTGAATCTGCCTTTGCTGCTTACATGCTATTGATTTCATAGCTATTTTGTCCCTGCGGGGTTTCCTTAGGCTTCTGTATTCAGCTAGTTCCCACCCCTCTGCTCAGTGTCTTGTTGTTAGTTACTTCCTGGTCACATAGCAGCCATTCTGTGATCACTGCTGGACAAACTAAAGTCTTTTTACCTGCAAAGCTGTACACTAACAAGATTGTCAGTCTGATCATTAAAGTCTTCAACTGGATTCATCTTTCTACGTGTCAGTTTTGCTGAGTTGAAGCTATCTGCTGAACTTCGTGTGAGTACTGGTCAAATACGGACTTCAGCTAGTCTAAAGCACCCATACCTCACAGCTTTGCTTAGGGAAGCAGAATAAGGGGTCAAGTCGAGCAGAAACACAGTTCTCTACTATTTTTGCTGAGGGAACGAAGTTCCTTTTAGGACCACATACTATAAAGCTTTTTATAGAATTTCCAATCAGACGTTTCCTCATTAAATCACCATAAATCTATGATATTTATTACAATAATTATATTTATTGTCCCATGACCTAAGTATTCTTTATATTCAGGTCGGTGTTAATATAAAATTAAGTGCTGGGTGTTTGATTAAGTGCAACACGGCAATGGTAAACTGGGAAGCAGAAGTCTTTGAGTTCTCAAACTTATTTTTTGAGGACTTGACCCCCTGGATTTGAGAAATTATAGACACTTTGATATGTACTCATGTATCCCTGGCCTTATTTCAGGATGGTACATCGAGTCGGGAAGGGGATGGCAGGAGGTGCCAGAATTACTGTGAGAAATCGATAGTCATCTCTCAGCTCAATATTAGAAGAGGACAAAAATTGTCATAATCTCAACTTCCATATGCCTATAGTGCTTTCGCTCTTCCTACACTTGGTGTAAGAAGACGACTGGTCCTGTCTCGCTAAACCTAACCAAATTTTGGGCAAGGGTTTTCAGGAGTTTTCCTCCCAATATGTACTTAAAGGTGTGGAGATAACTTCTCAGAATGCAGACATGGGAAGACTATCTAGTCACTTTCAGAACTGAAGGATCATTTTGTGCGACGTCGTTGCCAATATAGCAGCCAAAACTATTGGATATGACTGCATGACTATAGACCGTCAAACATACCAGCTTGTGGAGAATTACCCTTCCTGAAAGGCATTGTCCGAGGATAGACCCATGGTGTGTAATTTGTTCGGAATGCAAAACACTTTAAGTATTTAAGCTGCTGTCTCTTGGCAATAGGTAGTTGGCAAACGCTTCAGCAGAGAAACCATGGCTTTGGTCAAAGAAAGGGCATCTTGACGGAATGTTAGCACACCCACAACGAATATTTGGATATAATTGAGCTTCCAGCAATGTGTTAAACAACATGGTTACAGAAGATCATTTTGTGGCATCACCAGTTAAGATTATGGGGTTTTGACAATCTCTGGGTGATCGTTCTTGTAGAGTAGGGTGATTGTAATTGACAATTTGAAGTTAAGAGCACAGTGGGAGCAGTAGGTGGGCTTAGGAGTTGTGAATGTCCATATAGTACAGCGTTGTGCACTTTGAGGATGGTATGACCAATTTTGATAAATCGAGGAATGCGTTCAATACCACATTTCGGATTCCCCTTGAGCAGCTAACATTTCTGAGTGAGCTGGAATCAAATGGTTCCATTCACAAATGTCAGAGCCTTCCATGGTGCTCAAGTCGATCCGCAAATCTCGTTGCGGCTGCTTGCTGTACATTTACTCTTTCTACACTTTGTCTAGTATAATGGAATCACACTGGGAACCATTGGACATGCAATCAGTGATAAGTCTCTTTCTTCTTGTGCACACACACCTTCCAAAAGGCCTTCAACAGTAAATCCAAAATCACCTCAAGAAAAAAATAAAAATAATAAACCTTCACTTGTCACGCGTAATTTTACGCCAGTCTCCTTGGAACCTTCTGGACTCCAGTTGACTTCCCGCCATAAAAAGCTATGGACTCCAGGAGGGTACACCACACCGGTGGTGGTGCATGGGATGGCTACTGTATCCTTTTGTCAGCCAGAACAATTATGTGTCTCTTTCTAAAGTGACAGACACGCGTTTTGGTTGGTATTCGGAAGCTCAGGCAATATTTGCAGCTCCATAATACCAACCATGACAGAAAGAGAACCCAACATTTTTATAATTGTAATGGATTTTATTAGAATAGACTGAATGCCCGAGTGGATTTCGAGAACGTAACTTTCAAGTGAAGCACAATTACCCGATTCCAGTCTTTTTTTATGGATTTCACGGATCTTTTTTGTTAACTCCCATATAACAAAATGTAACAGGTTTATACAGGAAATGGAAATGAATCTCATCCTTTACAAACTTGGAATATTTCTATAAATATATGCGCCTCTTATCCACGGTTCTATGTGTGTAATATATACACACACACACGTTTATAGTGGTTTCGGCACCATGATCACTTATAGAAGAATTTCTTGAACGCTCAATATGATCTGAAAAGTGAACATTGAAAAAGATAGAAATAAACCCATCCCACCAGCCGATTTATGCCCCACTGAGGTACCGATTCCATTCTTTCAAATGCATGACCCAGTCCAAAATATATGCATTCATCGTAATCTCAAGGTGAGTAGAAGAACTCAAGGTCATGCCGTCTGGAGCCAACTCATTTGTATGCTGCGGTCATCTTGATAGATTTGACTTATCGGATAATCGTGAAAGATGATGTACATCTGCATTTGAATGCATAAAATAATTACGGGTCATCAGCGATAGATATCTGAATTTCTATAAACATAAGAGGAATTCACACCATTCATAATATGCACATAAACTTGCACGATATTGTGCCACTCTGGATTACCTGCCAATGTTTCTCTGGGTTCCTTTAGCAACCATCTGTGATTTTAAACACAACTTTGGAACCAAGGCAAAAGGTTAAGAAAGAAAATCAAACAGCCAGTCACAGCTATCTGCTCACCACGGCACCGGTTAGGATCCACAAATCGAACAGGTTTTATACTCCGCTCAACCTAAATGTCCATCTCTTCTTTTCTACTCCCCCTAAAGTCCCATTCCCTCTTTCCACTAACCCACTTTGGCTATACAACCACTTTCCACTCACCCTACAAGGTCTCAAAAACCTTTGTTCTCACCTTCATGAGTCATGAGGCTTTTAACCCCAGAAGGCCATCGCAGAATACGTCAACTGGAAACCTTCCGGGTGGTGGAAAGCCATTCGCTTTGGAAGGCTGCTGCAGCTTTGCAGACTTGGACACACAGAACATATACCGCTGTATACATGCGGCAAGAGACAGAAGATTGAAAGCCAAGAGCGTCTCTTATATAGGAAATGTGGACCTCAAACAGTTGTGGGGTCTTCAAGATAAGGGAAAGGTCTGTAAAAACAGAGGACCCTTTACTATTTAGAGTGTTGACTTGCCCACCTTTTACTACCCTTTATCCATCCACTTCGATCTTTTGGCTCGTACAATTAGTTTGATGCCCATAATCCCAAGAAATTCCTAGAGGACCGTTGTAGGACTATAGACTATATTACAGCACATAAATACAGAAAAAATGGCGTTGCGCCCATACTAACCGGAGCGGCAGCAACTGCCAGGAGTAACAGCCCAGTTAATGTATAAAACATAACAAGGAAAAAAGGTGTCATCTGCGCTCGTTTCTATGTGTTCCATGTACAACAAAACTGAGGTTTTTGTTTGTTTCAATGGCCATTGCAAAGTGAGCTCACTCGCCACTTCGAGTAGAGCGGCCTTTTGGTACATGTTAGGTACTCACTCTGTAAAGAGGTGCCGTGAAGTGGCGAGTGAGCTCACGTTGCAATGGCCATTGAAACAAACAAAAACCTCAGTTTTGTTGTACATGGAACACATAGAAACGAGCGCAGATGACACCTTTTTTCCTATATTACAGCACATGCTGACAATCAAAGCCAATAAAAGCCTTTACAATGCTAGCACACAGGTGCTAACCAACGGCCCCATCACCTCCTTAACGCTAGTGGTAGTGCTCACATAAATGCTAGATTAATTGAGGTGATAGCAGGTTGCCTGTATCCCCTCCCAATCGTCAAATAGTTAAAAAAAAGTTAGTGCAGCCGTATTAGCGCCTTACTGTACTTTGCTCTCCCTATGCTTAAGATGGGGAGCGCAAAGCGTAAGCAATCAGTAATCAGCATTAGGAACACAAAGTCCTAACGCCAATTACTCACCGCTGTTACCAACTAAAAAGGTTTGCTACAGCTTAGAGCTGGTGCTAACAGCGTCCGCTTCTGCGGAATCAGTTAGCAGGTGGAAACACCCCCCAAAAAAATATTTAAAAAAATACTCTCATCCCACTGTGACAACAGCGGCCTGGTCTGCCGCTTCTGGCCACCAGGAGCAGAGTGAGACTGGGGAAAAAAGTCCCCATTCTCCCTCCTCGATTACTCCTCGTACCTGCAGGTCATGTCCCAGTCATAGGTCATGATCCTATGGACTCCATGGAGGGGATGCTCGTGACGTTGCATCAGCCTCCTAGAGGCTAGCAGCCGCATCGGGGCAGGCTGCTGGATTTAGCGCCTGTCTCGCTATGTGCTTGTAAAACAGGGACGCTAAGGTGAGATTTGTGACAGCAAATGTTTCCCCTAGGGATCCACGTTTTAGCTTAGGGCAGGTGACAGTACCCCAAGTATGGTCTTCTAAGCCAAAGTAGGATCCGATGTCATATACATGCTGGAAAACGAACAAGACAACCACTGACAGACGTCTCCAACGTCGACTTGGAGAGCGGTCACTGTTCGTGAAGGTGCAGAGATTATAGTCCCGTCACCATGACAATTTTAAATATTTGTAAGAGTGTCACCTTTCAATGGCCGCCGAGGAAGTGTCCAGAATGGATGCTTTATATATTTTCCTGTCCTATTTGGACTTTGATGATGACCCCCCTCTTTTTTTTTTTTACAAAAAGGGGCAAGAACCTGAGAGACCTATTGGTTCGCACAGATCCAGAACATAGTTATTCCCGGGGGTCGGGGTCATTTTCCAATACGGGCTGCAAGAGGTGTTTAGGATGTGTCACTTGTGGACACATGCTACCTTCCAAAACGTTCTCCCATCCGCACACTGGTAAAATCTTTAAAATACACCACAACATTTCGTGTAAGACGGACTTTGTAATTTATAAGATCTTGTGTCCCTGTGGGTTAGCCTATATTGGTAAAACAGAGACACCACTATGCGAACGGATTCGTAATCACCGGTCGAATATACGCATTGCCTACCGAGACGGTCGTTCGGACAAACCGGTGGCTCAGCATTTTTTAGATTTTGGCCACCCTTTGGCTTCGTTGAAATATATAGCATTTGATCATATACCGCCCCCCAGGAGAGGGGGGGGGATTGCGGTAGGTTGCTGTTGCAAAAAGAGACTTTTTGGATTCACCACTTGAGAACTGTATATCCGGATGGTTTAAATGAGAAACTGACATTCTCAATGTTTTAGACATTATGCCCTATCCAACTGGGTCCCCCTTGGGTTTAATCCTGGGGACCCAGTTGGAGCGGCTTGTCTTTGGTTGTCTGTGTAGGGGCTATAAGTTATTGACTTCCTCTATCCCTTGGGCTTATTATTATCTTGCCCCTCCTTCAGTATGGTGAACTTAATGCTCTTTTCCGCATGAGTGCGCTTATATCTTTCTTTTATATAGCTTATTCGTTTGTCTTTCTGACATCCTGAAGTGCGTGAATGTTTATGCCTCACTGGTTGCCATGACTGCATGCCGGTTACATTGTTTGGAGGCGTCGGCGGTTGGCGCATGCGCACTGGGTGGATGAGAACGCTGACAGGGGGGAGTGGTGAGTACAGTGGCGTTTATAAAATTGTTTGTATTTTGTTATTGTCTTTTATGCCCTGAAGAAAGCCCTGGGTCAGGGCTGAAACGTTGATTCTGGAATAAACTTTGGCTTGTTTATCGTCCTGGAGTGCCGCCTTCCATTCTAAAACATGTATATATTCCCGATGCAGTGCACTCACCACATAACTATTCCGGTCCTTAGTTTTGATATAAGGCTCCCAGAGAGCCAAAACATGGCCCCATTTTATGGGCATCAATTTTTATTTTTTTAAATTTATGTTTTACTGTAGACCCAGGAGTGTGTCTTGGCTACTATGGATATATAATTTCTCATACATTACATGCACATATATACCCACACATATTATATAAATAATGTTTTTGTACATGTATAAATACACTCTGTTATTGGGCCTTATAAAGAGAGATACAATATATAGGATTACATAATTGATGACGTTTATTATGATTATCATCATCATTATACGTCGAAAACAGAAATAAACGTGTAGAAATTGGGCTGACGTAATTGACTGAAAGAGCCATCATTGTCACAGCAGAACGCGTGGAGCCCAGGCTGCATAAACCGATAAATTGGCTTGATGAATGGACGGGAAGCTGGTCGGCAGATCGTGCGCCTCCTTGGTAACTACGCTGCACTGTGTGTGGGTGAGGGGCCATCTGCTGAGAGCGTCTGGATTATTAGCGTTTCGTTCCTTTTTTTTCCCCTGCAAAACAATCCGATTACGTGTGATTTTTAATGAAACAACAGACTTGCTCGACGTACGAAAGAACCCACGGCACCAGCTTATTAAAGGCAATCCAAGCCAGATATGGGATTTGGCATGACTGAAAGGGTTAAACAAAAAGGTTTAACCCCATTAGGCTTTTGTGAAAAAGGCCCTCTGCAATTTTACAAGGATAAGGTAAAATCCTTCGTGGTTACATTTGGTAGGTCAATGAAGGCAGGTACGCGTTTTACAGGCTGCGCATGCGTGCCGTGTATGATGTCGGCCATACCTGCACATGTGTCGTAAAAGCACTTGATCACGTGCAAATAATTACAAAATGCTCTTCAGAGCACCTGTACCTGTCTTGTGTCCAAAAGGAGCACGATGCCAGAGAATAAAGATCCTGAATATAAACTGCAACAGTCGTAACTTATGCTGGGCCATTATTATGTCTCCAACGTTATCGACTTCTTGACCGGCTTGTATGAAGAAGACACTCCACTCATTCATGCCCAACACATTGCTTTTTAGAGCATAGTGATGCAAACTCCTTTTAAATTATAGAACAGTTTTAAGAATATGTCCCCTTCATGCTATAAGTTCCCAGGGGTTTGCAGCATCTTCAGGGAACCCTGTGAAGACCAAGGAAGTGACCAGGCCAATCAGAATGCTCGCCTGACTTCCGTAGGCTACGGCCAGTTAATGTAGTTATGCCGTGCCTCGCACATTTCTTACCACAAGGCTTCTTTACAGAGATTCTGAACTTTTAGGTGCCCTATGCTTTGTATGGTAGAAAAACAAGTGTTACAATAATACGTAAAAAAAAAACAGTTGTAAAGACATTCTGAAGCGGCAGGAGCACTATAATGGGTTACAAACAACCCCAAAACCAAATCTCAGCACAACATCGAGTCCCACTGTGACTATCAAAAGGCTCATATTTGTGCTGCACGCATGGTAACAATGACCAATGGTCTGCAGTGCTCTTCCATCCAATATTTGTTGCCATCTTGGGGTATAAGGATTCAATACGGACACCATTGGTGGTGATCTAAAACCTTTTGATGTCATTTACCAAGGTGGTTTTATAAAAAGGAGAATATGCATGAAGCCAAACGAAAAATCACAAAAACATCCCATAGCTTGGAAAACCTACAACACAACATCCCATTGGAGAGGTAGGTGCATATTGCAGAAAAACTATTACTACGCATTAATTTCCATTCTCCTTAGGCTTTACGGTATTTGTCGTTTACTGGATTTTTACTTTCAGCTATTAAAGAGATACACTAGGCAACATGACCACGTAAACTAATCCAAGCAGTCATGGTGGCTGGATGGCAGTAATGATCTTTGCCTTCGAGACATAGCTTCATGTTCCGGCTGGATGGCGCCGTAGAGATAACATCACTGACCTATAACTATGGAAACCCAGGTTTGAATCCCGGCCAGAGCACCTCTCCAGTAAGTGTCCTTGGGCAAGACACCTAATGGTACATACTTGAATACCACACAATATCGGCTGTGGAGTCCAGTGGTGACGTCTCTGCCCTTTGACCGTGGAGAAGCAAGTCAAAATACCATTCAGCACATCCCTCCAATACAACTGTGGAGAAGCAAGTCTCGACTTTACGAGAAGCGGGTTCAACCCACCAGGTTGCTGATCTACAATCATGGAAAGACGACACAATCCCACTCAGAAGACGCCACCAGCGAGTGTCCTTGGGCAAGACACCTAACAATATGGATGCGCCTACCTCACAAAATACTTGTTCATCTCATAGATTGGAAATTTCCCTTGGGAACAGGGTCCCCCTGAATCAGGCCGTATCATCCATGTGTGGTATTCTAATGTATCAACCCCTTGTACACTGATCTTGTAAAGCACTGCGGAATATGTGGCTCTATATAAAGGATAATGATAATAAAAGCATAGGTGTACTCCAACTCCCAGCCAGCAGTCCTTGGCCACTAACCAAAATCCTTCCTAGTGTGCTATCACTCCGTGTAGAATAAAAAGGCAGCTTGTGGTGCTTTCACATCAAGAAATACTTTGGCTGCATTAGGGTTTGTTGCATATGCATCAACTACAATGGACCCAGAATCTAGCTACTTCCTGTAGTTATATGGTCAGGAAAGGTAAATGAAGTGAAAGTCTTTGGAGGTGGGATAAGCGCTACTTAAAAAAAAAATCAAACATGAAAACTGAATGGTTAAAAAAGAAGGTTTTCAGGTTCCACAGTTCTTGGAATGAAAGCTCGTATTTTTTTCTTCTTTTCCAACATTATTGGCCAGCGAGAATAATGAGCGACACTGGAATCGCTTGTTATTCTCCGGGTGCCCGCCGCATTAGTTACATAGTCTGAAAAAAGACATGCGTCCATCGGGTTCAGCCTCTCACACAACACATACTGCTGTTGAATCAAAATAAGGCAAAAAACCCAGTCTGAAATGCTCGCCAATATGCAACAAACTGGAGAAAAATTCCTTCTTGACCCCAGAATGGCGTCAGATTTCTCTTTGGATCAAGAAGCTTTTACCAACATATTCCATATTATAACCCTTAATATTCTGTGTCTGCAGGAAGTCATACAGTCTTTTTTTAAAAGTCTGTACAGTCTCTGACCCAACCACCTCAGCAGGCAGAGAATTCCACAGCTTTATTGTTCTCACTGTAAAATAACCCTTCCTATGCTTTAGGCTGAATTTCCTTTCGTCCAGTCTAAATGGGTGACCTCGTGTCCCCATTATGAAAAGCATAGGAAGCACAAACACACTCAAGACAGCCTTAACAGCCAAGCCACAACAGGAGTTTCCAGCGCGGATGCAAAAGCTGGCAGGTTTCCAGCATTAAACAAGCAGGGACGTTACACTTCACATCGCACTCAGTAAGGCTAATTGCGCGGGTGGAATAGGGACCATATTTGGTAGATACTTGAACCAGCACTATTCTGCTTCCCTAAGCAAAGCTGTGAGGCATGGGTGCTTTAGACTAGTTGTCTGTATTTGACCAGTACTCACTCGAAGTTCAGCAAATAGCTTCAACTCAGCAAATAGCTTCAACTCAGCAAAACTGACACGTAGAAAGATGAATCCAGTTATATAGAGTTTAATGATCAGACTGACAATCTTGTAATAGTGTACAGCAATGCAGGTAAAAAGACATTAGATTTGTCCAGCAGTGAGCACAGAATGGCTGCTATGTGACCAGGAAGTAACTAACAACAAGACACAGAGCAGAGGGGTGGAAACTAACTGGATGCAGAACGCTAAGGATGCCCAGCAGAGACAAAATAGCTATGAACTCAATAGCATGTAAGCAGCAAAGGCAGATTCAACACAAAACAGAAAATATACAACAAATCCTAAATCATGGGGCATGACAAGCACACTGTACCAACACACACACAGATGTAGCATTTTAACTTGAAAGGCAAACAAAGACAAATGGCAAGGTTTCCCCGATTGAGTCAAAGCAAAACCACATTGGGGGAAAAAAATAAATAAATTATAAATACAATAAATAACACAGTAACAGCGATTACCAATTCCGCGCGTTGAAAGGAACACAATTGAACTGTCAAGCTGTATATGGAGAAACATCTTGAGGGTCTGTTTGCCTGGTTAATGTGCTGCCATCATTATTTTTAGTTCCTTTGTTCTAGGATGTGTAATACCAGAGCAGAAGCAATTGTAACTCCTCTGCCAACACGGGAGCGAGAATGGGGGGGGGGGGGGGTAGAGATACAAAGTAATAAATCTGGAGAAAACAGATGTTTAATTCTTGAGCTTTCCAGCCTCACAATGCCTTGTGACCCAGACAGAGTCACTCTCATATTAGTCAGCCTGCCGACGTAGATGCTGCTGATAACACCCATTACATTTAGCCAAACACAAGTACAGGCTTGAGATACAAAGTAATCAAGAAGCAATCTTGGGACTACAGCTCCCATTGTGCCCCAGCTAGAATAACAAAGGAAAAATAGCTTTATCCATTTTTATAGTAAGGAATACATGAATGGTGCTTCAATTATATCCCCACCCAAACCAAGTATTTCTCAACAAGAACATTAACAACGCAAGCAATAAGGTGTGTGTATATATATGTATATATATATATATATATATATATATATATGCACAGTGTGAGGACTTAACCAATAATACTTTAGACACTAAAAAATGTCCGAAATATGAACACAGTAAAATATAAAGTGAAATATCTATGGCAAGTGTCAACAGCCTCAGCCCTCTGGATGTTTTGGGGCACTACATTTCCCATGAGTCTCGACCAATCGAATGATGATGCTGGGCCACGGTTGCCAACATCCGGTGCATGGGAAAACCAGAAAGGCTAAGGGGTATAGATGGAACCACTCACAGGTTACCAAGTGTCATTATTATTTTATTCTTTATTTATAAAGCGCCAGCATATTCCGCAGCGCTGTACAATGGGCACAGTATAGACAGGGTTACAATACATTGAACAACCTGTTGACAAACCAGTAGGAGGAGGAAATGAGGCCCTATTCCCGTGGGAACTCACAATCTAGAAGGATTGGTGGAGGAAACAGGAGGAGAGGACTGCAACGCGAGAGAGTGATGGACTGCAACGCGAGAGAGTGATGGACTGCAACGCGAGAGAGTGATGGACTGCAACGCGAGAGAGTGATGGACTGCAACGCGAGAGAGTGATGGACTGCAACGCGAGAGAGTGATGGACTGCAACGCGAGAGAGTGATGGACTGCAACGCGAGAGAGTGATGGACTGGTTGCGTCAATGAGTCGGGTGGTAGGCTTTCCTAAATAGGAATGTCATACACGCTAACGGGTGCCTAGTCCTAGAACATTTGAAATTGTCCTCTTAAAAATACAATAAAAATAAACCTACACGGGCTTGGTGCAGAATCTGTCGCAGGGGCACCTGACTTGGGCTGAGGTGGGGCCCATATTGTGGATTGATAGCCCAGAAGGCCTGTTATGCAGCCAACCTGGATATGAAGCACTACATAGCTGCACAAGGAAAGCAGCAGAAAGGAAACACCACTGAACAGCAGGAAGGGCAAGGGTTAAAGGGAGAACCAAATACACCGGCACCCAGCAGCATACAAGGAAACCCTAATCTAAACACCAGTCCTTAGATGGCTGTCTCTAAACTATAGGTTGGTAGAGTATTGCTGGGTGAAGCACATGGGGCAAATCCAGAGACGTAGTCAAAGAACAAGAGCCGAAGTTAGGAACGAGAACAAATAGTCACACAAAGCCAGGAGTCAGAACCAGAACAGATAGTAAGACAAAGCCAGGAGTCAGAACCAGAACAGATAGTAAGACAAAGCCAGGAGTCAGAACCAGAACAGATAGGAAGACAAAGCCAGGAGTCAGAACCAGAACGGATAGTAAGACAAAGCCAGGAGTCAGAACCAGAACGGATAGTAAGACAAAGCCAGGAGTCAGAACCAGAACGGATAGTAAGACAAAGCCAGGAGTCAGAACCAGAACGGATAGTAAGACAAAGCCAGGAGATGTTACACAATAATATCACACAGCAAGGGTAAAACAGAAAATAAACCACAGAGAATCAAGGAAGGGAAAAAGAGAAGAGGAAAAAGCAAAATAAACAACGGACAAGCCAAATGGAGGGAAAAACAGACAAGGGGGACAGAACCAAAAATAAACTGAAATAAATAAAGGGAAAACAACAGAACTACTGGCAGCAGGAACAAAATAACAAGCAGCAGATAGACCCTTATGATAGAGACCTGCTGAATGGGAGAGACTGCCTTATAAAAGGGAGAAGGCCAGTTGCTCGATGGTCAGGTGGTCAAGGACCTGGCAGGCTGCAGGAAAATCCTGGAGTGGAAGGTGGAGAGGGGTAGACCAGACAGGGGTAAGAGCCGGCCCGGATCGGCTCTCCTATAGGGTTCAGGGCTGGAATCGTGACAGTATCACAAACCTATATTAGAGAAGGCACATAATCACATTTAACAAGAGAAAAAAAAAACAAGTAAATTTACTGCGTTTTTATCCAATGCATAGTTGTGTTATGGCACAAGACGTGTGTATTGCTCCTTTGTAGAGAGAGTCTCGTTTTGCCTGGAATCAAGCATTCTGGAGCACATTATATGGAGCCTGAATGAGGCTCAGTAATATGTGAGGGATTCCATTTATACCACTTGGCCTTTCTGGTTTTCCTATACATATTGCACTATACCAGTGCTGGCGAACTTTGGCACCTCACGTGTCGTGTGTTTTTAGGCACTACACGCTCCAGGATGTTCAGCCAGCCTTATGTGTGACTAAGCATCACGGGACATGGAGTTCCGTACCATCCGGAGGTCCTAAGGTTCTTAATCACGGCACTATACATTGCATTTATATTTTAGACACCAAGAAAAAAAAAAAAGTTATTATTTAAGGTAAGACATTGTGTGTACTCATACGCGAGCCTTTATGTTGTGAAACCCACCGTACAGAAGCTGTTTGAGACTACAACACCCACTGCGCCCTATAAACCAGTTAGTGTTCAGCACGTGCAAAGGATTGGAGAATCGGGACTTTAAAATCGCCGGGACTGTCGATCAATTTCATCCAGCTTCTCTAAATGTACACAGCACAGGGATATGGTCCTTAAACCACACAACTATCACACCCATTATGCATAACCATGGCTGAGAGTAATGGGACATGCAATGCATAAGCCTGTTAGTGTGTGCAAATAAGCAACAATGTTGCACGTGTGGTTATGCTTTTATGTATGTGCAAGCTCTGGGGTGCTATAAAAACCGTGAGAAAAAAGAAAAAGCATCTGTACACAAAGTAACACAACAGGTGCATGTGTATCGGCCTCACAGCTGGAGATAACGCCGCGCGGAGTCATTAATAGAAACCTCCATGTGGTCCTGACAATGAGAGCTTTGTGTGTACAGCAGGAGAAAGTGATAACCTCCATTATCCATTACCAACAATCTGTACATCAGGGGGGGGGAAAACCCAGCACAACAAAATCCCGGCGTTATCCCCTGCAATCTATCCCTCATCTCTCCGGAGGTGCTGCAAGTGTGGGCTCAGCAGATACCTGGGAAACCGCAGGGATGATCGCAGCCAGCACGGAATCGTTAATTTCATGTTTTTATGCATTAAACCACGCACATAGCTGGAGAAAACACAACGACGACAGCTCGTTTACGGTCTGCAGAGGAGCAACGTCGGTTAAACAGGTTTCTTCATGACAATAAATCACAAAGTATGGAGGGGCGGCACGTCGCTTCCAGCTATTTCATGGATCTTACTCTCCTCATTGTCCCCGACTCGCATCTCGCACAATGGGAAAGGGGGGGCCGATACAGAGGGGGAAAAGCCAAAAAGGCAACGTTATTAATGGGTTGGCGGTGAGATATCCCCACCGTTGGAAGCCTTTCGATCATTTTTTTGGGGTGGGGGATCCATTTGGCTGACGTACAGTGTTGGGAGTTGTCACACGACCGTGAGATAAAAACATTGTAGAGCAAATCCCTTCCAACACATTTAACAAGAAGATCTGATTTTCTGCCACCCATCTCCCACCCGGGGACCTCCTCCGCCAATGTTTGAGTCAACGAGCCTCACCGGATTCGGCAAAAATACAAAATGAGCCGTCGGGCGTCACATACGACCACCGGAGATATATATATATATACACACACACACAAAGTATCGAGCGGTCCCAGTTCAGACTCACCTGCGAAGCGCGACGTTGGCAGTCACTGGGATGAGGGGTGAACAGGTCGGGTCTAGTCCTGTACATGTCTCGGTCAAGCGTTGGTTCGACGGAGGTGAAGGCGTCCCCCTAGGCTTATGCCGAAACCCAGGCGGTAGAAGGCTTCATTGTGGGAGAGAGCAGGCGGCGCGGCGCTCGCAACGCAGATAACAAAGCGGTTAATGGAAGCCTGAGAGATGCTCTCTTTTTTTTTCTCTCCCCCCACCTCTTCTAGGACACCGTGTACGCTCTGTGAACGCCTGATCTCCCGATCACCTCCCACTGCAATGTGCAGCACGCAGACGCCGGGGCCTTCGTGGATTAGGCAAGCACGATGTCGAAGTTACCACGACACGGGAACAAGTGTCCCAAAATAGTTCCGAGCTGGTTGGGAAAGGCATAGCTGTGCACTGCCATGACAACTGGATATTACGAGGAGGAAGAAAAAAAAAATTGAATGGAACCACCTACATATCAGTCATTGTTCCATGCAATTACACTTCCATCCTCCATTCAACAGGCGCTGCGTGCTCTGCTCACTGTATTATATATTATTCTACATATTTAACACGTTTAGCTTTTATATTATATTTTAATTTCGATTGAATTTTTTATTTTACCAGCCGCCCGGTAACCCAGCAATCTGTCCATCGATCATGATCTGTAACCTGTGTTATGGTTCTCGCCGGGAAGTGAGGGAGGAGTACTTAAGGCACAGCCAACTCAAAATAGCCCCGTCTACGTGATCCACGCGGCGCGGGAGCCAAATTACCGGCAAGGTTGGTCATCCCGGCTGGTTAACACCAGTTCAAGATTTCAATAAGCGGCTTGGGTTTAACCGTGTAGGACAGTGGTTCCCAACCCTGGTCCTCAAGTACTCCCTAACAGGCCAGGTTTTAAGGATCACCTCGGGGAAATGCAGACTGAATCCTGCAATCGCTTAACAGCAAATCAGCACTGAGCTGTGCTTCAGATATCCTGCAAACCTGGCCTGTTGGGGTACTTGGGTTGGGAGCCACTGGTGTAGGGCAGGGTCAGTAACCGGTTTTGAAACTAAAACTCCCATGATGCTCAGGTACTCATTAGCATGTCGGAGCCTACTGGGATATGTAGCTCCCGGGAACATCTGGAGGGCCGATGCTGCCGACCCCTGGTGTCGAGTTTTTGCTAGTTATCCCCCCCCCCCTTTTGTTTTTTTTGGCAGGAGTTTACAAGGAAATAATTATAGGATGTGAAAATTACCTGTAAATTAATACGTTTGAGGATTAAATGGGATTCGGAGACAAGATGACTTTTTAATTTTGGCGCACAGCGCAATGTGCCCGCTCCAGGCACAAACTAAAAGATGGGTGCGGAGATTCAGGATGGAGCCAATCCATACAGTAGACGCGTATATTCAGGCCAGGGTACCACGTCACAAACAAGGACTCAACGTTCTTGGCTCTCCAGAGGTTTTGGAACTACATGTCCCGTGATGCTCAGCTTTGAGATCGACTGGTTTAGCTTCAGGGGAAATGTAGTTCCAAAACATCTGTAAGGCCAACAGTTGCCAAATCCTGGTCTCGATTGTTGAGGTTTTTTTTGGGGCGAAAGATAAACCCAAGAAGCGCCATCTACACTGGAAAGTTGCTCATTAAAGGGATACTTTAGGCCAGGGATCTCAAGACTCTGGCTTCCCTAGATTTTAATTGCCTACAATTTCCAGAATTCATTGAATACAATAAATGGCCAGAGAATAGTGGGAGTTGTAGTTCTGCAACATCTGGGGGGCCGGAGTTTAAAACTGCCTTTAATTCGTTTAGACCCTTGATATTTACCAATATTGGACGTTTGAATAGTCCTAAACTTTATTTTCTGGAAGATTCATAGGGATCATACGTTTGTCGAATGTACAGAAGGGGAAAAAAAAACACAACATTACTCTTCAGAATGTGAGCAAACAGACCATGAGGTCAATAATCTGCATCCCAACCTGGTGATTATTGGACATTGAAATGCTAGAAAGAAACAGTGAGGGTTTACACTGGGAGTACAGTGTACACAAATTACCGAATGTTTACCCAATTGAGCATACAATATACCCAGATTCATCATTTGGACACATTTGTAGTGACTATTCTTCACGGAAAAATTTAATTTCTTAGAATTACATTTATTTTAACAAATCTAGTGAATTCTATGCGGTGACAAATGCACCATTTAACATCTCCCACGCGACAATTTGTATATTTAAGTTATATACGTGTGCCTGTAGACACGTTTTTAGTCAGCCGCATGCAGACACATTTCAAACTCACAAATTCACCATAATGAAACGTGGAATACATCCACTAAATGGAATGAGAGTGTGATGGTAATCACTTAGGACTTAGGGAGGTGCAGGCCTAATGTCTTGTGTCGTTTCCCAGCCCTCTCCTTTGTTGGAGTTACCCTGTACCTACAATTCTAGGTAGAGGGTGTTTGTGTTTTCTATGCCCCATTACCTGATGTCTGCGATGTACAGTATTATTATTCCTCTTATGTATTTGTTGTAATGTCATATTCTATACACTATGTGGTTTCCCTTATGTGTATTTGTAAGTAATGGATTCCTTTGGCTTCCCCTGCTTTCATCAACACCACCCCCCAGCAACTGGCTTAGACCAGATCTCCCTGCCACCTTCCCCAGCCATTGTCTATTACACCAGGGCATGTGTGTGGGAGGGGGAGGCTACTGGGAGGCAGGTCAGTGTGGAAATGCTGGGGTGTGTTTTCCATTGTATTCTGCACCTTCCCCCTGTGTGTGTTTTTCAGATTGTAAAATCTGAATATTCATTCCCAGTTTGGTTTTCACCCTGCAAGGAGCTTCCACTATTGACTGTGTGGGTTTGGGTCAGAATCTGTAAGTCTTTGGGATACGGACGGCAAGGGAAGCATTCGGCACGCAGATATGGGACCCCACGTTACAGAGAGCACAAAGGTGAAAAAAAGTATGTCCCCAATATCAGAGTATGGAGGAAGCATGCAAAGGGTCAATGGATAACCATTCATTTAGTGAGCTATAGCTTCCTCACCTATACTTAAACAACCTCAAAGGAGATGCAGTAGATCCTTAGATGGGCATCCAAAGTTTACCTGGTCCCTTTGGCAATGTTCATGCACTTCCCATGGACAAGAGCCTTTAGTGTACCTACCTCATCTTATAAATATTCCTAACAACATTTAATATAATTTACAGCGGGGGTCGGCAACCTTGGCCCTCCATGTTTCAGATCTACATTTCCCATGATGCCCAACCAACATAATGAGTGGCTGCGCATCAAGGCAGCTGTCGTTTCAAAATGGCTGATAAGCCAAGGTTGCTTTGCAGCTCTGTTATACACCCACCCACCAAGAATATATTACACTATCAAATGATATTTGGGAAAAATGCCCCCACCAATTGACTGCTCTAGGCCACGGTCTAGTTGGCCTATGCGAGAATAAACCCTGAGGTTTTGGGCTGAACAAGTGCACAGACAAGATAAGTAAAGGCAGACATGTTTACAGTCGTGCTCTGTACAGTGACTGAAGAAGGCACATTCCCAAGCAAACGGTATGTTATAGTAAATGGTGCTCTCCCTTCTAATTACTGTTTGGGAAACCGTGTGTGATGGGAAAATACAACAGTCGGAAACTCTGCTAGAGCACGCAGAGGTTACCCAAGACTATGTGACCTCATCCTGGAGAAGACAACACATAAGAACGACGTGGAGGCGGGCAAGAAGGTGCTGGCATACGATACAGAGAGATTCCCAGAGGACAGACCAGCGCAAACCAGAACGTGGGCCAATGAATGGGTCCTACAAAGAACAGCATAGGGAATATATACCTAGAATACCCAGGAGAATGCTACACCTTGTAGGGGAACTATATAATGAGCAAATGTTAGTTAAACTGTGGCAGTTATTCGATAATAAAATTAGATTTATGTACAACTCCCCACATAATTCGTTCTTTACTCCTAGAAGCCCACAAAACCCAATGCATGGACTCCAACACTGTATCCTGCATTATTGTAGCATTGCACTCCCTAAAGCAACAACGGCTTTCCAAATCTTGATTTTTACATCACTACGACGCACACCATGTTTCCACTGTCTGAAGAAAGGCTTTTGTCTTGAGACGAACTGTTGAGCCATTTGTCCCAATGGATTACACTAGAGTGCCCAGTCTTCTGCTTATGCGGCTTCAGTTTATGGGTATTTAGCCACTGCGGCCCGGGTGGCAACTGGTTTGGTGATCGGATGAATTAAAGAGCGCTTTCTCCATATTTCGTTTCTGGTCACGGAAGAGTAGACCCACTCCATGTCACTGTCAGGCTTGTGTTTTGTAACCATCATGGTAAGAGTTTCCTTCAGCAAAGTTCATAGAATAAAGTTGGTGACGGTCGTTAAATGAGAAGAGAGTGAAAGCATGGCTGCCTTTCTCGATAACCAACTTAACCACCAGAAAATAAGCAGCATAGCAGACAAGCAGGATAACCACATAAAAGCAAGTCAAGGTAACAAGAAATGAAAGTGAATCAGCGCGCTGTCAGATCCCATAGAAATTTGCTGAGACCAAATTATTTGCACGAGTCCCTCAGATCTGACTTTGGTCATCAGTTATTTTACATTGCCTAGGACTAACATTTTTGGCATAATCTTCATTTTCTCAGGCGGGGCGTACATACCTGTGTGCATCCTCCCATGCGATTTATGTTTGCCCTTCGTGCCTGAAGCGAAGAATAATAACAGCTTGCGACCAAGGTAAACAGTGACACAGAAGACTGGAGCTGCGCTCAAAAGCATGGTTTCGAAACAGAAAAACGGTGCTCATGGGACTATCGAGGCCCATCACAACAAACCTTGATGGATAGCTTTTATTGTGAAGGGCACAACATTCCGGTCATCATTGACTTTTCTGAAGTTTGAGAACGATTGGCAGTGCGACCACCACAATAAAAGCCACCCATCATATATTAGGACACCCAGGTAAAGATCTGGCATTAAAACACTTTAGGGTGAAGATTGCTTAGGAGGACCTCGTTCGACCACCCGAACACCCTTGAAATATAACCACTTTAACAATTAAAAGCATGGTAAAAATCTGTTAATTTTAGGAATCGGTCGCTCTTAGTAACGCTGGTGAAAGGGTTAACAGTCTCTTTTGAGATTCTAGAAACCTTGCAACCTCCCTCTATCTTATCACATATTCTGAATGTCCCTGAAGCATCTCTATGTAACTTGCGGAGGGTATGAAACACAGATTGTGCAGTGCTACTGTCAGGATAGAGTGTCACCCAGCACGCAGACAAAACCCAGTCGAGCGAGGAAAGCCCTAACCTGACAAGCTGGTCCTTAGAATGGCCAGTTAATAAAGAACGCATATAAACAATACATAAAAGTACAGAACAGGAGAGATATAGTAAGATTACAAGCCAGAGGACGGTACACGGAATAAACCTACGCCAAAAAGGAACCCATGCCAAAAAGGAACCCACGCAGAGATCACATTTGAGATCGCTAGCCAGAGGTCATACCAGGAGATCACAAACACAGAATATGAGGAACACACTGAAGGGAAAATAAACCACGACAAGGCTCAGAGCTCAGTCAGTTGCTGGTATTTAAAGGCCTAGGTCTCTGACCAGGTGCAGCAGTCCAAGAAGCCAGATTGCCAGAATGGTGACCTCTCTGTTGAGGAAAGCTCGCTCCAGGGTCAACAGCTGGCCCGACAGCTACGGACTAGCACGCTTTACATACGCAAGTTTCTTGGCGCCTGCGCTGAATGATGGATCGGAGTTGTACACACATGTGCAGATCCGATCCATCGTTGCCTCTGAGACCACTCGCTACAACGATTGGTCTCAGAGGTTGAGGTCAGCACGCTCACTGTGTGCTGATGTCTCTAGTGATTGATCTGATAACCGGCAGCTGGGAAATTCAAAATCAAAATCCCAGTTGCTGGTGATGCTGGTTGGTGAGCGGCAACTACTCCACTTGACCCAACTTTTCGCTCTGATCGGGGCAGCATGAGGGGAATGTTGGTACTGCTCACATCCTGAGCACTATAAAACACTATGGTGTTCAGGATGAGTAGTGTCCCTTTAACGATCACAGTCAGAGAAGACTAAAATTACAGGAACTTCATACATATCTGTGTGTTAATTGCAGTTGTTGCTGTGCTGGGAAGTCGAGGTCAGGAGCCAGAGATGGATTAAGGTTAAAGACTGCGGCAGGATATTATACGAGTACTCGTACAGGTAAACGCCCACATTCAGCCTAACAACTGGGAATCAATGGATAACCACAAACCAATAATCAGTATCCAGAATTAATTTCCTTCCCTCCTTTGGGAAGGCCACATTTTCTACTGCTCCGGTCTTAGGTTTGAGTGCAAACCACACTGTTCCCACCTGAATCTAGCAAGTACCCGTCACGGCTGCGCTGTGTAAGAGCCTGAACTACAGATGCTTGTAGAGCAATTCCATTCTGAAACGCAAACCCCATTATCCCCTTACATGCAGTCGTTTATGGGATGTTTTCAGCCACTACAGAGGCAAACAAGTGGCTTCTGACTGGAGGATTCACTTCTTGATCTCCAACAGATTCAGCAACAGTATCAATTTTATTTCCTGTTTATATACACGTATTATCGAAGCATTATCTTGATTATCCATTAAACAATTAGGTCACATCTCATTAGAAGGGGTCTGTGCGGCAGGGATCTCAGACTTTGCTCCCCCCTCCACCGATATTTTTAAACTACAGCTCTCATGATTCTTTGGCCATCTATTCCACTCATAGAATTCTGAGAAAGGTAGGCAATACACATCGAATAGGTTGGAATTTTGAGATACCTGCTGTAAGGCATCCTGAATCTCACACAGTCACCGGCTTTCGGGACTCCTAACACCCTCCTCGATTTATCCAGATGATGGTAGTTACAGGACAGAAAATAAAACAGAATAGAAAGTTATACTATGGCAATATTCCAGATGATTTTATTACGTCAGTATTTTGTTAATATAATTTATTGTTGGAATATAGGTATGTGCACAGATTTTTCCTTTGGTTTGTGCCATTGCGTTTAGGAAGGAACGCAAGTACTTCTCCATCCCTCCAAGAAAAAAGGTCACCGGTGTCTACTATGCGGAGTGTCTGTCATTTCTCAGACTTCAATGTTCTACCAACTATGTCAATTGAAGTGGAAACTTTTGAGTTATGGACATTAAGTGTGTTTGTATTGTAATACTAGACGGCAGCGAGCTCTTCCACCTGACAGACGCACTGTCTGCTGCTGTATCCAATCCATCAGAAATTAAGACACACACACACACACACACACACACACTCTGTATGGAGATTCTTCCAGTTCCACCAAAAGGACCAATTTAGACGTTTGATGAGTGGGATTCAAATCACACTATATTTTTGAAAAAATCCAAAGGTTTCTCATGCAATATGTTCAGAGTAGACCCTGCTAGAGGATTTAACAATTGGCCTTCCACAAGATACAATAAAGAGCAGGTGATTACAGATAATGATGGTCATACACAGAAAGTAAAGGCTGATCGTAATCAATCTAGCCAGTGAGCAATATCACCACCGGCTGGGTGGAGTAGAGGTAACATCACTGCTCTGCGTGGAGACTGTGGAGTCATGGGTTCAATCCCAGCGAGCAACCTCTCCAGTAAGTGTCCTTGGGCAAGACACCTAATGGCACATACTCACCACCGAGGACATACTTGAAAAGAGAAATCTCAATGTATCCTTCCTAGTAAAATCCTTTCTCAAAAAAATAAAACTAGACTTTACTTTTCTCCACATTATTCTCTAACAGCATCCAACACCCAGCACATGAAATAACCATTTAATTGGGGATTTAAAAGACACCCCAGCAGCTAAAAAACACATATAACCATGTGTTAAAACGAAAACATATAGGACAAACGCCCAATGCGTATCGACAGTCTCATGCTGTCTTCATCAAGGGAAAGTATGTATGGTCCAGGTGTATCCAGGTTCCTAGAACATCTGAGATCAACACATTTATCCAGGATTGTACAAAACAAACTGGTCAGCCCCTTGCCCTGAACACATTTTACGTGAGAACTAGGAGAGTGGTCCACATTTACCCACCACAGAGTGTCCCAAGACATCTGCTCCTCGTGTACCGTCCATCTCTCATTACAGACAAAATAAAAATGCAAGATAACCACCCAGATTAGGTCAACCCAACAACATTTTACACTGGTGTACCAATTCCAGCACGTTCCAGAAGAGCTCACCCATAGCAAGTATCAATTACCATCATCGTGTCAGTTGGTATGAACTGAAGAGGTGTTGTAAGGAGGACCATGGCAACGGAGATGTAATGTGACTCTGCATGCTGTGGGTAAAGTCTGAAATGGTGATATACCTAGGATTACTGGAGTAAAACTGACATTACCCAGCAGCTGTGGGCAATGATCAAAATTGAATCAAACATTGGGGTTTACCACAATCAACCAAATGTCACTGGGCAATATGTTTTCTAACACTTTCAATCAGCTTACAGTTCACCCCATGGCCAACCCTAAAAATCACCATTATCCAAGAGAGGTTGGGTAGTCCTCAGATTACCTGGTTAAAACATGCACAGGCCTAGTTTTTGGGCTGTGCCAGGCTTAAATGCAGAATTTGCAGGGCTATTTTTTGGTGTCTCTTCAAAAGAGGTTAACCCTCAACCTCCCATCCTGAGTATTTGGGCGAAGGAAACTCATTCTGTATCAACTTGGAACAGGATTATGATAACCAGGTCAAGTTTGGACTCAAATGAAACAGTTTGTCCCGATGAATAAGAAAATCTGTAACAGAGACGGGAAAGGCTAAGTGGCAGATTTAGAGAGAAAAAAAATAATCTTGCCCTGTAATTATGGTATTTATGACCATCAGATAAGGGGTCCTAAATGATTACAGTCCTTGGGATGGATGGAAGGAAATGTGATCCAGGGAATCTCTTCCCTGAACAAGATGGATGAGGGGACTGGATGTTGGCAAGTCAAAGGGCCAGCTCTAACTATATACTGGGTGTGCCCATCCATGTCACTGGGGATTTGCACAGGACTTTGGTTGGAGAAAGATCTAAGTACCTAAAGAACTCTTCTTGCTAGTGCTCTCCATGTAAGTCAAGCTTCTGTGTTTTGTTTAAGTCTCATTTTATATCAGGAACTGTGTTTGCATATGGTTATTTTTTGTAGGTCTTGTTTTATGCGATCCTGGCATCGCGTAAAGTTTTAATTTTTGTCTTTTTGCCATTAAGACTTTTGTACACTAGTTCTGTCTTTGGCTCTAGATGATTCGCGTTATCCCCGTATACGCTTGGATTTCCACGTTACCGTAGAGTTGATCATTTGGGATATTTTAGCTGTATATGGTGAGGCTCCTGGATTGGGGTGGTATAGAGTTAAGGGGGTTTCAAAAGTGCCTATTGATTTCGTGGTGGCAGTGAATCTTCATTGTACATGAATGCTGGAACAACAATCATAAAACATTATGGGGCCTATTGCATCGTTGGTGCCAACTTAACCAGAGCTTATTCCGAGGTATACGATATGCTAACAGGCGGCAAGATTTTTTTTGTCCTGCTTTATCAAGTTGTCTGTTGGAATTGAACTATTGAGCTTGTGAACCACTATAGTGTATGAAGCTGTGACGTTTACAGCAGCTCTGGTTAAGTCAGCACCAGCTTTGTAATATTGTCCTATGTTTTGGTGTTTGAAACACATTGACAATTATCGTCCATGTACGCTGTAGGCACAAAGTCCTTGAAAGTGTTTGATACAGTCACCTGTCATTTGTTTTCTCCTCCAATGGAAGTCCACGTCATACACCCCCCCCCCCATAGTCTGATAAGTCAGGCAGGTCACTTGTAATTAAAGGGGATAATATTAATACAGGTGAAAGATGTGCGTAGCACACAATGAAAAAGTATCTTGAGAGCCTCTGAATGACCTTCCTTACGGTGAGCACAGGAAAACCTCAGCATCTGCTTAGAAGGCACACTTCCAGTTACATAAGCTGTAATAATGCGATTATAAAAAACACATGCTGCTGTTTTTTTTCTTTGAAGCCATTTAAGAAATGAAAAAAAAAAAAAAATTTTAAAAAAGGAGGAAAAATATATATATTTGGATTTCATTTTGTGCCTTTTTCCCCATGATTAAACATTTATCTTATGGCAAGTTTCATTTTACAGCTGTGGTACAGAATAAAGCAGTACTGAAAAGGCAATTGGGTGGGGGAGGGGATGGTTAAACAAGACTGCAGAGGGTCTATTGTGCTGTCTAGGCTACCCAAGAGATGGCAGCAGACTGAGATCTGAAGGTAGATTATCAACACCAAATGGTACCCCCCTGGTAATGTAATTTACAAACATCCCACACAATGAAAGTCAATAGGTCGGTTTTCTGGGCTTCTGACCCTTTTAATCATTTTATGCCCAAAGCGGCTTAGCCCCACAATGAGGAGCAAGTGCTGTAAAGATACAGGGGGGGGGGGCAGTTTACAACACAAAATGGAAGCACACAGCGACAGATAAATATTTTCTATACAAACATGAGAAATACAAAGTACATATAAGTTAACAGCAGCATAAAACAAAATAAGAACATTTCATTTTTTGGTGGTAGTGGCCCTTAAGCAAAAGATATTTAATACGGAGTCTACAATCTAAAAATTGGAAGCATCATTAAGGCTAGGGTCAGACGAGCGCATTTTTCACGTCCACCGTCAAAATGTGCGTCGATGCGTCCGAACGCATTTTTTTCACGGAAGACGCGATAGCGGTCATATGATAAGCAATTTCGGCCGTGATTTTTGAAGGAGCTATAAATGACCTTGAAATAGGCATTGAAAGTCATGTATCAGTGTTTGCAGATGACCCAAAACTAGGAAAAGTAATACAATGTGAGCAGGGTGTTACTTCGATGCAGAGGGATTTGGATGGATTGGGGGACTGGGCACTTAAATGGCCGATGAAATTTAATGTAGATGAATGGAAAGTTATGCACTTTGGAGTGAAGAACAAATAAGCAACTTTACCCTGAGTTAGGGAAATCAAAGCAGGAGAAGGATTTGGGAATACTCATAGACGTCAAACTAAGTAACAATACACAATGTCAAACAGCAGCCGCCAAGGCCAGCAAGGTATTGGCATGCGTTAAAAGGTGAATTCACTGTCGGGATGAAAACATATTTTTGACTCTAACGGCAAGACAGACCTTGAATATGCCCTGTGATTTTTGGCACCTGTTTTAAAGGAGATTATAGCGCTAGAAAAAGAGCAGAGATGGGTGACTAAATTAATAAGGGGAATGGAAGGTTTAAGTTATGAGGAAAGACTAACAAGCTTAAACCTGTTTAGAGAAACGGCGCCTTCGAGGGGATCTGATAACCTTATATAAATATATACGGGGCCTTAGAGGGGATCTGATAACCTTATATAAATATATACAGGGCCATTATAAACCATTGTCTGGAAACCTATTCATTAACAGAACTATACACAGGACACAAGGTCACCCATTTAGACTGGAAGAAAGGAAATTCAGCCTAAAGCATAGGAAGGGTTTATTTTACAGTGAGAACAATAAAGCTGTGGAATTCTCTGTTTAAAAGTCTGTATAGACTCCGACCCAACTACCTCAACAAGCAATGACTGGATGACTTCCTGCAAAAACATAATATTAAGGGTCATAATATTTAATATGTGGCTAAAAGCTTCTTGATACAAGTAGAAATCTGACGCCATCTGGGGCCAAGAAGGAATTTTTTCCCAGTATGTTGCATATTGGCGAGCTCTTCAGAGGGGGGTTTTTGCCTTCTTTTGGATCAACAGCAGTAGGTATTGTGTGAAAGGCTGAACCAAATGGACACACGTCTTTTTTCAGCCTACGACAGTCAACATTACTGGATTTAGAAAGTCTACAACTCCAGCCCGAGCAATAGGGCTGTAACAGATCTCAGTACCCTGACAGGGTCACATCTGTCAATCTCGCTTCCTTGCTGGACCCCCATATTCCCTTCATGTTCCCCTCATGGCTTTCGTGCCTTTCTCCAGTCCTTAGCCGCAGCTTAAAGATGGGTACATGTGAGTACCTTTTTTTTTGGAAAGGATTTTACCAGGAAGGATACATTGAGATTTCTCTCCTTTTCAAGTATGTCCTGGGTGGAGAGTATGTACCGTTAGGTGTCTTGCCCAAGGACACTTACTGGAGAGGTTGCTCGCTGGGATCGAACCCATGACTCCACAAGCTCTCTCCATGCAGAGCAGTGATTTTACCTCTACTCCACCCAGCCGGTACGAGCTGCTAGCATCTCCCAGAAATAAGCCGTGACTGTAGATCGGAACTCCCTGTTCTTGAACCCAGGACATACTTGAAAACGAGAAAAACCTCACTGTAGCTTTCCTGATAAAATACTTTATAAATAAATAAAATCTGGAGGTTTTCGTTGGAACAGCTACCACTGTATATAGCGGCTACCCACACCATGAGTCATGACTGCATGTAGAGTCAGAATGGAATGCTTTTAAATTGGGGACAGGCACACATATTTATATTGTCAAAGATATGGGTTGTTTATATACACAAAACCTCCCCTAGGAAATGTTTTGAGGGATTCTCATGTTTCTGTTTCTTCTGCGTCTTGGAATGCGAAACATAATTAGATTAGGAGCAGGCAGGCACACATTGCATAACATTTCTAAATGAGGCAGGACAATGGCAACTGTGATTGACAAACCGATTACATTTTAAAAATCAACAGATAACGGGGCAATTATAAACTCCTCAAATATAAAGCGGATAAACAGATACACATGGACCATAACATTATTCATGCAAAACTCAGATTACATGCACAAAAGAGAGGGCAAGAAAATATCACAGAACATCCGGCATGCACCTCCCAAATATATCTCCATGTCCATGCACCCCAAGTCCAAATGACTCACGTCACAATGGCATATAAAACAAAAAATGCAATTATATTTTTTCATTCATTAATTTTTTTCAAGAAAGAAAGATGCCATGATTACTGGACGTTCATTACATCTGTAGACACGATTGACACAGTTGTGACCTTTATTGCCATTTGGTTCAAAAAATGATAAACCGTGTAACCAGGAATTAGAAAAGAAGGGGAAGAATGGACTGGAACAAAACAAAACAAAACAAAAAAAAAAAGTATTAGCTGAATTTAACCTCCCTGGTGGTATTCCCGAGTGTGGCTCGGGGTTAAATTTCAATGCTGAAAGTTGTAATTCTGAGCCACACTCGGGCCGGATACATACCTGTTACTGCGTTCCCTCTATGTCCTCCAGCAGTCACCTCCGGCCAATCGCGGCATCTTGCTTCCAGGTTCCTGTTGCGAGAAGGGAACCTGGAAGCAGGACGCCGCGATCGGATGGAGGTGACTGCAGGAGGACAGCGAGGGAGTGCAGGGACAGGTATGTATCCAGGCCGAGTGTGGCTCGGGGGTTACTGCTTTCAGCATTGAAATTTAACCCCGAGCCACACTCGGGAATACCACCAGGGGGCTGAATAAATGCACCGATTTTGACATAAAAATATGTCAAAATCAGACCACCAGGGAGGTTAAGCATATAATGATTTTCATAAACTATGTGTATCTTCTGACACACATTTATTGTAGCTATTAGACATTTATGAATGTCCTGCTGTACCATAGAGACACATCACTTCATCAATTACGCCAAGCATTTAGCCAGACTGATATGTTACTATGAAGAATGTAAGAACGAAAATAAAGGCTGACACTTTGTTCAAGCAGTTTAAGCCTCGTAAGATTCCTCACACTCCCCCTGTACCCAAAATAAGTATTCTGGCTGCTATTAAAACCTCTTTCTTACAAATATGTGGATCGAATCAAAGCCACCCAAGTTGACGGAATTCAAAAACATAAATGTGGGACATACACCCACCACCTTTGATGCAGTCAACTCGGGATGGAACAAATAGGAGTTTGACAGTGGGCTCCAGGGATAAAAATAAGTTTTCACATCTGACATCTTATGTGGGGGACTTTGAAACAGACCTATAATGCATCCCCAGTGTACTTCAGGATTATCCGATTTGTACCAGATCTCTGAATTTCAATATACTGCAGAGATCTGGTACAGATCGGATAACCTTGGAGGTACAGCAGGCAGGGCTGCCATCAGGGAGTGACAGCCAATGATATGTTTAGGGGCCCAGTGGCTCTGGGGGGCCCTGGCCACACCATGTGCAGCTTGCCTAAGTGCCACAGATGTATGCGTCCCTCCATGCCATCCAGGATCGGCCCACCGGGAGAACACAATTTCCCGGTGGGCCGCAGCATCCAAGGCTGGTAACAGCACTGACTCCTCAAAAGCTCTACCACCAGAGAAACACTATCACCTTGCTGGACCACCAGGGATTTAGCTCCCTCCCTGTAAAACAATGTAAACAGGAGAGGAGGCAATTTTTTTTAGTTTTAATAAGTTTGCCGACATGGGGAGCTGTGGGAAGCGGGGCTCCAACCAATGGCTCATTATGGGGCCTCAATAATTATGATGGCAGCAGGGATAAAATCTACTCCGTTTCAAAGTCCCCATAAGAGGTGTCCTACACAAAATTTATTTTAGTCCATGCAGCCCATTATGAAAGAATTGATATTTTTAATTTCCTATATGAATATATACGTATTGTGATTCAAATACGTATTGCAGTAAATATATTTTGGCTAGTGGGTCTTCTCTTTAAACCCCTTCCTTGTTTCAATAATGTGCATATTCGCTATTCAGCTCTATTTCCTTTTGAAGCTAGCCAAGGGATGTTGATTGAAAAAAAAGACCTCCTGTGTTTCCAGGCAAAGCAGTAATGCCCGCAAAGTCTATAGACATCTCTGAACCATATATGGTAATAAGTGCCTATGTCTGACTGTGTTGGTCAAACTTTGTCTACAACGAACATTTTCATTGGTTGTTAGAAATCTAATAAATTGGTCTGTCTAACAAAGAAAAGTCAGACATGACATGAAGAAGCTATACTTTGTGTGTGGCTGATTTTGGGATCTCCGCCATTGCGTGCGCGCGTCCTTTCTGTACATTTTCTTATTTGAGAAGAAGCTTGCAGAGGTTTATTGGAATTCCAATATATGGTAATTATAAATAGGACATTGATTTGATTAGCTATATTTTTTATTTAACACATTATCCAACTCTGATTTGTTCCATCAACAGGAACAAAAAAAATCCATGTGCATTTTTTCTTATTATGCCAGGTTAACTTTCATGGTTGTCATGATGGATATTTCATTTATTTTGGTTACGAATTAGATTAATCAAGCTTTTATCTACTGGGTTACCTGACTTTGTAAACTGTTCAGACATTGTGACTTTCCAGTTTCCTAGATTTCAAAGATTACCTGTCAAAGTTAATTTCCCCTCACTGGAATTCAGTAAAGCTGGGATAGTAACTCAAATTTCATTGGTATATTACACCTGATTAAGAACGCTGTATGTCCTCAACAATTTCCTCCACATGCTGGAGGTGTGGTGCTTTTTTTATAAAAAACAATTCTGTGTTTTATTAAAGTTTTTATAACAGAACAGTACAATAGATACGATGCCGAGAAAAAGAAAATAAAAATATGACAAATGCTAAATACTGCGGAAAAAAAGTAAAAACAAAAAGAAGAAACGGGGGGAGGGAGATGGTGGCCTCTGGTAATGGGAAACGTTCTACACAGCTCCACCGTTCAGGGTAAGGCTGGGCAGCTGAACCAGGAGGCCAAGATCTTCAGGAAGATATGAGGAGCTTCTAGCTGTGCATTCTTTCATGTTTTGTGGTGGAGTCCCTCTCAAGCACCAACTTTTGGAGTTATGGAATGTATCAGCTAAGGTTTTGGGCCTGCCTCAAGACTTGACTCGCAAAACATTTTGTTACATAATATATTCCAGCATATGCTTTCTAGAGCCCAGATACTGATGCTTGCCACGATAGCAGCGATGCACCTAGTGGC
This sequence comes from Leptobrachium leishanense, assembly GCA_009667805.1. Taxonomy (NCBI): domain Eukaryota; kingdom Metazoa; phylum Chordata; class Amphibia; order Anura; family Megophryidae; genus Leptobrachium; species Leptobrachium leishanense. Next base: position 63,791,234 of record CM019063.1, read on the forward strand.
TCAATGGAAATCTATCGTACCGACCCTTTCTGGTATTACGGCAAGATAGGATGACTTCCGTCTTTTAGATGGTATTGAAAGTTCCATTGCTGGTTGTACTCGCTGCAAAACAGACCATTGGTTCTTATGGGATGTATCTAAAGTGTCGACATTTAAATAATCTTCATATTATAAAAACACAAAGCTGGGGTATTCCAAAGAATGGAAAACACAAGCTCATCCTCTACTTCCTTTTTTATTTATTTTGTAAGACAGTCGACACCAGCAGGTATATTCACTAAAGGTGAAACTCAGGCGAATTGGCGGGAGAAAACAATCTAGAACAAATAGCCGATTTGGAAAGGGAGATAAATGGGAGAATTTTTCTGGTTTGGCCATTTTGACCAAGAATTTTCACTTCTCCAGTCATTCTCTGGAGTTTCACCTTTAGTAAATAGACCTGCAGTGGTTCATAACCTGTCCTCAGGGAGCACTAACAGGCCAGGTTAGAAGGAATCCCTTGGGGAAATGCAGACTGAATCCTGCAATCACTGAGCAGCAAATCATATCACCTGTACTGTGCTTCAGATATCTGGCAAACCTGGCCTGGAAGTGGTACCTGAGGAGCAGGGAGGGGAACCACTGGTCTACTCTGATCGACTATCTTTCTACTCAGAAAACCTCTGGTCAGCCTTCATTTTCTAGTCACCACTTTCCAAAGACTTCCATGTAAAGTGATTCAAAAACCAACAAGATTGATAAAATATCCAAAACGGGTGGAAATTTTCTACTCAACTGTATTTGTAGGACTTTGGAAACAAGCCTTTGCACAGTTCATCACGCAGCTGGCAACAAGTTGAGAGTTAAACCATGAAAGTAGAATGTTACATTAAAAGGTTATTAACCAAGCGCCAGTGTTTGGAAAGTGCCCGTATTGGCATGTTAACCAACACTGGAATTTCCCAAAACTAAAACCAAGAGGGTACACCGAAGAAGTTGCACCGTATAGACTCTTCTATTGCGCTTTGGATTTCAGATTGAGAAATGCCAGCGTCTGTCGACAAGTCAATACCGGCGCTTTCCATCAGCATTTGTAATGCCAGCAAACACCGGCACTTACTGAATAACCCCATGAATGTATCCGATACTTGAGCTATAAAGGCCCCTAGAAATTCAGATTCTCCATGGGTTTAATTTAAAGTGAGCTTTATTTTTGGATCTTCTGTTTCAAATCACAGACTCATCGTCTAGGGAAGCGCATATTCAGCTGACCAACCTGATCTGGGTAAAAAGGAAGAAGACTCTCAAACATCCCATACCAAACTCCGTGGAGGAGATGCTTTCCAGCAACGACTTGATTACAGAAATGGATACCTGGAATTTTCGCTATATGACCTGCACTCTTTGGTTAGTCTTTTAATAACAGCCCCCCCCCCCCCCGACGCCAGAAACGAACGAGACAAAAATCACAAAAAAAAACTCTATCCGTTAACCTCTGAGCAGCCACTACTCGTCACAACTCTTCCAAAGTACTATTGCCGTGGTGTTGTGTCGATAAGCTCATGCAATGTCACAGCATTTATTTCTGTTCAGCGTCGCATTAATTTGTGGCCAAGATCTTGTATTGATGATGGGAGAGTCGCAGCGCTGCGTAAAGTCTTCTCCAGCACATTATCCCAAAGATTCTCAATAGGGTTCAGGTCTGGACTGTGCGGTGGCCAATCCATGTGTGAAAATGAGGTCTCATGCTCCCTGAACCACTCTTGCACAATTTGAGCCCGATGAATCCTGGCATTGCCATCTTGGAATATGCCCGTTGTGCCATCAGGGGAGAAAAAACCCATTGATGGAAAAACCTGCTCATTCAGTATATTCAGGGAGTCACATGACCTCATATGCTGAACATCTTAATCACTGCAGTAATTATCCAATGGAAGGTGAGCACCTACTGGCTTGGTTAAATCCAGATGGTGTATTTTTTTAGCCAGGCAGTGTGTATAATTCATGGAATTAGGAAACATCTCCTGTTGCGATTACCAGAGGTAACCAAGTAAATAGACCCAGTGGAGATAAGGAGACCTTTCAGAAGATGCTCTAAGCAGCCACATAGTCTATGCACTCTAATGTCCAACACAAAATCATTTTATGAGGTTTGTTTGGATATTCATGGTTATAGCTATGTAATGCATGTATGGGACATTTTGAACCCATAGTCATCCAGTTGATGGACCATAACACTTTGCTTTCTAAAGGTATTTATTTAGTAGAGATGAAACTATAGAAACAGAACCAGTTATACTAAAATGATCGTGTCCAACCAGCTGATACTTTGTCTTTCGGGGGAGAGGTCTGCCAACCTCTTGGGCGCGAGCCATGGTTCACAGCGAGCTGAATCACCGGTAAACCCCAACTAGGTTTTTAAATACTTTGTAATATGACCACATCCCACAATTAGCCAAATGAGCAGGGACGGGTTTTGTAAACTGAACGGTTTACCTGACCCCCGCGTGAACTTTGCGGATAAAAAAATAACACGTAAAGACAGATGAAGAATATTAACAGAAGGCAGCCCTCTGCGGAGACGGCAGAGGTGATTCCTCCCGGAGTCTTGGCATAAGTTGTGCAACCCCCTAAGCAATGAAAACAAAACAACAGCAGATGCACAATCACATGATATGGAGACACCTCTCACGCAAAAGTCCATTGGCCAGATATGAAAGCTTTCAGACCAAAGTGCTTAGCACCATTATGCGGGTGGAACAGCAAAACAATATCCAAAATGCATACACACAGGAAGTTGTTGGAAGTAGACTGGTAGACTGAGAACTCATGAGGCTCATGGGCAACAGGAGATCATGGGGCTCCTCATTGTGCCAGCCAACATGCAACCAACTCCCACATACAAGCACCACAGATAAGTACATTGTTGTATTACAGAATTTATTTCTCCAGACTAATGCTGGCTGAATGGTAGGCTTAACCAAGTCTTAGGGGGCCCTCATGGGGCCCTTTCCAGTGTCAGGGTCCTTGGACAGCACTCAGTTGTCCTAATGGTCATCTGCCCCTGCAAGAAGGCCCACATTGTAAACGGTCATAGAATGAAGAATAAACGTATAGCTGATCTACCTTCAGGTTTTACGGTTCTCATGTCACCAGGTATCACTCTAAAAGTCCAGAGACCAATCTGCAATTTTATTAAAAATGATGCAGCCATGTATAAATAGACTTGCATTTTTAACCCTATCACTACCAAGTGCTTATTGTTAGAACGTTAATCTGAAATGTGGAATGAAACGTTAATGCTTAAACCATAGTAAAATAGCAATTTTGCATAAAGATAGTTCCTCAGAAAGAGTAAAAATGTTAACTTTCATTTCTCATGTATCCTTTATAGAAATATTGCTGGGTTGAAAGGTTCTAAACTGCAGATGGTGTCCCTTATCTCAGTTTTCAAACCGGGTCTGCATCAGAAGCATACAGTCAGAAATGGCCTTTGTGTCACATCCAGTTAATGTGTGTAAAGATAATAAAATGGTGAGATCTCCTGCTTATGGGGGTTTGTAGTGATCATAATGAGATTATTAGTAATGCAATATCGGTATGTGCTGCATAATGCCTGTGTATGGCAATTACAGCAACACCTTGTATCTGTATGTGCTGCATAATGCCTGTGTATGGCAATTACAGCAACACCTTGTATCTGTATGTGCTGCATAATGCCTGTGTATGGCAATTACAGCAACACCTTGTATCTGTATGTGCTGCATAATGCCCGTGCATGGCAATTACAGCAACACCTTGTAGTGACAGGAGAGCGTTCTGAGAATTTCATTTCTCTATGAAAAGTCCACTAACTTTGCATTAGGAAGGTTTTCATTTTATTTAGATGCAAAAAATAATAAAAAAAAAACAAAAACATTTCAATCTTTTGGGTAGTGAAAGTGTTAAATATCCCTTATGACATTGTGACATGTTAAAAGAGCTAAACGGGCCGTCGCTGGAGTCTAGATGCACCCTTCACCTTTCCAACCTGGTGTTTAAGAGATTTACCCTACCTGAATAGACTGCTTCCCATAGCAGTTCCCTCTTCCTATAACCTCCGATCCAGGACCAGCACCTTACTTGCAATACCACAATACAAAAAGGAAGTGTCTCGATCCTCATTTTCCTACAGAGCACCGCAATTATGGAATAACCTCCCAGACGCCATCAAATCTTCCCCCAGTCTAAAGTCACTTAATAGGTTTCTATTAACATACCTCAATACAGAATGCACCTGTAAACATGTAACACAGTGACTATATACAGAATGCACCTGTAAACATGTAACACAGTGACTATATACAGAATGCACCTTTAAACATGTAACAGTGACTATATACAGAATGCACCTTTAAACATGTAACAGTGACTATATACAGAATGCACCTTTAAACATGTAACAGTGACTATATACAGAATGCACCTGTAACTATGTAACACAGTGACTATATACAGAATGCACCTGTAAACATGTAACAGTGACTATATACAGAATGCACCTGTAAACATGTAACACAGTGACTATATACAGAATGCACCTGTAAACATGTAACAGTGACTATATACAGAATGCACCTGTAAACATGTAACATAGTGACTATATACAGAATGCTCCTGTAAACCTGTAACAGTGACTATATACAGAATGCACCTGTAATCATGTAACACAGTGACTATATACAGAATGCACCTGTAAACATGTAACATAATGACTATATACAGAATGCACCTGTAACTATGTAACATAGTGACTATATACAGAATGCACCTGTAAACATGTAACATAGTGACTATATACAGAATGCACCTGTAACTATGTAACATAGTGACTATATACAGAATGCACCTGTAAACATGTAACATAGTGACTATATACAGAATGCACCTGTAAACATGTAACACAGTGACTATTACTTACATATTTAGTTTCTGTTTTCTGTTCTTGAACCAAGGACATACTTGAAAACGAGAGCAATCTCAATGTATCCTTCCTGGTAAAATGCTTTGCAAATAAATAAATGATTAAACCAAACATTTTTCAGGCAGGTTTCGGCTTTCATTAAAATATCCCATAATTTTTGCGTATTTCAGGAGACGACAGGGAAACAATAGGATACGAAATAAAGAAAGAATAAAGAAGACGTATTGACTCGAAGGCTTTTCGCCTGGCTGTGCCTGAAAGCCTGCTTTTTAATAAACACTGGGGTTTGATTCACTCTGCAGCTGATCGAATGAACCCAGCCCAGTTAGTCACTCGGTCCTAGAAACTATTGTGTAATATCCTGCACAGCTCAACGTGAGGAGTTACGTAAGAATACACGTGGAGGTCACATAACATGGCATCGGGTTAACCTTCCGGCTCGCCCCAAATATTACCAGCATCAGCCAACTCACAGTCTGTCCGCTCTTATGTACAAAATCCTGTGTCGGGTATTCGACCGGTGAAGAATTTGCAAATAACTCCAAATTTTAGGTCACAAAATCAGATTGTGGGAGAAAAAAACATAATAATTCAGAATCCACTCTTTGGCCAATAATCGGCAACATCTATTTGACTCTTCAAGTCAACCACTTCCTGGAGGACCCGTTCTGGACAAAAAACGTTCAGGTGTCATGGATTTATTTATTTGAAAAGTATTTTACCAGGAAGGATACATTGAGATTTCTCTTGTTTTCAAGTATGTCCTGGGTTCAAGAACATTGTATTTCTGTAACGACTGTAACAATTCAAAGTAATAAAATGCAATATATTAAAAACAAAACACAAATATACAGATTAACACAGAAAATAAATATGTAGGTAATATAGTCACTATGTTACAGGCACATTCTGTATATAGTCACAATGTTACATGTTTACAGGCGCATTCTGTATATAGTCACTGTGTTACATGTTTACAGGCGCATTCTGTATATAGTCACTGTGTTACATGTTTACAGGCGCATTCTGTATATAGTCACTGTGTTACATGTTTACAGGCGCATTCTGTATATAGTCACTGTGTTACATGTTTACAGGCGCATTCTGTATTGAGGTATGTTAATAGAGATATCTTAAGGGACTTTAGACTGAGGGAAGATTTGATGGCGTCTGGGAGGTTATTCCATAATTGTGGTGCTCTGTAGGAAAATGAGGATCGAGCCACCGTCTTTTTGTATTGTGGTATTCCAAGTAAGGTGCAGGTCCTGGATCGGAGGTTATAGGATGAGGGAACTGCTAGGGGAAGCAGCCTATTCAGGTAGGATGGCAGCTTCCCAGAAAAGCTCTTAAACACCAGGTTGGAAAGGTGAAGGCTGCGTCTAGATTCCAGCCACGGCCAGTTTAGCTCTTTTAGCATGTCACAATGGTGGGTCATGTAGCACGAAGCAGCAGAATGAGTTATACAATGTAGTAAGTTTATGAAGGTGCGTTTGCGGGGCAGCTGCATACAATACATCTCCGTATTCAATAGCCGGCATAAGCATTTGTTGTCCAATCAGCTTTCTTACCGCGGGGCTCAGGCAGGATTTGTTTCTGTACAGGGCACCTAGTTTGGGGTAAAGTTTAGATGAGAGTTTTTCAATGTGGGGACCAAAGGGTAGATTTGGGTCTAACCACATACCTAGATATTTGAGAGAAGTGACTGTGGTCAACATGTCATTTGATCTTGTCCTGACACATAGATGGGGATTTTGCAATTTGTGTAGTTTAGGTGCAGTTCCAAAGAGCATTCGTAACAGTTTTGTCAGTATTTAAAAAAAGTTTGTTATCTTTTATCCACGTTTCTACCTCTGAATTGTTCTTGCAGCACGGCCTCCAGCTGCGGGAGATTTGGATTGCTGGTATAGATTACAGTGTCGGCAGATCATTTATGAATATCGTGAAACGCAGGGGGCCGAGTATTGAGCCTTGGGGTACACTGCACCTGACTGTGGGGGAGGGAGGAGCTGCCAGAAATGGACACGGTTGGATATATACGATTGAAATCAGGCTCCATGTCAGACTTGATTATAAATTGGAAAACGGGGCAAGAGAGCTCTGACGCATCAAAATGACCTATTATTCCATGTGGGGAGTGGTGGCAACTTCAGGCTCTCATTGCAGCACCAACTGGAATGGAAGAATCCTAAGGGAAGCAAGTATGAGGCCGGCTGTTCGCTCAGACTGAAGTTGCCAAATTAGCTGGGTTTTCAGGGAGATATATTACCTTGTCATGCAGTGGAAGGGCACATGTTGACCTGCAAGGTGTAGAATTCATTAGTTTCAGGAGGAAATCTCTTCCCTTATGAAGGCAAGTCATCTAGGATTCCTCTTTAAATCCTTACTTGTGGCATAGGATTACTACGTAGTGCAAGGTTGCATCATTCATGCACTGCCCATCAGCTTGAATACAATATACGCGGCCAGGGAAACGTGGAGGATATGGTGGGCCTAGCCATGTAGACTATAGACTAAGGCAGTCTGATGTGAAACTCTAAACTTGTCTGAGGGCAATGCACAACATAGTTTGCAAGAAGTCGTATTCCGATATCAGCTTGGCATGTTACCATTTCCAGACTTGCCTGGCAATCATTCATCCGGATTGAACCCCCCCCCCCAAAAAAAGAGGAATGAGGTGTGTGAAGTGGAGATTCTGAGCCCACCGGTGAAAGGAGAGAATGCTTTAGATGCAGGAATATGGATTGGTTTCTCTGATTTCAAGAGCAGCTGCTGCTTCCACGCAGGAGTCCATGGGTGATGCTCTCTGGAATCCCAGACTGCAGCCTACGGCCACGTACAGAGTAATAGGTCTTCCCCATTCCCTGCCATGCAAGTGTCAAAACGCACAGGGCGATAAGTGACCACATTACTCAACCACGTGTTTTCCTTTCCCGTTGTGGGCATTTCTGCACGACTGAACGCAATTTCGTCAGAAAAAAACCCCAACGTGAGCAGGATTTTTTGGCAATTTGGGAGGACGCAAAATTCCGAATTGTTCAAATGTCAAACGAAAGCATCCGAAGTGAACGATTCCAAATCGATCAGTAAATTTTTGGGTCAATTCGAAATCATTCAGCCTGCTGAAAAAGAGTGCAATTCTAACCCTAACAAAAAATGTATTACAAGCAAACACAGGAACTGCAAACCTATCCGAAACGGGAACCATAACCCTAAAACTCACACTCCTACACACCACACATTACTCGGAGTTTTATTGCCGTAGAGAACTGTAATACACAGCACACGTTACTCTATCACAGAGCTCCACAGCAATAAAACTCGCAGTAACCTACGCTGTGTATGAGTGCGAGTATCAAAAGAACCTGCAGAGCGATAAAACTCACGGTACTGATTGGTGCGTAGGAGTGTGGGTTTTATCGCTGTGAATCTCTTGGATATAAACAACTGCAAAGAATAGGGCATATTTAAAGTAACTCCTAACTAAGCTTTATTAATTTGGGAAATATGAACAAATATATGCATGGGTGTTCATATGCACAGACGATTGCATACACAAATATGACACAGACACACACACACACACACACACGTTTTTGTCCATTTCACTTTCTGCCACCCATACGTATTCTTCAGGCTTCCAAAGCAAAGGAGTTTGACAGCCCTTGTCTGCCTCAACTAATTCATACACTAGAAGAGGAGACGTGTCCTCTTGGATGACAGGTCCACTCTAATCCCCCCCCCCACCATTTGATTAATAAGACGACGGAGCCGTCCATGCCACCTCTGTGACTAGAACAGAAAGATATCCGAAAGGTCATAAACACTGCGTAGACGTAGGACTCCAGACGCCCCTGTGAATGTTTTCACTAAAAGATATATAAAGGCATGAGCAGCTGCCGCGTACAGTCTGGTGGGCATACCTTGGATCAGTCACATTATACTGCAAACCCCGACCCACGGCCACCGAGCGGCCGTACCTTGCAGCTCAAAGCCCTTTAGGAGACTTTATCGGTGTCAAAAGACCATGTTATAGAAAGTCCCATTGTATCTGTACCATGTCAGAGGCTAAAGTTAAAAAAAATCCCAACTTCATGAACCTTGGGAGAGTATGAAGGCCTAATATCATGTATAATAAAGAGAGTTTCTGTTGAGTCAGTCTTGTCCCATTTCTTTAACTCCGTTGATCCTGATCACCTGGTAGCCATAAGCCAGTGATGGCAAACCTCAGCACCCCAGATATTTCTGTACTACATGCCTCATGATGCTTTGCCAGCCTTAGGTGCGCCTAAACATCATAGAACGTATGGTTCTGAAACATCTGGGGTGCCGTGGTTCGCCATCACAGGAACCAAGCCAAGGTTGGACTTCCTTGGCCCTAAAGATGTTTTGGAACTACATTTCCCATGAGTCTCTACCAACTTAATGAGCAACTGAGCATTGTGGAAATTGTAGCTCCAAAACATCTGGAGGGCCAAGGTTGCTGATCCCTGCCCTAAGCAGTGACCTGGGTTTTTATGAGAACAGGCCATGTAAAGAAACCCCATGATAGCAGCTTGAACCCATGCATGGTAATGGCACCCGTGTTTTCTCCACATCCAGGATTCCTACGACGAGCCCCCGAATGCCCTGCATTCTCTACCTGTGACTGACCCATCCGAGGACAGGCTTGAGAACGAGCTTTCTGGTAGGGTCTGGCCTCATAGTAATTTGACCATGAGGAGTGGGCCCTGGGAGATGAAGAGGGGCCAAAGGTCTTTTTATGGAATCTTGCATAGGTGACCGCCTATCCCGGACCCCCATCTGGTACTGCCACTTTATTATGAGACAATGCACAGTAACCGGCCATAAAATGTTGCTCGTTGTGCTTAAATCATTAAAAAAAAAATCAGGGCTTTGTAAACCCCAATTTCAGTGCTGATATATATATATATATACTTACTAACATACCTCAATACAGAATGCACCTGTAAACATGTAACCTAGTGACTATATTTCCTACATATTTATTTTCTGTTAATATATATATATATTATATATATATATATATATATATATATATTTTTTTTTTTTTTAATATCTTGCATTGTATTACTTTGTATTTCTGTAACTGTAACACTTCAATGTTCTTGAACCCAGGACATACTTGGAAACGAGAGAAATCTCAATGTATCCTTCCTGGTAAAATCCTCTAGAAATAAATAAATATATATATATATATATATATATATGGCAGTCCTGATTGCCAACTCTGTCAGGCAGCCGATCATCCCATGAAAAGCCCCTTTTGGGGGTGTGGATGTAGCTGGTGATACAACTTTCAGCATGACCACCACCCCCACCCTTTCCTACGGCCACCCGATCTCCAAACTGCCAAAGTTGTCAAGTTGTGACATCATACACTATATTGCCAAAAGTATTCGCTCACCCATCCAAATAATCAGAATCAGGTGTTCCAATCACTTCCATGGCCACAGGTGTATAAAATCAAGCACCTAGGCATGCAGACTGTTTTTACAAACATTTGTGAAAGAATGGGTCGCTCTCAGGAGCTCAGTGAATTCCAGCGTGGAACTGTGATAGGATGCCACCTGTGCAACAAATCCAGTCGTGAAATTTCCTCGCTCCTAAATATTCCACAGTCAATTGTCAGCTGTATTATAAGAACGTGGAAGTGTTTGGGAACGACAGCAACTCAGCCACGAAGTGGTAGGCCACGTAAACTGACAGAGCGGGGTCAGCGTATGCTGAGGCACATAGTGCAAAGAGGTCGCCAAATTTCTGCAGAGTCAATCACTACAGACCTCCAAACTTCGTGTGGCCTTCAGATTAGCTCAAGAACAGTGCACAGAGAGCTTCATGGAATGGGTTTCCATGGCCGAGCAGCTGCATCCAAGCTATACATCACCAAGTGCAATGCAAAGCGTCAGATGCAGTGGTGTAAAGCATGCCGCCACTGGACTCTAGAGTAGTGGAGACACGTTCTCTGGAGTGACGAATCGTGCTTCTCCATCTGGCAATCTGATGGACGAGTCTGGGTTTGGCAGTTGCTGGGAGAACGGTACTTGTCTGACTGCAATGTGCGAAGTGTAAAGGTTGATGGAGGGGGGATTATGGTGTGGGGTTGTTTTTCAGGAGTTGGGCTTGGCCCCTTAGTTTCAGTGAAAGGAACTCTGAATGCTTCAGCATACCAAGACATTTTGGACAATTCCATGCTCCCAACTTTGTGGGAACAGTTTGGAGCTGGCTCCTTCCTCTTCCAACATTACTGTGCACCAGTGCACAAAGCAAGGTCCATAAAGACATGGATGACAGAGCCTGGTGTGGATGAACTTGACTGGCCTGCACAGAGTCCTGACCTCAACCAGATAGAACACCTTTGGGACGAATTAGAGCAGAGACTGAGAGCCAGGCCTTCTTGTCCAACATCAGTGTGTGACCTCACAAATGCACTTCTGGAAGAATGGTCAAAAATTCCCATAAACACACTCCTAAACCTTGTGGACAGCCTTCCCAGAAGAGTTGAAGCTGTTATAGCTTCAAAGGGTGGACTGACATCATATTGAACCCTATGGATTAGGAATGGGATGTCACTTAAATTCATATGCGAGTCAAGGCAGGTGAGCGAATACTTTTGGCAATATAGTGTATATTGTGTCAACAATTTTTCTGCAGCTATAATCCATACCTAGTGGGTATACAAGACTAACAAAATGACGAATATTTACATACAGGAAGAAGACGTGTAGAAGGCCCTGGAACAGTCAATCTAGAGGAGTAAATTTAATAGAAGAATGGAAGTCTAGAGATGTGTGTGAGGATTTTGATCAGTGGCAAGACTAATATTACTGTAGAAACATAGAAAAATGTCGGCAGATAAGAACCTTTCGGCCCATCTAGTCTGCCCAATTACATGGATACTTTACCTGGATTTATCTTTTGTTTAGGATAGCCTTATGCCTATCCCATGCCTGCTTAAATTCAATTACTGTTTTGGCCTCTACCACTTCTACTGGAAGACTGTTCCATGTATCCACCACCCTCTCAGTAAAATAATGCTTCCTGATGTTACTTTTAAACCTTTGCCCCTCTAATCTAAGACTATGTCCTCTTGTTTGGCTACTTTGTTTCCTTTTAAATATACTCCCTTCCTCTACCTTGTGGATTCCCTTTACGTATTTAAATGTTTCTATCATATCTCCTCTGTCTCGTCTTTTTTCCAAGCTGTACATGTTAAGATCATTAAGCCTTTCCTGGTAACTTTTCTCCTTCAAACCGTACACCATTTTAGTAGCCCTTTTCTGAACTCTCTCTAAGATGTCTATATCCTTCTGGAGATACGGTCTCCAGTACTGCACACAGTACTCCAAGTGAGGTCTCACCAGTGCTCTGTACAGTGGCATGAGCACTTCCATTTTCCTACTGCTAATACCTCTCCCTACACAACCAAGCATTCTGCTAGCATTTCCTGCTGCTCTATTACATTGACTACTTACCCTTAGATCCTCTGAAATAATAACCCCTAAATCCCAACCCTCAGATGTTGAGGTTAGGACTGTATCAAATATTCTATATCTAGCCCTTGGGTTTTTACGTCCCAGGTGCATTATCTTGCACTTATCCACATTAAAACTCAATTGCCACAGCTCTGACCATTTTTTTAGTTTACCTAAATCATTTGTCATTTGGCTGATCCCTCCAGGAACGTCAACCCTGTTGCAAATCTTTGTGTCATCAGCAAAAAGACATACTTAACCATTAATACCTTCTGCAATATCACTAATAAAAATATTAAAGAGAATGGGTCCAAGTACTGACCCCTGAGGTACCCCACTGGTAACAAGACCTTGCGCCGAATAAACTCCATTTACCACAACCCTCTGTTGTCTGTCACTCAGCCACTGCCTAATCCATTTCAACAATATTGGAATCCAAGCTCAAAGATTGCAATTTATTGATAAGCCTTCTATGCGGAACAGTATCAAAAGCCTTACTGAAATCTAAATAAGCAAGGTCTACTGCACCACCTGTGTCTATTATTTTTGTTACCCAATCAAAAAAATCAATAAGATTAGTTTGGCATGATCTCCCTGAGGTAAACCCATGTTGTTTCTGATCCTGTAATCTATGTGTTTTTAGATGTTCAACAATCCTTTCCTTTATCATGGTTTCCATTAATTTAATTTCTGTAAATAACGGAAAAAGGAAACAAAACACACACTATAGTTTGGAGATAAATCCTGGCCAGCTGGCCAACATATCCTGGAACTGTGAGCTGAAAAGAAAGCCATTGCACCTGGACAAATGGGTTAATGGACCATGATTGCTGGAATGCAGGTCTGTAGTAAGATTGGAGTTTTGTACATGGGGACACGGGATTGGTATTGGAAGCCTAAATTGGGGTCAGCAACCTTGTCTCTACAAATGTATATGATCTACATCTCCCATGATACTCAGCCACACATTGTTTCCCCTCATCTCCAGATGTTTTGGATCTACATCTTCCATGGTGCTCAGCTACCCAATAGATTGGCTGAGCCTCAAGGGAAATGTAGTTCCAAAACATTTCCCATGAGGCTCAGCCAATACCATTACATTCTTCGCGCAAATGTTAACGCGTGTGCAAAAACGCATTAACGCGAGGGACAAAACCCTTTGCGCAGAACGGCGTATTACAATGTCAGAGCAAAAAATGCGGTTAACGTCTAACGTGGGTGAACCTGCGCGTACCCTTTGCGAGCGTAATGTACTTTGCGCGTCCTATACTTAACATTGTGAGCGCAAATGTGTTTGTTCGCTGGTGCGCGCAAGGCATTACAATCTTAGCGCAAAATTTAACGAACAACGTTTGCGTGCATAATTTTAATGTCTTTGAAAAGCTGGTGGTAACGGCAAATCTGAACGTCCTGACCGAAACCAAATACACCAGCACGAAGAAAAAAAATACAGCAAAGTATAGTTACACATTCTACACATACCCAAACAATAAAATGGAGAAATTGTGCGTGTTTTTATTATTGCTGCAGCATATATAGTCAGATTGATTTTTTTTTTGACAGGCGCAAAAACTGAACGGGAGACAATTGTGGTTCTTAATCCAGATTGGCTGAATTGCGTGAAAAAACAGTCTGCCCACCGATTTCTGTGCGCAGCATTAATTTGTGTGCGTTTTTGCACGTCTTTTTTACACGCAGTATTTTTTGACGGATGAAAAAATGCGCTCGGATTGTAATACCACTGTTAATTTACGCGCGTTAACGCTGCGCGGAAAAAAAAAAATGTGCTGCGCGTGTACTTTTGCGCAAAGAATGTAATAGAGCCCATAATGGATAGCTGAGCACCATGGGAGATGTAGTTGCAAGACATCTGGAGGGCCTAGGTTGCCAACCGCTAGTCTAAATAGATAAATTGTATGTTTAATGGGGGGGGGAGTGGCGTTTTACCTTTGAAAAGCCTGGAGGAAAGAAGGGTCTTATTTAAGGATGCACTGGCCAATACATCACTGCTACGGTCCTATGAGGCTGTTAAAGAAGAGTTCTTAAAACTAGTTGAAGCTGGTGATCAGGACGATGCCTGGTCACTCCTTACGACTGCAACCCCCTCAAAAAGAAAATAAAAATATTATTTCAATCCCAAGAGTGGGCACAACCAAAAAATATCGAAAAGAAAATGCCGAAAGAAATGGAGAAATGGACCTCTTGTCCCATGGAAAAGAGTTAGGACATAATACAACTCCACATAAACGGAAAGACATGAAACGTTCAGTGTCCTTATGTCATAAAGCATACACAAACAAAATGGGGCGGGACGACGACGACAAAAAGATCTGTATTCATCAGCGAGAAAAGAAAAAAGTCTAACACGATCAAACAAAGCTGGGATGCATTGGGATGTCCGCCAACCTACAGAATTATACCGATGATGATGAAGAAACATCTCTGCCGTTTAAGCATTCCTGGGAAGAAGTGCATCTTCAGCATAGTTTTCTACACATATTTTGGGTGCTTAAACATATTTAACAACTGCTGGAAAAATACAGACGGCACACAAGTCACGGTTCAAAAAGGTAAGGACAGACTACAATGAGTATAAACCACAATCCGGAAACAACAAAATGCAGGCTGTATCGAAGGACCTCTCAGCTGAGATTCAAAGGGGGTACGAGGTGGTTTAACCATCGATTGGGTACTGCTGATACAGGTTCTCGCAAGGGACCACATCCGCATCTGGACGAATTCCACCTTTTCAAACCCATTTTTCTGTAGGAATGGGGAGCATTACTCCACCAGTTAAGCGGATATAAAGTTTGGCAAAATGTGACTTGACAGAAGGACTTTAAAGGAGAGTGTAAGAAGTAGACCAGGAATGCTACCAAGGAAATTGGGCCGGGAAGGTCAAAGAGGTATGAGTAGTATACTGGTCTGTGAAAAAGCCGATTGTCTAACAATACCACCAGATATACCATATTGAGCCATCAACACTTGGGTCACTTCCTGGTCTCGAAAGGAGACCAATGCAGGAAATGTAACATCAATAGATTTACAGCATGAGAAAACCCTTCAAATTAAATTTTTATGTAGGTCCACTTCAACTTCAAGGGTCCAATCGACACTTTATTTTGCTCCAATAGTTTTTTTTTTGACGATGCTGGGCCACTTTAAGGGAAGGAAGATTACGGCTGTCCGAGTAGGATTTCACTGAACACATGCCCATAAAGACTATGGAAAGCAGGGTAACATTCTTGGTTTTATTTCTATCGCGTCTCTTGCCTATATAAGAGATATTTAAATAGGAGGCCTCAGCCTTGTAGACAGGCTCAGAATAAACACTGCCGAAACGGAAAGCAGATCTGGAGCAGGAGCGGAGAAAAGAAATAAACACACGGCGCAGGATTTAAATAGGGTTTCAACAAAGCATGTACAATATTAACACAAGTCAGTCAGATACAATATTTAGTATTATGGTTTCAGGGGAGAAATTGATCTTTAAAAGCAACATAAATCTGGGGGAAACACCCCCCCCCCCCAAAATCAAATGTGTACTGTTAGTAAGTATTGAGAAAAAATACCTTAGAAAACCTGAGCATGGACAGTGTTGACATGATCGATGGGGAGCAGGGCTAGACTGGCCATAGCAGATCTGAGGTGCACTTTCCCAGCCGAACGTACTGAACGAAATTGGTTACCTTTCATGCAAATGGAAATATTTCAGCCCAAAAGAATTTTGGATACACCTCAGGAAGAATATTATTTAGCTGAGGAGGTAAAATGTCAAGATGCCCAATACTAGACAATGAAGGCCTAAGATCGATTAAGAATACCCGACAAGAAGGATTCTCCAAATCTCTAAGGCGAAGACATAGACTAATAATGAAGCAAGGCACAAGATCAGAGTTGTGGATTCCCATACGTTGCAGATTGTCCTTTTGACCAACACAAGTTATATATTTGGCTTTCCCTTGGTTGCCCATTCGTCCATCCTGACGCAAACCACAAATTCACTGAGCAGGTGTAACGTAAATTAAATTTCTACAAAACAAATAGGCCCTCTCAACGTTAAAACTTAACATAACGAAGATGGCACCATTGCACCAAGCTATTAATCGCAGAGTAGTTAAAAATGGGTCTGAGGAACACTGTGTGCCTGTTCTGACCAACAAGAACAATAAAGAAAATGCAAGATGGTGGCTATATTGTGGCTTGAGATCCAAAGTGTGGCTTGAGACCCAAAGGCTACCAACTCAGAAGAGCTAAAAAAGATCCAATCGCTTTAGGAATATTAGATATCACAACAAACTATAATCCAGAGCCAAAAGAGGTTTCCACCCGCAGTTGGGTGTTGCATTTTTCGACCTCAGGAGGATAACATCAATTTTAATAAACCACAACATTCGCTCTACAAAAATATCCTGATGAGGGTTTCTGAAAGGAGACCTTTGGAAAACTCTACAAGTACAGGAGTGTTTTCAGTGCTACTACTCCGTATGTAGCCTTACAGACTGTGCACCGCATGTAGACCTCACCCAAGGTGATTATTTTCTAATATATTCATGACCTGCAAACCCTACCAGTTCAATTTGTGTCCTCAAATCCCAGTTCATCCTTTTATCCAAAAGGAACAGGACTTTTTTTTTTTTAAGCAATACAGTTTTTCAAGAAGTCGGAAGAGATATGCGGCATTTGCAATAGCTCATTAAGCCTACAGGTTATTGTGAGGACACGAGAAGAAGAAATGGTGGGCTTCACGAACCGCAACGTTCAAAATGTCAACTGAACGATAAAATCGGCAAATAATGAGGAAATATTTATCCGGATCCGGCCATTTAGCTCACTGTATATTTGCATGTACATATCTGTCAACTGGATTTATACAAAAAGGGAGCAAATTACGATTCGCATACGATGATTTTTTCCTTCTTTCACTATAGAGAATGCCAATTACAGGATAACGATTACACTTTCAGAGACAAAACAATATCAATTTCTATTTTGTCCCAGTTGGTCCATGAATCTCTGGAGGCGTTTTTTCCTTTAAATCCCAATTTTTCCCATTTTTAAACTATTTTTCGAATTTTATTTATTTAGAATTTTTATTTTTATTTATTTTGAAATACAACCCCCAAAGCCATTTTGATGCAAGTAAAGGATTAAAATTAACATTTCTATATCACGGTCGTCTAAAATATATAACAACGTACCACGTTGTATCAACGTAACATTATGACATACACCTTACACATATCAACTCGTCTGGAAAGCACTGGTCATCCTTTTTCTAGAAGGGCGCCATCTTTGAATTCCGTGAAATAAAGAGGATGCCAAGATCCAGAGTTGCCATTTCCATGCCATAGTGTAAATCTGTTACTACCTGCTGTGGCCGCAAGGTTCGCAGAGGTGCCCTATGCATTATGGGATATTTTGTAGGTACGAGTATGTATATTGTGACCCGACCAAAAAGGAGGGGGGATATTTCCTCTGTGCATTTAATATCTGTTTGTTGCTTGGAGAGGTCGAACTCCAAGCCCTCCTTATTGACTCTTGCCACCTTAAACTGACAGATTCGTCTGAAATTCTGTAGCAAAATTTATTGAAAGGTTTGCAAATTCTACACCAAAATTACCTTATTTTTGGAGAAAAAAAAAAGCTTTGTGATTTTTTTCTGCAACTTCACATGAATGGTTTTTGGTCAGCCTCTACTATCCATCTCACGGTACAAACTAAAACCATGTCACGGTACATTTATGATAAATTTGTCAGAAAACCGTCTCTCACCCACTTGTGCAGATTATTATTTTTATATTCCACCAGCTGACATTTTTTTTTTTACCAGTTTTGCAGTAGATCATTTCCAGATATCTCCTAAAAGCCACCTATTCTACTCTACCACCAGTACATATGGGGGGGGGGGGGACACAATATATACGTGGCACAAATTACTTACCGCACCGTTTCCACAAGCAGATCCAGAATTTCTAGGAATATCGTGTTCTTTATTCTGCTCTTCGGTGCCGTGGGTTAAAAGGATCCTAAAATGCGGCTGTCTGACAGACTGATCCTGTCGGATTTTAAAAGTGCACCCTTGCCCCTGTGAGGCTCTTTCCCTGGAATCATTGTGAAAAACATTTCCAAAGTCCTTACTGCAATTCCTCCTTTCCCCGCTTACTCCATTTTCCACCGGGCTGGTGCTCTCCGGTCGTGGCTGCAGGGGGTACGAAGTACTCCTTTCCAGCCGAATTCGGGGATACCGGACCAACCTGTTCCCCTTTGTGCCGGTAAACCCAAAGTTATACTCTCCTCCAAGGTTAGTGTTACTAGCTTGAGTTTGCTGGAGTTGAAACACAAGACATCTTTGCCCCGGATTTCCCGACGTGTCCGGAAGATGCTGCAGTGACCATCGTCTGGGTTCACCATTGGAACCATTCTGTTCCTCGCGACTCAGAGGCATCAGTCTCACCTGGTGGATATCTGGACCTCCAGGTTGACTGTTGATGCTTACTCCAGTGACTGTATTGTTGGAAGCGGTTTCATAAGCTTCTTCATCCACAATGCTTTGTACATTACCATTTTGTTCCACAAAAGGACATCTTAAGCACTGTGGTGGGAAAGAGTTGGCGCCATTCATTTGGTGCCTCGTTGTGCTGTATACCTGGGGTGGAGAATTTCCTGGGGTGTCTTGTGAACTACTTGCAGAGGAGGAATTTTTCCTTACTGCAGATACATAATGCTCATTGAAGTCTCCAAAAGACAGAACTTCATTGGAAAAAGCAGACGATTCACATTCGTCGACGTATCCGTTCACCGAGTTGCGTTGAAGGGAGATCTGCATGGACGAGCTTCGTGTTGGACGAGCATCAATGTTAGTTAGCAACTGGGGGATAAACATGGAAGAGCTCCTTTTCAGCTCGCCCTCTTCTTGCAGTTCGCCATAGTCCGATCCGTTTCTCGAATATGAGTAAGAGTGAGAGCCGCTTCTCCTCGGCAACGTGTGCAGTGCCATGAAAACGCTGTCGTCTTCCCTCTCCTGTTCTAGGACATCAGACTCGGGAGCCGTGTTGCTTCTTCCGGAGCCAAAATGAAACCGTAGCCGGTGGGCCATGATTTATTTCCTTTTTTTTTTTTTTTCTCTTCTCTCAACAACAGGCAGGGAAAACAGAGACAAAACGACAGGGCAGGATCTGCCAGAAGTTGAAAATCAAAAACGTAAACTCCAAGGAAAAGTGTCCCATCTGTCTGTTAGCACGGCAGTACTGATAGCGACAGATAGCAGAAATAGCCCAAGTGACAAGCAGCATTCCAGGCATGATTGGATAAGAGCAATCAGCGCTCCTACATACTGTGACATAGGGTAGGGTGGTTGGAGTCACATGACGATGTTCCCCCTCTCCGACGCAGGCAAAGTTTTTATTTATTTTTTTCCCCCCCTGTGTGTGTGTTCCAGTGGAGAGAACTCGAAACAGCACCTTCCCAGCTGCTCCTTTTCCATCAAAATGAAGCAGCTCAGTGGGAAAGAGCTTTCACAGTCGAGTTAAGCAGCGAACACATTCAGAGCCGCTTGTAAATCTAAACCACTTCGTATTCGCTGGGCACTTTTCTCTTGGCAGACGGGGAAAAAAAAAAAAAAGGAAAAAGGAACAGAACACAGGCACAATTCATGGATACAATGGACGGCGTACATTACCTGCTGGAACCCTTACAGATCCCATCTACTCTGTTGGAATGCCGCGTTTCTCCACAGATAAACTATAACTAAATACAGTAATAAAATATTTCAGCGCGGCTGCGAAGGAAAAGCAAAGCTGCTCTGTTCTTCCTCTTAAGATGTTTACCTCTCGCTGTGACGCCAACTCCGTTCTCCTGGCTGGTGACACATGCCTCTTTTTAAAGCCAACAGGATACTCAACTAAAGTCCTTCCCCATTTTTAATCCAAAAGTACAAACTAAAAAATTATCTTAGCGTAAGAATAGCGAAATGCTCATAAAACATTATGGGGAGCGTAAGTCAGAAGCCGAGAATGGAGCCCACCAGCTTCAAATTGGTTGAGTCACGAAATGAACGTTCTGAGGAATTCTTCAGCAAAACGAAGTGCCGCAATGTGTCAATCGTTCTTTGGAATTGGTTATTGTTGGTGGTACTGTGGTATGAAAGCTCCAGATCTACATATATTTGGTGTCAAGGTGGTCAGAGCCTTCCTCATGAACACTTGTCAAGGAACTGGTCATTCCAGCAACATTATTGGACATAAGGTGGTAATGGAAAATTCATCAACTACCTAATTTCCAAGACCCTGGCATTGGTGAATGGCACACATGAGATAGCAACACCCAGGAGAAAGGGTTTCCAACAGCCTGCTCACACGACACATTATGTTCCACTTTGGTCCTTGGTATCCTGCGCTACCAAGTCTTCCACCTAAGGCTTGTGTCAGACGAGCACAGTGTTCACGTCTGTGTTGCCGCACATTTTAACGTCCGTGGTAGCATACAATTATGATCAATAGAGACCCACACACGAAGTGCGGACGCACAACGGACGCCTCAAACGGACGCAAGTTAGGCAAGAACCTAAAACTGCTAGAACGGACGTGCAGAGTGCGCCACATACGCAACGTCCGCATAGCTTTGTGTGTAAGTGATGGAACGTGGTCAGACGGACTGCTTTTTTGACGTCCAGCATTTGACGGACAAAATGTTTTTCATACTAATTTATTTTCCCTTCTACATCAGTCAAAAAAAACGTCAGTTACAAAACGGACCGTTTGGCCACTACCTCGTCGTCAGTCAGAAAGTATGTCCGTTGTACAAGGACGCACAGTCCGCAAAGAATGCGTTCATCTGACCCCAGCCTAAGAGTTTGAGAAGGTTAAAATGGGCAACCACGGGATCAGCCTTCTTTAATAGCACCATTTTTGCAGCCATACACAAGATGAGAGAATGGGATGCATCCCACTAGACCAGGGCCGTCAAATTTATGGCCCCCAGCTGTTGACGCCTACAGTTTCCAAAATTCCTTTGAAGCAATAGATGGCCAGGGATGAATGGGAGTTGTAGTTCAAAAACATCTAGGGTGCCAGAGTTTGACAGCCCTTCACTAGACCCGGCTTCCACACGGTTTACCTTGAAATACTACTTTTAAGAAACTTTTTCTTGGAGGGGTTGGGGGGGGGGGAATAAAAAAATAATGAATATATTAAAGGAGAGTTCTTTTTGCTATATAGAATTTTTATTTCAGATTTGCTGCGGGGTCTAAAAAGAAATAAAATCTGTTACGGCAGAAATGGAAGTTGGAATTTGGTTTACAACACAAGTGCCAGGGGTCAGAACAATCCCCTATTGTTTCAACTGGAGCGCACGCCAACAGTGAGAAAAGCCATTGGTATCAGCTGCACAGTGAGAGCCCTGTAAACGCGCTGGCAAGAGCGCAAGCGTAAGTTTAATTTCAACACCGCGAAGGACAAGTTACAAAACAAGCTGGAGACCACATGGTTTTTAATTAACATGGTAAAACATATACTAGGCCCACCTTCCCAAATAATCTAGGCCGGCTAAACCGCAAACCTTTGACAAGGAACCGGTTTCACAGAGATGGTAAAAAGGAGGAGTAGGTTTATACTGGGCACACATTGTGTTAAAGACGCCTGCAAATATCTTTGTGAAATGTAATGGGATTTTGCCATTGGTAATCTCGACCTAACGGTTGAGCGGTTGCATATTATTCTGGATTTCAGAATAAAATCCGTATATTACACAAATAAAATTCAATAATAGTAAGAAAAAAGTTAAATCGTGAACCCGAGTTCAAGCATTTTGTCAGGGTTGGCAGCTTGTCAGAATGTCTCTAAATATTCAAAATTCATTGCCGTCGAGCAGGTGTATGGCTGGGCTCTGGAACGCCATGCTGGAAAAATATAATAAAACCACATCCTTCATGCCAGGGGTGTCCAATCGCATTTTAGTCCAGAGCCAGAATAATAAAAATGTAATTTGTCAAGGGCCATATGCTTAATGTATAAGCAAGAAAGCAGCCGCCAGGCAATGTTACTGCGGCGTGGATCCAAGAAGGGGCTAGAGTACTAAATGGGAAGGCCTGGAAAGCAAGGTCTGGACGTAGACTAGCTCAGCGGTGCAAGTTCTTGTATGTTTTGAGGACTTTAGACATTTTGAGGAGTTGAAGACCTGCCTTCACCACACTCTGGAGATCAATAGAAAAGAACATTGCCATCAACGGGACAAGTCATGGTGGCATATGTGTTTTTTACTGGTCGTTTCGGAAAGAAATATTTTTGCGAAACTTGCACAATGTTACATGTTGGAATGCGCCAGCTGGTGGGGCCTGGCAGAATGCTGTTCGTGCATCCTCACAGCAGGAGATAAATATATACACACACACAAACACCTGTATAGGAGATCTGGGGTGGCTGTGGGTATGTGTGTGTCTACGTGTGTCTATGTGTGTGTGTGTCTACGTGTGTGTCTATGTGTGTGTGTGTCTACGTGTGTCTATGTGTGTGTGTGTCTACGTGTGTCTATGTGTGTGTGTGTCTACGTGTGTCTATGTGTGTGTGTGTCTACGTGTGTCTATGTGTGTGTGTGTCTACGTGTGTCTATGTGTGTGTGTGTCTACGTGTGTGTGTGTGTGTGTGTCTACGTGTGTGTGTCTACGTGTGTTGTGTGTGTGTCTACGTGTGTGTGTGTGTGTCTACGTGTGTGTGTGTGTGTCTACGTGTGTGTGTGTGTGTGTGTGTGTGTCTACGTGTGGTGTGTGTGTCTACGTGTGTGTGTCTACGTGTGTGTGTGTGTGTGTCTACGTGTGTGTGTGTGTGTCTACGTGTGTGTGTGTGTGTGTCTACGTGTGTGTGTGTGTGTGTGTGTCTGTGTGTGTGTGTGTGTGTCTACGTGTGTGTTGTGTCTACGTGTGTGTGTGTGTGTCTACGTGTGTGTGTGTGTGTGTCTACGTGTGTGTGTGTGTCTCTACGTGTGTGTGTGTGTGTGTGTGTGTCTACGTGTCTACGTGTGTGTGTCTACGTGTGGTGTGTGTGTGTCTACGTGTGTGTGTGTGTGTCTACGTGTGTGTGTGTGTGTCTACGTGTGTGTGTGTCTACGTGTGTGTGTGTGTGTCTACGTGTTGTGTGTGTGTGTCTACGTGTGTGTGTGTGTGTCTACATGTGTGTGTGTGTCTACGTGTGTGTCTACGTGTGTGTCTACGTGTGTGTGTCTACGTGTGTGTGTGTGTGTCTACGTGTGTGTGTGTGTGTCTACGTGTGTGTGTGTGTCTACGTGTGTGTGTCTACGTGTGTGTGTGTCTACGTGTGTGTGTCTACGTGTGTGTGTGTCTACGTGTGTGTGTGTCTACGTGTGTGTGTGTCTACGTGTGGTGTGTGTCTACGTGTGTGTGTGTCTACGTGTGTGTATACGTGTGTGGGGGTATACGTGCGAGTGTGCGTGTGGGTATACGTGCGAGTGTGCGTGTGGGTGTGTGGGTATACGTGCGAGTGTGCGTGTGGGTATACGTGCGAGTGTGCGTGTGGGTATACGTGCGAGTGTGCGTGTGGGTATACGTGCGAGTGTGCGTGTGGGTATACGTGCGAGTGTGCGTGTGGGTATACGTGCGAGTGTGCGTGTGGGTGTGGGTATACGTGCGCGTGTGGGTGTGGGTATACGTGCGAGTGCGTGTGGGTGTGGGTATACGTGCGAGTGGGTGTGGGTATACGTGCGAGTGTGCGTGGGTATACGTGCGGGTATACGTGTGAGTGTGATTGTGTGGGTGTGAGTATACGCGTGCACGTGGGTACACGCGTGCACGTGGGTACACGCGTGCACGTGGGTACACGCGTGCACGTGGGTACACGCGTGTGTGCGGTCAGGATTTGTACAGGCCTGTGCAGTAGGTAAATAGGGTGTCTGGACATACATTTCAATATTAACATCAATTGGACAGACTTTCGGCAAAATCCTAAATTATTTATTGGAAAGCGTTCACATGACATTAAATAAAAGTATCGATACTCTGTATCAGTGAGTACCTGAAAAATAAGTATCGGTACTCTGTCTGATATCAGCGGAACCCTAATTATGATGTTGGTTAGTGAAAAATACAGAACTTGGAGACGACAAATGAGGGATATGGGAGATCAAAATACATGTAGGAAGTTTATCATGGGGTACAATTATCTAAAAGGGTTCGTGATAACCAAGTAGAGGGTTCCAAACAACAAGGTGAAGTGCGCATTTATGACCCATAATAAAAACCAACAAGAGAACTGCAAGTATGTAAAAAGAAAAGCAGGCAACAAAGTGGCACTTTCATCTTTCACTGAAAATGTGCGTTACACACTCTGCCAAATTTGGTTACCAATTGGCAAACAATAATTTAACAACACCATAGGAGACATGTCCAGTGTGTCAGTCGAGCTCAACCTAGCAAAAAAAACAAAAAAAAAAAAACAGCCAAGCATTTTGTAATTATCACAGAAAAACTACACTTACCAATCGATTCTCATCAAACACTTCAAATAGCAACCTGTGGTTTGTGGGGTGAACCTAGAAAAAAGAAAAAAAGTTAAAAGTTTAGTAAAGTCAAATTTTACATGAAGAGCTGGGATACTTAATGCCCATAAAACAAATTGTACCGGGGCTTTATTCTACTATAGGCTAACGAGGTCTATGCCTAAGGCAACAGATTGGAGGGTTGCGGGGCAACAGATTTCCCCTAATGTCTTCTCTTTTGATGTCCAGTACATTTAAGTTGTGCAGGTGTATGAAAGAACTGCAAAGCCATAAAACTGTCACGTTCACTATGGCGCTCACCTAAGATCAGCGTGGTTTGGATCCTTATGGACAGATTAACCTGATACTTGACTTGGTAGCAGTTACAACTGCCACACCTAGCACTCCCAGCCGGGGAGGTGATGTATAATACTAGATACCACTCAGCAGCAAGTGATTTCATGACCAAGTGTCTGCCGAGTGAAGGCAAATTAACTATACACAGGTAGAGATAGAATAGTAAGAAAGACACATAACTTGGTACAGAAAAAGCGTAGTCAATAGTACGTTCCGGGTTGGCACCAGAGAGGGTAGTCGTACAAGCAGGATTGGCAACAGAGAGGACTCCCATACAGTTGTTCTCAGCACCGTATATTGCACGTACAATGAATTCAGCAAGCTGCAGGGCAGGTGCCTGCAATGCGTGATAATACAGAATGATCTGTACATAAGCTTAGTACCAGACGGTTGACATGAGGGGTTGATAGATTCAGCAAGCTGCAGGGCAGACCCACAGTTGGAGACCATTGCAGTATGATCGATACATACACTTAGTACATGCAGAGTACAACATACAAACAAATAAGGGCAAGAGCGTAAGAATAGTCAACAGGCAGTCCGGATCAAAACACAAACAGGGTCCTCGTACAAGCAGAATTGGCAACTTCGCAGAATACACTGAGACAGTAATAAGATCAGCTGGCGATGCGGGAATGATTCCACGTCAGGGCGACGAGCTGAATCTCGCGCCCTGCATTTAAGACGGGCGGTTCCGCGTCACCACACCAAACCCTGCCCCCTGAGACGCTGATCTGCCAGCTCGAGCTCCTGGCACCCGGCCAGCCAGCGATAGGATCCCCCCCAGGCGCTGCGGAGGCCGAAGATGTGACAAAAACTCTCAGTGAGAAGCTCCTAAATTGTAAAAAAAAGAAAAAAAAAAAAAAAAAACCTTGTTCGGACAAACCCAAGCCTGATAAACCCCCCCCCCCAGCCTGTACCAAGGCCATGAATTGACGGATGGCGTCCAGAAAGCTTAAGGTACAGGAGTTCCAGTTGTGGTTGGTCACTCCATATCTGAGTGATTTGAACAGTTTGGATTTTCTGTGGTTGTTACAGACATAGCTGACATGCCGAGAACGTGTCAAAATGTCCAAAAAATGCCATGTGAAAAGCTTGACGTGAGGTGGACCAGACGATACATTTTTTAAATGTTTAAAATCGAAAATGATGAATACGGTTTGAGAATAAACCATTAAAAAGGAGTTTGTGGGAAATTTCATTCTTGGGCTTGTGTTGTGACGGGTCATTCAAAAATCAGTTTTCATTAAGTTAATTATTTAGTGTTATCCTCCCTGCATTCATTACAAAATACAATTAAAAAAAATCACTAAACTGAAAAATAAACGAATGAGCAATAGCTGAAGATTTCTTTTTTAATGTTTGGAGATGATGCAGTGACCATTTGATAGGACGCGGCCTCTTTAAAAGAACTGTACCGTAAGGGGATATTCCGAAAGAAATTTCAGTGCTTTCTCATTCATTGCACTTTAGCGATTCCAGTTTGCCGATTTCACAACAGGGTCACCAAAGTACGCCGAACGTGGAGCCGCTGAAGCACACCGAACAAAACAAAAAAGAAAACTGAACTCAGCTATTCTTCTAAAAGGTGTTTAACTCTTTAACGGCAGACAAATGGTGCCCGGCAGGATGGCGTTAACACGGGCCAGGGCATACTAGTATGCCCAGGAAGCTGCGGTAGCCCCATCTCTGGCCCCACCCACTAGCTGGCGTGCATTAGTCGCTGGTGTGGGACGGCCCGGTTCAGGAAGTCTCCCAGCAGCCAATGACATGCAAGGAGCATCCGCTGTGTGGACGAACCAAAGGAGGAGCCGCCACAGTAGCTGGCTAGCAGGGCATACTAGTACGCCCCGGCTGGCGTTAAAGTCCTTCTGCCGGGCACCACCTGCCTGGTGTGAAAAGGTTACAGCAAAAAAAAAAAAAAAAAATGGATGAAAAGGTGTGGAAATAATAAAAAAGGATAAAACGGTCTGTTACAGATTAAAAAATTAAAAAAATTGGGAATCAAAAATTTTGCCTAAAAATAAATCAAGATGTTACAAAATAATATAAAAGGGCTTTTTGCTGAGAAGGAAAGGAATAAATGGTTGAATAAAAATGATAAAAAAAAATTCCTTTGAATCTTATGGGATTCGCCCATTTATACCTGTAGAACAGAATTACTGAAAATTAGAGCATTTTGCCAACATTTCGGTGCAGTTCACCGTTCTGTGAATAGGTTAACACTAACAGGATTATTCAAAGAGAATCGAAAAGTCACTGCACGTTCGGTGACTTTTTGTGCTCTTCAATTCGGTGCAATTTGGCGATCCCATTTCGGCGACCCTGCGGTGTATTCAGCAAGCACCACAGGGCCGTCGTAATTCAGGAAAAAGTCGCCGCAAACCCAATGAAAAATCACCGCAAAACCCAGCGGATGCACACCGAAAACCTGCAAAAATATCTGGATTAACCCCGCCGAACACGCTGGAGAAACCCGAACAGGAGCTGATCACACGCAGCCGGAAAAACCCGACACCGCAGACAAATGGAGCGAAAACCAGTACGCTTGAATGTTTGAAAACTGAAACGCGGTTTGCAAAGAAACTACTGAACGAAAATGTCTGGAATTTACATATAAGATCCAATGAATGATAATAAAAAGGGCTGTTACAGAAAAAAGAAAAAAGGATTTATAAAAAATCTTCGCATAAAAATCCCCAAAAATGCCTAAAAGATATTAAAAAAAATCTAAAAAAAAATACTTTTTACTGCAGAATAAAATGAACGGTTTATTAGATATTGGATTAAAAGATATTGGATTTTTAACATTAAAGCCTATGGGATTCGCCTGAATAAACCTGTCGATTTAAACCACTGAACAGCAGGGCATTTCGGTAACTTTTCTCTGCTGTTTTGTGTCTCTGAATAGACGAAGCATTGCTTCTCTATGAGGAAGAATTCACTGCCCTCCAACAGGCAACGAACAGGCACCGTATGTGCAGGCAATTCGCCAACATTTGGCGAACTAGGGATGTGCGTTTCGGGTTTCGGAATTGTCACAAAATTTCCCGATTCGTGCATTCGAATTCGGCCGATTTTTCCGAAAATTTTCAGATCCGAAAACTGCAGATCTGAAAACATTCGAGCCGAAACGAAAACTTTACGGAATTTTCAAATAGAGTAGAAATGTGTAAAATCAAAATTCATTTTCGTTCAATTCGTGATTTCGGCTCCTTTTCAGTAATTTCGGACATCGTATTTAGATCGCTGATTCTGTAATTAAATTTTGTATCATTCCCATCTCAATGTATCCTTCTTGTAAAACCAGAGAAATCTCAATGTATCCTTCTTGTAAAACCAGAGAAATCTCAATGTATCCTTCTTGTAAAACATGAGAAATCTCAATGTATCCTTCTTGTAAACCCAGAGAAATCTCAATGTATCCTTCCCGGGAAACTAGAGAAATCTCAATGTATCCTTCTTGTAAAACATAAGAAATCTCAATGGCAGAATTATCGTATCGGCAGAATTATCGTATCGTCTAATTATCGTATCCGAAAAACCATTTGTTTACGTCAAAACGAATAGACACTTTGAAACGAGGAGAACAGACGTTCCGAAAAACAAGAACATTTCCGAACTCGCAAAAAAAAAAAGTCGATACGAAAAATGAACCGAAACGGAAATCAGTCGAAACGAGTCTAATCGCAAATTTACAAAATCCGAACGAACCGAATCGGAGGAAGAGAAAAAAAAAGAAAAAAAAATCGGTGCACAAGCCTATGGCGAACTGCCTGCTCTCTGAATAGCCAGGAAAGGTAACCGTATGCTGAATTTCAGTGTTCGGTTACCTTT
Organism: Leptobrachium leishanense; assembly: GCA_009667805.1. Taxonomy (NCBI): domain Eukaryota; kingdom Metazoa; phylum Chordata; class Amphibia; order Anura; family Megophryidae; genus Leptobrachium; species Leptobrachium leishanense. The sequence continues at coordinate 63,820,349 of CM019063.1, forward strand.
CGGCCACAATTCGGATCTTTTTGAATAACCCTATATGGGACAATTTCGGTGTCACTGGAGATCACCAAATTGCGGGAAACTGCACCGTATTTCGCTGTCAATACGCCTGTATTTGGAGAATTGACTGTTTAGTGAATAGACGAACCGCCACAAAATTGCACCGTACGGTGAAATTCAACGTTTGGTGCAATTCAGTGGCATGTTCGTCACCTATTGAATAACCCCCATCATTTCTGTGAGATAGTGTGGGGTCTGTATGTGCATGATGAGCGCCAAAATAACCCCAACGGTATAAATGAAACTTTGTCTTTCCCACAGCGAGGCCGATAACAGTTTAAAATCTCCCATGATTTAAAGAATTGAACAATGTGGCCTATGGAAGTGGAAGGTTTGCCTCTGTGCGCTTCGGGACATACATTTACCGAACAAGGTGCTAGAGGGAAAACCTATTCTTTCATCTAGACCAGTGGTTCCCAACCCTGGTCCTCAATTACCCCCAACAGGCCAGGTTTGAAGGATTCCCTTGGGGAAATGCAAATTGAATCCTGCAATCACTGAGCAGCAAATCATATCACCTGTGCTGTGCTTCACATATCCTGCAAACCTGACCTGTTGGGGGTCCTTGAGGACCGCGGTTGGGAACCACTGATCTAGACAAAATCAGCATCCACTGATCTAGTGCTACATGTGTCTGCATGAGGGCAGCCCTGGGTACGTATTCAGGATGTCCTGATCTGATCCTTAGGATTGAGGCCTGATCGCTGAGGTTTTTCGGTGACTTTTTTTTAAAGCCATCTGATCCTAGAGTCAGAGTCTGGCAGGATGTGGAGAGCTGGCGGGAGGTAGAGTGCACAGTGCTTCCCTCCCCATTGATGCAGCACCGATCTAACGCCTCGTGGGAGAAGAAGCGGGTCAGTTCTTCAGTTTGAGCAACCACCAATGAGCTTTGCTCATACGGCCACAACTCTCGCTCAGATGGACTGACTTAGAACATTGTGACCTAGGTAGCTCAGGAAGACGCCGAAGGCACCTATGGACTCACTCGCAGAGTCTTCTCTGCCTAGCCAGTGACCCGCGAGCAGGCAGAGATGACACCACGGTGAATGTCAAGGGCTCAGGATTCCATTTATAGTCGACAGGCCAAGTGGCATCAGATCGGGACTCGGTAGTGGACAATCTCGAATACCAAACGACATGGATCAGAGGCTTGAAAATTCAAACATCCCTAGTACATATCACTATGGGGAGGAATTACTAAATATTGTGAGACATTGAAACCATTTAGAAATGCCTTACTATAGCGTTACACAATCCAAACTAATGTAACGTGACACACCTGCATCCACACATAAAAAAAAATAATGAAATTGTAAAAAAGTGCTTTGAGTGCTCAATTTTAGGATATTGAATGGTTTGTGCAAAGCACCCGGCAGGATTGAATGTTTGGTGCCATATAGACATCTTCCTACCTCCAAAATATATGGACGATCACATATAAAAGGGAATAAACCTCATGGCTCTATTCTTATGAAGCAAATAAAACAGCCATAAATTCAATGATTACAAGTGTGATCCAGAAATTAGTCTCACGATGTATACATAAAACTTTCAGAAAAAAATATATAGAGAAGTGAAAAGTGGTTATTATTGGAGAAAATTAAAAACGGACCACTAATCCTACCCATTTTATTTTAGGCGGTTTTACCATTGTCGGTCTGAAAGTGCCCACTGCTGTTTTCACATTTCTGCACAGTTTGTTTTTAACACTTATTTTCCCCTTACTTGTTTCTGGAACCCACACATATTATATACTGTTTTCCTTGCCAATAAATGAACACACACATACAAACACACTTTCACCCAAAAAAAATCTTCAACTGTCAAACAAGACCCCGGCTAAATAGTTTCTAAATTTTGTCGTGAGTTTAGAAATACTAAGTTATTATTTTTATATGTTTTAGCTTTTAAACCCCATTCACTGTTGAGCCATTTTATCTCTGTGCTGAGCTCATTTTTGACCGTTTTATGCTCATCATCTTTAAACGTGATTCGAAGTCCTGTTTTATGTCCATGTATTGGTTCTCAAGGGGTTAAAATATTTTACTCTATGTGTGTCACTGGGTGCATCCATTGTGTGAGCTTTTGTGTTGTAAACTGACCACACACACACACACAGTATCTTTCTATCACTTGCTCCTCACTGTGTAGTTTTGGTCATAGAATGGAGTGACTGGGTCAGTCACTGACTCACATCATTGTATTGTGTGGGATGTATTCAAAGGACATCACCAGGGGGTAGATTAGAAGTCTTTTAAGCTCCCTGTTTTATCTCATTCAGCTGCCATCTCTTATTTTGAGTAGTCTGCAGAACACAATACACCCCTGCAGCCATATCAAAACATCCCCCTCCTCCACCTCATTAGCTGTTAAATACTGTATAAGATACAGTCACAAAGTAAAACATTTGCACTGATTTTGCTGGATGTTGCATCATGGAAAAAAATCCACAAAATAGAAATAGGAGATTAAAAAAAAAAAACACCAACGTTTATTTTCCTTTTTACATGCAATTACTTCAAAGGAAAAAAAAAAAACAGCAGCGTGTGTTTTATGAAGTGATTTTGTTTCTAATGCACAAGTGATCTGGTTACAGCTTTGAAAGTGGTCGTGTCCCTTTAAATAATGTGTGCATTTGATAATTATATTAATATAAAATACAACATATACACTGTAATATTAAATATATAATCCAATAAAAAACTAAAAATATATCTGCACAAACACGGATTATTTTTGGGACCTTGTGTCCTTGCCTTCCTATTCGTAGCGGATAGAAAGCAGTAGGGTGCAGGGATTAGTCGCCACCTTCTCCGAAATTAAAATGCCAGGTTATGGGACGTATCTTTGGTTCACCGTGGCAGATTTACCATCTAGCTGCTGTAGGCCTGTACAATCAATTCTAGGCCTCACCACCAGCACAGGCGTTATCCTGTATTACATTTCTGAGGCTACTTATCCAGTGCTTTGGAGAAGGCAGATTAGACTTGGCTGCTAAACCAATTGAAGTTCTATAAAAAGATTTAATTGACAAAACACAGTGGAAAAATACCTCTGCCATCTCCATTCTCTTCAAACCTTTCCAGACATTGCACTTGAAATGCAGACTAGAAGTCTGTTTTTTTTCCCCAATTTTTTTATTATTATAACGAGAAATATGGAGGAAAAAAAAAAATATATATATATGTATAAAAAATAAAATAATACTTACTCTGAAAAAAAATTCTTCATTCCATTTCGGGTTTAGTGTCTGGAAAAGAAAGAACACAAAAGGGTAATTAGAGGGAGAAAAAAAAAAAAAAGCAAACATAATTACAAATATAGGTTTTTTTCACATTTATTTATCTTTGCTCGGATACTCAATTCCTTATTCTGACGGTGAAATTCTTTAGAGATCAGCCCCCCCCCCGCCCCACTCCCCCAGATTATGTGAATCGACTGAAACCGTATCCACGCAGTGACCTCAGAGTGTGGAAGTGACTAGGAAGATCTGAGAATAATTTCTGGTCTAAAAATAGAGATCTAATGATAGAAGACGGATCATTCGAGTTCTGTAGGAGAAGGAGAGAGAGGACTCTCGAACAGATCACTGATAACGGTGAAAGAAGCCACACAAGATGGACTATGACTGTAACTAATGAATCAAGGGATGACACGAAGCAATCTCCGAACGCCCACTTACGCGCTCGTGATGTTGAGACCGCACACCGCGTGCCACACAAACGAACACAACACACACGTAGATGCTCCTACCTTCAAACATTTTACAAAAACAAACACTAGTCAGCTCCAAAAACACAAAGAAGGAAAACATGGCACTACCCTGGTTAAAAACACCCTCACCATCCAGGGCTTGTTTATACACAGTGTCCTTTAAGGCCAGTGTCAGATGAGTGCACTATGTGCGTCCGTACTGACAAGCCTTCTGACGTCTGTCGCAGCGTTTCAACGAGGCCGGCCACACGCTGAATTGTGAGCGCTACGGCGGGCTGCTAAACGCCTGTCGAAACGCAACGGCACACGTTTGATGGGGCTGCAAAGCGCGATCCTCCATAGGTGGATCGAGCCTAGCAGCACTGAGTGCACCAACTGCACTCCGCAAGGTGGCCACACGGGAGTCAGAGTGGAAGGAACGTCCACTCTCGCAGATGTTCCTTGCACTCTGAAGGACGCTCATGTGACACCGGCCTAAGATGGTGCTCACTTAACCTCCCTGGCGGTCTAATTTTTGTGAAAAAACGCATCTAAAAGCGGTCTATTTTATTTTATTTTTTGCCCCCCCTAGAGGTATTCCCGAGTGTGGCTCGGGGTTAAATTCCTATGTTGGAAGCGGTAAACCCGAGCAACACTCGGGATGCCGCTAGATACATCACCTCTCCCTGCACTCCCTCGATGTCCCCAGCTGCCTCCTCCGACGACCGCGACCTTATACTTCCTTGGGTCCTACCTCGCGAGAAGGAAACCAGGAAGGGTGGAGTAGAGGTAACATCACTGCTCTGCGTGGAGAGAGCCTGTAGAGTCATGGGTTCGATCCCGACGAGCACCTCTCCAGTAAGTGTCCTTGGGCAAGACACCTAACCGTACATACTCGCCACCCAGGACATACTTGAAAACAAGAGAAATCTCAATGTATCCTTCCTGATAAAATCCTTTCTCAAAGTAGAACGCCGCGATTGCCGGTGGAGACTGCGGGGATCATTGAGGGAGCGCAGGGAGAGGTAATGTATACAGCCCAAGTGTGTCTCAGGGTTACACCGTCGGGGAGGTTAAAGAACATCCGGGTTAGTATAGATTGGCTTTCCAGACTTTATTGGCATTTTGGGCAAAGTCTAAACACGAAATTCATTTATGTGTCATACACAACTTATACACAGACCATCTAAAATAACAAGTTGTTTATTGCACTAACATAGTAACATAAAAATAGGCATAATACATAAAATGACCAGTCCGGAAGGAATAAACCCCAGCAGCCAATCCCAACGAAGGCCATGATACCAGCTCAACACGTTGCGTCAAGAATCTGACTTCTTCAGGAGGTATAAATTTTAAAATGATTCTGACCCCTTATACACAACCTGAAAGACCTTTTATACAATATTTCTAATCATTCTGCCCCGTCACATGAGAGCAGGGGTGGAATTTTTGACTTTATGGGTCTCAAAGGTTTTGAACCTTGGAACATTTGACATTTTTGCATTCAGTGTAAGAGATACTCGACCCATAGTACGGAAAGCTCAGAAGAAGCATAATCTCAGAGTTACAGACCACGACCTTTGAAATTATAAAGCAGACACAGCATGTCCACAGGAGGGTGTTGAATGAAAAGGGTAGGCTATAGAAAGTACAATACACACAAGGTTGGATATATATACTAGTACACTCTTGCAATGTACTGACAGAGTTAATGGAGCATCTCTCCACTAAGCATTCCACAATATTTTGAGCTTGTGGCCTCAATCATCTCATCATCGCAATCACTGTTGGCTGGAACACAAGAGGTGTCACAATTTAAATAATGTTTATTACAGCACAGAACCAGATAATTTACAGTAAAAAGGTATAATTTTAATAAGAACTTTGAACAGTAGAGTCATGAGATGGTTTGAGTATAGGTATAGATCATGCCCTACCTAACCTTCAGATGCTGAAGATCACAAACGGTTCTCAGGTTAATGGGAAGGGACGCAGGACTGCTGGCCTAGGCTAGATATTCAGAGCTTCAACAATATTGTTGTTGGTGGCAAAGGGGCTCTGTGTTTAAACATTGAAATAGTTCATAAAATAAACAATGGATGGGTGCACTGGTTTTCGTTTTTCACCTCAAGAGATCACAGATCTCCAAATCCCAGACCGCCTCATTATAGGCGACTATTCGGGCAGCCAGTGGAATCGTAGCTCCAGGAACACTGGCCAGTGAATCGAATGTAGAATGAGAAGCCACTGGTCAGGTTCTGGGGAGACTGGCTTCATGGTTGATCCTGGGCAAGAGGTTATGGTTTTAGAACTTCTGTGGCAACAGCAGTTAGAAGCTATGATTTATGTCCTTTCTATGTTGTATGTAGTCTGTGCTGTGTTTATGTTGAACGAGTCATGGGCTTCAGGAAATTTCTAAGAAGGCATGTTCCTCCTGCTCCATTCCTTAAACCATGATCTTGCCAAACCCATACACCCCAATTCTAACCTGGTCGCAGAAATCAACATTTAACAGATATGTCATATAAACAATCTCTGTACCAACGATTGGGTCACATCTGTTAATGCCGCTTCCTTGCTGAACACCCGTTCTCTCACCAGCAGGCTGTTGTGCCTTACTCCAGTCCTTCGACAAACTTAAGGACGGGTACACGTAAAGAGTCTTATTAGCATCCCCCAGAAATAAGACAAAGCGTAGATCTGGGAGTTTTAGAACAGAAACCATTTGCACAGCCTTTAAATGGAATAATATATACAGTGCCAGGCAGAGCCCAACAGCCAATGGAAATTAATACCCCAGCCTCCCACTGCCCCTCGTCATAATCCCAGAACAATGACAGCCCTGGATGGTAATCAGGATTAAGGCATCAGATAATTAAGTGTTTGCCCGACAAAGCAGACCAACAAAAGACCACTCAAACATACAACAGATATTAAGAGATTCCAGATAGGGGAAGCTTGGAAAAGGCTAAAATAACCCACCCAGTAATGCTATCAGCAGATAGATTACACAAACACCCTGCAGGTACAGGGTGACTTCAACATAGGAGAGGGCAGGGAAAGAATATACAGAATATTAGGCCTGCACCTCCCAAATACATCTCTAGGTCCATGTACCAAAAGTTTAAAGTGACGCACGTAATTCTGTACCTTGAACCAAACTCCCCATCGCTGAACACGGAGGGGAACCAATTGTAAAACAAAGTTGAAAATCACCTACCCAGGGGGGGGGGATGCTAAAGTAAACCGGTAATCAAATGGTGTTTCAATGCGAAGTACATGGGGAATAAAAATTTAAAAAAATTCTCTTCCTAAAACCAGGAAGTGGGAAGAATTGCCAAGACAACCCAATGGAAAATTTGCCAAATATTTTTTTAAATCAACATTGGATTTATTTGGCATTTCTTTTGTCTATTCTGTAACTTGCCACTTCAGTGAACAAACCGCTTTTTGTTTCTCTGTGTGTTGGCACACTGTACATACACACATCCCTTCTATACCCTCATTCACGCAATAACCTACACAAACAACCACCGTCATTAGGTGTTTTATATATACACAAATACACTCGTGAATAGGGACCAATACTATAAAGCATAATAAATATAAACGTTTTGAACACCAAAATAAGTTTCTGGGTAAATTAGGCAAACTTTACATAGTTTTCGATCATAGGTTAAATTGGGTTGTTGCCTGGCATGCAGAGCAAATAAAGATCATCCTAAAAATGGCTTCCATGAAGTATTGTTAGGAATGCCTGAAGACCAACCAGGGAGCAAGAGGCAGTATTACAGTTGCGTCATAAATTTTAAAATTACTCTTATAAAAGTTGGGGACTTGTCTTTTTTCTAAAAACGTGTAGATAGTTCCTAATTTTTGTCAAGTCTTTTTTGTATGGCTTCGTGGAAGAAGATTGCCCAGTGCTCCCATGGAAAGACCCAACACATCCTGTGAATATGAAGGTGCCCACGCCCTGAAGTGCTAAGGAGATAAGACTATTTTATGGTTCCCCCTGTCGCATTCCACACTTGAGTGAGTGCTACAACACCATTTACTCCAGGGAGGAAAAGAAGAGCTGTCATCACTTAAAGGGTGGCAGTTTCCCTTTAAGGAGTGAGGACGTGTGTACATTCCCAGGATGTATCCATTTCTGCACAATTTTACGCCGACACTCTACATTTCTAAAACTGTAATTTGACATTCCATGTCATGACCCACCCTTGTGTTTCATGGGACCCTGTTCAGATTTTCCTTTTCTCAACTCCAGCCAATGGAATGGTGGGCAATACCCAATTTTTTCCACCCGATAATTCTTCGTTTGAAACAAAATGGGGTTTACCGAGGCCTTTGATAAAAGGCTATTTAAAGACCGTCACAATGTACAGAAAGCCTATATTTATCCCCGTGACTAATGCGGCCTCATTCCAGGAGAGCAAGGGACGCATAGAACATAAGCAGATACCCTCATACACACCAGGTCTAAAAGGTGGTGAAGACCCAAACATCAACAATGCCTGATCCCTGGCCTTGCTTGTCAGAACTCACAAGAGCTAACAAGAACACCTGCCCAACCCAACCTCACCTCAGAGCTATCCTTACCATAATACTTGTATATAGTGCTTCCACTGGGAAATAAGGTCAACACAAATTATTAGGTGGCACATTATTTCCTGACTGGATATCATTGTTGCCACCCAATACGATCTCTCCAAGTTGGTGTCAAATCACATTGGAAAATTTAGTGGTGACTTCACTCTGTAGAGTTGCCAGGCTTAGCACATGGACAACACAGAAGTGAAAAGATCTGGTCTAAAGGGAGACTTAAACAATTATCCAATAATCCAGTCAACGTTGCCGACGCAAATCATTCATGGTTGGGGATACAATCACACCCACGAGTAATAAAGCTAAGGGGGTTCCACAAGGGAGGAGTCATCGCGATCGATCACTGGGAGAATCACACAGAAAAACAACACTCTGAATAACGTCTGAAACATAATAAAGTTAAGGCTACACTCCAAAATGAACACAAAAATGTTTTACTTCATGAGATAATTAGAAATATACAGTCATAAGGAACAATGTCCAAGAATGTCACGTTTCAAAGCAGACAGTGAAAAAGACCACATACACCTACTGATCATCGTACATATCCTCAAAGTATAAATCAGACAAATGGACAATGAAAAGAAAGCAACAATGCAAAATAATCAAAGTTACTAGCAGGGAGAAGGTAAACCCAACATTTTGTCTTCAGGTCTTTATCCTTGGCCGAGTGTTCAGATAGCAAGGATGCTTCTAATATTAACTCTGAAGGTGCAAACACATACATATATAAAACCTTTATACACACACCTTTCTTTTGTCAACAAGTACAGGGGGAATGACAGCACTGTAGGGAAGGGTTAACAGCTGAACCTTTCCAAGTGTCCTGCATCTCTATCTGCTCAGAAGATCTGCGAGTCATTTGCTAATGCTCTCTATGGAAGTTTAGTTCAGAGGGATGGGAGAGGTGTGAGGGAGTGCCTCCTGCTGTGAGAGCCATAAATCCCTCCCACAGGGGAACCCGTAGTGTGGCATGCCGCAGCATCGAGAGCAAAGCGGAAGCTCATGGAGATTTCTATTCAATATTTTTTGAAATCCACGTCAGCAGTTTGGCCAACACAATGTATCAGGCAGATGTGGGACATCTTTCAAATGAGCTAAAGTTGTTTGGGGTACAATAGGCGCACTTTAAGAGTTTTTGAAACATAATTTACAATAAGAGCCATTGGATATTTTAGGTTTTTTGACTGGCCATATTTATTGAATTTTTATAGTCCTCTATCCATGGGTACCATTGTCACAGAAGGCAGCTCCCAGCATACGCATTATATGTCAAATATAGAGTGAAATCAAAATGCTGGCTGGGTGGAGTAGAGGTAAAAGCACTGCTCTATAACCATGGAGACACAGGTTCGATACCGGCCAGAGCACCTCTCCAGTAAGTGTCCTTGGGCAAGACACCTAACGGTACATACTCGCCACCCAGGACATACTTGAAAACGAGAGAAATCTCAATGTATCCTTCCCAGTAAAAATACTTTCTCCAAAAAAATATCAAAATGGGAAGTTGGACAGTGTAGCCACAAGGACTTTAAGTCAAGACCAGCCACCAGTGAGACATGGAGAAGAAACCACAAATAAAATAGGAATTATTATTATTATATATTATTATTATTATTCTTTATTTATAAAGCGCCAGCTTATTCCGCAGCACTGTACAATAAGCACAGTATAGACAGGGTTACAATACATTGAACAACATTTGACAAACAGTACAGGAGGAGATGAGGGCCCTATTCCCGTAGGAACTCACAATCTGGGAGGGTTGGGGTTGGAAACAGGAGGAGAGGACTGTAAGGTGAGAGTGATTGATGGTTGCATCAGTGAGTTGGGTGGTAGGCTTCCCTAAATAGGAATGTTTGAAGGAAGAGAAGTTAGGGGAAAGTCTGACAGTACGAGGGAGAGCGTTCCAGAAAGTGGGGGCTGCGCGTGAGAAATCCTGCAGTCTATCATGGGAAGAGGTGATGCGGGGAGAAGCTAGGCGCAGGTCACTGTTTGACCTTACGGAGCGGGCTGGGGTGTATTTGGTGATTAGTGAGGACAGGTAGTGGGGAGCTGAGTTAGTGAGGGTTTTGTAGGTAAGGATAAGGATTTTGAACTTAATTCTGCAGTGGATGGGGAGCCAGTGAAGGGACTCGCAGAGGGGAGCGGCAGAGACAGAGTGGCGGGTGAGGTGAATTAGCCTGGTGGAGGCGTTCAGGATGGATTGGACGGGGGAGAGGCGGGACAGAGGGAGGCCAGATAAGAGATTATTGCAATAGTCGAGTCGGGAGATTACCAGGGCGTGTATGAGTTGTTTTGTGGTGACAGCGGTAAGAAACGGCCGAATTCTGGAAATATTATGCAGTTGGTATCGGCAGGAGGAGGAAAGAGACTTGATGTGGGGGATGAAGGAAAGAGCAGAGTCAAGTGTAACTCCAAGACAGCGAACTTGGTTTGATGGGGAGATGGTGATACCCTCCACCGTGATAGAGAAGTCAGGAGGTGGGGAGGCATTGGAGGGAGGAATAAGTAGGAGTTCAGTCTTTGACACGTTGATCTTTAGGTGGTGGGAGGCCATCTAGGAGGAGATGCCAGATAAACAGTCACTGACTTTTGAAAGGACAGGGGGAGAGAGATCAGGGGTAGAGAGGTAGATCTGAGTGTCAACAGCGTAGAGGTGGTAATTAAAGCCAAAGCTGTTGATGATTTTGCCCAGGGAGGAGGTGTAGATGGAAAAGAGCAGAGGACCAAGGACAGAGCCTTGAGGTACACCAACAGATAGAGGCAATGAGGAGGAGGAGTTACCAGCAAAGGACACACAGAAGGACCTGTTGGATAAATAGGAGTCAACCCAAGCAAGTGCAGTGTCACCGAGACCCAGAGAGTTGAGAGTCTGTAGAAGGACACTGTCAACAGTGTCAAAAGCAGCCGAGAGGTCAAGCAGGATGAGAATAGAATAGTGGCAGTGTTTTTTAGCAGTTAGGAGGTCGTTGGTGACTTTGGTGAGGGCAGTTTCAGTTGAGTGTAGGGGACGGAAGCCAGATTGCAGGGGGTCAAGTAGGGAATTGGAGGAGAGGAAGAGGGAGAGGCGGTTGAAGACTAGTTTTTCTAAGAGCTTTGATGTGAAGGGAAGCAGGGATACAGGGCGGTAGTTGGATGGAGAGTTGGGATCTAGGGATGGTTTCTTTAGTAAAGGGGTAACTAGCGCATGTTTGAAGGCAGATGGAAAGGAGCCAGTGGCGAGAGATAGGTTGAAGATGTGTGTGAGAGCAGGGGTGAGGGAGGAGGAGAGGGGAGGAATTAGATGTGAGGGAATGGGGTCGAGCAGGCACGTGGTGAGATGTGAGGAGGACAATAAGGAATTGACTTCCTCCTCAGTGGCTGGGAGGAAGCGGCAGAGGGGACCTGTGGGAGTGGAGGTGGCAGATAACTATCTTGTGTTGGGATGTTGCTTCTGATAGTTAAAGTTTTACTGAGGAAGTAGTCTGCCAGGTCTTGAGCGCTGAAGGCAGCTGTGGGGGGAGGTGCAGGTGGGTAGAGGAGGGTGTTGAAGGTGGACCAGAGCCGTTTAGGGTTGGAGGACAGCGTAGATATAAGAGATGAGAAGGAGGATTGTTTGGCCAAGTGGAGGGCAGAGGTGTATGACCGTAGAATAAACTTGAAGTGAACAAAATCAGCTTCAGAGCGGGATTTCCTCCAGGCACGCTCTGCGGTGCGGGAGCATCTTTGCAGGTAGCGAGTCTGGAGGGTGCGCCAGGGCTGAAGCTGGCGGCATGGGGCCTTACAGAGTCGAAGAGGAGCAAGAGTGTCTAGAGCAGAGATAAGCGTAGTGTTGTAGTGATTAGTGGCAGCATCAGGGCAGGTGAAGGATTAGGTATGACGGAGGTGGTGAAGTAGGTTGGAGAATTGATGGGGGTCCACAGCATGTAGATTTCTGCGAGTGTGTGTGCGGGGTGGGGGGAGCAGGGTGTTTAGGAAGTCCAGATAGGTTGAAAGAGAGAAGGTGGTGGTCAGAGATGGGGAAAGGGCGACAGTTGAACTCAGAAATGGAGAAGAGGTTGGAAAAGACAAGGTCAATAGTGTGACCATCGCGGTGGGTAGGGAGGAGGGAGGATTGTGTGAGTCCAAGGGAAGACGTGAGTGAAAGAAGTTTGGAGGCAGCAGGGGCGGAAGGATCATCAATGGGAATGTTGAAGTCCCCGAGAACTAGGCATGGAAGATTAGAAGACAGGAAGTGAGAAAGCCAGGTAGCAAAGTGGTCAAAGAACTGGGAGGTTGGTCCCGGTGGGCGGTAGATGACTGCCACCCTGAGAGCCAGAGGAGAGAACAGGCGGATGCAGTGTGTCTCGAAGGAGGAGAAGGAGAGGGATGGGGGTGGAGGGAGATGCTGGTAGGTGCAGGTGGGAGAGAGCAGGATTCCGACCCCGCCACCATTTCTCTCACCTGGTCTGGGGATATGGCTCAAGTGTAGACCGCCATGTGAGTGAGCAGCAACGGAGGCCGTGTCAGAGGGAGTTAGCCAGGTTTCAGTTAAAGCTAGGAGGTTGAAGGAGTTTGAAAGGAAGAGGTCATGGACGGCTGTGAGTTTGTTGCACACAGAGCGAGCGTTCCAGAGGGCGCAGGAGAAAGAGGACAGGCGCTGAGGGATTATGGGAATGAGGTTGCTGGGCTTGCAGGGAGGTGATTTATGTGCGATGGAGATAGGATGAGAGGGAAGTATTGGATGTGTTGTGGGGCCAGGATTAGGGGATATGTCACCTGCATAGAGTAACAGCAGGAGGGTGAGAAAGCGAAGGTGGGAATGGGATTTGTGGGAGTGGGAGTGATTGGCAGCACGAGAGATAGAGGGAGACCATGTTCTGAGGAAACAAAGGAGCTCATGCAAGGCCATCATGTGGGACGAGAGGAGGGAGGGAGAGATGCAGATAGTGTAGGGGTCGGTGGTAGAGGGGCAGGAGTTCCATTTAAGGAGAAAGGTAGAAGTAAAGAGTAGAAGCGTGAGAGAAAGCATGATATAGACGTGTGTTTACCCAGAGTAAAAAGTGGGCCTTGCAGTTCCTTCCTCCAGTCCCGCAACTCCAGGAAATCAACTCTGAACGTCCACTTAGGATGCCACTTGGGGAGGTCACTGGAGCCAGTCTTAGCTGTTATATAGGGCAGACTGATTGCATTCAGGCAGTTAAAAGGTAAACACCTGATGCTGGATGGGCTGTGTCAATAGGGCAGGAGATTCACATGCTAATTAGCCAAGCAAATGGTGGAGAAAGACAAAAATAAATAAAAATAAAAAAAAGACCAAGGTAACGTTACAATGTGGGTGCCTGCAAATACTGGGTGATGGGGGTCCTACCAGCAAAAGTATGCAGGGGATTAGTTGAGATGTGGGTGTCTGTGGATAATGGGTGATAAAGTCTTACCAGCAAAAGTATGCAGGGGATCAGTTGAGATGTGGGTGTCTGTGGATAATGGGTGATAAAGTCTTACCTGTGGAGAGAGGAGACACAGGAATTAGGGATCGTGATGGTGGATGGCATAGGGGATCTTGGATAAAACTCCAGGAAATCAACTCTGAACGTCCACTTAGGATGCCACTTGGGGAGGTCACTGGACTGGAATTACGTCTGAAGCCTCGTAATTGTCATTTTTTTTAAAATTATTTATTTCAAAAGTTAATTCTTTCCCGTTTGTACCCGTTGCGGATCGTTTTCACCAGGCCATTGTTTTTAATAATCTCCTGAGTTTAGACGTACAAATCCAACTCATTAGACATGGCCGATTACAAACTTTCTAGGATTTCCCTATGGGGATGGAATTAAAGGCCATTTAGATGCCAGTTTTAATGACTCATAACTAATCACATGTACGCAGCGATATTTGCAACTGCAACCATGACGGAGGTATGGAAAAATCGCTTTGCAAAAAAAACCCCAAAAAAACCACGGTACTTTGTGTTTTTGTGTTGTATTTAAAAACTAAAAGACCCGCAATCACAACTATGCCCTCTAGATGGTCACCAACCGTTCACTTGTAATGCTTGGCCAGTGTTTTGTGGTATATTTTCTTGTGATGCTTTGTATGAACAAATGCAAAGTGGACCAAAAAACTAATTCTGAAGATTCCAAAAGTAGCAGAGGGAACCAGAAGTACTTTACCGCACGACACCAGCATGTATTTGCCTAAATGAACGTAACAGCCGTGAAAACACTACCGACAAATAGGGGTGTATTCACAAGGCACCGAAAATTTATCTCCATTTCTGTGCTTCTCATTTCGGCGAAAATTCAGTGAATTCACTATTTATCGAAGGTTCACGAAGTTGCTGAAAATCGAGTCGCCGAAAAGAGCCGAATTTGTATCGGCGAATTCTACAGCACTTTAGAAGAAAAAAAATTAGTAAGTCTCATTCTCTTAATCTAGTAAAAAAATTTAATAAAAAACGTCTTAATTTTATTAAAATAATTAATAAAAAAAAGGCTTAAAAAATAAAATAAAGGTTATGACGTTATGACTGACATATTTTATATGTCAGAATCGTTACAATTTATTTGGCCCCCTGGTGGTATAGCGAGTGTGGCTCAGGGTTAACTTTCATTGCTGAAAGCGTTAACCCCGAGCCACACTCGGGATGGATACATACCTGTCCCTGCGCTCCCTTGCTGTCCCCTCCGGACGATCGCGATGTCCTGATTCCTGGTTCCCTTCTCGCAAGGGTGCGATCATCTGGACAATGCCATTGCGAGGTCAGTGAGGGAGCGCAGGTAAAGGTAGGTATCCAGCCCGAGTGAGGCGCGGGGTTACGGCTTTCATATGGACCCCTTGCTCGAGGTGCCTAAAGGGGTGTCAGCTATACCCTCCTGACAAGGCCAAAACGATCGTCGGGGGTTGCTGCATCTCTCGTGCAGGGACGACGTCCTTGGCAATCAGTACTGGCCACCCTCATTGGGTGAGAGCAGAGTGATTTGCAAATGGAGCATTCGTCCCTGTAATGGCACAATCAAGCAAAAACCTTGTGAGACCTGACCGGCCCCACCGTAGAGCAGGCCACTAGTGCTGTTGCTCGTCCTCAGGACCCTCGCAAACCTCTCTTTTTTTTTTTCAACACATGACGGTCTATGCCGGTTCCTTCACTTCTGAATAATCAAGGACTAGTTGTCACAGTGCACATAAAGCGCCTAGAAGGTGTTCTTTACTTGCCACCACACTTTCAAAGAACTGTGGTTTATCGTCAGAAATATGGTGGATCTAGTAAGGTGAAACTACCATGAATTCTCTATTGGGGGCTGCCATTGTAGCACGACATACATTTCTATGCTTAACCCATGTAGTTTCTTCTGATGGTTCCTAGTGCAGTATTCTATGGGGTTTCCACCGGGAAAGGAGAAGAGCCACAGTTGTCCAATTTTAAGGATGAGTAATGGTGGCATTGTTGGCAAGCATTGCTCACTGTTTTTTGCATCAACTTCACTGGTCGTTGAATTATAGACGGCCAAAAGGTTCACCATAGTTGCAACTACAGTGTAGGCTTGTGCACCGATTTTTTTTTCGATTCGATTCGATTTTTCGGATGTGTAAACTTTGATTTGGCTCGTTTCGACAGATTTCTGTTTCGATTCGGTTCGGCTCGACTCGTTTTTCTTGTACATTTTTTTTTCAGAATATTGACCATATTTCGTATCACTTAGCTCGTTTTTTGTATCGACTTTTCGTGATTTCGGAAATTTTCGTTTTTTCGGAACGTCTGTTTTCCTCGTTTCAAAGCAATAAATTTTGATTTGACACATTTCAAGTCCATTCGAAAATTACGAAAATATTTCGTTTCGGCTCGGAAAACTTTTCGGATCTGCCATTTTCGGATCTAAAAATTTTCGGAAAATCGGCCGCATCCGAAAACACGAATCGGGAAATTTCGTGAAAATTCCGAAATTCCGAAACCCGAAACGCACATCCCTACTACAGTGAACCTCCCTGCCTGAACTGTGGTTCATGAATAACACCTAGAAGGTTCATAGGACCTCTCGTGCAACAGTACCTAACCAAGGTAGTCATGTTTAGGTGCGTAGAGGCTGGCATGCCAGAATGTCCGGAGCTCTCTGGCTGGACTAGACACTGAAGGTTTAGATTAAATCTCCATACAAAAGCTGCGTCCATCTGGTAGTAAACGTGATCGCCAAGGTCAAGCCGTACCATTTCGAATTTCTGTTCGTATATAGGCAATCTTTAACAACTTTATAACAAAATGTGGGTTATAACCACAATGCATACACAGTGTTATTCACAGACATCCGAACTGGCCCCGAAAATGCAACGAACAGTGGATTTCCCTATACGTTGCATTTTCGTGGCCATTCGGCTATTCACAAAGTGGGCAGTTCGCCAAATTTTGCTGTTCGACGGCAGTGAAATCCCCATAGAGAAGCAATGGTTAATCTATTCACAGACACCGAACAGCAGAGAAATGTCAGTGAAAAGACCTTATGTTCGGTGGTTTCATGCGACGGGTTTAATCAGGCCAATCCCATAGGTTTCAATACTAAAAATATGGTTTTTATTAAATATTTATTCAACCGTTTATTCTTTTAATCTGCAGCAAAAATATTTTTTTAGGCTCTTTTAGGCATCGAGATTTTTTTGCAATTTTTTTCCCCTTTTTTCTGTAACAGACCTTTTTATTAATCATTCACATGATCTCCTATGTAAATTCCAGATATTTTTGTTTAGTAGTTTTTTTGGCAAACCGTGTTTCAATTTTGATACTTTCAATCATATACAATTGTGTTCAAAATTATTCAACCCCCAATGCTGTAAAGGGTTTTAGGGAATTTAGTGTACATTTGTAATTGTATTCAGAATGAAATCCTACAAGGACTTTTTAAAGAACCATATGCAACTAAAATGACATCAATTGGTTTTGTAATACAGTAGTAAATGTGTCAATGAAGAATTCACAAAATAAACAATTATTCAACCCCTTAAAGACTACCACTCTGAAGAACAGAGGTTCATTCAAGTGTTTTCAATCAGGTATTGAAAACCCCTGTGGATGTCACGGAAGCAATAAAGCATAATAAGCACCAATTAGCAGCTTTAAAATGACTGTGATACTCAGCTCCTTCTAGACATTTACTGGTGTGGTACAACATGGTGAAGTCAAGAGAATGCCAGGAAGACAGAGAAGAGGTGATTACTCTTCACAGGAAGGGCAATGGCTATAAGAAGATTGCAAAGATGTTAAACATACCAAGAGAACCATAGAAGCATCATTCGCAAATTCAAGGCAAAGGGCACTGTTGAAACGCTACCTGTCGTGCAGAAAGAAGATGCTGACTTCGACTGCTGTGCGCTACCTGAAGCGTAGAGTGGAGAAAAGTCCCCGTGTGACGCTGAGGAACTGAGAAAAGATTTGTCAGATGTGGGTACTGAAGTTTCAGCTGAGACAATACGGCGCACACTGCGTAATGAAGGCCTCCATGCCAGAACTCCCAGGCGCACCCCCTTGCTGTCTCCAAAGAATAAGAAGAGTCGACTATAGTATGCAAAAGTCATGTGGACAAACCATAGAAGTTTTGGATAGTGTTCTGTGGACTGATGAAACAAAATTAGAACTGTTTGGGCCATGGATCAACGCTATGTTTGGAGGAGGAAGAACAAGGCCTATGAAGAAAAGAACACCTTGCCTACTGTGAAGCATGGCGGGGGGTCAATAATGCTTTGGGCTGTTTTGCTTCTGCAGGTACAGGGAAGCTCAGCGTGTGCAAGGTACCATGAATTCTCTTCAGTACCAGGAGATATTGATGACAATGTGATGCAGTCCGTCACAAACCTGAGGCTTGGGAGACATTGGACCTTTCAACTGGACAATGATCCCAAGCATACCTCCAAGTCCACTAGAGCTTGGTTGCAGATTAAAGGCTGGAACATTTTGGAGTTGCCATCGTAGTCACCTGACTTAAATCCGATTGAGAACCTCTGTGGGACTTAAAGAAAGCAGTTGCAGTGCGCAAGCCTAAGAATGTGACTGAACTGGAGGCTTTTGCCCATGACGAATGGGCGAAGATACCCGTAGATCGCTGCAAGACACTTGTGTCAAGCTATGCTTCACGTTTAAAAGCGGTTATAACTGTAAAAGGATTTTGTACTAAGTACTAAGATTGAATGTCACTTGGGGGTTGAATAAAACTGATAATGATGTGAGCACAGAAAAGACATTTGTGGTTATTTCATTATAAATGTTATGTTATATTTGTCTGACCTACACGTGCCTCTTTGATTTAATTGTAAGCAAGATGACTGATCAAAATCAATGTCAAACTGGCCAAAACACTCAATTTCAGTGGGGGTTGAATAATTTTGAACACAACTGTATATTTATATATTTTTTTTTTATCCCCGTCTGGAGGCTTGTCATCGCTGTGTTCGGTGGCTCTTTCTGGACTGGTTCGGCGGGTTTGCGGGGGATTATCAGATCTGTTATTTTCTGCACATTAAAAAAAACAAAAGCAAAAAAAAGGACAGCTGCAAAACCACCGCAGTTATCGAATCCAATAATTTTGTCAATTTTGCGACATTCTCTCCATTTGGCGGGTTTGCAGGGCCTTTTCCCCGCACTCAAGGGGCCCTGCGGTGAATGCAGAATTCACCGCAGGGATGGGAAATTTGATTCCCCAAAGTGAGAGGAGCGAGAGAGCACCGAAATGTTGGTGCTCTGTGAATAAAACCTATAGTCCTCGGCTTTATGCCACTTTGATTTCGCTTGAAATTTGCTACGAAACTCCTCCATTTCATGAGCTTTAAGGCTGGGGTCAGACTAGTGCACTTTTAACGTGCGTTTAGGTGCACTTAATCACGGCCGCACTAGCAGCAAATGACGCGCAATGACGGCCAATATACGAAGTCCGGCCGCGCAACGCAAGTGGAAAATTAACGCATTTTTTAGAGAACTCAGAACCGCTAGTACGGATGTACAGAGTGCGCTGCGGCGGCATAGCGGCGTGTATGCGTGATTTGGAGACGTCAGACGCTGCTCATGTCCGGCCAACATAACGTCCAGACACCCAAAGTTTCCTGCAATGCGTTCTGACGCACTTTTTGACGGTCGCTGCGAAAAATGCGTTAGTCTGACCCTAGTCTTAGCTGGCTGCCATCGGCATGCACAGGATATGCCGACTCTGTTAATTGTGCCTACTTTCAACTTTTTCCATTTCCCATGTACAACCTTTGGGGGTATTCCTTAAATTTCATGTTATCACGAACCAAACAGCAGTTTTTAAGTAATAAAGTCATGTGTCCACACCCTAAAATAAGGACGGTGCCCGTCAACGCGAGCTGCCAATAGCTGAACTTTGTCAACAACATTCTGCCACTGGTAAATGTACACCTTGACTCGTACGTTGTGAGCAATGCCACATCCCTGAAGGTTCAACCATTGGTGCAATGTACAAAACCAGAACCTCGCCTCAGACATTTCTTCAAACTATGGGTTCGGTGAGCTTTAGAGGCAGCGTTGGCACAAGTATCCTTATTTTTGGAGAGTAGACGTTGGCTTTAGGAGCCTGCTATGCTACTCTTCCCAACCTCCTTCACTCATTACCTTTCCGATTCTATTAATATGTCCAAACAATAGCTGCGTTATCACGCTCTTATCCGGAGGAATGCAGAAACTGTCATTACTTGTACAGAGCAGGAGGTATTCTCTCTTCAGGAGGTCATCTAGTTAGCGTAGATTGCAGAAAAGTACTACACACCTTCTACAAATCACGAGATGAAACGACAGGCAATCAAATCCAGCAAAAGGCCAAGATTGAAAGTGAACCGATCACGGTTTCAGTTCTTTCATAAAGTGCCCCTCTATAGACCCTATAGTCTGTATCAACAAGTGACACACAACGGAACTACAGTAAAATCAAGGTAAACCATTCTATCAAGGGAGGTGTCATGCCCCATGGCTGCAACCATCCTGAAACCCCCCCAGTGGTACACTTCATGTTCTGCTCCACCCCTGAACCTGCATTCAGCAATCAGTTAACAGCAAAACACGTGACACAGAATAAAGGCCTCTGCCCCATACTGACCGTTGCTGTTTCATTACAGCTCATGCTTTCAAAGAGTGAACTACTACTTTGTGTTGCTCTGCATTCCCAACCTGTTTCTGATTGTTAAAAAACAAACAAATCAAATCAGTTTTCCGATTTTATAATTACCATAACAGGAATTCCATAAACCTTTGCAAGTTCCTTCTCGAATAAGAAAATGAAGAAAGACTTACGCTATAGCAGAGACATTAAAATCAGCCACACACAATGTCCAGCTTTCATGTCATGTCTGGCTATTCTTTGTCCAGACAGAGCGTTCCACATAGACATGGTTTCAGGTCTGCCCCAAATAGGAATGTGATATAACCGCCAATCAGTATACAGATACAGATATATTACAACATCAAAGTTGACCATTCCCACAAGCACTTATAGCCTAAAAGCATTTTTTTCTGCCTTCTAACTTTTGTGCCCTTTTTCTGTCCTTTTAACGATAAATAAAGTATCTTCACTTTATCAGGATATGGTCTGGATTCAAATCAACATTCCTAAGCCCTGGATCATATGCCATAAAAATGAGAGGAAACCACAGCCCAATACATATTTGAATCACAGGATATTTATATTCATACAAGAAATTAAAAATATCAATTCTTTCACCGATTACCAATTTCTGGCTCCTGCAACCACATCCACGATTCTCACCATCCTTCTGCGTTTAACCTGTTTAGTCACCATATCCATTCACCCCCTCCACCTGTTTACCTGTGCAGATCACTGCAAGCTGGGCTCATTTTTCCCTCACCCCGGTACCGTCCCTGACAGGAGGCTACAGTATGAGCAGTACTTTAGGTGGGAACCTATATGGCCCAATTGTCAGTTTCCCCAAGTCCATTGGGCGAAGTTCCTGCAAACAACTCTGAAATACGGTGAATGAATGTACTACTGCTCTTCTGCAGTATGAAGCATAAACTTCAGCTATCCTCGATTCACCGTTGTTTCACAGGTGAAATTACGTTGGCAATTTTTAAGTGGCGTTCTCCATAGACCTCCCATACAAACTATGGCAAAAGCAATGGTTGAAGGCAGTGCTAGACAACAACAACAAAAAACACCATTGGAAACCAGGATGAAATCAATGCTAAATACAGCAAAAACTATGGAGGGAACCCTAATGAAACCTACACTGAAGAACTTTGGGAGGAACTACAGGAGAAGATAATGGTGAAAAGTAAAGCAATCTACATCGGCATTTCCTGAGATGACGAATTTACTGTAGTTTCACCCACACATGAGCCACCAAAGTTCATTGACGTTAAACCAGTGTTCATTCAGTGAGAACAATAAAGCTGTGGCATCCTCTGCCTGTTGAGGTGGTTGGGTCAGTCTGTACAGACTTTTAAACAGCGACTGGATGACTTCCCACAAAAACAGAATATTAAGGGTTATAATATTTAATATGTGGGTAAAAGCTGCTTGATCCAAGGAGAAATCTAACACCATCTGGGGTCAAGCAGGAATTTTTCCCTAGTATATTGCACATTTGGTGAGCGCTTCAGACTGGGTTTTCGGTCTTCTTCAAACTTAACTGTGGTTAATCAAGAACCCCTTCGGTTGTTTCCTATAAGTTGATCCCACTTTAGAGCAATATTATTCACTTTTATACATGATCGCCACCACTCTAGTTAAAACTTCTCCACTTCTGTCCCAATGGGTGGCTATGGTTCGGCAGAAAGGGAAATATTCCAAACACAGCAAGAAATGGTTGCATGAATCCTTATAAGCAAAATAATTATTCTCTTTTTGAGTCAAAGTTACAGGATTTGATTCAAGCAGACCCCGGACTTTCCACGTGCCAAATCGTACGTGTTAATGGATATATTACAAATGGGGTGAAAGACGCCACCGTAGCCAGAACAGAAATAAAAAACAAATTAAGACTATAAAGCGGTTAGTCAAAAAGAAACGAACTTCACACCGAATTGTACCAAACAGTGAATTTCAGTCTATTCAGTAAGTTGTCAATTTGCCAAATACTGGTGAACGGAGAGCAAAATACGGTGCAATTCAATACAATTCAGCGATCTTCAGCAACAGCAAAATTGTTCCATAGAGAAGTAATGGTTAACCTATTCACAGAACGCTGAACTGCACCGAAATGTTGGCGAAATTACCTGATTTTCAGTGATTCAGTTCTACAGGTTTAAATTGGCAAATCTCATAGGATTCAATGTTAAAAATGATTATCTTTTTTATTCAACCTTTTATGCTTTTTCATTTTCAGCAGTCTATTTATTTATTTAGTTTTTGGAACATTTTGATGCAATTCTTTTTGCCGAAATTTTTATTTAAAATGTTTTTTATTCTGCGACAGTTTTAATATGGTTATAGGACTTCATTATTTTCTGTTAATCTGTATATTTGTGTTTAATATCTTGCATTTTATTACTTTGAATTGTTACAGTCGGTACAGAAATACAATGTTCTTGAACCCAGGACATACTTGAAAATGAGAGAAATCTCAATGTATCCTTCCTGGTAAAATACTTAATAATTTCCACTAGGGATGGGCGTTCGGTTCGATTCAAACGTGAGTTCGAATCGAACATCGGCCGTTCGGCGAACATTATGGGATGTTCGCGGTTTGTTCGACCGCGGACATTACATAATAAAAAATGCGTCCACAGGTCTCCTAAATGTACCGGCGGCTTCCGGTACATTTAGGAGACCTGTGGCTGCATGTACAGCTTGGAAAAAAGACAAGACAGAGGAGATATGATAGAAACATTTAAACACATAAAGGGAATCCACAAGGTAGAGGAAGGGAGTATATTTAAAAGGAAACAAAGTAGCAAAACAAGAGGACATAGTCTTAGATTAGAGGGGCAAAGGTTTAAAAGTAACATCAGGAAGCATTATTTTACTGAGAGGGTGGTGGATACATGGAACAGCCTTCCAGTAGAAGTGGTAGAGGACAAAACAGTGATTGAATTTAAGCAGGCATGGGATAGGCATAAGGCTATCCTAAACAAAAGATAAATCCAGGTAAAGTATCCATGTAATTGGGCCGACTAGATGGGCCGAAAGATTCTTATCTGCCGACATTTTCTATGTTTCTATATGCGGACGCAGCGCACTCTGTATGTCATTACTAGCGGTTCGACGTTCTTGCAAAAATGCGTTAGTTTGCCGCTTGCGTTGCGCGGCCGTACTTCATGTGTGGGCCTTTGTTGGACGTCATTTGCTGCTAACACGGCCGTAATAAAGTGCGGCTAAACGCACGTTCGCAATGCGTTCGTCTGATCCCAGCCTGAGAATTACGAGATTCCGGGTAGTATATGGAATATGACTTAATTATACAATAGGTTAACATTAATGTATATTTAAAACATGAATATGATGTAATTACACTTTATTTACAATTCTATTTTGTAAAATTGTCATCAAGTTATCGAACAGGAAGTGGGGCCTCGCAGGGTCACACAGGGTCATCCAGTACAGCACAGCACAAGGAAAATAACAAAAATATAAGGAAATGCAGTTGCAACAAACAGCATTTAAGCAAAAATAGACACGTATCAGTGAGAAACAATGGTCGTGCAGGCCAACAAGAAAAGACCACGGCAAGAGTGTGAACAGCAAGGGGAAAGGGGAAGAAAAAAGAGGGGGTGCTATATACATCTCTAAAGAGGAGATGGTGACCCAGAAAAGAAAAAAAAGGAGGATGAGGGGAGTGGCAAAGGCCATCACTCCCGGAGGAGCCCATGGAGGGATAATGTCACGAGATCCGGGAGCCCGAGGGCCAAACATAACAGACAAAGCCATGGTGGCGCACCTCAGCACAGCCCAAAAAAATGGAAGAGGAAAAAAAAAAAAAAAAAAAGGAGGGGGGAGGCGGGTACACCTTCGCCAGCAGGGTGAGAACCAATAAAAAAATTTTTTTAAAAAGTGGAGGGGGTATACAAAAATAAAGTGGGTAGAAATAAAAAGGGAAAAAGGGCGCAGCACGAATCAAAGTCCCCATTAAAAGTTGCAGAAACAGTCAGCAAAAAGTCTCTGGTAGGTCAGACATGTCCCCAGCCGGGGAGCAGTCACAAAAAGGCCTAAATAAGAAAACACAGAGGGGGGGTCATCAAAAAAGGTGGGGCGTTATCTTCAGAGAGTGTCGCAGTGAAAAACAAAAAGATGAGGAGAGGGGAGTAATTACACTTTAAAAAGAGGTTCTGTATCATTTGGTATAGAAATTTTTGTCAATTTAATTCCTTGTCACTGCCAACTAGATAAGTTAATTTTTCTATGATACCATTGAGATGCGGCCTTGAAATTTGGACTGACTGGCTAGAAGACGTGTACATTTAAGTGTAAATTTTTTGAAATTTTTAAAAAAAGATAGTTATTCCAAAAACCCAAAATTCGTTTTAAAAAAAAAAATAAATTGTGAATTTTTGAAATTTTACAATTGTGCCATATTTTATATCACATGAAAGCCCTGTTCATAAGCTTTACAATGACACGTGTTCCATGTCTGCAGCTATCGCCCGAATCTTGTAACTGACATTTCAATTTATGGTGGCTAGTGATTTTTGGGGTTTTTAGGCAATTTTGAAGATTTGACAAAAAAAAAAAATAAAAAAATAATTGGGAAAAAAAATGATGAAAATGAAACATCTCATGGCAAGGTACAAGTGTACCATAAATTAACCAAATCCATGACCTCAAAATCCAAAATGAATTTTTCATTGGTTGGCTTGACATGGAATGACCCGCCTTCATTATAAAAACAAAAGGTGTTTAGCTAATTAGCAGGCTCATAGATATACTTCTGAGATTATACTACTTGTGCGCGCTGTAATATACATGTTCCAGGGCTTGGCGGATTTCTATAAATAAGCGACGATCACATAAATAGCCGCTCCTGTACATCTCATTAGCCATTCAGCCTAGAAACCCACGTTAGCTACAAAATCACACAAAAAAAAAAATATCACACTAACCACCTTTACCCTTACCATTAACAACTGTTTTTGTCAAATAAATATTTAATTGAAATATAGGATGCATGGCCAATCATTACATGTAAGGTAAAACAATGTCGCATGCTGATAGAAATTTTAACCATCTGAACCATCCTTACAGAAATAGAGCTGGGAAGAAAGGTTCTAGACTCGAGAGCAGGGATTAATAACCCTGGTTTTACAGGTGTTTTGGAACTGCATCGCTCATCCAATGTAATGAGTACCTGAACATCGTGGAAGGAAGATGCTCTTCTAAAACATCGAGCCAAGGTTGCGGACCCATGGTACCCTTCATCTTGCATTAGTTCTAAACGGGTTTGCATTGTTAGCACATACAGGCAGCAATGGCCTTTTTTATGCATTACAGTACATGTTACAGTTACAAGTATTTATAAAGTGCCAACAAATTCCGTAGAGCTGTACAATGGGAGAGACAGAATAACAAACATACACGTTACACACACAGAACAGTAGGAGAGAGGACCCTGCCCGAGAGCTTACAATCTTAGGCTAGGGTCAGACGAACGCATTTTTCACGTTGTCCGTGAAAAAGTGCGTTCGAACGAATGGACGTATTTTTTCACGGAATACGCGATAGCGGTCATACGATGCACATTTTCGTCCGTGATTTTGCACGGATCATCAATAAAACACTTTTGCGTCTGGACGTTATGTTGGCCGGACGTGTGCAGCGTCTGACGTCTCCCAATCACGCAAACACGCCGCTATGCGGACGCAGCGCACTCTGTACGTCAGTACTAGCGGTTTGACGTTCTCGAAAAAATGCATTCGTTTGCCACTTGCGTTGCACGGACGAACTTTCGTGCGGCCGTTCATCGTATGTTCCCCGGCATTGGACGTCATTTGCTGCTAGCACGGCCGTGATTTCGTGCGGCTAAACGCACGTTAAAAATGCTTTCGTCTGACCTTAGCCTAAGAGGAGAGGGGTGACATATTAGGTGAGGATAAATTGGGTATGTGAAGTAGCGGGGGTGCATGAGGGCTGATAGGGAGGATGGAGCAAGAAATGTGCAGGAGGGGTCATGGAGTGAGCCGATAGACTTCTTGAAGGACTGGAGTGACGAGTATAGTCTAATGTTGCGGGGAGGGCGTTTCATAGAAAGGGGGGCAGCTCGAGAGAAGTCTTGAAGGCAAGATTTGGGGGTGCAGGTACTAGGAATGGATAGCATCAGATCATCGGCAGAATGAAGTGGCCAGGATGGGCTATACCTGTTAATATGGAAGAAGATGTAAGCAGGGGAGAGTTATGGAGAGCTTTGTACGTGAGGACCAGTATTTTGAAGTGGATTCTAAAGGAAACAGGGAGCCAGTGTAGGGATTGACAAAGGGGTGAGGTGTGAGAGATGCGGGAGGTGAGGTGGATGAGCCTGGCACAGGCGTTCATTACAGACTGCAGAGGGAGAATCTGGGATCTCTTAAGGATAGAGAGAAGGAGGTTGCAGTAGTCAAGGCGGGAGAGAAGAGATTGGATGAGCATTTTGGTATAGTCTGGATTAAGAAAGGGACGGACGCGTTCAATGTTTTTAAGGTGGAAGTAGCAAGATTTGGTTAGTGACTGAATGTGAGGAGTAAACGATAGACTGGAGTCCAAGAGGACCCTGAGGCAACGAGCCTGAGAGGTAGAAGTAATGGCGGCACCATTCCGGGAATGGAGGTTTTAGAGGAGAAGTTCAGTTTGAGAGGTTGAGCTTTAGGAAACATGAGGTAATTCAGTAAGAGACAGCCGACAGGCAGACTGTAACATGGTCCAACACAGGAGGAGAGCGATCGGGGGAGGAAATGTGATAAAGAGAAACACAAATTGTGAGATTTCCTGCTTATGGAGATTTGCCGTGATCATAATTTTTATATGAGCAATGCAGCATCCGAAAAACAAACAGAATATAAATAAAGAATATTTGTATGTGGGTGTAATTGCTGTGGGGTGTGAAAAATAAATACATTTTAAACCTACTTGTCCAACTTATACATAGTACAGGAAGAGCGGGGTTGCGCCTTTTCCGCACTGGGGCGGCTGCAACCACCAAATGTATCCACCCCAGCAACATGTATAAAACATTTTAAAAAAAAAGGTGTCATCTGCGCTTATTCCTGTAACACCGTGTGAAACAAAACACAATTAGAGGCTTTGGTTTACTGCAATGGCCATTGGAGTGTAAGCTCACCTGCCGAACATCAAAGCATCTCTATTGAAGGTGAATCCTAACCAATGAAACCATAGGCTGCTGTGTAGAAAACCACATACACTCACGCTGCTTTTCAGTCATGAGGAAGACTGGTGGGCTTTCATTTATACCCTCCCAGAAACAAATCCCCCATGGGATAAAAAAAAAAAAAAAAAAAAACGGAGCGGAACATGCTGCAAAGACGACCTGGCTGGAGGTACAATCAAACATACATAGTACAGGAGGAGCGGGGTCGCATCTATTCCCCAATGGGGCGGCTGTAACTATTAAAGTAAACTAAAGCCTCTAATTGTGTTTTGTTTCACATGGTGTTATAGGAATAAGCGCAAATGACACCTTTTCTTCTTGTCCAATTGATGTTTGCTTATTCCCGTCATACATGTGGAGCAGAACACATTCCTGTACCTAATTGGGCTACAGGAGCCCTGGTAAATAATAAAAAATTTATATAATTATATATATTTACCAGGGCTCCAGGAGACCAATTAGGTACAGGGATTTTATATCTATATAATTACAACTCACGCATGTCCACAGCCCTCTGGAAATGTGTGAGCTGTAATTTATTTCACCAATAAAAAAAAATTAAATAGAAAAACGTGCATATTTTTGGTATAGAAGGGGTTAAACAGGGGGCTGCCTTCAGAACAAACAAAAAGCCATTAATAGAACTGGGCAGAGACAGGAGAACAAAATCGGTAGATACCAATAATACTGCCCTAATAGTGTGTTTAATAGCAAAACAATAGGAACGATATCGGTCGAAAATAAGCTTTTTTAAAAAAAAAATGACGCTGGTCCCCAAAAATGTTGTTTCTGGACAAACTCTCTCCATTTAGGCTAATGTCAGACGAACGCAGTCTGAGCGCACTCTGCATGTGTGCATAACGGACGGAAGTACTGACGGAAGATACTGTAGACACCACACGGTCAGTTTTTTTTTTTGATGCAAGTAGGAAAAAAAAAAAGGGAAATGGTGGAAACAAAATTAAATCAAAATTAAAAGACAGGTACAGTCAGCCAGACAAAAAAAAAACTGAGCGTCAACGTGATGGACGTCGCAAATGCGCTGCTTCGGACGTCGCGTCATCAGGGACACAGGCCGCTACGCGGATGCGTGCGCACTCTGGGCGTCTGTCGTAGCGCTTTTACGTCGAGTCCTAAATGGCATCTGTTGCCACCTGAGTGGTGCGTATGCACTTCGGTGCGCACGTACTTCGTGTGTTGCCTCTATTGATCACAGATCAATGCTACGACGGACGTCAAACTATGCAGCGACGCGGAAGTGATAACTGCGTTCGTCTGACGCTAGCTTAACTCAGTCGATATTTCAAATGTCAAGCGATAAAATGAAATTGAGCCCACTGATTGCTATGGTTGTGATATATTTCATTGCTGGGAGTTTTATTGCTGTGCAGCTCTGTTATACACTCACACACTCCAAATATAGTTGATGAAAAAGTATAGCAGGAAAAAAATGCTGCCCCCCCCCCAAAGGCCAAAGACTGGCGTGTCCATGCAAGAACAAGCCTGGTATGCGTAGCTGCAGACGTTCGGCGTCCTGGTTAGCAGTTCTGAAAAGCTAAACTTAACTCTTCCACTGCATGAGTCCTGAGACAGAGTCCTGGAACAATTAAACCCCAGGACACCAAACAAACCCAGGACTGTCCCTGGAAAACCAGGACGGTTTGCAACTACAGGCATGATCCTCTTAGTTGTTGGAGCAGGTATGCAGCGTCCCGGCGCGTATCGGTTATTGCAGGACACGGCTTGTCACCACTTCCCTCTGTGTTGCCAGCAATGGAATTCCCCAGTGCACAAAACAGACAGGTCACTGGTTAGAGAGGACATTCAGGACCCTCTTATTACTCAATCACTTGGTTCTGTCCTGCAGTTTTGTTATTAGCAGAGCTTCTACAGCCACAACATTAAAAAATAAAAATCCAACAGAGAGACCGTCACTCCCAGCAATCTTGGCCTGCTAGCAAGCTGAGTGATGTCAGCAGATGACATCATCCAGGCCCCCGTGGCCCGTAAGAGAGTAGTGTGTTTGTATACACACAACTTCTGTAACTTAAAAAAATCCATATCTTGACAAATTTCAATACACAAAGGTCTGTTTGCAACAATAAATTAGGTTTCTGCATCGTGGAGGAAAAAACAACACACAACTAAAGCGCCAAGACTCATAAAAGCCATAATACGAAGCATAAACAAATCATGTACAAACTGCCAGAGGGGAAGGAAAGGCTTCGCTACTGATAGCTTCCAATTAAGAGTCACAATTTAACCATTTCCCGGCTGGATCAACAACACACAAGACGATTATTTAACCAAACCTTGTTCCACATGCCGACCGGACGACAAAACCTCTCGATACAATTTACAAAGACCCCGCATGAACATATATACTGACCGAATGCTCGAAAGCGACAGCGTCGGATCTGTGGTGTCACACGGAGGTAAAGACCTGAGCTTCCCAAAGACCTGTGTTCGTGTGAGAGCAAGCGGGGACTGGCCGGTTATGGTTTACTACACGGCAAACAATGAACCTCGTTAACCAATAAC
Source organism: Leptobrachium leishanense (assembly GCA_009667805.1). Lineage (NCBI taxonomy): Eukaryota > Metazoa > Chordata > Amphibia > Anura > Megophryidae > Leptobrachium > Leptobrachium leishanense. Next base: position 63,850,508 of record CM019063.1, read on the forward strand.
AGCGGCGCTTTCTGTTTTACCCAAACAAGTTCAACCACTGTGAGCATCTTGTTCTGTTCAGCAGAACGTCAGACGCTTGTAACTTTCTGTACGTTTGCTCCCAGGTAACAATGGAACCCTTTTAAATGAAAAGAACACTATAAAAGCAAAAAAGGAAGCGGAACGTTACCTCGAAGTCACTTTGTGATCCGGACCTGTACGATTCACAGTTTACGTGACGTCAGAAGAGGAGGGCGAGACAATGTGCATCATCCGAGGACACAGCTGCACCCACCCAACATCACCGGCTGTACGGTTAGAAAATGTACCACAGCTGCTGGAACAGCCACAACGTTCTAGATGACAGGCCTCGTTTAGCCGAGAACGTGTAAAACGCAAGATCGGATGATTGATTTATTGTGGGTTACAAGTTGTATATTTCCAATCTGGACACATCTCCAAACACTTTAAAATGCCAACGAGACACTCGTGTTTTAGGTAATGTCGCAGGAAGTGGGTTAGAGATAAAGTTATTCCCTGGCTTCTTTGATGATGTCATCACCTATCGGGGCAGTTTAAATAAAGAAAAATATATATTAGAAAAATTTATATTCTGGTTTTGAGACTCATTGCTGGGAGTTTTACGTCTCTGTTGTACAAACCCCAAACATATGGAACTCCTAAAAAAAGATTTAAGCCCAAAAGCGAGAACATCCCTGTTGTGACAGCACGGCCATCATTTACAATTATTTCTTCCAGGTTTATATATGTATGAAGAGTGTGTGTGACTTTAACTCCTACGATCGGCTCGGACTATGCACTGGCTGAGGCCCGGTAGACCCCCACTTGCTTTTCGCCCAGGCGCTCCAGCAGCCCTTGACCCTACAATAGCGCTTTTGGAAGGATTGGTCCATCACAGGGGAGCCTGACCTGGGGTGATTCTTGAGAGGGAGCTTCACCGGGAACACCATCATCTGGCCACTCTTTTCCACCCAGGGAGCCGCTCCTATGGAGCTAGGTCCCGGGTACACCCAGCCAGCCGCAGGATACTTTAACATCGATGCCGCTTGGTTCCCAGTTTATGGATTATGGTGCTTTTTGGACCGTGACATAAGGGGGACCAGAGCTTTCGAGTGCCACCCGGGAAGTACTGCTGCTCCCCATAATCACCCTCAAAACTACTCAACATCGATTGAGTTGTATCAGGCTGAACACTGCTTCCACGGTTTATCCAAAGGGGGCTCGAGCCAGGGTAAGTTTCTGGGGAGGACAGGGTGTATGTGAAATGAACAATGTTATCAGATTTTCTACTTTTGTATAAAAAGACTGAATAGGTTGGCAATAAACACACCATTTTCCTCACCCTACACTCTGTCTCGGCAAAACGATTGGGGGAATCAAGAGCCATTTTATACTACTCCTTGGCATCTCCAGAGCCAGGGAAAAAAACAGCGGTGGAACTACTCCGATCGAGTAGCGCAATCCCTCACAATCCATCATAAATCGAGGCACATAGAAGATTTGACATAATGAGTTATTCACCAACCTCCGTTTTTTTTGCCAGTTTCATACAATGGTGTTAAAAGAACAAAAAAAAACACTTGTCTCCAGTTAGCCAGAGTTTACCGTAGTTCCAGCAACAGCAGGTGAAGTAGCAACAAAGAATGGAATAGCCGGACCATGGTTATCCTTCCATAAAATTGCGGCTATTCTACATTTAGCTTTGCTTGCAACATCGGGGAATGTACCGCAGTGATTTTAAAGCAGTGGTCTCCATTGACCTCCGAAAGACAGTGGTAAAACCAAAAGCATAAACAATAGTGAATAACATGTCGAGCAACTTTGGCTAAAAGAAGCGTGGCAAGACCAGAAAATAGTGAGTACACGACAGTAGTGTCACCATACGAGAAATAATGAGCAGGACCTCCAGTGGAGTGAGTGCCAGGAAATTTATTCAGCGACAGCAGACCCCATAAACAATATCGGGACGTTTCAACCAACAGGTCTTAAAGCATACACAATTGTATGTATGTGTATATATAATTAAGACCTGTTGGTCGAAACGTCACAATATTGTTTATGGGGTCTGCTGTCCCTGAGTAAATGTCCTGGCACTCACTCCACTGGAGGTCCTGCTCATTATTTCTCCTTGTTGAATTTTGGAATTAGTGGCATCCTGCCCTGAGTGGAGACCTTGTGGAGTCCTTTTGGTCCAGATTCTCCTCCAGCAGAAGCCGCAGCTTCTCTATTTCGCATCAGTAGGGTCACCATTGACTTACTTCAGCTGATCAACCAACAAGAGCGTTTAGTGAATGACCCCCTATAAACCGCCATTATGCCTAAAAGAGCGTTCACTCTTTCAGGCATGTACTATCCACTAAAAAGCATCGATTAAAACAAAAAGAAAATATTAGACAGCGCTTTTCTTGGGAAAAAAAATCACCAAGGACCAATTACTATAGGGAAAATGATGGTGCCGAGTGGGTATGAGGCCATAAGCGAAACAACTCCGCTGTAGAGCTGTGTGCAGGAATGTCTGTGCGGAAAAATCATCCGGCCTGAGCTTCAACAGAACGACTCACTGAATTTAGACCTGCAATTTTTCTTTAAATTTTTTTTTTAAAAAAAAACGGGACACTCCAAGCATTGTGACCACTTAATGCAGTTTGAGAAGCCACAGTGACCGAAGTGTCCACACCTCAAGCGCAGGAAATTTGTCCCACCCTGAGCCCAAGATCAGCAAGCAGATTCCCGATTATCAGGTCACTGGGTACCCCACTCTCACAAATGGCTCGCTCAATACACTCGACATTTAAAGCCATTGGACTGGCTGGATGCTCACACAAGCATCCAACGTTCCAGTCGTGGGATTGCTGTGGCTTGCAGGAATTCGGCAGCATGTCACATCCAAAAGGAGTGCCACGCAAGCGGCACTGGATTCAAACTTAAATCGTTGGGGGGGGGGTGCAGGGGGTTCAGAAGAAGAGGTTATTTATTACCTCTGCCCCCCCTCCCCTACGGAGGTCTCCCCACCATGTTAAAGGATATCTAGTCGTGTTGGTGGTTTGAAATCCTTTTTTTGAGGGGATGATTGCCATCACGTGCCTGAGGAAGAGTTGACTTTTCAAACAAGTCTAGACAATATACATTAAAACCACTTGGTGATCAACAATAGGGGATGAGCTAGCAAAGAGGTAAGCAACCATGTCCCTCCAGATGTTTTGGAAATTCATTTCCGTTGAGACTGTCAAAACAACACAAATAAGTCCCATACTCCCCTCCCATCCCATGTTGGAGATGGTAGCGCCATCCATCGCTTCCTCTTGCCAGGAGTAGAGTTACATTGTTAAAAAGTTCCCAGTCTTCCTCCACGATTGATCCGTGGCTCTTGCGTAATCCCACGAATGAAGGCTCGCATACAACTCGTGGCTGGCACACAATGGGCTCCATGGAGTCTCTGGATTCCAGAATATCTGCGGCACCGCCACAGGCAGTATCCAGTTGCCCTGAGCTTAATACTAATAAAAGGGCGTACTGTTTACTGACCGTCTCCCTTTCCGTGGCAACCATGAAATAGGAGCCCTGTTGGGCCAAGATTGCCAATGCTGACCCATGTGACCTAGCAGAAAGCATTATGGGAGACTATAGGGGTTATTCACCGATTTCCAAACTTGGCACCTAACGGCGGTTCATCTATTCAATAAGCGCTCAATTCTTCAAATACTGGCGAATTGACAACGAAATACAGTGCAGTTTGGCGACCTTCGGCGGCAGCAAAATTGTACCGTAGAGAAGTAATGGTTAATCTATTTACATAAACACCGGACTGCACCGAGGTGTCAGTAAAATGACCCGATTTTTAGTGTTTCTGTTTGACAGGTTTAAAAAGACGAATCCTATAGGATTCAATGCAAAAAACATTTATTTTTTACATTTTTCAGAGAAAAAAGGTCTTATTTTTCAAATGGCTTTTTTATTATAGACACATTTTAATGCAGTTTTATTGATTTAACCACTTGGCTGCCATGGATGCGCTCAGCGCGTCCAGCCAAGTGGTTCTCCTGTGCTATGGAGGCGCTGAGCTGAGTGCGCTTCCATAGCTCAGGAGGCAGCAATCAGCCAGAATTCCGGCCGATTGCTGCGCCCCCCGGTGCGGGCTGACGTCTTGGATGTCAGCCCGGCACCCTGGCGGGGACAAGAGGTCAACGCGCAAGCGCGATAACATTTATTTCAGGTGCAGGGAAGGTGTCTGAAAGGGAGGGGGTCCTTTGGACCTCTCCCCATCCCGATCGGCTGGGGGCAGCGGTCAAAGGTAGGCACCGTTTGGAAGGGCACAGCCTGCCCTTCCAAACAGTGGCTTTAACCCCTTGGGGGCCGGATCGTGATTCGGGATCACGATCCTCTCCCAGAACTGGCCAACATCTTTGTCAGCCAAGCTTCCGGGATCTCCCCCTGACGACTGCCGTCATCGTGCATAGCGCGATGATGTCAGTTCTGGAGTTAACCCCTAGCTGCCACCATTGGTGGAGATAGGGGGTTCATAGTAACCTCTATCTCCCGATCCTTGGCAGCTAGGGGTTAATAAGCCAGAGCATGGCCTTTCCAACGATATCAAATATGACGATGTTAAACGTTAATAAACAAATATAAAAAAGAAAATAAAAAGTGTTTAAAAAAAAAAAAAAATTATTTTGTTTTGTTAATTCAGCTAAATTGTTCCCATTTCAATTATAATGTGAACAATGATACTGCACTAACGATTTTTGTATGGGGTGCGTTTGCTAAAATCTTGTTATTTTCCACCAAAAAAATGTATGAAGTCCCCATTACTAATTTATTTAACAAGCGCACCCATAGAAAATGTAACCGCAAACGCTCGCATGTTAAAAAAAACACACTTTAGACGTTGTAAATTATTGAAAATTCAATTTTTATTGCAATTTTTGTTATAATATACAGACAGGACATGACGTATACATATAATAATGATATATTATGAATCTGACGAGTCTGCTGGAAAGAACGATATATAATATGTCTGGGTCATATACTAAAATAAGGCTTCAAAACACGGTTAAACATGATGAGCGAAACCGGTAAAAATGAGCTCAGCACACAGGCGTGAAATGGCTCAGCAGCGAAAGGGTTAAATACCTATTAGGAGAAAAGGAGAGTTCCATTTTTTATTATTTTTTTTAGCAGTTCGGTGGATTTGGCCAAGGCCAGTTTGCCGCTCTTCGGCGACTCCACCTTCGGTGCACTTTGAAGACCCTACAGTGAATTCTCCGTAGTTTTGGCGAAATGGAATCGCTGACGTGCACCAAAGCGAAAAGCACAATGCTTTTGTGAATAACCCCTTATGAAAGATGCATGTGCACAGGACAAACCTGTTGACGTTTGTTCCACAGCATGGCCTTTAAAAGGTTGTCACCATTCACGTATTGTGACTGGTTCTCGTTTCCTTGCGCAGAATAGTTTTAATCTGTCACTTATTACTAGAAATAAGAAGAAATAAAAGCACGCTCTGAGGTATGTGCTGTACTTCAACCGCATCAATCTGCTTCTCGCTTGAAGGCCATTAACCCACAAAGAAAATAGTAAACATTAACAACCTCTCATACACCAAGAATTTTTTTTTGTCGTAACGCCTCACAACACTACTCTACGTTTAGAGTGAATATTCTAAGATTACACGGAGCATACAGACCAGGTGATCCAAAAACGGCGACATGTGAAAGGGTGTTTGAAAAATAAATAACCTACTTGTATGAAGAGCTCTACAAGCGAGAGACCACAGAGGTCCAGAAAACATTGGGGTATTCAGACACGGCAGATGACTTGATACACCGTTGGCAGACCCCAATTTATGGAACTTGCTCCATCACAATATTTGACTCTCATTAATTCTGGCAGAGGCGGTCATTATAGCCAGCAGAGGGATAATCTGGGATTGTTTAAGGCCAACGTGGAGAGGGTTACAGTAACCCAGGTGGGAGATCATATGAGTTTGGATGAGAATTTTAGTGGAGTCCTGGGTTAGAAAGCAGATGTGGGCAATGGTTTTTTTAATCGAACTAGACAAAATTTGGTTAGTGACCAAGAGGAGAGATCCGAGTCAAAGACACCAAGGCTGCGAGTTGGATGCAATGGTGGCACCATTCACCTGAAGGTAAATAGGCGTCAAGAGTGTTCGATTCAGAGAGAGGGAAGACCAGGAGTTCAGTTCTGTAGAGGTTGCCATGGTCTGTTTCCTACAGACTGGTTCTTCTGATCTCACAGGACATGTAAATATCAGTAGTTCTGACTGAAACTCAGATTGTTGAGCCAAGGCTGTCACCAAGATGGCGGTACCCTGTGGGCAAGTGTGACATGTGCGCTTTAAGTCATTTCAGCAGATCCACTTTAAGTCAATGCTTGCAAGGATGTGTGCTTGCCAACGGTAGTATCTCTCTGGCCCTCCCGGGGGGTCTGGTTACTCCGGTCCAAATTGTCTCGGGTCTGGAACCTTGTTTGTTTCCTCTACGCAAGTATTGAATATTCGGTGAAATAATGACACGCACACAAAAGTTATGCCATAATCTCGTTTCATTGCAGTGCGTTACTCAATATATAGGCACAAGTAAACAAGGGCAGGTTACAGAAATGCCCAACCAGAATTGTATACACGTAGGCACTTTTCTCCATATCCCTTAAATGGCAAAAAGTCAAAGTGATGATTTATTGGTTTGTCTTAAGCATAAAAAAGAGGATCGGGGAGGGGGGGCACAAGTTGCTTCTGTTGACAGTGAATGGTGAAAGACAGGAATTAATCTTAATTAAACAATCCCCATCACACAGCATTAACTCCACAGGTCAATATCTTTACAGCCAACTCCCGAATTCTTATACTACTTTTCGGTACCTGACCAGGGTCTTTTGCGGTGAGCCCCACACTTCCTCTACTATTCCAGTTGAGTCGCAAATAGCCGTTGCTGCTTAACCGTAACAGTCCGCCACTAGATTGTATATTTTGCAGCCAACAATTCCAAAAATTTAGCGTCGGCTAAAACCTGATAAGCGATTTGGGCGTACCAAACAGGGGTCAATTACAGGGGAACACGTGGGAATGCAGTTCCTGCATTATTTTTGCAGCAGGAACAGAGTTCCATTTGGTCCCACACACTACAAGGCTTGTATGCAGGTGTTCAATCATATGCTTCCCTGTTAACCCTTAAGGACCACTGACGTACGTCCTGGGAAAAATTCACTTAAGGACCAAGGACGTACTATGTACATCATGGTCCTTTAACACCCCCCATACTCTCCTCTCTGGCCAGGGGTCCCACGTTGGACTGACTTCCTTGAAATCAGCCGACGGTTTTATGGGCCCCAGTCGTGCACAATGATATCACTTTCAGGCTGAATTTTTTTTGTATTTCCATAGAACAGATGGAAGCTAAAGTACAGCAAGAATGGTTATGTATGGAGGAGAGTAATCTTTGATGTATGGAGGGGAGTCCTGAACAAAAGAGAGACAACCAGGCGCTTTAATTAAAGCCGAAAAATCACCGAATCAATAAACGGACGACCTGCCGAACACTCCCGGAAAAAGCAGTCCATCTGCCGAACAGGGATTAAAAAAAAAAAAAAAACGGTCACTTTTAAAAGACGTTTGAAACAAAAATGACGCATGAAAATAATACAGTTGTGTTCAAAATTATTCAACCCCAATGCTGTAAAGGGTTTTAGGGAATTTAGTGTACATTTGTAATTGTATTCAGAATGAAATCCTACAAGGACGTTTTAAAGAACCATATGCAACTAAAATGACATCAATTGGTTTTGTAATACAGTAGTAAATGTTTCTTTTGTGAATTCTTCATTGACACAATTATTCAACCCCTTAAAGACTACCACTCTGAAGAACAGAGGTTCATTCAAGTGTTTTCAATCAGGTATTGAAAACACCTGTGGATGTCACGGAGCAGCAATAAAGCATAATAAGCACCAATTAGGCAGCTTTAAAATGACTGTGATACTCAGCTCCTTCTAGACATTTACTGGTGTGGTTACAAACATGGTGAAGTCAAGAGAATGGTCCAGGAAGACAAGAGAAGAGGTGATTACTCTTCACAGGAAGGGCAATGGCTATAAGAAGATTGCAAAGATGTTAAACATACCAAGAGAGACCATAGGAAGCATCATTCGCGAATTCAAGGCAAAGGGCACTGTTGAAACGCTACCTGGTCGTGGCAGAAAGAAGATGCTGACTTCGACTGCTGGGGCTACCTGAAGCGCGTAGAGTGGAGAAAAGTCCCCGTGTGACTGCTGAGGAACTGAGAAAAGATTTGTCAGATGTGGGTACTGAAGTTTCAGCTCCGACAATACGGCGCACACTGCGTAATGAAGGCCTCCATGCCAGAACTCCCAGGCGCACCCCCTTGCTGTCTCCAAAGAATAAGGAGAGTCGACTGCAGTATGCCAAAAGTCATGTGGACAAACCACAGAAGTTTTGGGATAGTGTTCTGTGGACTGATGAAACAAAATTAGAACTGTTTGGGCCCATGGATCAACGCTATGTTTGGAGGAGGAAGAACAAGGCCTATGAAGAAAAGAACACCTTGCCTACTGTGAAGCATGGGGGGGGGTCAATCATGCTTTGGGGCTGTTTTGCTTCTGCAGGTACAGGGAAGCTTCAGCGTGTGCAAGGTACCATGAATTCTCTTCAGTACCAGGAGATATTGGATGACAATGTGATGCAGTCCGTCACAAACCTGAGGCTTGGGAGACGTTGGACCTTTCAACAGGACAATGATCCCAAGCATACCTCCAAGTCCACTAGAGCATGGTTGCAGATTAAAGGCTGGAACATTTTGGAGTGGCCATCGCAGTCACCTGACTTAAATCCGATTGAGAACCTCTGGTGGGACTTAAAGAAAGCAGTTGCAGTGCGCAAGCCTAAGAATGTGACTGAACTGGAGGCTTTTGCCCATGACGAATGGGCGAAGATACCCGTAGATCGCTGCAAGACACTTGTGTCAAGCTATGCTTCACGTTTAAAAGCTGTTATAACTGTAAAAGGATGTTGTACTAAGTACTAAGATTGAATGTCACTTGGGGGTTGAATAAAACTGATAATGATGTGAGCACAGAAAAGACATTTGTGGTTATTTCATTATAAATGTTATGTTATATTTGTCTGACCTACACGTGCCTCTTTGATTTAATTGTAAGCAAGATGACTGAATGATCAAAATCAATGTCAAACTGGCCAAAACACTCAGTTTCAGTGGGGGTTGAATAATTTTGAACACAACTGTGTATAAGGTTCTATGAGTAACAATAAAAAGGTCTGTTACAGAATAAAAAAAAAAATATCTGAATCAAAGGTCACCGGAAAAATCCAGGATCCAAAATCCAAAGCCTAGAAAATAATGAAATTTTTTGCTGCAAATGAAAAGACTAAACTGTTGAATAAAAACGTGGAAATTTTTTTGCTTTGTAACTTATCGGATTCGCCCGTTTAAGCCTGTCGAACGAAACCACTGAAAATCTGGGCATTTCGCCAACTTTTCACAGCTGTTCGGTGTTCTTAGAATAGATTACCCATTACTTCTCTATGGAGAATTTCACTGCCACTGAATTTCAACAATATTTGGCGAATTGCCCGATTTTTGAATAGCCACGAAATTGCACCATACGGGGGAATTCATCATTCGGTGGCCAATCTGGCTCTCTTTGAATCACAAACTGAAGGAAACTCTGAAAAATGGCAGTCATGAAAGTGTTAAACTATCATCTAGGCAGCCATTTTTTTTAGAAATGGTAGAAAAAGTTAATGCAATATAAAGCAGCTCCGACTCATTGCTCTGCGCAGGCGCTACAGAACTTGCGCACGTAAATCGAGTCCCACAGCATTGCTCAATTTGCATTTCCTACTCTACACAAGTTGTGTAGAAACGTTTCAGGGACTTCCGGGTTTGGGAATCCCAGATATGAAAAGGAACAGCGCGCGGCGAGGGACCAAGCTTGAGTAAAATCTATCTATCTATCTATTACAGCAGAGGTTGTCCGCAGTCTCTGCCCAATTATTGAAGAGCAAAAAAAATAAAATAAAATAATAATTTCGGGCTTTACCCAATGCTGCTGGGTAATAACAGTTTTACTCAGGTAATCCTAGGTTTATCACAATTTCTGACTTTACCCATAACATATACATACTTAACCCCTTCACGCCCAAAATCAAGATTGTAATTCTTTGAAAAGCACTCATTCGCAAGTCAAAAAACCTTTTTTCACACCTGTCACACCTTTTTAAAGCAGGATTAGTGTGGCGCCTGTGGAGAAACAAAACCCTATGTTTTAGGTCTCTCCAAGCACCCTGGAGAGACATCAAACCAGCTTCAAAAAAGGAGTCCCAGCCCTCACTGTAACAAAAAATTCAAATCGATTACTGCTGCATTACAGTTGCCAGGGAAGTGGCAGAATACAGGGAGAGCTCTGGGGTTAGTCACTGCTGTACAGGGATAAAATCCAGGGGGTTATAATGAGTGTAAATCCCTGTACAGTACAGATACAAGGTGTTACTGTAATTTCTTTTTTTTTTTTTTTTTTTTTTTTGACATATTCAAGTTTATTCAAAATAAGGCACATTACAGAAATGCAAGGGAAACATTGAGCATCACGTTACCAGGCATGTGACAAATAGCAAGCCAACAATAAAAGAGGGCCAAAGGAGCCCAGTTCAAAAGTAATGATACATATGAAAGTTATAACTTTAAGGAGGGGTAGACAATAATACAGGGAAGGAGAGCCATGAGGACTCAGGGTATAAACACAAAACAGAGTACCCAAGGCTGGTGACACAATTCAAAAGGTGTAGAGGGTTCATGAGATTCTGCATATATCTGATAACCAGTAATACCAATTTGCAGAATATTCCGCGTAGCGATCTCGGGCACGGAAAGTGAGTTCATCCACCCCACGAATGAACTCCATTTCATCAAACCATACTGAAAGTGGAGGGGAGATATCTTGTTTCCAAAATCTGGGGATCGTGAGCTGTGCAGCATGTAACAAACACGGAATGATAGATTTTTTATATCCTGAGATGCTGTAAGGCGTGTGGTGTAACAAATAAAATTCCGGCGTGAATGGAGGAGAGGGCTCCACCAGCTTGCACACGTATTCATGTATACGTTCCCAGAATGTCTGCACTTTCGGACACGACCACCAGATGTGTAGATGGTCCGCATGTGGTGCCCTACATCTCCAGCACAGATCTAAACCCCCCCTCCCCCTGAGAAGTGACTTAATCTGTCCGGTGTGCGGTACCATCTATACAATATTTTACAATTGACTTCCTGTATCCTAGTGGAGGGAGTGCAACAGTGGGCAAGGGTGTAGATCTTAGACCAGTCCTCATCCTTTAAAGTTATGCGAAAGGAGGTTCCCCATTTATCACAGAACTGAGTCGGAGGTGTAGAAAGTGATTGGAGGAGGCCATAGAGGAGTGATATACTGTGTGGGGGGGTTGTCCCTCGATGCGAGATGGATTCAAATATCGTGAGGGGTCTGCAATATTTATCTAGCGGTGCCAACGATCCCAGGTAGGATATGAGCCGATGGTGGAATTTACCCAGAAATCCTAAAGGGCTGCTATATGGTAGTTGATCTTCCGCCACCTGAGCGCCAGCTGTTAAGAAATGACGCGGGAGGGTCATCTGTAGGTGCCGTAGGGATGAGGTGCCTAGAGAATACCAGTAGATGTTGCAGTGGCATCAATGGGGAGGGATAAGGAGCCACCGGTAGCTTAGTCTGCAGGGAGCGCCATAACGAAAGCGTGGCCAATGTAGTTTGGAGTGCATTGTGTAGGGGGCTTGCCAAATTCCGAGGCATCCATGGCAAGACAGCTAAGTTATCGCCCGCAAACCATTTTTCAATTCCCACCCACAATTTAGGTTGTGTGTTGTTGCCCCATTCTACCAAGCGTTGCATATGGATCGCATTGTTGTAATGCCAAATGTGTGGCATGGACATGCCGCCCATGGAGCGAGGTGTAGTCAGCAGATTAAGCTTAACTCGAGGTGCTTTACCATTCCACACAAAAGTGTGGAACATGGAATTTAGTCGTTTAAAAAAGAGGCGTGGCAAGCTAATAGGCAGCGTCTGAAACAGATACAATATCCTGGGCAGAACTGACATTTTTATAGTATTAATGCGACCAAACCACGATATATGCGGGAGGGCCCACCTGCGCAAATCTAGTTCAAGGGAGGCTAAAAGTGGTAAGAAGTTAGCTCGAGTGTTACTGTAATTTCCACAAAAGCATCAGGTCACATGCAGATATTTTTATATTCTATTCGTACTTTTTTTTTGAAGCTGCATTGCTAATCATCTCATTATGATCACTACGAACCCCCATAAGCAGGAGATCTGAACATTTTTGTTACAGTAACTGTGATAAATAAAAAAGTATCTAACACAAAGGTCTTTTCTGCCTGTATGATCATTATGCAGACCCCATTTGAAATTGTTTAAGACAAAGGACACCATCTAGAGCTCAGAATCTTACATTTCAACAATATTTTTGTGAAGGACAAACGAATACATGAAAAATGAGCAAATTAACATTTAATTTTTTTATCTCGGAATAACAATTTTTGTGTGAAACTTCTATTTTACCCTATATTTGATAACTTCATATCCCTTGTTTCAAATAAATGTTCTGATCAAATATTGTACAATTTAAGAAAAAAAATTATAGCTTGGTAGTGAAAGGGTTAAGTGTGCCTTTTATATCATACTAGCAAAACAAAAAAGGTCTTAATGTGGGATAGATCTACACCTTACACATTAAGGCTTATCCCTTACTTCATCCATTTAAAAATAAAAAATAAAAATCACATTTGTTAACCCCTTAATGACCGCGGACGTACCACGTACGTCACAGCCACAGGTCTCCCCTTCGAACCGCGATGTACACAGTACGCTTCCAGCCACTGAAACACCATTGCAGGATGCCTGGATGTCCAGGGATCCATGCAATGGAGGTCAGAAGTGCCAGGGTCCCTTGTGATCACTCCCCGGTAGCGATCAACTTCCGGTTTCACCAGAAAGGTGCCCCGCACTTATACAGAGCGCTGAAAGCGATCGGCATCGCTTCCAGCTGCTCTGAGTATATTGCAAGGATGCCTCGACATCGAGGCATCCTTGCAATGTGATTACCTGCCGCTGGTCCGTCTGTGAACGCTCCCCCCGAGCGATCACTTCCGGTAGCGGCAGGAAGTACTGAGTGCCATGAGGTATCGTGGCACTCCGTCCAAAAAAAGATCACATAAGTGATCAGGTGCTCTGCTGGGTGCCTCGAGGGATCGAGGCACCCAGCAGACTAAAAGAAATAAATTTAAAAAATGAATAAGGCTCGTGTCAGACGAACGCAGTGATCACGTCCGTGTTGGCGCACAGTTTAACGTCCGTCGTAGCATAGAATAATGATCAATAGAGACGCACGCACCGAACTGCGCACACACAACGTACTTGGCAAACGGACACAAGTTAGGCAAGAAGAACGTAAAACTGCTACCTCGGACGCGCAGAGTGCACCACGTCCGCATAGCGTTCTGTGTGAGTGATGAGATGTCAGACGCAGCGCATTTGCGACGTCCAGCACCTTGACGCACACAATGGCTTTTCATATACTTTAATTTTTATAATTTTTCATGTTAATTTTATTTCCCATAATTCCCTTTTTTTCCTATGTCCGTCAACAAAAACAGACCGCGTGGTGTCTACAGAACTTCCGTCAGTATGTCTGTCCATTATGCACGCACGCAGAATGCGCTCAGACTGCATTCGTCTGACATTAGCCTCAAAATGTATAAAATAAAATAAGAGTGACAGCCAAGATGGTGCTGCCCTTCTAAGGGCAGGGTCATCTTGGGGCTGTGGGGGATGTTCCTAGCCTGCCTCAGAGAGGCAGGCTAGCAACATCCAATCAGAAATTGATAAATTTTATAAAGTTGTCAGGTCAATATTTGTAAATATTATCTCTGACCTCTGTGAATCTCCTTCCCTCTCCTCGAGTGAGCGAGCTGGATCAGAATTGACAAGTATTAGAAATTTAGAGATTTTAGGGAGATTTAGAAAAATTGAGGCAGGTTTAGAGGGATTTAGGGGGATTTAGAGAGACTTAGGTGTTTACTGGGGTTACTCAACGGTTCTTTTCAGAGCCATTTATTTTTATTTTCTTGAGAAACCCAATGGTTCTTTTTAGAACCAATAATCCGCTTATATATATAATAATTTATTTTATAATTATGATATATACAGTAATGTCCCAGAGGGTGTACAGCACCGAGGAGGCTTATGCCATCTTGGCGTCAGAATCTGAAGCATCTGATTTTGACCCAGATTTTGACCCTGCCAGGTGCTCAGAAACATCGCTGGATACATCATCTACGCTAGGTGATGTATCTTCTGGTGATGTTTCAGATACAGATCTGGGGCCACCTGCCAACAGGAGATGCACTGCTCCAGCTGAGGAGTGGATAGTGCCTCATCACCAGAGGCCAGATATCCTTCCTTTCACTGCAAATCCTGGCATCAATATTGATGTTGCAGGATTTACCCCATGCAGTTTTTGCAGGTGTTTCTGGGGGATGATTTGTTGGGCCACATTGTTGTCCAAACATATCTGTATGGCCATCAGCATCGTGCTGCGAAGCCAGACTCATATTTGGCAAAGCAGCAATGGACCCCCCCTAGATGTGCCAGAATTTCTGAAATTCTGGGCACTAACTATGCTGGTGGGCATCATAAAGAAGCCCTCAATCCGCTCCTACTGGAGTAGTAGCCCCAATCAATGTCACGTAGAAGGTATGAAAACATTCTGCATTTCATGCACTTCAGTGACAACAGCCTGTGCCCCCCTAGAGAGCATCCCTAGTTTGACAGGCTGTATAAAATCCGCCCCCTGATTACCCACTTCGCCGCCAGGTTTGCAGAGGCTTATACACTTGGAAGGAATATCTGCGTGGATGACTCCCTAATGAAGTATAAGAGAAGGCTGGTATTCAAGCAGTATATTCCTTCCAAGCTCTCCATGTATAGAGTGAAGGTGTACAAGTTCTGAGAGCGAGAGTGGGTATACTCAGGCCTTCCGTGTTCGAGGGGAAAGGATAGCAACCTTGACCCTCCAGGTTGCCCAGAACACCTGGGAATCAGTGGCAAGATTGTGTGGGACCTACTTTTTCCCCTGATGAACAAAGGGTACCACTTGTATGTTGATACAAGAGGATCTGTTGGCAGTCAAGTACAGAGACCAGAAGGACGTACACCTTCTCACCACCTTCCACTCGGAGAGGTCTGTGGAGGTCTCTGTACGTGGCAGAGCTGAAGGCGCAAGGAAGCCAGTGTGCATCAAAGCCTATAACCGGCATATGGGTGGGGTTGATCTGGCAGATCAGCTGCTACAGCCCTACCAAATTATACGGAAGTAAAGGGCCTGGTACAAAAAGGTTGCAATTTACCTGATGCAAATTGCAACCCACAATGCCTTTATATTCTTCAAAAAGGCAAACCCCGGAATGACACTGTCCCTTTTACAGTTTCAGCTCCAGGTCATTTCGGGGATTTTGTACCAGGATGCACCTGCTCCCCGGGTGGTGATGGGAGACAGAGTTGGGGCTACTCATTTTATTTATAAAATCCCCAAAAAAGGTGCAGAGTGTGTGTTTCAAGAGGGGGCAGAGGAGAGACACAACTTTTTACTGCCCAGAATGCCCTGGACAACCCGGTCTGTGTCTGGGGGACTGTTTCAAGGTGTATCACACTGTGCGTGATCTGTGATTTTTCTTACAGTCTAGTTAGTTCAGTTTAGTTTTTTTTTCCCATTACTAAACCAGACTTTTACATGTTATTCCTACATTTTTATGTTCTACAATTGGTGCTGTATTTTGCCAAAATCTTTGCACACCTATGCATGGGGGGCATGGGTGTACTAAGGAGACCTTGCAGAAAACAACCTGGAGAGTTTTTATGCAGTAACCGACAACCGTGTCTCCTAAATCACAGTCCAAATCTAATGTGGGCGTAAAAATCAGAAAATCGAAAAATTACCACCACACACCTCAAATGTTTGAGGCTAAAACCTTGCATCCATGGCATCAAAATACTCCATATGCAATACATTGGGGTGTCGGCTTACCAAATATATGCACGTTCATGGCAATAAAAAAAATAAATTGGGGTATGTAAAAAGGCCCCCAAAAAGAAGATACAAGTTAGAAAAATGACAAGCACATGTCAGAAGATTGGCGTAGCACCTCAAAAACAACCCTACAAATATATATATATATGGGTGGTATCACTTTACTCAGAAGATGTTGCTGAACATATTTTGGGGTGTTTTTTGGCAGTAACCCATAATTGGATTTGACAATTCATGCCTAAAGTACAATGTGTGTGAAAAAAGAACACAAAAAGGGACTACCTGAAAGTTTGACAAAGAACTAATGCATGGAAAGTGTTGAAATACAACTCTTTGAAGTACCCTAGGGTGTGTACTTTCTAGAAATATATGGTTTGATGGGGTAAATTACTTTGGCCAGCTTAAAAAATGTCCCAAATAGGACATGGGTGCATAATGACCAAATGTGAAAATTCCAAGTTGGAAAACGGAAATGTGCACCCCCCAAATAAGACCCATTAGCCCCCAAATAACCCCAACATACCTATACCTGGGTGGTTTCGCTTTACTCAGAAGATGTTGCTGAACACATTTTGGGGTGGTTTTTTGGCAGTAATCCTTAAAGTTCTCAGTACATGTATTCTTAAATTGACAGAAAATCACTAAAAGAAGTTTTTTTCTCAAACTTTGGCATAGATTTGCGGTAAAATTGTTGCATGGAAAGAGTCAAAAATACCCCAAGTTTAACACCTTGGGTTGTGTGCTTTTAAAAGATATGTATATGTGGAGGGTTATTCAGGTATTAGTGACAGATATCAGTGTTACAATGTCACAATCACAAATTTTGAAAATGGCAAAGTGCTACTTGCACTTATTGTCATATAAGAGAAAGAAAAAAAGCGAGGAATATGTAAACATTGGGAATTGCTAAACTCAGGACAAAATTTGGAAACTACTAAGCAATTATTTTTTTTGACGGTTGTTGATGCATAAGAGATTTTGGGGGTCAAAGTTCGAAAAAGTGGTGTTTAATATTTTTTTTACATATTTCACAATTTTTTTATAGTAAATTATATGAAATGATGAAAAAAAAAAATGGTATCTTTAGAAAGTCCATTTATTGATGAGAAAAACAGTGTATAATATGTGTGGGTTGCATAAACGAGTAAGAGGAAAATGTAACCTAAACACAAACAGCGCAGAAACATAAAAACAGCAGCGGGCATTAAAGGACGGATTTGCATAAAACCGCCCGGTCACTAAGAGGTTAAATATCTGTAGATAGAAACATAATAAACAGAAACTGGTATATGAGGATTATGAATGCACGCTGGTCTTCATTCTATAATAATCATATAGCAGTATGATTTATGCACAACAATTTTAGACTATTATTATTATTATTATTATTATGATGTTGTTTATAGTGAGAAAGGGAGAGGTTTATGAGGGTCCCGAGGATGAGCAAAGGCTCTAGTGGCCTGCTCTACGGTGGGGCCGCTCAGGTCTCAAGATTTTAGCTCGATTGTGCCATTACAGGGATGAATGCTCCATATGCAAATATAACAAAACTATCGCCAGGGGTTGCTGCATCTCTCGTGCAGGGATGAGGTCCTTGGCCTTCAGTACTGGTCGCCCTTTCTGGGTGATAGCGTCTGATGTGCATATGGAGCAGGTGTCCCTGTAATGGCACAATCGAGCTAAAGCCTTCTGAGACTTGAGTGGACCCGACCGTAGAGCAGGCCACTAGTGCAGTTGCACATCCGCAGGACCCTCACCTCTTTTTTTTCCCTCATTATTTATGTTTCTATCTACAGATATTTAATAAATTTTAATTCTACACATTTTTTTTTTTGTTTTTTCCTCTTTTATATCGTTAACATGCTCCATCCTAATGGAAAAGCTCAATAATAAAATAATAATAAGCGCCTTTAATTTAAACGCAGGGAGCTGAGCGCACAGGATTTACCAAGCAGCATACCGGCTGCAGCCAGAATTCAGATACAGGTGAGCTGGTACAAACCCGGTGACACACAGTAAACACATTGTTGTGTGATGACTTCACCCCGAAGGATTTATGATGGTGCAAAGTGTTTAATGAAGGTTGTAGCTCAGAGCAAAAACACAAACCGTGCTGTTTGGACAAAAATCGAAAAACCGGCACATACAGCACCTGCTATTCAAATTCCTGGTGAGGAGATAACGATCCATGCTAAACCGAGAGACCGTGGGGAGAGCTGCACTTGCCGTGGCTTGTGTATTCAAAATATGGAAATTTTGGTCAAGTGGGGATTATCAGCCACCATTTCCCTCTTGTGGACACAGTGGCCGTCATGTACACAAAAGCGGCCGTGCTGCAAGTCTCCCCGTC
Organism: Leptobrachium leishanense; assembly: GCA_009667805.1. Classification (NCBI taxonomy): domain Eukaryota; kingdom Metazoa; phylum Chordata; class Amphibia; order Anura; family Megophryidae; genus Leptobrachium; species Leptobrachium leishanense. The sequence goes on from CM019063.1 coordinate 63,869,026, forward strand.
GTAGCGCTAGGACGCGCGTTCGACGGGGTTGCAAAGCACGATCCTCCATAGGGGATTGAGCCTCGCAGCGCTGAGCGCACTAACTGCGCTCAGCGAGGTGGCCGAACGGGCGTCAGAGTGGAAGCTCTCATGGACGTTCCTTCCACTCTTAAAAACGCTCGTCTGACCCCGGCCTTAAGGTCTCAAATCTAGTTTTTAAGGCAATAGCAAACGTCTTAAACACTTTTAACCACTTAGTGACCGAGGAACGTTTGACAAAAAAGGTCACTTAAGGACCGAGGATGTACCTGGTACGTCCTTTAGTAAACCGTGTGCTGGAAGCGATCGGTAGCTCTATTGCAGGTATTTCTTGGCATCGAGGCATCCTGCAATATAGAATTCAGCTGCCGGGCCCCTTCGTGATCGCTCTCTAGGAGCGATCACAGACTGCATACCCGGTGAGGCGGCCAGCAGGCGAAAAGGAGTGCCTCGAGAGCGGGGGGGGGGGGGGGGGGGGGGTCGAAGCACACAGCCAAATTATGAGGAGTAAAAATTAAAAAACAAAAAGCCCCCCCAATCCCGAATATATTTTGGAAATAGCAAAGTGATAATTGCACTTATTGTTATACAAGTTGCAAAAAAACAAAACAATTTGTAAACTAAACATCGGGTATTTCTAAACTCCGGACAAAATTTAGAAACTATTTGGCCAGGGTCGTTTTTGGCAGTTGAGGATGCGCAAGAGATTTTGGGGGTCAAAGTTTGAAACTGAGATTTTTTTTCCTTCAAATCATATTTCATAATTTTTTTTATATTCAATTATACGACATGATGAAAATAATGGTATCTTTAGAAAGTCCATTTATAAAACCGTATATAATATGTGTGGGCGCAGTAAATGAGTAAGATGAAAATTAGACCCAAACACAAAAAGCGCAGAAATGTAAGAACAGCAGCGGGCACTTTCAGACAAAAAGGATAAACGATCCGGTCACTAAGGGGTTACAGGAAATGTGACACACCTGGGGGCAAAACTGAGAAATTTGAATTACACGTTTACATTATTATTATTATCGTCATCGTTTATATAGCGCCAACAGTTTCCGCTGCGCTTTACATTAACCAAAGAGAACCACTCTTAAAAGGACACCCTACACCGTGTGACCACTCAATCTTATCTGAGTGGTCACACTACAATGATCTCCCTGCTCCTTCTCCTCCCTCTGAGAGGGGCTCCGAGGGTTAATAAATTTAAGGGGCTTAGCCCCTCCCAGACCCTCAACTAAGGGAGCCCTCCGCTAAGGTTTCAGGAGAACCAGCTTTATCGAATGGTGTCAAAGCCTTCCTGCACCGAGAGCCACTGGATTTGCTGCAGCACACAGTTCATGTGGTCACATGACACGCCAAGCTAGAAACATGTCATTTCCTTCAGAGATCAGTAACCGACCAGCACTGGATTAAGTTGAATTGAGGCAAATAAAGTGTTAAAATGGGAGGGAAGAGTGCAGAGGGTTTAAGTGGGTTAATGTTTTAACTACCATTTCCTATCTCCTCTCATGTTTTAACCCATTGTATCCCTATAATGCCAGTCCGTTCTAAAGTATATTGGCAAGACAAGGCATTACATTCCATGAACAATGCCCACTATATAAGGAGCCCCTCCGGTGCCAGCATGAAAAAAAATGAACACGAGGGCAATTGCTCCCATGTGTTAACTATTGCGCACAAGTTAGCGCGCTTGTCTGACGCCAGCCTATGTGTGCCGGTACTGATGTGCTTACTGGTGTCCGTCACAGCATTGTGACGCTGCAACGGGGCCGGTCACACCTTTGTGCGCGCGCACCAAGCGTCCGTTATCCAAGCCTCCTCGTCAAAGTGCTAGGGTTGACGGAGCTGCAAAGCGCAATTCTCTATAGGAGGATCGCGCTTTGCAGAGCTGAGCACACTGAGTGCGCTGACTGCGCTCAGCGAGGTGGCCAGACGGGCGTCGAGTGGAAGGAACACCCACTCTCACGGACGTTCCTGCCACTCTCCAAAGATGCTCGTCTGACCCCAGCCTTAGCCATTCATTGCGAATGCAACAGACATACACAGAGAGACCCCCTCCCTGAGCCCTCCTATAATAATAATGATATTCGAATGCTGCTCTTAATAATTATTATTATTGCACTTGTTTAGGGAAGTAAAACAAAGGCACAGGTAGAAATGGTTAAAAAAAAAGCACAGGCCCTGCCGAGATTCGAACTCAGGATCTCCTGCTTTCTAGACCAGAGCTTTAACCTACTAAGTAACAGCCCGGGACAGGCTGACCTGGGAGCAAAGGGCTACGAGAGGCTACGGCCCCGCCCCTAGGTAGGAGGGTTCAGGGAGGGGACTCTGTTGCGTGCAACTTAGGGGTTGTTCAGTTATCAATGACATGTGGCTATTTTGCTCTCTAGAATGCTGTGCACATGGACATATGGGCATTTTTAGTACCAACCTTACACATTGTAATGATAGCTTGGCTATATGCCATCAGTATTATATATATTTTTCACCTTATTAGCCCCCTTGTCTTTTATGCATTTACATGTTTGCCATGATACCAGAGACAGACTACCATTGGCTCCTCGGTACCACATGACTAACTTATGTGTCAGGAAATGTTTTCCCTGACAATCATGCCTAGGACGGACTTGGGTTTCATTATTTCCTCCTTTATATTTATATCTTTATTAGTCATGTGGTTTTTCCTTCTCCTCTCCCCATTTCATTACCAAAAGTTATGCATTGTCACATTGTATATTAACCCTTGGTGTTTGCCTTGCTACTTAGGCAGTTCCAGCAATTTAGGGTTTGTTTAGCTATCAATGATATGTGGCTATTTTGCTCTCATTAGTCATCCATTCCTGCACCACTGTGGATACTGGGTATATTTATTTCTTATTATGACTTGCATTTATTTTTGATCCGAGGTTATTATGTGACCCACTCTGCCTGCACTGATCTCCGTGTCATTGGGCTATCCATTGTGCCTCCTGTTGCTAGGATACCAGTAACAGGCTCACCATTGGTTCCTAGGTCCCCACATGACTAATTCACGTGTCAGGAAATGCTTTCCCTGACAACCACACTTAGGATGGATTCGGTTTTTCCAGCTGGCCGCATGAATTTATCTCATTATTTTCAGCCTCAGAGGTATTTATAGGGGGGAACTGGGCGGGCAGTGTATCTCCAGATTAAGCCCTGTTCGGGCGAAACCGGTCGAGATATGCCTCTTTGTTTTTAACAGCTCTATATTGAATTTTTTTCTTGTGGATCTTGCCCCTTGGCTATTACTGGTTGTTATCCTAGTATGCCTAGTATTTGGTTATGTAGGTGGCTTGAACCACCGAGGTATAGGTAGCCCTCATTAATAGTGTGTATGCTTTCGCTCCTCTCTATTTGATACAGCATTACCTTCCTCTTCTGGGCAATTTACCACACCTGTATTTTCTTCCTTTCCACTACATTGTTGGTCGCTTATTTTTTCATTAAAATTATTTCATTACTACCACTCTTGTTGCACTTTGTGCAAATTGTTTTTGCTTGCTATTGTGGGGTTATGCCCTGTGGAGTGGTCTATTGAGCCTATCTTGTTTTGCTTTGTTTACGTATATACAGAATGCACCTGCAAACATGTAACAGTGACTACAAAATGCACCTATAAACATGTAACAGTGACTATATACAGAATGCGCCTGTAAACATGTAACATAGTGACTATATACAGAATGCACCTGTAAACATGTAACATAGTGACTATATACAGAATGCGCCTGTAAACATGTAACATAGTGACTATATACAGAATGCACCTGTAAACATGTAACATAGTGACTATATACAGAATGCGCCTGTAAACATGTAACATAGTGACTATATACAGAATGCACCTGTAAACATGTAACATAGTGACTATATACAGAATGCACCTGTAAACATGTAACATAGTGACTATATACAGAATGCACCTGTAAACATGTAACATAGTGACTATATACAGAATGCGCCTGTAAACATGTAACACAATGACTATTTCCTACATATTTATTTTCTGTTAATCTGTATATTTGTGTTTTTAATATCTTGCATTTTATTACTTTGTATTTCTGTAACAACTGTAACACTTCAATGTTCTTGAACCCAGGACATACTTGAAAACGTGAGAAATCTCAATGTATCCTTCCTGGTAAAATCCTTTATAAATAAATATACCTCCTTAGAATGCTTTAATTGTTTCATTCCTGGAAACCATTAAGGTACAAAATGGCTATTCCTGACAAAGGACACAAGCCCATGTCTTCTCTACGACTCAACTCCTTGAAAGGCTTGAGATTTATAGGCAACGAAAACATACATCCCTTTACAGATTCCAAGAATTGCATCACGTCACGCGACACTGATGCTTTTCAGTACATTTCCACCTAAACATGTTCAAAGCATGAACCTTAAAAGAGCTCCTGCCATGGCCAACCCTAGCAGGGCTCATTCCGTACAGAATCACTCGCTATACATGCGTCAGGTTTTACTTTTTTTGGCCGATTTCTGCATATTAGGGAAAAATTACATCGCACTTTTGTTGTCCCCCACGTCTGGTGGCATGCCATCGGGTGACAGCTCTGAACAGAAGAGACATCTTACAGGAGGACCCTACACTCACCCCAAGCGCCTGAACACAGGCCGGCATGCTTTCAAATCAGAGCGCCGATGTCACTCAGTGGCAGCTCCACCTATGGAGGATGATCACAGTGGTGACCAGAACTGTAAAGGGGGCAAGTACCTTGGTTTACCAAGGGATGAGCCAACGCATCGATCTTTTAGACCAGGGCTGATAAACGCACTGCCCCCAGTTGTTGATGCCTTAAATTACCAGAATTCTTTCAATGGAATAGATGGTCAGGGGAATCATGGGAGTTTTAATTCAGAAACTGTTGGGGGTAATGCGTTTAACAGCCCTGTAGTAGACCAATACATTATCAACCCCCTGTTGGGACATCTCTGTGAAAGTGAACCTGGTCAGTAGGACTTCATGGTAGAAGGTCTTGCACCAACATGCAGATACTACCTGTACGCCACACCTCGATACACACAAGTGTGATATTACCCAGTGGAAGAATATAACCTCTGGTTACTATATTTTTGGATGATTCTATGACCATTCCGAATTAATAGAACTGTCCAGCCAAGAGAGCAGTCCGTATTCTCTACGGGGCAGCACGACAAGACTTTTTCTGGACAGACATTTCTTCTTTCTAAACAGGTCCACCACCACTGACACTAATGCCTGGGGGCCGACGTGCCCTCTGTCACGTTCCCACGTTCCAACCCTGTCTCCCTGCCCTCTGTATTCCTTATGTCTGTGTTTCCATGTGTTTCCCTGTGCTGCTTTCCCTGACATGCAGCTCAGGGGTTAAGTTCATGGCTCGTTGAGCTTCTGCTGGTGATTATGGGCTGATTACTCCCCTATATAAAGCCATGGGCCCATAACACCATGCTCTTGAATCCTGGTTCACTTCAGCCACAGATTTGTTCCTGAGAGCTCCCTGTTTTCCATCCTAGTTCTATCTCAGTGTTTCCCCGTTGTCTGAGTTCTAGGTTTCTGATTGACTTCCTGGTATTGACCCTCTGGCCTGGCTGACGGATTTTCTCTGGTGCTATATCCCCGCTTTGGCTCAAGGTATACGTTTTGGTTTTGACCCCTGGCTTATTTATTGACCACTCTTCTGGATATCCCTAGCTGTCCTGTGCTTATCGTATTATATGTTGTGTGTCCCTGTAGACCACGGCTTTAGTATATTGAAGTCCTGCCCTGCAAGTTGTTGAGTATATTCTCCTTCAGGTGTCTGTTTTCCCAGGACTCTGCACGGCTACAAGGTAACCTTTTTCTATTAGTGCAGATTCGGCCACTCGAAGGACCGATCTATCAGTATAGGGCTCCTTTGGTATTCAGCCGTGCAGAGGTCCCCAGTGTCTACTGTGGTTTATTTACTTTTCCTGATCGTTGTGTCACGCATCTCTGCGTATAGCGGCTTTTCCTCTTACCTGGGCCCTACTTGGCACATGCCAGGTACCGCCATTGTGGCTGATCGTGACACCCTCCAGTTCTAGTGGGGCCCACCTTTTTTGGGTGTCAATCATACAAGTTTCACCACTAGTACACCCAGTCGTAGGCCCACCCACCCATCCCGATCTCGTACTTCTCATCGTTGAGAGGTATGTTCCTCCTTCCCATGTTGCTTGCCCTCATTACCATTTAACATGGACCAGAAAGGTTTGTGTTTTATAGATAAAGGCTGAGCAGAACATCAAAATTTTATATCATCCAACAACGCCTCTTACAGGACATCTTGACCACTCACTTGACATGTTTGGAGTCTAGACATGTGCATTCGTTTTAGTACTAAAACGATTTAGTCTGAATTTTGGGAAAATTTAGTTTTCGGATGACTCAAGAGATACGAAACTGCTCTGTACAAAAAAAAAGAAACTAAAATAAAATGCACTACATTTTAGTTTCAGTCCTTTTTGTAATATTACATTGAGTGAAGGAGACCAGCAATGAAGAGCGCAACATCGCAAAGCTACAGAAACGGTTTGTATGCGTAATCCTTCCTGGCCCCTACCCGAAAATCTGACAGTTATAGAGCTCCAGAATGCTCACTCGCAGCACAGACAGCCAGCACAGGAGAGGAAACCTTTACTTAAGATGATAAAAGCAGCTGGAGAAGGAAAACCTTCAAATAAATCACACTGAAAGCTAATGACAGGAGGGTTGGATAGTAAAAATCCCTTTATAAAAAGCAGCGATGGAAGAAGAGAGGGACCTTGTAAAACGTGTTATCTCCCCTTCCGCTCTGCATAATAGGGGCTTAGGTCTGATACATTTTATATTATCCAGGAACACTATCCCACTTTCCTCATCTATAATACACGTTTTATATAAAGTCCCTCTCCTCTCCCAGTGCTGCTTGTTATAAAGTTGTTTTTTTTATGTTTGATACATTTAGTATCCAGCTCTCACAGGTACTCTGTCATTATGAGCCTTCAGTGCGATTTATTTTGAAGGTTTTCCCTGGATTTAAAGTGCTTTATTTTATTATAAGAATAAATTTGCACCAGTCATCTCTTCTCTGAGCTTTCAGACCAATTTACGTTAATATTTTCCCTCTCCCCTGCTTTTATATTCCTGTGTCTCCCCCACAGAGATACAAAGTTTAAGTAAAAGTTCCCTCTCCTGTGCTGGATAAGCATTGCATTCCCAAATTCTGCACCCTCCACATGCCAATGCAGTAGGATGTTCTATACAGAGAGGGGCATTAATCAATGCAGGAGGATGTTCTATACATTCTACAGAGAGGGGTATTAATGCAGGAGGATGTTATATACATTCTACAGAGAAAGGTATAAATTGAGGAGGATGCTCTATACAGAGAGGGACCACTACAATAGTAATTGTATCCACTGGTTTTCAGATGAAACTAGTTTTCATACTAAAGAACTGAAAACGAATTTCTTTAGCAACTAAATAAATTGCATTTTAGGACTAATCCATTAGTTCAAAACGAAATTTTGTGCTGTGCACATGTCTATTGGAGTCCAACAGTGGTTGTGTTTGAAAGTAATATGATAAGATTTTGGAAGTTTAACAGTGTAGACACGGTATAAACATTTAAATTTTATAGGTTTGGTTTTTTAAGGTTTTTGTGCCATTAAAATGGTGAAACCGCACAATAAATTTTAAATATTTAAAATTTTTAAAATTGCCCTTTTAAAAAAAAAAATTTTTTTTTAAAAAATTGACAGAAAAGACAACCTAACATATTTGTTGATACCAAAACTCAATCATACGCTTATCCCTTGGAATGCGAGAAGCTTAATTTAAATACCAGATTTCTCTAGCGGGGCACGGCTTGCAGCCAGACGCTGCTCAGGTGAGCTGGTACAAACCTGGCAACACATACTGTAAATAGCTTGAACGGCAAAGTACAGTAATTTATCAAGGCTGCAATTTAGCACGTATGCCAGCAAACAAATCAGAAGAACAGCATAAACTACAATACTGAGAACAGTGGTTCCCGGCCCTGGTCCTCAGGTTCCCCAAACAGGCCAGGTTTGCAGCCTGAATCCTGCAATCGCTGAGCAGCAAATCATATCACCCGTGCTTGGTTTCAAATATACTGCAAACCTGGCCTTTTGTGGGGGACCTGAGGACCCGGGTTGGGTGTTTTCTATAACGTCAGAATGAGTCAAAACAAAGCAAAACTGAAATTAAATTGCGCCACTAAAGAGGACTGGACGCCTCTGATTTTCGGCGGACTGAAAGCGGGCAACACATTGAAAAATGGCCATGAAAAGTCCCCCGGCACATCCTGTTACTAGATGGATACCTATGGTACAATCATCTGGCATCCAGCAGACTAGAAGGTGACAAGTTCCAGTTGTTCATAACACAATCATCATACAGAATAAGCCTTCACAAAAAGGTGCGAGAAACCATCACCTACCTTCTTTATGGTCTTTGTTTGCACCAGAGCGAGTTCTCGGTTTTCATCAGCTACGTACAAGGACAGCTTCACGTAAGGGTCACTGCAAATAAATGAAAATAATTACAATTAAACCTCAATAAATGCTTAATCGGGTCTCAAAAAAAAAAAGTTAGAAATCTGAAGAAGAAAGTAAGAAGCAATCAACCATCAGCATAAATGGTGGAGAACAGCTGGCCAACGTGAGTCACATGGTCTTATCCTACATTTCCCAGCTCGACATCCGTTCAGCCCCCGATGTAGGAGAACACCTATTTTTGGATTTTATACATACGAACTCTCTGGAAAGGTCACCAGCAGGTTGTGTAAACCAAAAAGGAGGTGGGGTGGTCAACCTTCTCTGAAGCTGGCCTCGTCATCTAGACATGAACGAGTGACACCAAAATCGCTGGACTCCTACTGAACCGCTTGGTAAATTGCAAAGTCAGACGGCCGAAGAAAGAATTTATCTTGAAGCATCTAAGGCTAGGGTCAAATGAAAGCATTTTTACACGCGAACGTAAAAAAGCGCGTCAACGCATTGACGTATTTTTTCACGCAATACGCGAAAACGGTCATACGATGCGCATTTTTTTGCGTGATTTTTTTACGGATCTGCAATTAAACGCGTAATCTAATTAACCAAATCAATAGGTGAATCAAAAAATAAGGTGAAGGGGTATAAAAAGCCATTTCGTGGATGGTGGCGTTTCACCAAGATGGATGCACTGCAAGTGTTTGTGTTTGCTGCAACGGGCTACCTGTACCTCCAGCACAAAAGACAACGGCGATCATGGGTTCATCCCATCAACGCTGCCAGACACACGCATGGCCACTTTGTGACGCTGTACAGGCCACTGCGAGAGAGGGACACCGTGAAGGTTTTCAACTACATGCGGATGTCCATCCCCTCATTCGATGAACTGTTGTCACAGTTACGGGAGCCGCTGACCAAGAGGGACACCATCATGAGGGATGCCATACCACCGGAGGAGATGCTGGTCATCATTTTGCGGTAAAGTACTTCCAAACACCAGCATGCATGACTTCGCTGCCAGTCAGCAGACATGTGTACGGTGTGCAGAGCCCCTATAGTCGGTCTGTAGTGACATGTACGCAAACACATTCATACCCACCCACACGCAGGCATCACATTCCAAAACACGTCCAAAAAAACCTCTGACACTGACAAGAATGTATGTAAATAGAAATATATTGTAATAAACAAGAAAATAAATGAATAACATATTTGTAACATATATACAAAAGAAAATAACATGAAGGACAAAACATAACAGTGACAACAGGAACAGCATGTCAACCAAAAACGTAAAACAGACAAGACACCTCACAAATCCTGGTACAGAGGAGCATCTGGCTCATGAGGACCATGTGTGGATCCGCGGCAGTACCCAGACTCTGGGGGAGGCCCAGCAACACGGGACATGGGTGGGTGGCGCCTGGCTGTGGCTGGCATAACCAGTGGCATGATGGCCTTGTGGCACCGCACCATAGTAGACCGCAGCCTGTTCTGGACGGGACAGGATCTCATGAATGAGGTCCAGGGATCTGCGGCGGTACTCCACCTTCTGCGCCGGGGTCATCTGGTCCAGCAGGAATTGACAGGAGTGGACAAAGGACATGTCCTCACTGTCCGTGATGGTGCAGCGTGGAGGTTGTGGATTGTGCGACCCCATGAAGCTGACCATGGCCTGCTCAAAGTCGCTAGGCGGTCCCCTCCTCCTGTTGTGAGCCGGTCTAGTGCTGTCTCTCGGTGCTGCAGCTGGCACCGGTCCGGTCTCCACCTCCCCCTCCACCTGCGAGTCCGTGCCACCCTGGTCAACCTCCTCCTGCCAGCTGCCAGAACCCCCTGCCGGCAGGTGTTACTCCTGTGACCCAGAGGTGGATGGCTGGTCAATGCTGCTCGCAGTTGGCCTTGGCTCCTGGGTCCTCCTGAGGAACGACAATTGTTCGGCATAAAGATAGCTGTGCACCTTCCTCCTTGCCCCAGCTCCAGAGCGCGCAGCTGCCGCTTCCTTTTTCAGGACCCGGGTGTAGTTGTCCCTGATAGTGCGCCACTTGTTGCTAATTTCATGTGCTGCAAAACATAATGAGAGTGACATTAGGTTCGGTTCATATGATGTGAACATAACACAGATTTAATTCATATTTCCCAGGTATCTTGCTAGTGGATGCAGTTTGAAGGATCTGCATTACAACTTTCGCGTTGGCAGATCAACAGCTGGTGAGATCGTCCGCAAGGTGTGCCAAATAATATGGGAAACCATGAAGAAGCAATGTTAACCAACACCCACGGACGAGCAATTGCAGCCGGAATTTGGGGGAGAGCCAACTTCCCCAATTGCCTTGGAGCCGTGGATGGCAAACATGTCCGCATAGTGAAGCCACTGCACAGTGGCTCACAGTATCAAAATTATAAACATTTCTTTTCCATTGGCCTACTGGCGGTGTCAGTTGCCAACTATGATTTTGTGTATGCGGATGTCGGATCATACGGCAAAGCCTGACTCCACATTGTTCAGGACCCTGCACATACCCAGACCCGCACCATTGCCTGGCAGTGACGTGGCAGTCCCCTATGCCTTCGTGGGTGACGAAGCATTCGGCCTATCCACACATCTCCTACGGCCCTACTCAGGGACACACCTGACTGAGGAAGCGGGTGTTTAATTACAGGATGTCACGGGCGAGACGGTATGTGGAGTGTAGCTTTGGCATACTGACCAACAAGTGGAGGATTTCTCATAGACCGCTTGATGTAAATGTGGATTTCTGTGTGGATATAGTCAAATGCTGTTGCATCCTACACAATTATGTTCGTGCGAGGGATGGTTTTAATTTGCGGGTCTGGATGAATATGCAAACCATGACATAATAGCTGTGAATAGACACAGCAACAGGTTTCGCGATTTAACATGTGACGGCACCTATTAGGTTTGCCTTTACTTTTATTGTACATGCAATTTACATGTGATTATGAATTAAATAATCATGTACTCACTCTGTAGCTTCTGCTCTCTGTCAGACCATGTATCATACTCCAGGTACACCACCCTCGAGACTGCAACCCATGCGCTGGCCTTTCTGGGTTTGTCCTTGTACAGGTCACAAGCAGTGTCCCAAATCTCGGGATGCTCCGTCACTGCAGCTATCAGACGCTCCACATCAATATCCAGACCAGCCATCGTCTGCAATTGCCAGGTACCACAACAGCCACCACAGGACACTTTTTTCGTCTGGACGTTATATAGGCCGCACATGTGCAGTGTCTGACGTCGCCGAATCACGCAAACACGCCGCTATGCCGCAGCTGCGCACTCAGTACGTCAGTACTAGCGGTTCAGCGTTCTCAAAAAAATGCGTTCAAATTCCACTTGCGTTGCACGGCCGGACTTTTGTGCGGCCGTACATCGTATATTGGCCGTCATTGCCCGTCATCTGCTGCTAGTGCGGCCGTAATTAAGTGCGCCAGAACGCACGTTAAAAGTGCGCTGGTCTGACACCAGCCTAAAAGGCTTTAACAAGGCGGTGACTGCTGACCTCACGTCTTTCCATGTACCACAAACATCCAGGTTCCAATAGCGTTTCGTAAGGTTTTTATTGCTGTTTGACCAACAGGCTTATGGTGTTTACCAAGCACATAAAAGGACGCTGGGACATATAGAATATCTGGAGACATACAAACAAAGCTTGTATAAATAATAAAGAGTGCGGAGGTCGTCATGAAGGTTGGCAAAACACAGCAACAAAATGAGCCGGGGAAAAGTGGAGCGTTGATAGGGTTTGCTTTGTTCGCTGTGTGTATGAGCCGTCGATTAAAACGGATTGTGTCAATAAAAAAGGTACCTGTGGGAGCAGGTCGTTCATATTGTAGATACACAAACCACTGATCCCAATACAAAAGCACATGTAGGTTTCAATATGGAGGCCCTTTTAA